>CM050519.1:90955761-91555761 GCA_027563665.1 Antrozous pallidus
CCCGCTCCCCCCCGCCCTCCCCCTGCGTCCCCCCCGCCCCACATGGAGGCAGTGCAGCTGGTGGCAGAAAATGCAGACTGTGGAGTCAGGTATGTTTGCATGGGGGACCCTGCTCTGCTGCTTAGAACCTAGGGGACTTCAGGCAACTGAGTGCATCACCTATAAAATAGGACTTACTACACAGAGGGCACATGTATTCCGTGCCCTTCAGCCAGAAGGCACTGAATACATGTTACCTGCTACTTCAATGTTCGTTATCTTTCTCAGAATTCCCGTCTTCCCTAAGTCCTTTATCTGTGGCTGGACTCTATGGAGACAATTTCTTCCCCACGGACATGCTTTCCATATTTAATGAAACCTTTATTTTTTTCTTAGGCATAATACCGTTCTACCTATGGAGCTTCAACAATCCCTGTAACATTATTATTCACTTTTTTTCTGCCTCAAAGATCGAAAGCAAAATTTAAAGGGGGAATCCTAAATAATATCACAAAATAGTAGTAGTCCTACTGTGCAGAGGTGAAAAGAAAAAAAAGAAAACACAAAAATCAGGCCAGACCGTCTGGCTCCAAGGCTCAGTTCTGCAACGGATTGGCTCTGTAGCTGGGGGAAACGATGTAACAGCTCTGGGCCAGGGTCCTCCCCTGTGAAATGGGCACGACACTGTCACTCATCTCATAGGAGTGCGGGGAAGGTTAAGCGTTAATACATTCGAAGTGCTTAGAACAGTGGTTCTCAACCTTCTTAATGCCACGCCCCCTTAATACAGGTCCTCATGTGGTGGTGACCCCCAACCATAAAATTTTATTTTCGTTGCTACTTCATCACTGTGATTCTGCTACTGTTAATGAATCGTGATGTAAACAGCTGTGTTTTCCGATGGTCTTAGGCGACCCCGCTAACGGCCCTCAGGTTGAGAACCACTGCTGTAGAGCCTGAGACCATTGGAAAACACCGATATCTACATTACGTTCCATAAAGGTAGGAAAATCACAGTAATGAAGTAGCAATGAATAATGTTATGGTTGGGGGTCTCCGCCACATGAGGACCTGCATGAAAGGGTCGAGGTATCAGGAAGGTTGAGAACCACTGGCTTAGAACAAGTCCTGACACCGCGAGTGCTCACCGCACATCAGTCGTTCTCATCGGAACCAGGCGGGTCTTCCTGCCAGATGTGCCTTGGAGACCCTCAGATAGGTGCGCGCAGAGCCGCCCTCTCTGCTGTGGGCACTCAGACACACCCCGCAGAAAAGTCACCGAGAGAAATTACAGGAACCTTTCAAATCGGACTTACCCATTGGAGAGGGCACCTTTCATGAGAAATATCTGAGCCACACCCCCTCTCCTGTGAACACTCTGGCTGCAAAGACGGCTCTTTCATGGGAGGCAAGCCCGCCATTGTTCCAGAAGGATCTGCCTGCCTCAACTCCACGACTGTGAGCAGGTTCGCACTGCCTGGACACCAGGGCTGAACGGAATTAACAAGAGGCCCCTCAGTCCCCCACCCACTGCACCCCTGCCTGCACCCCAGACACCATGCTGGGAGCGAGGAAGGTGGCGGTCATTGAGACAGACCTGCTTCTAATCTCAGGAAGCATCTAGGACTGTGGTCAGCAAACTGCGGCTCGCGAGCCACATGCGGCTCTTTGGCCCCTTGAGTGTGGCTCTTCCACAAAATGCCACGGCCTGGGCTAGTCTATGTTGAAGAAGTGGCATCAGAAGAAGTTTAAGTTTAAAAAATGTGGCTCTCCAAAGAAATTTCAATCGTTGTCCTGTTGATATTGGGCTGTTGACTAATGAGTTTGGCGACCACTGGTCTAGGAAACATGGCCTAGAATTCCACATGCCTGTCCATGTATATCCCTGTACCAAAGGGTACGAGACCTGCATCTGCTTCATCGTAGCTTTTCCTGTTCATGGGGATGGGAGATGGAGGAGTGGCAGCCACGCTGACAGGGAAAGGCTAAGCATCAGGAGTAAATGATGCTGTGGCGGCTTATGCTTCTCAGGAATGGCCACAGGTGACAAAGGCCAGCACTTCAGATCATGAACCAGTAGACCTGATGCAGCGGAAGTGCAAGGCACCATGGGAACTGAGCTGGCATGAATGAGGCCACACCCCCTTGTAGGCACCTGGGTTCCCCTGGGGTCCTAGCGGCACCCTTGACGTAGGCCCAGTGATTGGAACCCACCAGGACCTGCCAGGAAGCCTGGGGTCAGGAGGATTTCTACCTCCTTAGTGGACAGAGTCTGGGCCATTCTGAGGCCCGTGTGCTGGACTAGCCTCTGGTCGGTAAGTCAAGGCCAGATATAGACAGCAGAACATCTACTGTTCTGTAACATTTTTTAAAAATATTTTTTATTGATTTTTTTACAGAGAGGAAGGGAGAGGGATAGAAAGTCAGAAATATCGATGAGAGAGAAACATGGATCAGCTGCCTCCTGCACACCCCCCCCCCTGGGGATGTGCTCGCAAACAAGGCACATGCCCTTGACCGGAATGGAACTCAGGACTCCTCAGTTCGCAGGCCGACGCTCTATCCACTGAGCCACACCGGTTTTTGGCTGTTCTGCAACATTAACATGCAGATTGTTCACTGGCCTTTGGAGAAATGAACCAGGAAAAGAAAACCGAAGGAGAGGGGATTTCCGGCCGGGCGTAAGACATTCTCCGTGGACCCTGCGACAGCGGGTAGGGGTGGGGATGGAGAGGCCCCTGTCCCCTCCTCTAGGTCTCCTCCCTCATCTGCAGGCAGGTGCTCCTTCCTAATTAATGCTTAGTCCTTCCCGAAGGGAGCTCTGCAAGGGGGCTCCTGGAGCCAGTGGAGCCCTAATCTGAAAAGGGATCTGGGGATCGATGGGAGTGCAGCCCTGATCGAGAGCCAGCGGAGAAAGTAAATGAAATCATGTCCTTTGAGGCCCGAGATTACGCTGTTGACATGCTTGAGGTCCGAATGAAAAGACCCGATTGTGAGCAGCAACCTCCCCCCGGCCCCCACATTCAAGGGAAAGCCCGGGCCGGTTCTGTGCCTGCGGCCCAGGAATCTACAGCTGTCCCTGACCCCGGGGTCCCAGATAACCCCACCCCGACGGTTCCCTCCACGCCCGCTATGGCCACACAGAAACTTGCAAAGGCCTTTTCCGTGCATTTTGATTGCCTCTGGAAAGCTGGGCAACTCGCCCTGGTTTTTGTTGCTGCTGCTGGTGGTGGCTTTCTAAATCAGGTCGTTGACAAACAGCGTCCTTTGTCAAGTAAAACCCTGCCTCTGTGGGGCCCAGCAGACCGCTCTCTCCGACCTCACCCGCGTCTTTCTTGGAAACGGGATGAGTGAAGTGGTCCTTGAGCCGGTGAAGAGGGAGCTGGCCACAATGCAGGCATCGTGTTTTCTTCTTCTCATCGATAAAGATCCCGTCGCTGGCTCTCGGACTGCCTGTCCCCGTCCATGACTGAAGCCCTCAAAATGCCACTTACAAGCCAGCGCCAGCGCCAGGGCCGGCTCTCGGCGTCCCATTTGCACTCCAGCTCAGAGCCACTTCTCCCGAGGTTTCTGATGTGCGCCTCTTCCACGGTCCACACCTGTGATCACGATAAATGAGGCCGGTCTTGCGAGCGCCTTCCTTATCGCTGGCCGGAATTTCATTTGTGGGCCGTGATGTAGTGAAAGGGCGATAACAGAGAAAATTAATGTATTTGTTTCTGTTGCAAGAATGTGCATGAATCTGGAAAACCGACAGTGCGTTTGTGTGTACTGATAACGTTGCTAACACCGGTCTCCGCCGGCTCCACAGATGGATTTCATTGCAAGACTGCCCCGCGGTCATTAACATTCTTAGGTTCAAAACAGGATGGCTGTCAAAAGTCAAGGACCTTGTTTACATCATTCTGCTAAACCTTATAAACCTTCAGAGAATTACCGAGCTTTCATGAAGTCCTTTTATTTTTTTTAATTAAAAATAAGTAGACTACAAGTTCCTGAAATAAAGGTGGATGTTGGACAGTGTTAAGTATGTGCTTTTGATCGAGAAGGAAAGGCAGATGAGTTTTCATATCTTAAGCCACAATGCGCATTCAGCTGTCCAGATTTTCGGGGGACAGAGCTAAACGACAGATCAGATGTCAGGTCAACGAAAGCCACTGGTTAGCCACTGGTTAGCTTCCAGCTCAATTTATTTCACTTTTTTTGAAAATCACAAAGTAAATGCATTTTTAAGACACATCAGGGGCCAAGAGGCTGGACTTGTATCTCTGATTTCCAAGCGGGGATGTTTTAAGCCTCCCTAATACATGCAAATTTGCATGCAGATTCAAACCCTCGTTAGCTTAACTGCCCGCCTTTCTTCCTTTCATTTAAGGAACGCTGAATTTCCTCTCTCTGGACAAGAGCCCCAAAATATGGACCGATTTTGACAGCCTATTGTCGTAGCGGGTTTGACTGCTCAGAGTTCCGGCCATGCAGACAGGGCTTAAGCAGCGGTGTGTCTACTGCGGAGCCCAGGTTACCCGTGTCCCCGCTCAGTAACGCTTCGCAACCAGACGGCCCCAAGCAGCTCTCCAAAGGCACTAAATCACCATGGTCTTGAATTGATTCGAGATAATAATGAAGCACATTCAAAACAACCTTGCTTGTGATGGATTACGGAAAGCCTGTCTCCATTTCTCTAAGAACAGCTTCACTGGGAGGGTGGAAATCGTGCGAAGCAAACCTTTCAGAGTCGTCGGGGAAAAGGATGACTGAGTCACGGTGGAATGTGTGAGCGGGCGGCTTGGCAATTCACGTCATTTCCCCACTGTGTTCTTTCCGTCCCGTGTGCAATCGCCCACACAGAGCGTCCGAACGGACGCACGGACTATGCGATATTCTGAAATACGGTGCGGCTCTAAGACTGGAAGCACTTTGTTCAATTACTCAATAAGTTCTCAGAAGTTCTTTGGAAGCTTAAACAGCGTATCCACTTAGAACAGGCCCGCCCGTGACAGGGAGACCTGTGTTGCCTGGTGTAGGAAGCAGTGGTCCCACTGAACTCAGAGACAACGGCTTTTAACTCTAATCAATGTGCAAAGCCTCAGGGGGAGGTTGTGTTTAAATCCCTCCCATCAAGCAGGAATCCAGGGAGAGGCAGGATGGGCAGGGCGTGGGGTTCACCGTGTGGCCTGAACCTCGGATTTCATTTCTCCTATTCTTCCCGAAAAGGAGAGAAATCGCCTCTGATTGTCTGCACTGCATCGGCCGCTTAGGCCCAAGACAAGGATACTGAACATCTGTCTGCAGTGGGCGGTCTTTTGGGCCACTGGCTCCACCCTTGGGGAGTCAACATGGATTTTCTTCCTCTTGTCGCCCTGAAATCTCCACCCCGTCCTTTCTGCCACACCGTCCCAGGCTCCGGGTCCGGGATCGAAGGGTCAGGAGGCCACAGCTATAGGGAGGGAGTGGCGGGCAGGTGTGGCGGGTCAGGCAGAGTGTTAAGTAATCCATTTCAGCCCCGCCAAGTGGGCAAACAACATGCAGAGAGCTCACCTGATGTAAGTTCTTTTTTAATAGTTGAAAGTTCTTAATGATATATAGAACTCTGTTTAAAATATAGGCTGTATCCTGAGACTGACCTGGAACAGAAATCCGATGGCTAGCCTTTTCTTTCTTTCTTTTTTTTTTTATTGTTTAAGGTATTACATATAGTAGTACATATGTCTCCTTTATTCTCCTATTGATTTCCCTCCCGGCCTCCCCTACCCCCCAGCACATGCCCTCACCTGCCCCCCTCCAGTTTCTTGTATCCATTGGTGATGCTTATATGCATGAGTACAAGACCTTTGGTTGATCTCTTGCAGCCCCCCCCCCTTCCAACTTCCCTGCCTTCCCGCTGTAGTTTGACAGTCTGTTTCATGTTTCTTTGCCTCTGTATCTATTTCCCCCCATTTCTTTTCTTTAAAAAAATCTTTCCTCTTCGGACAAGAAATAAACATATGAGAACAAGAAATGTTTGAGTCCCAACTTCAATGTCCAACAGTTCCTTATGTGTACATGGCAGCAATGGTATCTGGATGGTGGACACATGGTGGGAATGCAGGTCCAGCCCTCTCTGGTTTGGTCCTGGGCAACCTGTGCGATGCACAGCTGCTGATGGCTACCATGGCAAGGTGTCATCAGCGTCTTCCATCTCAGGCCTTTTCTTCTTAGTATGAGCCTGGGGTGTGTGGGCAGAGGTTCCAGCAGGCACCTGTGGGGCCCTCCAGGGCATCCACGGCTACTGGTGCAACGTTGGCTGCGTGATCATCCAAGTTGCTTGTCCCAAGCCCTGCCTGACACTCCAGGATCTGATGCCAATGCCGGTCCCATCTGGACTTGAACTTGGAGGAGCACATCCCTCCCCCACGACCTCCCAGGGGCCAGGCACCTCGGTACTGGTCTTGGATTCGCTTGAGAAATGACACACCTCTTACACATGTTATGGAAGAGATAAGGGCATCTCTGTGCATTCATGCCTCCTTCACATGTCTGTAACACAGTCTAAGAATGAGGACCAAAACCACAGATTCATAGCAGCTGGGGAAAGTGCATGGGGCTTGGCTCATGGTCCATTTTCATTTAGTAAATATGTACGTATTTAGTAAATACTGCTATTTGCTGAATCTCATTAGATAGCCTCTATGTTTCAGCTTTATAAATAATTACCCAATCAATCCTAGCAACAAAGCTTCCAGTCATCATTCTATCTCCAATTTACCCCTGAATAAACTGAGGCCTGGCAAGAATCAAGAAATTGGTGCAAAGAGACATGGTAAGTAAAGGAATGATTTTCAAATAATTAAAAATCACCACAACAAATCAATATATTTAAAATAAAATAATTTGGGGTAAGGGGTTAAATCAGAAGTACACATTGCTTCTGCCTCATCAGACACAGATAAAATCAATGTTTTCAGCATTGCAAAAAAAATAATTTTAGTATACTGTCTTCATGTGAGGATTAGGGATCTTTTATTTATTTATTTATTATTTTTAAAAATATATTTTATTGATTTTTTACAGAGCAGAAGGGAGAGGGATAGAAAGTCAGAAACATCCATGAGAGAGAGACATCAATCAGCTGCCTCTTGCACGCCCCCTACTGGGGATGTGCCCACAGCCAAGGTACATGCCCTTGCCAGAATCGAACCCGGGACCCTTCAGTCTGCAGTCCGACGCTCTATCCACTGAGCCAAACCGGTCTCGGCAGGATTAGGGATCTTTTAAAAAATTAATAAGCTGAATCATTTGATAGTGATTTTTTATAGGTGGCAGTAGATATAATCTTCCAAGTCTTAACTGTTAATATCGGGGGCTTATTTTCATGGACACACCAAATTTCTGTTCCAGGTCAGTCTCAGGATACAGCCTGTATTTTAGACCGAGTTCTATATCTAAGTAAGAATTTTCAAATAGAAAAGGGAACCACTGCATAAATATGGCATACTATACTGGTTAATATTTAATTATGGTATAATTAATTATGGAAGCTCACATGAATCTAATTTATTAGTGTTCTCCCTAAAAACTCCATCTTTGATTTCCACCAGTAAAAAAAAAAAAAAAAAAAAAAAAAAAAAGGCAAAAGCATAAAAAACAGTGCATGCATATATTTCCTTCTTGGAAACAAAAGCCCTGTCTTTTGTTCATGAGTTCAAAGATTTTTCTGAGTGTTCCCTTTACTCTTAGGAAGAGTTCTGGGTTTTGTCCTTATTCCTGGGAAAAGAGACTAGCTTGCAGAGACGCAATTCGGCTGTGCCTTGCGCCCTGGGTTGAGGACACCTCCTCTGTGGGTGGGGTTATACATCCAGGAGAGATCATGGGAGATGGTGACTGGGGCCGGGCCTGTGCTGACTCTGAGTTGTTCTGTCTGGTTCGCCCTGCATCCCCTCCCTTATGGGACGCCACCACAGGGGAAGAAGTGAACTCAATGAGTAATGACAGTCGGTCCAGTGGCTACATGGAGTGAGACAACGGAGTGATTACAATCCCCTGAGCCACTCTCAGCAGAGTCTCAGGCCTTCTCCACCTGGAAGGTCACCTTTTGGCTAGGAGCCACACTCCTTGGAGGGGAAGTGTCTGGATTGAGGAAAGAACATGAATGAAATGAGAAGCAGGAAGAGCAAGGGTGTGAGTATGGCGTCGGGAGGGCGGGAAAAGTGACAAGACCTGGCTGGGAGAATGAAGAATGTGTGGGGATCAGTGGGAAATGAGATGAGAAACACAGGCCCTGTTACCAATCAGGGGACTGGGAAGCCATAGAGGGTGACAGAGCTTGATGGACAAAGAGCTTTGAGAAGACTAGTATGACAACGATTACATACAATGAACCTGGGAGAGAGACAATGACAGTAAGGCTGAAAAAACTGTGTATAAACCCATGATATCACAGAAATGAGATGAACCCCAGTACATATAATTATAACCAAACAGAATCAGGATATGTACCATAAAAATATAAAATAATAAAAATAATCAAATAAAATAGTGAAAAGACTGGGATACTGGACATGAAATGAGAGGAAAGAACGAGTATCAGGTTTCTGGGCTTTGAGATGAGAATAACAAGAAAACAACGGAATAAAATGGGGTAGGTGGGATGAGACACATAATTTCACGGACCTTTCTTTTCCTTCCATTTTGATAAACAGAGTTAGCAATCACTGCTTGGAATCCAAGTGCAGTTAATTTTTTAGCTTCTCCCCCATTGAAAATGAGAGTATTGAGGGTCAGAGGTCAGAGCTGGGCTTATAGACATAGTAGCCAATCCAGGAGGTGATGAAGGAAGAAGGCCTGAGAGCAGGTGAGCGTGCACCGGTGGGGACAGCTCGGAGAGAGAAGGTTGGGAGGGCAGGTACGATGTGTTGGTAACCCCCATGGCTTGGGGTTGGGAAGGGGAGAGAACTGAAGGAAACAGGGTTTGTGACCGAAGATGGAGAAGGGGTGAAGTTAGGGTGTTGGAGGGAGCAGAGCTCCTGAACCTCCTCACACTCTATGTGTCTCCGGGGTCACTGGGACATGAAGGAGTCACAGACTGAGACGTGACCTAGCTAATTCTGACCTCCCTGCTCCCCAGATGGCTTCAATCACCCAGGTCTCATCGCCTGAGGAACAGAGATCTGGTCTGGGATCTCACATGCTTTTGCACACTTAACGCACATTAGTTCGCCCAGGGTCCGAGATGTTCATACGCTCAAATCCGTCGTGTCTACCACTCAGAGCTCTAGAATCACACCCTGTGCAAGCGCTTCTTTATCTCCTGCACCTGAGCCCAGTCAATGTGCCTCCAAATGACCAAAGAATCTGAGGAAATCGTCTACAGCACCAGGTCATACTGCCTTCAAGGACTTTACCCTGGGACACCATGAAAAGTATTCACCAAAGAAAGCTATTCTGGGTAGTTTCCACCAGTGACGGGCAGAGATTTAGGATGACAAACACCCGAGGAACTGGAAGAGTGGTCTTGGCCATTTGGGGGTGTAGTTTTGATAGAAGGGTGAGGGCCAGACCTCAATCGTGGGTAGATATGAAGAGCTTGTGGTGGGAGAGGCGATGAGCAGGGGGGCGCATTTGCAGGGTCCAGCTCGCATGGGGCAAGGGGTGGCTAGCTGGAGCCCAGGGGGTCAGAATAATGTCTACTTTTAGATAGTAGGCGCTGAGCCTATATGCAGGCTAAGGGGGAAAACGCCACGCTGGATCCCATAAAGACGGGGATGTACTTTGCCCAACAGACCGGGGTTGCAGGAACAGCAGGGAAAGGCCACGTGATCTGAGCTGGAGAACCTGCATGAGGAGCGAGGGCCTGCATGTCTAATGAACCAACGCGGCTGCACATCATCGGATCGTCCAGGCGGCACTCTGAGAAAAGCCGCCTTCTAGCCGGGGTCAGCGTGCTAGTGTCCGATGGCCAAGTCCGGCCTGCCGCCCGCTTTTGTGTGGCCTGGAGCTCAAAGGGTTTTCAGAGCCAAACGTTGCAATACTGGTTTGGATGCAAGGGAATGCTGCCTTTGCACCCCAATGAAGCAAAATGTTAACTTTCCCAAGAGGCATCCATGCTTTTCATTAGCAGACCTGTACTCCAAAGAGTCTGCTCTATTACTCTTACTAGATTTGGAGTTTTGTCAAACGCGTCTTCGGAGAAATGTTGTTTCTCTCTTGCTGAGTACCGACACACTCCCTGCTATGGACTCTTTCTTGCCCGCAAACCCTGAACTATCTATGATTTGACCCTTTCCACAAAGCGTGCTGACCCGCTCCCCCCCCAACCCCCCCGCCCCGCCTGCCTTCGCGTCTTGGTAAGAAGCAACCCGGACCTCCTGAGACCAGAGAACCGGGGGCAGATTCACGGAAAACGAGCTGCGGGCAGATTCGCAGACAGCGCTACGCCGGGCGCACACAGGGATGCGGCTCCCCACGGCGTGTGGATGTGAATCCTGCAAGATCATCCGCTGCTTTGTTATTTGGAAAAGGCAAGTGCCCTTACTTGCCGCAAATATTTAACATCATGAAGCATTTATAAAGTACAAGGCTGTCGCTGGGAAAGGCATGTTAGACATCACTCTGTGCTTAAGCAGCTGCATGATGGGACACGCCGCCAGTAGACAGGACAGGCCACCTTCCTCTTGCATCATTTATGTTTCCGAAGCTCGCGACACCCCCTGCAATGCTTTGGGCAAACACACTGATATCCCACACGGGGGTTCTCTTTCAAATCATGGCTGCGACAGCCCCCTTGCCCAGGTCGACATTTAGAAGCAGCTCAGAGCAGCCCCTGACACTCGGGGAGGGGTCTTAAGTGCACCTCCTCCAGAGAAAGGACATGCCTACAGCCAAGCTTGGGGAGAAGACAACACAGCGCCCGAGATGACATTTTACAATGACCACAAGAATACATCCCTGTTGTGGAGAAAACCAGCCTTCGGGACCCTCCCGTCACGGCACTGACACTACTTCTGATCCTATTTTCACAATCGTTAGCATATTGGAAAAATTTTCAGATGCTCCAAATATGCTTTCTTTCTTTCTTTCTTTCTTTCTTTCTTTCTTTCTTTCTTTCTTTCTTTCTTTCTTTCTTTCTTTCTTTTTATTTTAACATTTTTAGTGATTTCAGAGAGGAAGGAAGGTGAGAGAGAGAGACAGAAGCAACAACGCTGAGAGAGCATCACTGATCGGCTGCCTCCAGCACGCCCCACACTGGGGATGGAGCCCACAGCCCAGGATGTGCCCTGACCGGGAATCCAGCTGTGACCTCCTGGTTCCCAAGTCAATGGCAAACACTGAGCCAGGCCAGCTGGGCCAAATATGCTTCCTTCATGGCTCACAGAAAGCCTACAGGAAATGCAGGGGAAGCTGTGAATTAGAGCTGATGTTCCTGTTGGGGTTTTTTTTGGATGCGCATGTTACAAATTGAAGCTGCTGTAGAAGTCATTTACACACCAGGGAGGGCATGTCATTCATTTCTCAACCTCGTAGGGGGGTCTGTTACCTACACGATGTATAGGCTACTTCTTTTTATTTTTTTAAAACTTTAAAATATATTTTACTAACTTTTTACAGAGGGGAAGCAAGAAGGATAGAGAGTTAGAAACGTCTGTGGGAGAGAAACATTGATCAGCTGCCTTCCTGCACACCCCCTACTGGGGATGTGCCCACAGCCAAGGTACATGCTCTTGACCAGAATTGAACCTGGGATCTTTCAGTCCACAGGCCGATGCTCTATCCACTGAGCCAAACCGGCTTCAGCTGTGTAGGCTACTTCTGTGGCAGCTTCAGTGTGTAACAGGCACATCAAACACCCTGAACAGCAGCTCTTGCTTTGGTGACAGTCCTACCTACCACTCCCAGATCTTTCTGGAGGGAGGTGGGGTGGGAGCAGGGAGAGAGGGGGCTCACCTTGAGCTGAGAGAGCTGAGAGCATAAATGTCTGAGCGGCCATTATAACCAGCAATTGCATTAGAAAGGGAGTAAATAGCTTGATTTGTAAGGGTAAGAAGCTCCCAGCTTAGTTATAACAGAGGCCTCCTCCAGTGAACCCGGGGCTGCTACTCTAAGTGCTGCCCATTTCCAGCAGGTGAGCGGCCACAGCCACGCGAGGACATTCGCCCTGGAAGGTCATCGCTCTCCGGTCACCAGGTCACACATCCGGATTCCACGGGGCCACCTCCGAGTAAAGAACAGCCGGTCCTTTTGGGTCAGGAGGTCTGCGTGCGGCCTGCCCAGAAGCACGGCATAACGCGCCGCTTTCTTAACTTGCCGGCTGGGTTCCCCTCCTAAGTGCTGACAACAGTGGGCTCCGAGCAGCCAGCAGATGTCAACCAGACCGTCTGCCAGCTGATTTAGCACACGCATTTCAGAGGCTCACCCAGAGGCTGCGTGCAGCATCAGGCAGCGGGAAGGGAGGTTAGAAAATAGTGGAGTTTTTCAAGTTCAAAAAAGAGAGGGACTGCTGAAACCGGTTTGGCTCAGTGGACAGAGGTCCCAGGTTCGATTCCGGTCAAGGGCATGTACCTTGGCTGCGGGCACATCCCCAGTGGGGGGCGTGCTGGAGGCAGCTGATCGATGTTTCTCTCTGATCGATGTTTCTGACTTTCTATCCCTCTCCCTTCCTCTCTGTGAAAAATCAATAAAACATGTATTTTTTTTTTTTTTTTAAAAAGAGAGACTGAGAATGTTTGAGTCTGGAGAACTTTGGAAGACATGCCAAGTGCCCTCTCTACAGAGAAACTCCAAAATGAATATTCCAGTAATATTGCTACTTTTTTTTTATTTACTCCTTGAGCAAATAACCTGAACTTGACTTCTTGGGAAGGGAGACGGGACCAAAGACTCCGGAACTGACTTGGAGGAAGACAACGCTTAGATGTTTGGAGACTCGGAGCTGACACTCAGCAAGCGCGGGCCGTGAAAGGTTCCCCACAAAGACGCGTCGGATGAATGCGTCCCAGTCCCTGACACAGGCGGGCAACAGACTCATCATAGAACTGCTGGCAGGGTTCGCAAGAATGCCAGCGCTGAGGAACAGGGGAAGGCATTCATCACGGAATCCCCGCCTGTGTCAGGAATTCAAGGCTTGGCCATCGGAAGTGGGAGGCATTTTCTTGAATCACAATAAGTACGCAGCCCCTGGCTCTGCCCTCACAAGATGGGGCCAGAGTGGAGTCTGCGATGCTTCTGAGTGGGGAGAATCGGAGGGTGCCAGTGGCACTGCCTGTATTAGGAGCGAGAGCAACCCCTAGACTCTGCAGGGAAAGCGATCACCGCCAAAGAGGAACATAAAACTGGCAGGGCGCAGGGCTGGCCCTCCCTCTCTGCACAGACACAGGCGCTGGGAGCCCAGGGGGCAAGTCTGCTCTGAGGAGGGAGGACGAGTACCCACCACATGAGGTTACAGACAAACTGTACTCTGTTCTTAGGTCATGTTTGAAAATGTATTTTTATTGATTTCAGAAAGGATGGGAGAGGGAGAGAGAGAACCACTGATCACTGCCTTCTGCACGCACCCCCGCCCCCTCCACCCCAATCGGGAACAAGCCCACAACCTGGGCGTGTGCCCTGACTAGGAATCAAACCGTGACCTCCTGGTTCATAGGCTGACGCTCAACCACTGAGCAACACCGGCTGGGCTTAGGTCATGTTTTAAAACATGGATGTGGACGTTGGAAGTGTGACAAATGCAAGCAACCATTCCTATTAGGTCCCATGTAAGTTTAGCTGATTATTTTCCCCCCATTTTATGTACCGTATTTTCCAGCATATAAGATGACTTTTTAACCCAGGAAAATCTTCTCAAAAGTCGGGGGTCGTCTTATACGCCGGGTGTAAAAATACTGTAGCTTGAAGTTATGATGGGCGTTGCTAACTCGCCAGGGACTTGCCCGGCACTTGCTCTCTCTCTATTGCTTGTTATCTTCCTCCTGTCATCATCAGTTCCAGTCGTCTTCGATGCCGGAAAATATGGTATTCCCTCTTTCTGTGCATTGACTAACTTAATGAGTGGCTCTTCTATCTCCTGGCCAACCTCGGAGAGGAATAAATGCCCAGTGGCTGATGAGATGCCGGCCACATTGCAAATGGGAAGTATGACTTCTCGGGATCAGTTATCCGGTGGCTTAATTATTTCTTATTCTGCCGAATACAGGCTAACTCTGCACCAGTGGACAAAGGCACCCCCAAAACCTGGTGAGCGGGGAGCATCCGAGGAGACTCCCCTGAGCTTCTGGGATAAAACTCACACAGGGGGACCATCGCAGTCAGACGTGAGAAGAGAAATTTGCACATAAATAAACATGCCAGTAAATACAACTGCTCACGGCATGGTCCACATGCTAACGACATGCCAAGGGCACACTGAACAAAAGGAAGCTTTACAAAATGAGTTCGGTTGCCAGATGAGGCATGGTGATTTGGGGAGCCCCTGGGAACACCCGGGAGGAGAAAGGTGGGTTGTCAATCAGTCACAGAAACGCTCACTGCACCTGGGGGGCCCTGAGGAAAACTGGGAGACAGGAGTCTGTCAGACGCACTTGGGAGAGGTGGGCCCGAACGACACCGGTCATCCTGGGCTCCCAGTTCTGTAGGTGATGCAAACAGCTGAGGTCAGCGGATGCCACTGCTGCGAGTGATAGTAGAGAACCACTCAGCTTCTGTGGACGGTTGTGGTTAGGAGGGCAGCATTCTCAAAGGGGGGACAGCGAGAAATGTATAAGGTAGGGAAGAGGGTTTGAGCAGGCAGGGGTAAGAGAGTTTGTATTTAATTCAAAAAAAATATTTTATTGATTTTTTTTACAGAGAGGAAGGGAGAGGAATAGAGAGTTAGAAACATCGATGAGAGACAAACATCAATCAGCTGCCTCCTGTACATCCCCTACTGGGGATGTGCTTGCAACCAAGGTACATGCCCTTGACCAGAATCAAACCTAGGACCCTTGAGTCCACGACCAGCACTCTATCCACTGAGCCAAACTGGTTAGGGCTTCATTTAATTTAAAAAAGGGAAATGGAGAGAGAGTTAGAAACATTAATGATGAGAGAGAATTGTTGATCAGCTGCCTCCTGCATGCCCCACACAGGGGATTGAGCCTGCAACCCAGGCATGTGCCCTGACCAGGATTCGATCCAGGACCTCCTGTTTTATAGGTGATGCTCAGCCACTGAGCCATGCTGGTTGGTCTACATCTGATTTTATATGCCAGAGCCAGTATATGCTTTCAGAGCTCAAATATCAATTGCATGCTCCGATAAGCATTAGAGAATTACTTGCAAACTGTATTTTATTGTAGACGGAGTTGTTTCAGATTCAGAGAAGCTACAGAGAATGAGAGTGTGGATCTGAGAGAACCCAGCATCAGCTGATCCACAGCTGCTGAAACGGAAACGTCGCAAAGCCTGCTGGGACATGGGGAACAGCACACACGGTTTTCATGAATATCTTCTGTAATTTTATGTTTCTAGAGAAAGTTCTTACCAGATCACTTAATGCAAACATATCTATATATATAAAAAGCCAGCGTCCATGATGAGCAAATAACTGGTCAGCCCAGCCCACGAGCAGGGCAGGGCTGGGGACCGGCTAGTGGGCTGAACGGCTAACCTCTTGGTCCCCCATCTGGCCCACAGGCTCCGATGGATCAGCAATGGTGAACCGAGGAATTGGGGTGGATGGTGGGAGGACTGGGCTGGCTGTCAGGCTGTTGGGGTCACCAGCTCATCCCTGTCAGCCCAGAAGTTCAGGCCTGCAGGAAAGCACGTGCCAGTGACTTCACCTCCATGCGCGTGCACTGGGGTGGCTACTGATGGAACATGCTGCCTGCTCGGGCCACTCATGTGGGCACTGCCATCACCACCACTGCTGCTGGGGCTTGAGGCGCTGACAGAAGCTGTGGGGTGCACCCATGACCCACCCACCCTGGCATGAATAGCCTGAGTGGGTTCCATCAGGGGCCGGTTTGGTGACTCACATGGAGGTGAAGTCGTCAGCGCCTGCATTCCCACAGGCTTGAGCCCCTGAGTAGCCAGGGATGAGCTGGTTATCCCAACAGCCTGACAGCCCAGCGGCGGAGGCGGTGTTCAGCCTGGGGACTGGAGAACCGGCAGAAGGTGGCCTGATCGCAGGAGGCTAGGCCCGAGAGACCCTACCTGCCCAATTTCGTGCACTGGACCTCTAGTTTTGTATCAAGAAAAAATAAAGCTGTAATTTTATTTGAACAGGGAGAACGGCTTCTTTTCATTCTTGCTTTACATCCTTTCACCTTGCATTTAGTTATTATTTTCCAAGAAAGTGAATTCTGTCTAAGCATTGCAGAAAATGGTATTCGGGAGTCTGCAAGAGTCCTTTACAGTGCGTCTTCTTAACACAATGGCCAGAGAGTAAATGTGTGGATGGAGAGACGATAATGTGTTGATTGTTCAGTTACGGGGCAGAACAGACTGTGTGACACAGAGACCGAGACCACCTCGCTGGGAAGAACTGGTGGTGGTGACACAGATGTGTGCATCGTGCCCAAGACAGTTCCGCAAGGACGTGTCAATGTGGTCACATTTATTTTAAGTGTGTTTTCAAGATAAACACACTTCAAATTATTCACTCTTTAAAAAAACACGCTCACAAAAACAACCAAGTCCAATTATGAGTCAGTTTGGAGTGAATGTTTTCATCTTGCTGTACTATGCACGCTTAAAATAATTCTCTTAAACCTTCTGAAACTATTTTAATTCTTGTGTCAGACTGAACCGCTGTCACTCCTCCTGTATCCGGCTGCCTCCACGGTCCTCATGTTTTTGTAACGGTAATGAGCTCAAAGTCCATCCGACACGCTGGCTCTGTTCTTTCTACTCTCCACACAGCCAGCTACATACCGAGTCGGTTGATCTTGCCCCTATCTACTACCAACAGCATGAAGATGCTTCACTCGTGTTTAACCTTGATAGCAACAGCTCCCGAACCATTTTGCATCTTGCATGAAATTAATTTTCTTGAAACATCGCATTTTTTTTTCTGTCATTCCCATGCTCTAAAACTCTGACTGAGCCCAGGAGGTCTTCTGGGCTCCCACCAGGTACGGGAGGGAGGCCCAACGCCCTACACGTGGACAGATGTCCTTGCGGAGGGGCTGTGAGGCAGTGCCCACGAGGACAGGCCACCGGCCAAAGACACGCTTCTGTAGCAAGAGCTGCAGCCAATCCCTGCAGTGCAGCTCTGAAGCCCTCACTCTGGGGCTAGGGAGGAAGGGAAGGGAAGGGAGAGGCCCTGCAGAGCTGGGGGATGTGGGGGATGAAGAGCAGCATCTGCCCAGAGCCCAGGGTGTTGGCTTAAACTCCGGGCCACAGACAGGAGAGAAGTCTACCAACTGCCTGTGTCATTCGTTGAAGACCTGCAGGCAGCCCTTGGGGCTCCAGAAACCATGAGGTAGTCTTTGTTCTCAGTTTTCCAGGAAATGTCCTTCCTTTCATTTCCCTTCTACCACTTTGCAAGGTTGGGTTGGTGGTGGTAGAGAAAGCCAACACTCCATTTCTCTCTAATACTCTTTTTAAAAAAAAACAAAACAAAACAAAAAAACAAAACAAAAAACAAACAAACAAATATTTATTGATTTCAGAGAGGAAGGGGAAGGGAGAGAGAGATAAAAACATCAATGGATGAGAGAGAATCATTGATCGGCTGCCTCCTGCACATCCCACACTGGGGATTGAGCCTACAACCTGGGCATGTGCCCTGACCAGGAATTGAATCGTGATCTCCTGGTCCATAGGTTGATGCTCAACCACTGAGCAACACTGGCCTGGCTCTCCTACAATCTTAGCATTGGCCATGCTCACACAAAGCTGCCTGCCCCCTTGAGTTGGGGTGTGAATTATAATGGCGACGTGGGGAGTGGAGAGGAGAAAGGACAAACCTTTATATGTGAACCCATTTTAATAATAATGCCACTGTCTCCCAAGACTTAGGCAGGCCTTCCCCCACACCCCCCTTCTAGCCTCTTGAGTGTTCACCTCATTGCCTGGACCTCACATGCCAGTCCCTCTAGATCTGCCCCGGCCCCTGCACTTCCTGCCCGCCAGCCTGGCTGTGGGCCGGCTCAGTCCCTCAGCGTGCACTCAGCCCCCCTCAGCCCTTGTGCCCCGCTCCACACAGAGGCAGGGCCGCCGTGAGCAGCCAGAATTGTCCACTTCGATTAAAGAAGCGCAGTGCACACACCTTAGTTGCACATTCAAGTTCACCAGGAACTTCCAAGCACTTGTTAACATGTTTAGTTCTCAGGTTTACTCCTGAAGTACTCAAGTTTCTGTCAAATCGAGCTAACAGGTCTCCTGTTTTCCAACCCAGCTGGACCCTGTGGCTGCAGCAGGCTGTGGGTCCGGTTTCACAGATCCCCCACATTCAGCACCGGGCCCAGAGCAGACAATGGCTCCCGCTGAGGAATGAATGAACAGGCTTCCCACACACCAAGGGTTTCATTTGCCCCCTGTAAGGGGGGTGCCATTTGTTTCCTAGGACTGCAAAGCGCTCTGGAGAGCACGGGCACAGAGCATTCCTGGCTGTCATTTTTTCCAAAATGCCTTTAAATGCAGACTTGCTATCCTATTTCCTAAAACTGTGGTCGGCAAACCGCGGGTCGTGAGCCACATGCGGCTCTTTGGCTCCTTGAGTGTGGCTCTTCCGCAAAATACCACGGCCTGGGCGAGTCTATGTTGAAGAAGTGGCATCAGAAGAAGTTTAAGTTTAAAAGAAAAATTGGACCCTCAAAAGGAATTTCAATCACAGTCGTGTTGATATTTGGCTTTGTGGAGTAATGAGTTTGCAGGCCACTGTGCTAACAGATCTTGGAGAGCTCCCACAGGGGTGTAGCCCTGACGTCAGGGAGACAGCGTGCCCGGGCTGACGCACCCAGTTCCTGTGAGGGTGCCCGAGGCGGTGGGCTCTGAAATGAACGCCATAAACAGCCCGGTGATGAGACAGGTGGGGCTCTGACACAGGAGACGCTCCCTCCGGCCCTGCGGTCCCCTCTGGACTGCCAACCCCGCCTGCGAAAAGTGGGCCGACTTTGTCGAAACCGGTTTGGCTCAGTGGATAGAGCGTCGGCCTGCGGACTGAAAGGTCCCAGGTTCGATTCCGGTCAAGGGCATGTACCTTGGTTGTGGGCACATCCCCGGTGGGGGGTGTGCAGGAGACAGCTGATCGATGTTTCCCTCTTACCGATGTTTCTGACTTTCTATTCCTCTCCCTTCCTCTCTGTTGCTCCCTCAGATGGGCCCTGCCCTCACTCTTGGGTCTTTGGGTCCCCCGTGTGGCTGCCACCTGGCCCACCTCCAGCCTCACCCACATGCTTGGGGCCTGCCCTTCATGCTCCTTTGGCTCAGCTTCCCGGCTGACCTCAGCCCCTCCGTGCACACAGTCCCGGGATACTGACCCTGCTGTCCCAGACCCTGAGCTGTCAAACAGCATCAGTCACGCGGGTCTCGGGAATGTCAATCGGAATTGAACATGTGTCAGTTTCACTGACATAAACACGGAGATAGCTTCATTCAGCCCCATTGTTCCTAGCTGTTAGTTTTCCCTTAGGAATTGGAGATGCTTTTTAACCCCCCCCCCCAAAAAAAAAGATTGTCATAAGTATAGATTTGATATGGTCCTTGAGTGAGACCTTTCCTAGTGAATTGTTTGGTTATTTTAAGTACGCGTGGTCTCTGCATTTTTTTTTTTAAAGATGTATTTTTTTTTTATTGATTTCCGAGAGGAAGGGAGAGGGAGAGATGGAAACATCAATGATGAGAGAGAACCATCGATCACGCCCCACACTGGGGTCTGAGCTTGCAACCCCGGCATGTGCCCTGACCGAAAATCCAACTGCGGCCTCCTGGTTCCCAGGTTGACAGTCAGCCCCTGAGCCACACCAGCCGCCCCGTCTCCTCTTAAACTAAAAGCAACCGGAGTTTCCAAGGACCTTCTCCTTCGCTGATCCTGATGGTGGGGAGCGCCATTACATCACGACGAGGGGATCGGGATGCGGAGGAAGGGTGTGCTTTTATAACGGTCTCTGCCAGGCTGCCTGCGCCCGCATCTGCCCGGCCAGGAGCAAGTGATCTGTAATCTGTGCACTTCCTTATGGACTGGAGCACAGAGTACAGAAAAAGAGCATCCTTCTGGGGAGAAAAACTTAGCCAAGGACACTGTGCTCCATCTTTATGATGGAATACGTTATTTCCCATTAAAAAGCAAATCTGTCATGTTAAAAGGTTGAATTGGATGTGCTTTAAAAATAATTCCAGCTGGTTAAAATGAGAGCATTGAAATAAAGCTCAATAAGAATGTTCTTTTGGTCTGCAGTACTTTCATTTTCCTGAAGTGAGAACTGGATATATTTTCTTTCACTTAAAACGCTTTATTCTCAGTGTTTGATTTTGAGTTAGTGGATTAAGTTTTAAAGATGAATTGGGCTCAATAACACTACTTCTAATACTTAAGGTTTCTATTTCTGAACCAATATTTCTAGCAAACAAAACAAAACAAAACACACAAACAAAACCTGGTCATTTGAATTGATTCCTTTTCTATGATTAGACAAGAAATGTTGATATTTTCCTATATTCTTCTGTTCAATATGTATAATTTCTAGAGCTTTTATAGATATTCCTTTGGAACCTTTGTCTATTTAATGTAATCTTTTTTTTCCATAAACTAAATGACTAATTACATACTGGTAAAATATAAGAAAAGGATTAGGTGGTTTTCAGACGCAATGGAGAGAGCTAGCTGGGAGAAACATTGACACACACACACACACACACACACACACACACACACACACAAAAGCACCTACGTGGCTGATGGGAGTGGACCACAGCGATACATAGAGAGATGTTGCACATCTCACTATTCAGGGTCTTAGTCGCAAAAATCATTGCTTGTTAGTGAGGAAAGTTAAACTTGCATAGACAAAATTTTAAAATATGTAATGATACTCTATAAAAGCCATTGATGTGTGTGTGTGTGTGTGTGTGTGTATACATACATCCACACTAGTACCACATTTCCAGTGATTTGAAATTTATTCCTGAATTTTTACACCTGCAGTAAACTTGGATGCTGAGCTATTATTGTTTCCAATAAAACAAATACACATACTTTCCCATCAATTTTCAACTTATTTAAAATTTTGTCTATGCAAGTTTAACTTTCCTCACTAACAAGCAGTGATTTTTGCGACTAAGACCCTGAATAGTGAGATGTGCAACACCTCTCTATGTATCGCTGTGGTCCACTCCCATCAGCCACGTAGGCGCTTTTGTCTGTGTGTCTGTGTGTGTGTGTGTGTGTGTGTGTGTGTGTGTGTGTCAATGTTTCTCCCAGCTAGCTCTCTCCATTGCGTCCGAAAACCACCTAACCCACACTTGATTTGTTGTTCAGATCTTACTGATCTAGACACTTTCCTACAGTTTTAAAATGAGATAGAAGCACAGCTTGGCAATGCCCATCATCTTCCTTCATATGCCAAGAACTTTTTCTGGTGATGATTTGACCTTGGCTTCCTGTGGGGTTCAAACTCTGCTGCTCCCTTCCATGTAGCTCCTACCCCATTTCCATGTGTCTTCACAACACATCGGACCATGATATTTAACCTCTGTCCGTGACATTTCTCTCTACTCCTTCTCTTCCCCTGGCTGTCCATCTCTTGGCCATCAGTCACTCCCTGTGCAGTCTGGGTGTGACCAGCAGCCGAGACGTCCCACTGCTGACACCGCTGTCTGACACTTGCTTCCGTGTGGCCCCCACCTGGTCCACCTCCAGCCTCACCCAGGTGCTGCAGGGCCTGGGTGGCTTCACCCATTCCCACTGCCATTGACTTTGCTCACCTTCTCCATGCCAAGTGTCCCTCATCCATGGCCATAAGCCATGACAAGCTACTTGTCCTTTCTCCTCTCACCAAAGGGGCAGAGGTCAGCAACATGCCTTCTCAATTCACACCAACACCCGAAAGGGTTAATGGGGTCTTCAAACCAACTCAGTGCCTGCATGTTGGACTCTGACTTGGAGAAACCACTCAGCTCACTGCGCTGAGTTCACAAATGGCCTCACTTTACCCTCCATCCACAGACCTCTCCCACAGGAAAAGTCAGCTGATCAGTTGATAAAAGTGATAAATACTAAGGTGTGCATGACTGATAAACTAAGTCATCTCTATAGAGACTCCTGGTAGGAGATTCATTCATGCAAAGGAATCTGTACTCTATAGATGTATTGATTGCAGTTAGGGTAAGCATTTGAGGGGGGGGAGGTCAGCAATTTATTCTAGGCCTTCCCATTGATTCTTTTATAGTAATTTCAGAGAGAGGAAGACAGAGGGAGAGAGAGAGATAGAAACATCAATGATAAGGAAGAATCGTCGATCAGCTGCCTTCTCCATGCCCCCTACTAGGGATCAGGCCCACAACTTGAGCATCAAGCCATGACCTCCTGGTTCATAGGTCGATGCTCCATCACTGAGCCACACCAGCGGGGCTCCACTGATTCTTTATCTCCGTGCCAAATAGGAGAACTGGCTTAACCAGCGAACACCCCTTTCTGAAAAGTGGGGAGCCCCCACTGTAAAGCTACTCCCGATGATTTACAGTCGGTAGCTGCTCAACATCTATTAGATTAAATAACTAAACCTAGGTCACTGATAGTTACTGTCACTGTCCCAACCATATGGGTAATATATTGCTCTTCACACTTTGTCTTTCTGAGCTACAACTCATTTCCCAAAGCCATACCGTGGTGGGATAATGATTTATTCTTCATTAATAAAGCCGTGGTTTGGAACCTTTCCTGGGTCCTCTGAATAACGCCCTCTGTGGTGAAATGCCTTTTATGGTGTTAAGAGCAGAGCTGCTCTTGTTTGGCTGGGGGTGCAGCCCCAGAACCAGACTTCCTGTGGCTGGTGAGGGCCGGGGTGCCATCGTCTTTAACCCACCTCGATGGCGATGCTACGCGGTAAGATGTGAACCACAGGCCTTGACTTCAGATGTATGGGGGGGGGTGTGGAGGTTATGGGGGGAATAAGGACACATATGTAATATCGTAATCAATAAAGAAAGTAAAAAAAAAATCAATAGGCTTAGCAAATGTGAAACACTGAACCCCTGCTCTTCCATGTAACTCTTAACATCTTGTAGGAAGCATAAACAATACAAATGGGTTTGCCACGTGCACAGGAAATAGAGTGAGAAATAAAGTAATCATAGATAGAATGACAAAACTGCAGAAGTCGGGAGTTTACGCTGGAAAAGGTGAGAGGAGGTCACCAAGGAGTTCTTAGGGCGCAGGTGTTGAGTTCCTGGCCCCTAAAAGATGACCTATGTCGAAGGTGAGTCTATGTCGAAGAAGCGGCGTTAGAAGAAGTTTAAGTTTAAAAAATGTGGCTCGCAAAAGAAATTTCAGTCGTCGTACTGTTGATATTTAGCTCTGTTGACCAAGGAGTTTGCCGACCACTGGCCTACCAGTTTTTTGCGAGAGTAATAAGGCATCACTGTCTTAAAAACTTCCCGGCTGTTCCTTTGACACGTGCAGCAAATGATACAGAAAACAGGGGAAAAGTCTTCGAGGACCGGAATCGTTCTTCCGAAGCGATGGCAGAGGTAGAGGGTGTCCATCAGCAGAACCCCCTGATTTTCCGCTGTGCTTGCCGGGTTCCCCATCAGCGAGATCGCTCAGCAATTCTGCTCAGCAACACCGAGGACGCAGAGCAGCTCGGATCAAGGAGACCGCCTGATTTGCCTGCACTAATCAGGATGATAAATTATTTATGGGACTTCAAAGTCTTGGAACTGGCGAAGTGCGCCAGTGCCAAAGGAGATTTGTTTGTTTATCATCAATTATTTACCCGGTATGTTTTACAACGTCAGATGTGTGGCGAAGGCGGGATCCTGAGGAATGGCGCACAATGACAAGTATACTATGTTAATTCCATGAAAGGGTAACATGCATGTTCAGTGGTAGAGGCCGTCGGATGCAGTGTTCATAGAGGTTTCACAGCAGCCTCAAGCACAGCAAGCCCTGAAGAGCTTTCTGAAATCCGTGTCTATTTGTAATATCAGCTACATGGCGCACACTACTCCCCGTCTAACTGTAAAAGGAGTTTTCACATCTAGAGTAACATGGTGAGTTCAAAATCAAACAGGATTCTTTAAAAAATATATATATATATATATATTATTGATTTTTTACAGAGAGCAAGAGAGAGAGACAGAAAGTCAGAAACATCAATGAGAGAGAACTATAGATCAGCTGCCTCTTGCACACCTCCCACTGGGGATGTGCCCGCAACCAAGGAACAACATGCCCTTGACCGGAATCGAACCTGGGACCCTTCAATCCGCAGGCCGACGCTCTGTCCACTGAGCCAAACCGGTTTGGGCTCAAACAGGATTCTTGCTCAACGAATAAAAAGTTCACCGCGCACGGTCAGCCCATGGACACCACAGGTGAATGCACTCCACAGTGACGTGACACCCAGACACGTCAGCCAGACAAGAAACGTGTCAGCCTTTCCGATCAGCCCGGCGCTTCGGATCTAATGGAGTCATTAGAGACGAAACGTCACTCGGGTAAGAGCCCGCCCCCGGGACCCAGGCCTGTCTGGCCGGCTGTGAAGGTTTTGAACGTGGCCTCTGGTCAGACGCGGTCACCTTCCCGCTTTCCCCCGGCGCCGCTGGCTATGGCCTGAATGAATCGGGGCCACAAAAGAATGGATACATGGAAAGGCTGCGGAGAATGGGAGAGGCCAGCGGCCCTGCCCCTGTTGTCTGGGGGCATGAGATGTCGGGGTGAGCATTGCAACCCCCACAAAGGCCTCTGGGCTGTCGTGGACTCCGGCGTACAATGGGCACAGAGGCGGCTGGGAAACACGGGCGGGCTGAATGCAGCATTTCACAAACACGGGCATGAACATCTTGCACTTTTGGGGGCTCCTGACATATCCTCCCGTCCGCTGCCCCAGAACCCGGCTTAGTGATGCAACGCACTTCGCCTCGTTCCTTACATTCCAAACCCCCGATGGCATGTGTGCCAAACCCCTGATGGCCTGTGTGCGTGCCGAATGCCGCAGGGGCACACTCGTGGGAACATAAGATGCTTACCTTCGTGTCCCGATGAATGGGACACTGGAAACGCTATGGCTGACGTCCAGCCAGCAAACACAATGCTATAATGACAGGCGGATTAGGGGCCTAATGCCTGGCTCGGGACGCATGGCTGCGTAGAACAAGATTTCACAGGCATTCTCGTCTGGCCTTTCTCTTTCTGACGACGGAGAAAGCTGAGGGGACCGCGGGGGCCAGCACACACCAGAAAGATCCGGTGCCTTTTTACTTATTTACCTTTTTAAAAAACCTAAATCTGTGGACTTAGCTGTGCTTAGCTCCCAATGCAGCTGGTCAGCCCTTATTCACACCCCAGATGCAATTTCGATAGGGGCCACCCCGTCGCTTATCTGGGGGAAGGAGAAAACACTCCAGTAATCAGGAGGTAATGCATAGACGCCCTTGGAACAGAATGGAGACCACACTTGCAAAGTGTGAATTAGTGTTTTCTGCGAAATCCGGCAGAAAGGCGTGGCAGAAAAGTAGCCAAAGCACCGAAACAGTCACCGACGTGAGCAGGCCAGAAAGGCCGGGCGTCGCCGCCGATGGTCTCTGCCAGGGAGGGCTGAAGGGCCAGCCTCACCCCATGGACAGCGCTGTCTGTGCTCCCGGCTGCTCCGACCAGCTCCCAGCAAATCCCAACCAGCCAGTCCACAAGCAGAGATGGAAAGCAGAGCCCAAGACACAAAGATGGCCCTTGTCTTCGAAGAGCTATCCATCTAATAAAAGTATCACCCCGATGCTCCAAACAGAGTAAAAAAAAAAAGCTTTTCATGTGAAGAGCCACAGAGGAGCCAGGCTCCATGGGCCAGACAGGCTGTCACAATCCCTGACACTGCCATGGCGACACAAAGGCATCTAAGACATGCCAACAGGCACAGGTGACCATATCCCATATAGACAATAACATCCCAACTTCATACGATGCCCCCATGTCATGAAACAAGCTTCTCATCACTTCTTTCCATCTATGTAAGAATGTGACACGCGTTCTTAGTGCACAGGCCATGTGAGAAGGACGGGGGGCGGACCGTCCTTGGCTGAACCTCCTAAGAACAATCACAAAATTCAAACTATAATCACCAGGGAGGAAAACGTAGATGAGACATAGTGTCCAATCTAAAACCCACGTACAATCGATTGGAAGACAACGCAGTGATGCTAATGATGACATTGACATGAAACCCCAAGACAAAAAGGGCTTTGCCTCTGGTGGCAGAGTCCCTGGCCAGTGGTCAGAGTATTTGGGGCAAAATTCGGACAGGAGACCGGAAATCCATCCTGATTTCTACTGAAATTGCGAAGCACGTGTGGGCAATCTGGTGTGAACGAAAACCAGCAGGCACCGTTCCTCTTACATAGGTGCCAAGCATCCTGAAAGGATAAACAAACACCTGCTTCAAGAATTCCAGATAAGCCCTAACCAGTTTGGCTCAGTGGAGAGAGCGTCGGCCTATGGACTGAAGGGTCTCAGGTCTGATTCCGGTCAAGGGCATGTGCCTTGGCTGCGGGCACATCCCCAGTAGGAGGTGTGCAGGAGGCAGCTGATTGTTGTTTCTCTGTCATCGATGTTTCTGACTCTCTATCCCTCTCCCTTCCTCTCTGTAAAAAATCAATAAAATATATATTTTAAAAAAAGAATTCCAAATAAAACCAACTGCATGAAGTTTAGCAGCGGACACACCTGGGCTGAAGAAGGAGGATGTCCAATGAGATGACCTGTCATGACATATTAAGGGGGCAGCCTCTGAGGTTGTCCCGTCATCACGGTGTGGACTTGAGTGGAAATGGCAGAGGGGACGTTGTGGAAAGGAAACAGCTTAAGAAAAGGCAGAGGGGTGGGAAGTGCAAGGAGAGATAAGTGCTCTAAGGGAAAGTGGGTGGTAGACAGAAAAAAAGGATGGATTCCTAGCACAGAGGGCTTCGGATGTGACCATGAAAAATATGGACTCGGTGTTTATGCAAATGACTACCAAGAATTTCAAACTCATCTAAACAAATACAATTTCAGAAAAGCTGAAATATTCTTTATACCCAAGTTCAAGAGTACTCTGATCACAAAATGAAAACTTCCATACAATGAGATTATTTTTTTTCTCAACTCAATCTGCCAGGGCTCGGAGTGAAAACCAGCATGACTTTACCAGGCGGGGTTGGGGTTTACATGGCGGAGCGGGACACCTGTGCAGTTCAGGAGGGGGCCTGGCCCAGAGCAGGGGCTCACAAACAGGTCACGGGGTTTCCATTCGCTCACGTGCCTATGCCAACGCCAGGCCCATGAAATAAAGTATAATTTTCCTTCGCTACAAAATGAAAATGTGGGAGCCCCGTTTTGAACATATCACTTGTGTGGACCAAATGTGACTTATGCCCGGGTTATTTCACTGGGGATAGATCGTCCTTCATTATTTTCAATGAAAAATTTCATTAAGGAAGACATGACACGTGGAAAAAAAAAACAAAACAGCTTAGCAACTATCCTGACGTGTAAGCTTGACACCTCGCTGAGAATGCAGTTCTCAGGTATCCACGGGTCTGTCATTGTCATCAGAGAACGGTGATTAGAAATGGATGCTTGGCTCGCGTTACCTCGTGAACCTGTCCCGTTAGGGGCCACATGAGGGAGGTGCTTAGAGGACCTCCGATTATAACCCCCAGTGAGGGGCCAGGCGCTCTCCTGTGCCCGATGTCAGGTGCACGGAAAGGGCAGTGAGTATTTGTTCGCATGTTTGTGCGCTGACTTTTGACAGTGTTATCGGAGTTACCGGTATATACTCAGAGCCACACGAAAGATACTGGAGAATGTCGGCGCTGTCAGAACAATGAATGAATGTTTGGGGGGGGGGGGGAGAATTTAAGGAGCAAAAAGAGGACATTAAGTATCTTTTTCTTTGAACTAGCAACTAAACTCAATTTTTCTTAAGCATATATGCCTACAATGATAAATCCGTAGGAGAAAAAAAAAAAAAGAAACTGGGATACAGACCTCTCAAATCAGAATATTTATTCATCTTCCTGTTATCATTAGTCACTTTTAGTGACTATTTCTAGCAGTGGTCGGCAAACTCATTCGTCAACAGAGCCAAATATCAACAGTACAATGAGCGAAATTTCTTTTGAGAGCCAAATTTTTAAAACTTAAACTTCTTCTATCGCTACTTCTTCAAAACAGACTCGCCCAGGCCGTGGTATTTTGTGGAAGAGCCACACTCAAGGGGCCAAAGAGCCGCAGTTTGCCAACCGCCATTCTAAAGAACCCACCAACCAGATTCTAAGGCCAATTATTGTCCTAAACAAACAAACAAACAAAACAATGAAAACACCGTTAGGGTAAAACTCACAAAATGGCACCTGCAAAGATGCAGATGCCTGGGTACCCATGCATAAATGTGGTTCCATGGAGGTGAGATACCTACCCCTGGAGAGAGAGGAGCTGGTACTGCCCAGTTCTGGGCAGACCGCCCTGTGGCCAGGCTCTGGGCAGGCCACATGAGCCCACTCGTGCAGGCTGGCCCACGGACGCAGGGGCTTGTGGCCATGGCCACGAGTGCTTTCTAATTAGCAGGCACCACCAAGTATGCTTCTTCCAAAACCTCAGTGCACACCCTTCAGACCGCCAAATACGCCCAATTTTGAGATGCAGGGGGGAGAGAATCATTGATGAGCTGCCTCCTGCACACCCCCCACACTGGGGATCAAGGGCGGTACATCTCAGCATGGAGCAAGGGAGGAGCCTATGCGTTTGCACCCCACACAAGGTCAGCCTTTCGCCTCAAGGTCACATACCGCACAGTCTCCATGTCCGGATTCCTAACAGCTCTTTTCCCTCAACTGTTGGCGTTCTTATAGGCATTCACACAAAAACACACATCCCGTCGTCTGGCTGCGGCCCTGAGAGGCGGGTGGTATTTGGAGGGAACACCTCCCACTCGTTACGTGACTGAGTCTGTGCAGCAAAGAGGGTTTTGTGTAGGAGACACAGGGGTAAAGCACGGGTGTGCTGGGGACATTTGAGCAATCACGGCCACTTAATCCAGGAAAATCTCAGGAGCTAGAGTTACCGAGTCTCCCAGCAGGAGGAGAGGGAGGCCACCAGCATCACACATCAAAGTCACCTGTTACTCCCTATCAGGGGGAAACGAGAGGGCCGGTACAGAGGTCTCCAGGAAACTTAGTGGCGTAAACACATGGAACAGAACTGGAATAATGTATTGATGCCTTATGTTTACAATTTCTCCATTTACTTTAACTCAGAGTCTTTCAGCTTTTACTTAAATTTGTGTCTCCATGAAATCTATATATATAAAAGCCTGAGCAGCCATTTGACCATTCGCCTAGTAGCTGTGATGCGCAATGACCACCAGGGGGCAGACGCTCCAACCAGGATAGGAGGCAGCCTAATCCCGCGTGAAATCGGCCATCGGTTAGGTTACTGCTGGGGCACTGTCGACCCAAATCTGCTTCACCCGCACCCTGGACCTATTGGGGGTTTTCAGAGAGTCAGTTTTGGCCTGAGCTCTACAGGAGAGGCTGAGGGGCCCCAGGAGGTCAAGGTTTGATACCTGGTCATGACACAGGCCCGGTCGCAGGCTCGATCCCCAGTAGGGGGCGTGCAGGAGGCAGCTGACCAATGATTCTCCCTCATCATGGACGCTTCTATCTCTGACTCCCTCTCCCTTCTTCTCTGAAATCAATACATTTTTTTAACTTAACACTTAAAAAAAGATGCTTATAATCAATGAAGTTGGGGTTTCACCTTGGCACCCTGACATGACATGTAGACGTATGACGGGAAAGGTGGCCGTGAGTCCATCTGCAAGCAGTCATGGCGGCTCTGGAGCCTCGGCAGGGCCTCTGCTGTCGGGAGGACCACCGGCCTCGCCCCGAGGGGCTCTCATATCTGCAGACTCCGGCTGCACCGGACCAGGCCTCCCTCTTTGCAATTACTTAGCATTCCGACACCGGACTGGCTGATACTGTCAAGTCATTGTCCTTCATGTCTTGTCACTTTCACTTTTACTCACCCCTTTAATAATATGCAAAAGTTCAGCCGCTCGCTCTCACAGTCACCGTCAACCCAAACAGAAATGCCCGCCTCCAGCCATTCTTTACAGCACGTCAGTGAGGCCCCCTGCAGTAGGGGACACCCTGGTAGGGGACCCGGACAATATTTTATTAGGGCACTGCGTGTGCCGAGAGATACTGAGCCCCTTCTGGGTGTTCACCTTAATGTCAGAAGATGACCTGAGTGCTAACGAGAACCATCAGGCATCCTCAGACTCCAAAGGAGTCATCTAAACATGGAAACTGAGGAACAGGGAGTTGAGTGAACTTAGCTAACATAGTGCATGTATCGACATAAATCCTGAGTTAGAATGAAATTTTCCTGACTCTCCAAAAGCACTCATCATACACACACACACACACACACAGACACACACACACACACACACACACACACACACACACACACTAGTGGCCCGGTGCATGAAATTTGTGCACAGGGGGCAGGAGATGTCCCTCGGCCCAACCTGCCCCCTCACACATACTGGGAACCCTCAGGGGATGTCCTACTGACCACTCACCCCCGGCCTGTGGCCCAGGCTTTAGGCCTTGGGCACCCAGCCATCGACCTGCTCTGCTCAGCTCCTGCCTTAGCCCCGACCACCCGGGGCCATTCGGTCGCCGCTGGGTGCCTCAGCTCCAGTCCAGGCCTTAGTCCTGGCTGTCTGCAGCTGCCCGGCCTCAGGGGCCACGCGGTCGCCACCACCACCTTGGCTTCGCCTCCGGGGGCCGCGCGTTCACTGTCATCACCTTGGGTCCACCCCTGGGAGCTGTGCAGATGGGGCTAAGGTCTGGACCTGAGCTGAGGCGCCTGGCAGAGAGTGCACAGCTCCCGGGGGTGAAGCCAAGATGGTGGCTGCCACCATGGGTCCCTCAGCCTGACCAGCACCCTCTCTAATCTGGGAAGACTCAGGGGACCCCCTCCAATCTGGGAGTTTCTGTCTGTCCTTGCAATCACATGAGCGAATTGTCTGAAACCCCAACCTTTGCTTTCTCTCCATCCCCGGCCCGCAACAGTAACTTCTTCCGCACTCAGGAACAGGGAGTTAGTGTCTAGGAGATCCGGTAGTGTGTATGCCACCAGCACTACATTTCCCAGCATTTCTGGTGCTCTGCTGCTTGGGGCCAGAACACCTTGTGCCTAGCTCTCATTGCCCAAGGTGCCTCTGGTGCTCATTTGCAGGTCCCCACAACAGGTAAACCCCACACCTCCGTCACAGCCTAACTATCAGAGCAACCTACATGCGAGCCTTGTGAGGGGATATCATGGCATCAAATTCCCCTAACCATCCCAAGGTCACCACGAAAGGTTGCGACTCAGTCAACAGTAAGTGTGAGGAGAGAGGGATCTCACTGGCCCTTAAGTACCATGTGGGCAGAGCTTATAGCGTGGTGTTTGCTTACTTAGCACTGTGGCCACACCCCTGTCTGCTGGGCACGTCCCCCATCTGCTGGCCATGCCTGCTAGCCATGCCCCCTGCTCCTGATTGGCTGGTAGCAGAGGTATGGTCAATTTGCATGCTACTCTTTTACTAGATAGGATATTTAATATATTTTATTGATTTTTTTACAGAGAGGAAGGGAGAGGGACAGAAAGTCAGAAACATTGATGAGAGAGAAACATTGATCAGCTGCCTCCTGCATACCGCCAAATAGGGATGTGCCCGCAGCCAAGGTACATGTCCTTGACCGGAATCAAACCTGGGACCCTTCAGTCCACAGGCCGACACTCTATCCACTGAGCCAAACTGGTTTCGGCAAGTATTCATTATATTTATCTAACTTTCAAAATGTCTATAACACATAATGTGAGGCAGAAAGATGGAATACATATGCACATATGTTATGCATAATAGGCAACAGGATACATAACATTATATTTGCTTGTATCTCACCCTATCTCCTCTGCTTTTGGGGACGTTCCCAATTGTATTTGGAAAGAGACTTTTGGAGGTACACATTGAAGTGCTGTTATGTTACAAAAAAAGCGTGGAAACGCAAGCTTAATTCTTGGTGCTGTTTCACATACATTGTTGTTAACACGCCGCAAGCCGTAGACACTTAAAAATACTGTTTAATTTTCTTTAATCCATTTCGTTTTATGGATCTAAAATGGCCATCAGACAATAATACAGCAGTTTCCATAAGGAATAAATTGTCACTGCTTGACAAAAAACTCTTTTTATGGGAGGAGAGGGAAATATAAAAATGTCTGTTTCATATAATTATATTAAAAAATGTGTTCGTATGTTCTCCGATATTACAACTGTGAGAACGTGCTGGTGTTTTTGTTTCTTTAAGCCACTGACTTAGCTGTCCTTACCTTTCTGATTTTCCCACCGAATTCCTGCCCAACCAAAGAATTCTCTCCCTTTCCGGCCCCTGCCACCTTAGCAGTGCCCGCATCAAATGAGCAAGCTTGTGTCTGAGTTCTTCCTCCTCAAAAAGGGGGCGGGCCAATAAAAAGATTTCTAAAGAAGGTTCTTTCCAATTGAGGTGTTTTTCTTCCCTTAGAGACAGTTGGCCCATGATTATTCTCCCCTGCATATCTGACACCTAACACTGCCTGGACAGGAATGGGGTTCTGGGGTTCCTAAACCCAACGGTGGGACCTTTTGCAGATATGACCAAACGTGGTTCCATAGAGAAACTTCTGCTATCGAAACTTTTCCTGCAGTTGTTCCAATAATGGTCTTGCTTTATGCTTTTTTTTTTTTTAATTCCTCACCGAGTAGTGAGGACATTGTTTCCACTGATTTGTAGAGAGAATGGAAGGGTGGGGAGAGGGAGAGAGAGAGAGGAACGTGGATGTGAGAGAGACATGATTCGTTGCCCCCTGCTGGTGCCCTGATTGGGCCTGGGCTGGAACCTGCAGTGGAGGGACATGCCCATGACCGGAAATGGAACCTCAGACCCTTTGGTCCCTGGGCTGGTGTTCCTACTACTGAGCCACACCTGCCACAGCCTTACTTCATGTTTATAATTATCTGTTGAAGTGTTTAAGAAAGAACTAGAATAAATTTACAGTCTTGTCTTTTCTTCAAAAGATGCCTGTTCTTGTAGTGTCTCGTATGTATTTTAGATTTTGTTTAGACTTTAAAAAGGCAGGTGTTTCATGAGTTTTCCTTATGTACTTTGCAAAGTTTAAGGGCTATTATTTTTAATCTCTTTTTTTCCCATTTTATATTCTGAATAACTGCTTTTCTTTTCCAAGAATAAGGGAGGAAAATCTGTTTCATTAAATAATACAGTCAAACAACTGCTCTTTTTACACAGCGATTGGTTCACTATTAAAAAAAAAAAAGGCGAAGCACAAATCTCAACTAATTGCATTTATTAAGATCGAAGGAAGTAGTGCTATGTCTGCCAATACCTCCCACCTCCACCCTCGCACCAACTGCCTGGATATTGGGAAATCTGGAGTCATTATTCAATGCGGTGGGATCCTGTGTAAGTACATCTAATGTGTGTGACATGCACTTGTGTTCCCTACCCAAACTATCTGAGCTCATATACACAGGATTTAAAAAAAAAATTCTCACTGACATGAATTGGCACTCAGTTAAGAAAAATATCATGACCAATATTGATCAAGAAGCCAAACAATATTGGGGTCCTATTCATTTTTTCACATATAGATACGGTTTAGTGTCACTTCCCAGCAAATAATAGGCAATAAAATATGACAAGTTCCAGAGAAGTAAGTCATCGTCACCAAAAACAATTAAGTCATCTGTTACTAAAAGCATAAGCCCATGCCCTGGCTGCTGGGTGAAGTGGCCAGAGCATCAGCCCAAGCACAGAAAGGTTGTGGGTTCAATTCTCAGGCAAGGGCATGTACTTGGGTTGCATATTCGATTCCTGGCCCCGTCAGTCAGGGCATGTGCTGAAGGCAACCGATCAATGTGTCTCTCTCACATCAGTGTTTCTCTCTCTCTTCCTTCCCCGCCCCATCTCTCTTCACCCTCCCTTCCTCCCACTCTTTCTAAAATTATGGAAAAATATTCTTGGGTGAGGATTAGCAGGAAAGAAACAAAAACATAAGCACTTTTTTTACTTCAAGGTAAGCTCAAGGGCACTGATCAATACATATTAGAAGTTATTGTTTGAAAGAGGCAAATTTTATCAAAGAAATATTTCAAGCAACTACACATTTCAAAAGTGAGTCTATATCAGTTTCATTCAAATATTATCTCTTGAACTCATAAACCAACGAATTTTCTCTACCTTTTAGTAGATACTGACAAAAAGTTAATACCAGTGTTTCATCTCCTGTCTACTGCCTACACATGCACACACACACACACACACACACACACACACACACACGCATGCATAGGTGTGCACACCTGCAGAAAATTGATCATCATCATTCTTGAAGTCAAAAACACCATTTACCAAAGAGAGTTTTTCTTTTCCTTTAATTAATTGTGCCATTTCCCCATTTTGGCTTCCCCATCGAAAGGAAGCCTGAGTGTGTGTTTATAATTACAGCAGGCCAGGCTAGAATCCATTACTTTAATGAACTTACAATGAGCAGAAAGACCTCATATGTATGGCAAATGAAGCTCTCTTAATAGAAAAGCAGAGTTTTGAAGGCGTTTTCCTTTTCCAAATAAGCCGGATATATGAGAGTCCGTTTTTTGTATGTTCCATGCACAGCCGGCATTTCATTTCGAATTACTCGAGCACATTGCAAAGTGGATGGGCTCTCCCAAGAGGTCAAGTTTCACTCGGTGAATCGATTCACTGTGAGAAGCGGGGGTTTGCACAGAGGGGAGGAAATTGCCTTCGGGTCGGCTGGCACCCTGTGTTTCGGCGTCTTGCTGGGGTGCTGGGCCAGCAAATGCACAGGGTCTAAGGGCTGTTACCAGGCCTGGAACCAGGGACAAACCATCACCTCGTTTCTGGCTGTGGACAAGGCTCCAAACAGACCAAGAGAACAAGACAGCACTGGCCGAAAGGCCTCTGTTGACAGGGGTAGGTGTCGGAAAAGATCTCTGTCTATGCCGACCAGCCACCAACTCAGAACTTTGCTCAGCTGCTGATCAGAAGCACAAGCTGACACTTAAGTTCCTGGGACTGAGACAATAGGTGAGATTGCTTGGATGACTGGACAGATTTTTAAAAAGAATAAATTCAGTGGTTTGGAAACGGGTGGAAGATTATACCCCCAGTCATACTTGTGTGCCTTCCTTTGATGGCTTCGGTCCTGCTTCCAAAAATCTGAGTAAAATAGGTGATTTCTCAAGACCATAACTAAGTCATTTTATTTATTTTATTTTATTTATATTTTAAATATATTTTATTGATTTTTTTACAGAGAGGAAGGGAAAGGGATAGAGTTAGAAACATTGATCAGCTGCCTTCTGCACACCCCCTCCTGGGGATATACCAGCAACCAAAGTACATGCCCTTGACCAGAATCGAACCTGGGACCCTTCAGTCCGCAGGCAGATGCTCTATCCACTGAACCAAACCGGTTAGGGTTAACAAAGTCATTTTAGATCAAGAAAACCAAACACATGAATCTTTTCATTCATCAGGGCCATATAATTTCTGTGAGGGTAAGTTAGGTAGTTCAAACTATACCTCCCCCCAAATAAGATGAAGAGTACTTCGTCTTATTCGGGTTGTATGGGACAAATAAGAGAAATAGGCCGACGCTTTATTTGGGAAAGGTATCTTTACATTTTAAAACACTCTTTAATTTTTTTCAGACGCTAAAATTTTGCATTAAAGCCATAAGAAATCCTCTCATTTTCTGAAAAACAAAACAAAACAAAAAGACAACAACAACAACAACAAAACTCAACCATGCATCCCTTGGTAGTTATAGTTTCGGCATCATGCAATCTATTTGACTACGTGTTTAGTGGTCTGTTTAGGTCTGTGATGCAGCGGTCATTTCGGGGGGATCTGGGGGCTGCCATGCGACTTGGTCTTGCTTCTCCATTGAATTGTAAACTGTTTAAGGAGAGCCGCATCCCCAGGAACTCTCCGGAGGCCCAGTGGAGTGATTTGCATACTCAATAAAAGGATCTGATTAACTTCCATCCCAGAAATTTGAGTCTTAGAAACGGAGAGATCTACTGGGAATGAACTTGTAATAACCCTCTAGTACAGCCTGTTTAAAAGTCTTTGTTGCACAAAAATATTCTGCTTGTCTAACGGAAAGCACTCCTGCTGTCATCTCAACCCGCTTCTTATAATATTGAGCTTTCTCAAGGTGAGGAGGATGCAAACGGCTGGTCAGCATTTTCCACAATTTAGAAAACATTTATTTTGGATTAATAAAATAGAGCTACCTCTTCCATATCAAAATGAAAACTGATAACTATTGGTTTTTCACATCAAGGGAACAAACTACATTTTTAGTTTTAATAGAGAATATATTTCCAACCTGAGTAAACTCAGATATTGGAGGATACAAACAGGTTTGTTATTTATTCTCCACTAAAACTCCAGTAGACTAGGTGAATGGAAAATAAGAAAAATAAACGCATGTTGTATGAACATAATACCACCTGGAACAGGTTTGTTGCTTTTCCAGAAACAATCCCCACAATCCTGGCCTGCTTCTGAGGGGGGCAGTCCTGTAAATGCGCACACGGCTCAGGACATGGTAAAAATGGAAGTGCTGATAAAAAAAATGGACTTGCGTTATCTGGTTTTTTGGTACTTTGAACTCCCGCTGAAATAACCGGAAAAGGAGGAAAGGAAATTATCCTTCCCGAATCCATTGCTTATCATTTTAGAGTTCCTGGGAGAAGAAAAATTATTTCTACCAAAGTAGTCCTTGATTCTGCCACGGCATATTAATGAAGGACCGTTCCTCAAGCAAGAAATATGGGTGAGGACCTCTGTGTCCACTCTTCTGGAGCCTGAGGGCAATGGATCCCTTAAACAGTGGGTTAAAAACAGTGCAGTATTGCCCAGGCTGGCTTTGTGGTGATTAAGGTTGCTTTCATTATTTTCCAGGAAATTCTGGTTTCCTCTAATACGCAGTTCTAATCTTAGGAAACCCAATTTCATTCTTAATTTTTTCCATACTTTTCAGTTGTCAATACTATAAGTTCAGTGTTCAGTTCGCATCTAATATTCTCACCTAATTGATGGATATTCCTCGTAATTGGAATAAAGATTTGGGCCTATCAACATGTTTTATTCATTCTGCCTTATTTTTCTATATATTATAAAAATCAACCAACTCGCCGAGACCGGTTTGGCTCAGTGGATAGAGCGTCAGACTGCAGACTGAAAGGTCCCAGGTTTGATTCCGGTCAAGGGCATGTACCTTGGCTGCGGGCACATCCCCAGTAGGGGGCGTACAAGAGGCAGCTGATCGATGTTTCTCTCTCATTGATGTTTCTGGCTTTCTGTCCCTCTCCCTTCCGCTCTATAAAAAAATCAATAAAATATATTTTTTAAAAAATCAACCAACTCATTTAATTAAAATTCCACAGTTTCTTAGCATTTCCTTTAGTGACAAATACTGTTTCTTTTTTACACTCTTGATGTGAAAATGTTCTGGAGAAAACAATAAGTCGCACACCAGGAGATTCATTGCTTTGAGTTGGGTTCACGTTAAATATGCAAACATGTTGGTTGAGTCTAGCAATATGATTGCACCATTGATTTCATTTTTACTTGAGTCACTTAACACCTCAAAATGTTAATAATGATATTTATACAGATGAAAAGTCTATGAAATATTTATATAGATTATCTATACTAATAAAATAGAAATATGCAAATTGCTGCACCTCCACAATGCCCACCAGCCAATCAGGAGCAGGTATGCAAATCAACCAAACAAAGATGGTGGATCAATTTGCATATGCAGGCACAGAGCGAAGACTGAAGACTGAAGAGGCTTGACTTCTCCACTGCACCAGAGTGGAGAAGCTAAGCCTCGCTGTGGCTGGAGTGAAGGCTTGGGTCCTAGGTGCCAAAGGAAAACCGGTGCCGCCAACCAGGGGAAGGAAGGCCTATTACATGAATCTTCGTGCAATGGGCCTCTAGTAATTAATAAAATTGCAGAATATAGTGACTATCTTTGCAGTAAATCCTGGTTTGCACAGGAGTAAGAATCACTACAAAGTCCAACGAAGTGAACTAAATGTGCTAACCCCTGGCTGGAAACCCCTCGATGGTGAAACCAACTGCTAGGTTGTCATGAGGGCCTGATGAAACCTAATATATTAACACACTGACTCACGATATATATAGTTTTAAGTTATTCCATTCTGGATCACACTTATCTGAATGCCTTTCGAGTTCAATCATTTTTTAAAATTAGAATAATTTAATTAAGCATGAAAATGTCTGCGAGGTGAAATGGGTTTGTCCTGGGTCTTTCTTAATCATAACAGATTAGCGGTATGTTGGGTTTAAATGATATTGCATGTTTGCAGTACTTGAATGACCTTAAAAAACAGCGGTAAGCCCTAGTTGGTATGGCTAAGTGGACAGGAACATTGGTCCTCAAACTGAAGGGTCCTGGGTTTGATTCTGGTCCAGGGCACGTATCTTAAGCCCTGGTCAGGGTGTGCGGAGGGCAACCAATTGATGTATATATCTCACACGAATGTTTCTCTCTCTCTTCTGTCTCTCTTTTTCCTTTCCAATCTCTCTAAAAATCAATGAAAAAATATCTTCGAGTGAGGATTAAAAAAAAAATCAGTGATGAAATAACCACATATCTTATAGGTTCCTTTTTACACATACACTCTCATATCCTCCTGACAATCTTAGCAGGTAGGCATTTTATGGAAGTGGAGACTGAGCTCATAGAAGTCTCCTGCCAAGCTCCGTGGGCAGAAGACCCTAGGTTCAGAATCAAGCTCTTGAACAACACTGCTTTGATGGGCAAGCTCATACTGCTGTCATTTGGAAGAACAGATCCCCGAGATGTGCATCACATGACCCGTCACCCAGTGCAGACATACACTGTGCCTGTACCTGAGCCATTCCAAGGACTTCCCACCACAATGATTCCTGTGTATGCAAATTAACCCACCATCTTTGTTGGGTTAATTTGCATACTCACTCCTGATTGGCTGGTGGTTGTTGTGGAAGTGCAATCAATTTGCATATTTCTCTTTTATTAGTATAGATAATCTATATCTACACTAAAATTCTTATTTTATTTTCTCATTTATGACCCTTATCCAACCAACCTCCCGGCATGTCTACACTGACAGCAATAAACCCAGGCCTTCCCATCGTCTTCACTTCCTCACCCCGCATTTCCTCTCTCCTTCAGAAAGGATGGAATCTGACACTTGAGAGTTCAAGCTTAGCAGTAAGTGACCAGACAATATTAGACATAAATGACCAGAGATATTAACATTTTAATAGGGAGTCGTTCATTCACTCCAAATAGGAATGAAATTCCACTGGGATAATTTAGGCATCACAGAATAATACAACTGGCTCTTGAAGGAAAGTACTATATCCCCCAAACCTCCCCCCTTTGTGAGAAGCAAGTCAGAAAGATCCCTACCCTCTCTCTTTGCTGACTAGGAGAGCACAGCTATCCAACTGCCAGTGTAATGTTTTTCATCAGCAATAATTCCTCCAAGAGAGAAACTGAATTTCATAAATGTAGGTCAGGATTTCCTAGATCAGTCAGATAATCGTTTATACCTGAGGATAGAGACACATGGCCACTGACTGCTGTTTTAAACCCAAAGGACATGCTACCTGTTACCTCCCTAAAACATTTTAGAACCAAATTAAAACAAACAAGCAAAACATCAGCCAAAATCATAATGGGACAGGCACAGCTGATCGGTTTGTTTTTTTTTTAATGAAATAGCATTGGTGCTTATGCATTATACTACATTTTTATACTTGGAATGTGACACAAAAACAAAGCAACACTGAACATAAATAATGGGACAATTACTATAACAGAGATGCATCACCTGACATGATGAGAGGCAATTGCTCTACAAGCACAAAGCTAATCTACACATCAATGAAGTTACCCTTTTAATGCAACTGTCCTGTTGAAAATCAGCTAAAAGTTGTTGTTTTTTTGTTGTTTGTTTTTTTAAAGAAGACACCTACCGCAGGATCAAGCTGTTAGCATTTTTATATATATATATTATAGTATGGAATTTGCTTCCAGAATATTCCATCCTGCTACTTTACCCTTTTTCTTAACAGGCTTGATTAACTTTATGAAAAGGTAGTCAAATCCTGACCACATTAGAGGTTCAGTTTTGATCCCCTCACTAAGAAGGGTTTTCTTAAGAAGCTGAGCTCCCGGGCCTCCTGCAGAGAAAAAAGAGGAAGACAATTAAAGACTCCAGCAGGAGGCCAGATCTTTCCTCCGAAGATTTGGGGAACAGTCTCATTCACATCCAGTCCCAGTCACATGCCTTTTAAGAGTGTTAGTTTAGTGAGCCATGGCAGGGCTTTGCTTTTCTATTCTTTCTTATTGTTAGGTTCAAGGTTCAAGGGAAACAGTAAAGAAAGAAATGAAACAGTCTTCGTAGTTCAGGGACACAGAAAACTTGCCTGCAATTCCTGAGAAAGTTGGTTTGTTCTCTAAAGATCTTAATTGTCTGGTGCAGCAGTTGGTTTCTGCGTTTAGATCTGTTTTAATGTCACACAGCCGACTCATTCTTACATCCATGTAGACAAGGGAAACAAGGCGACTGCTACTAAAATGCTAAAAAGAAAAAAAAATGCATCAAGACGTCTTCTGAGGTCAAATGATAGCAGGAAGGGGAAAATAAAACAAAATAAAAATGAGTCCCCTGATGTGATTGGTAAAGGGGAAAAAAGTACGATTTTACTGAAATGAGAGAAATCTAAATGGTATTATTTAATAAATGTAATTTCCACTAAAAATTCTGAGAAAAAAATGGCTGTTATCCAGAAGTCCAATAAAACACATATGAAAAAAATAAAAATTAAAGAAAAAATTATAAGAAAAAAATATAAAAGAAAAGAAAATATTAAACCGAATCCACACTAGTGGTCACCATAACCTTAAGAGAAAGGATTGTAACGGAAAGTCAATATATTTGACCTGTAGAACTAAAGTAAGCAAGATTTTTAATTCTAAAAAAACACACACAATTTGTATGTTACAGGCACACTGAATAATATTGAAATCAAAGAGTCCTGACCTTTGATTCACACAGAACGACTTTCTGAAACGTACCCAACGTCAAGCGCTGCTCTCTACTCTCCTGTCTGAGATGTGATCGCCCCTAAATGTGTGCTAAAGTAAGACGTCAAAGTGGGATTTCAAAAGAGCTAATGTGTAGCGGCGGTCACACGGCACGGCCCCCGCTCGGGGAAAAACACGAGGCAGACACAGGGCTGAGAGTCCCGTCCTCCGTTAGCACGCAACCAGACACCCGCATCCTCAAGTCCACGTCCTGCAGCGAAAGCCAAAAGGGACAAGAAGGACAAGAGAAGTCCCCCAACACACTGAAGTGTTGGGAATGAAAATAAACTCCCCAGAGCAGCACGTTCCTAATGCGGAGACCACATTCTTTCTAGAAGAAAAGCCGCCGGTAGGTGTTTCGCTTTCCTCGGAAAGCGGCTTTTATTGAAATGTCTAGCGTGCGTGTAACTGGACCTACTAAGGACTCCAGTCCTGAAACCCTCGAGGGAAGACTTAAAACACACGGTCCTTTAGGGACGTGACCTCCTGCCCGTAAGACGCTGCCGATGCTCCGGCACCTTCCGAAGGTGAAGCTGGAAAAACGGACCCAGGCCGAGGGCTTCCCGACTGAGCCGCAGACAGGTTCAAAACTCACGTCTAAGTCTAAGGTGAAGGCAGCCCCCTCTCCCGTGGCATGCAGCGTGAGGAGGCTCGTCCGGTATGACTTTTATTTGTTTTCTTTTTTACTACATGCATTGGAGTGACGTTGGTTAATAGGGTAATACAGAGGTCAAGTGCACATTCAATACTTCGAAGGCAGAGTTCCCATTAAAAACAAACAAACAAAAAAACCCACTCCTCCCTATTTCCCACATACGCACACTCCCAGGCGCTTTTTGAACTTGGCAGTTGAACCAGAGCATTAGGTGCACCTGCCCTGTGAGAAGGGACGGCTTCTGAGCGGAGGTTGCTCTGAGCTTTGTGGTACCTTTTGTTGTCCGATTATGTAAACGGGACACGTCTGATGGAGCCGGGGTGTTCAGTAAGGACCCCGCTTCTGAAGAGCCCAGCCGCGCTCTGTGGCTACAGAGCAGGCCGCGTGCCTTGCGAGGCTGGGCTCCGGCATTCGAACGAAGAAGGGGCTCTGCGGTACCTTTTTGGGTTTTTTCTTCCTGCCTGCGGTGGGAGAGAGGAGCGTTTTAGAACTAACTCTGTGGACAAACGCCAGCAGGCCCTGCGGACCACCTGGGCGGGGTTCCCCCTGGCCATCCCTGCCCGCGGAGAGGTCTGAATGAGGGGCACCATGTCAGCGGCTCTCTGAAGGGAGGCAGGCCTCCTGGTTCATCCCAGGCCCGAGCTTGGGGGGGAGGGGGGGGCCTGCAGGCGAGCCCAGACACCTGGCTTTTGAAAGACCACCGAGAGGGAAAGGGGCCCTGACAGCTCTGTGAAAGGACATCTGACTGAAATAACAGACGTCCAGCCGGCTTTGCGCGGCCACTTTTGAAGTGTGTTTTACCTAATCCAAAATGCTCACCTGGAAGACACTCAGCTGTGCCTGAGCCAGGGAATACTGAGTCTAGAATCTCATAAAGCACTCGAGTGCAAACGAAGGCTGCCACTCCCTGCTTCAAAGTACACACAACATACTCCGGGTCACGTCTGTCCTCCGACAGTGACCTTGCTCGTAAGCGTTTGGAATCTAAAATATACAGACAGGTACATGCAGATGAACTGCTACGACCGCACCACCGTGGAAGAAGCTGATATGCAGAAATTAACGAGAGAAAAAATTTCCAAAGGCCTAATTGGTCCCCAGATACAACCCAGAGTAATAATTGTTCGGCAAAAGTTGGAAGCCTCGCCGATGCTATAGGAAAATGATTATGAGTTATTTTCCTAAGAAACTAGTAATACGTTCCACTGTTAATTTTTAAAAAACCATTTAACTGAAATACTACCCCACAGCTCTCAAAATGACTGTCATTAAATGTATAAGGGGGACACATATGAGAAATTATCAGGCCTATAAAAGAGATGGGCCCAAGAACTTACAGGCATGTGTGCATAGCCCAAGGCCACAGAAAGAGGGGGGGGTGCAGGCAGGGGCAGGGGCAGGGGCAGGGGCGGGCTAGAAGGGGTCAATTTGGGGCGGGGGCAGGGGTGATAGCTATAATACTTTCAACAATAAAGATATTTTTTTTTTTTAAAAGAGAATTCCTGAACAAGCAAGACACAGGTTTTGTGCCAAGTTGATGTAGGTATTGGTGGGTCCGTATTTCTTTAATCCCATGAAACTCTTCCTTGGGGGATGGCTACTGTCACAGGGCTTGAATCACTACGAGAGCCACAGGGAAGAGCCACAGTGTCACAAAGGAAATGATCCTGCTCAGGTTTCCCAGGAGCTGGTGGGAAGATTTATAAGGAAGGCTCCATCCCCGGCCTACATGATTTTTTAGCAAGGCGGTAGAAACGGATGCCATCTATCTTGAAGAATAAAAGTGGGCAATTCTGTTATCTGAATGTTCCCAGCTGCCGCAGATCTGGAAGGCATGCGGGGTTTCGAAAAGGCGCAGAAGTTTAAGTTCGGCGTGTCTGATTCGATCACTGGTTAACTAGTCGATATAAACGGGGGCTCTGTTTTGGAGGACGGATCCTAATGAGACAGTCCCACTCCTGCCCGTGGGCTGCTTAGAATCTGAGAGAAAGAGACACACCGTCCACCCACGCGTGCTTGAACAAGCACTGACACTTAGAGCAAAAACGTACACCAAAATGTATTCAGTATTGTACTGGAGTCTGTCTTTTACCCGTAGATGAGATCCTATGACTTACTTGTTGGCTCCTCTGGACCTCAAAGGGTGTCACAAGCAACATCAATTTACGTAGTGCTGAGAGAGTAAAAGAAAACACCTATGCCAGATATTTTTTAACTAGAAGCCTGGTGCATGAAATTCGTGCACCGGGAGGATCCCTAAGGCTGGCCTGTGATCAGGGCCGATCAGGTTCCCCGCCTCTCTGCCTCCTCCTTCCCTCACCACCTGTGTGCCGCAACCATGCGGCTCCCCTCACCTCCCCATTTCCTGGCTCCCTCAGCACCCCGCGCGCCACCATGCTGATTGCCTGCCATGTTCCATGCTGCCCCCTGGTGGTCAGTGCATGCCATAGCGAGTGATCAAACTCCTGGTCTCCCAGTGAAACTCCAGAAGGGACACTTTGGATATTAGCCTTTTATAGAGAGAGATATTCAATAAAAGAAAATTCCTTTTTCATTTCCACCACGATTCCAAGATCATTTTATAATCACCTAATCTGAGAATTTTCAGGGTGGTTTCATAGCAGAAATTTCTGCCCAATACAGGGATGCCTTGGTGGGTGATGGAGTGGGGTGGGACAGGAACTGGAGACTTGGTCCCTGTGTGGCTCCGTGTGTCATGCTGAGTGGGAGCTCCAGACACAGTGGAAAGAATTTGTAAGACACGTTGTAGTTTTAGAGAATGGAAGGGTTTGGGGAGCCTTCATCTGGCTCAATCATCTACATGTACATTCAAAAGAATTAAACTTATCACTCACTGGGTCTCAGTATCTTTTTAAAAAATATATTTTAATTGATTTCAGAGAGGAAAGAAGAGGGAGAGGGAGATAGAGAGATAGAAATATCAATGATGAGAGGGAATCATTGATTGACTGCCTCCTTCTGCACACCCCCTACTGGGGACGGAGCCTGCAACCCAGGCATGTGCCCTTGACCGGAATTGAATCGAACCCAGGACCCTTCAGTCCACAGACCAAGGCTCTCAACACTGAGCCAAATAGGCTAGGGGGGTCTCAGTATCTTAATCTGATGATGGGATGGCAGCACCTCATACAGGCGGAGGGGAACAATGAGACTTTATGAAACACCGGACCACCAACACCAGCCACACAGCCCTCTGCCCCTGGCTGGACCCCAGCAGGGTTCCCACAGGGCTCCTCTCACTCATGACTGACTCTCCTAGGCCACCTTTTCTTGGGACACCTTGACACCAACCATCTCAACCATCTCTCCATCCCATCGTCTCTCCTGCCCATCTCGTACGGCTTAAATTCAGTAACATACCCAACTTCAAACACATCTATGCGAAGAGTTCTGCCAACTATGAAACACGACTTAAACTTCAGCAATTATTTTAACAAATGGTTATCACAATTTACTTTAGAACTTGTGCTTCTAAGAGAATATTCACCTTTAAACCAAAGAACAGTCTGTGTATTCATGTATACATCGTTCATCATCAATCACACGTGTTGAGTGTTAATTACGTACCAGGCGGGACTCTGATATCTTTGTAAGTAGAAGCATTTAAGCCTCACTACAAACCGATGAGGCAAGTACTGTTATTCTCTCCACATAGGAGATGAGACCGTGTGAGTTGCCCCAAGGTCACGCAGGCAGCGAGTGCCGAAGCTCTACGTCAAACACAGGAGCTTCATTCTGGAGTCCACGATCTTTTGTTTCCAATATTTTCTTATTGATTTCAGAGAGAAAGGAAAGGTAGAGAGACAGAAGCATCAATGATCAAAGGGAATCATTGACCAGCTACCTCCTGCACACCCCCACACTGGGGACGGAGCCTGCCACCCTGTCATGTGTCCTGACCCAGAACTGCACCGTGACCTCCTGCTTCAGAAGTCGATGATCCCCACCGAGCCACCCCAGCCAAGCAGGAGCCCACAATCTCAATCACCGTGCTACAGGGCCCCTGAAAAGCGTCATTTGTACAATCGTTCACTGCGGTAACGTCACCTATGACATGCCTACCGGAGACCAAGCCCTAAGCGACCCATTAGGCCTTGTGTGTATGAGGGTGTTGGTCTCACAGTAAGTGGCCTTAGAGAATGACATTCGTGCTGTATATTTCACAAGCCCCAACTCCTCAGCAACATGGACTGTAGTTAATGTTCATGGACTAAGTCACTCACCAAGCAACACAAAATAGCTGAAGCGATCATATTCAGTAGCTGTTGGCCTGGGAGTTATCACGCCAACTGTATAGGCAAACTCCACTCCCAGAGCTGCTGAGGCACTGTCCTGGGGCTCTGTGAGCACCCACAAGCACCCATGTGCACCCATGTGCATGAGACATACAGAGGCACTCTGCCTTACTTGGAAGATGAGCCGACTTTTCAAATGCAGGGGCTCTGCACACCTAGTGCCGGGCCCTTCCCCCGCGGCCTCCGGAAGCACCGGGCTCAGCCTGCATCGTTGGCAATGGCCACATCACCGGGGACCATCTGTCCCGCGTCCAGGAGAAACACTGACAAGATAATAGCTAGGAGCTCTCCCCTGCTGTCAACGGCTCTTTGGCAGAGGAAAAGAGTAGGAGGGTCTTCTCTCCAGTTATTTTCAGATGTTTTAAGTAGGCCACGCTCCTGTGGGCCTCTGTACTCCATGGCACATCTGTGCCTGCGCTCCGAGGGACTTGTCTTGATTTTAGATTATGCAGTGGAGTAAGGAAAGGATGGTATTCAAAAAAACCACGGCCCGAACTATTTCTGCGTGCACACTAGCAGGTTGTGGTTGGTAAATAGAGGTACGGGGGGGGGGGGGGGGCAAAAGTAGGTTTACAGCTGTGAGTATGCAAGACAGTTCGTTCTTATATTATTTATTAATTATTGTATTATTTTCCATAGGAACAACTCTAAAGCTACTTTTGCGCACCACATATATAATTAATGTTGATTAATCATATGCATTTATATATAATAACATTGTTATGCACTATCTATTTATATATTTCAATTAGGCAGAGCACATATTTCTGTGTTCACTAGGTACATAATTATAAATCTTCATATTCATTCAGTAATATATATTTATATTAGGCAGACCAAAGGCGTGAGGTGATAAAGATAAACATGAAACATGCTAAATGTTTCCCTGCATCAGGGATTGGCAATGCCATCCTATATAATAAAAGGGTAATATGCAAATACACCAAAGGGTGGAATGACCGGTCGCTATGATGTGCACTGACCACCAGAGAGCAGACGCTCCATGCAGGAGCTGCCTCCTGGTGGTCAGTGCCTCCCACAGGGGGCGCACTGCTCAGCCAGAAGCTGGGCTGAGAGCTCGTGGCAGGAGCCTCTCCCACCTCCGCAGCAGCACTAAGGAAGTCGGACTGCCGGCTTCGGCCTGTTTCCCACTGTCGGCCGACATCCCGCGAGGGTCCCCAGATGGCAAAAGGGCACAGGCCGGGCTGACGATCCTGCTGCTCTTCCCCCCGAAGTGCACGAATGTCATGCACCAGGCCTCTAGTTCTTAAAGAAAAATGCCACAGGAGGTGGTGAGGCACCACTAATAAAATTAATTTCTAACATGGTGGAGAAAATAATATGTTTATGACCATGTTCTCTCCTTCAAGTACATTTTGTGGGCACTACCCTGGGCCAGGTGCTGGCTGGACACATGTCATCCTCACGCCTTTCAGACCCAGAGGATGGACCACCGTTCATCAGACCGTAAGAACAACAGAGAATGGACCGATGCTCATCAGGCTGCCTGCTCCTTTAAGGAGTTCCTTCCCTCCTCACAGGCTGTGTACAGCACCTTAGATACCCAGCCGACATAATGAAAATGTCAACACTTGTCACAAAACTTTTCAAAGAAAGAAAAATGAGTGGAATAAAAATGTGGGTTTGTTTTTTCCCCCCTTTCTTTCCCTTTAGACATTCTTTCAATTAGAAAGGAGACCAACCTTAAATTATAGCTACCAATTAATTTTTCTGCTCTGGAAAGTAAAATAAGCATCTTTCATTAAATTGGATATTAAAGCTCATTGGCTAAACAGGGAACCTCCAAATTAATGGACTAGAGTCCTCCAGTTTCAATTATTTTCTCTATTGTCCTCATATCAGTTCCACTCGGCCCCACTCCCTGGCGGGGCTCACCCTGTCTCCGAATGGCCCTAAGCACTGAACTAACCCTTCCCACAACTGTGGGTCACTCGGGCCATCTGAGCTGAAGGCCACACAGTCCTGTTACAGTGTGTGTGTGTGTGTGTGTGTGTGTGTGTGTGTGTGTGTGTGTGAGAGAGAGAGAGAGAGAGAGAGAGAGAGAGAGAGAGGGAGAGGGAGGGAGGGAGAGAATTAGTAGCCAAGGAGGCTTTCTTTAGATGCAATCGGAAGGAAAAATTAACACGGAAAGAATGCCAGCTGTGAAAGTGGGTGGAACCCTGAGCTTTTGCTCTACAGCCATAAACACTCACATTAGTGTATGCTTTAAGGATCCCAAGGGAATAAGGAGGAAATATTAGGAATCAGTTCTGATTTTTATACTGTGTATAAATTAAATTTCTGACAGAAGACCGATACGTGTGCCTTTATTTTCATGGAGCTATTAACTTAGGAAACGTGTCTGACTCTCTTACGCCTAGGATCAAATTTATTTAGTTCATGGACCAGGAGAAATTCTGAGACAAGAGAATTTTGTCATCAAGATAAGCTACATACAGAGACCATAGCCTTTAAGTAAATCAATCTTAATTTCTGGGAAAAACAATTTTCTAGTTATCAATTTACAGGATTCCTGCTTTTCACATGATGCCTTACAATTTATCACAAAAAAAAGTAACAGTAACATCTATATATATAAAAAGCCAGCGACCAGAACGCCATAATGACCAGAATAAATGGGCAAGATGATGCCCACTGCAGCCAGCAAACTAGCCCAATTCGGAGTGGGGCCAGCTGGCCAACCTTCCACAGCTCCTCTCCCAGTCACTGACACCTGATTGGCCCCACCACCACATTCAGGGGCAGGGCCAACCAGCCCACTGTCCACAGCCCTTTCTCAAGGCAAGTCCTGCCCCCAATCAGCCCCCCTCCTCCCAATGGGGGCAAGGCCCACCAGTCAATCACCTGTAAACCCTCCCTAATGCCAGCCTGGCCCCGATGGGACCCAGATCGTGGTGGGCTGGCCAGCCAACCTCCTGCTGTCTCCTCCTCCCAATAGGGATGGCCCCAATCAGCCCGTTTGGGGCCAGGCTGGCTGGACCCCACCCACGAACAAATTTGTGTACTGGGCCTCTAGTATTCATAATAAAAAATAACAATTTTTACCTATTTTGTACCTCCAAAGAAGCATTCCAAAGCCAATATTGTTAATATTAAAAAAAACAAACCCTACGAAAAAGAGGAATTGGTCCACATAGGTATCCACAAGTCATTTTTAAACCTGTAGCTCTCCCAGTCCTTATCTTCTCTTTTCCCTGTGGGGTCTGTGTATAAGGTGTATTTGATTTTCTCATGTTCCCCCAAATCCCACGCCTCATTTCTCCCCACTGTGTCCTGGAGTCCACAGCCCACGGTGCCCACTTCCTCCTCCTCGCGTTCACGGGCTGTCCTCCCAGCCATGTTCTTCAGAGCCTCTCGCTACTCCCTGTCCATCCCCTCTTTCGAAACTTCCGGTCATGTCGGCCCATGTCTGTGCACATGGCCTGTCTCTTTCCCAAACTCCATACACATGCCTTCCCTTCCCATACCGACTTTTCTGCCCCTACAGCTCCCTCGGGCAATGCTGCACTCAAATTTTTAGCCCTTCGGCCCCCACTCCTTCCTCTCTCTCCAGGGATCCATTCACTCCCTGGGCTTACGAGGGACTACCCCTAAATACGTATCCCCAACACTTCTGACGTGTCTTCCCCAGTTCTCCTCTGATGTCCCGCTGTCACCCACAACCAGGTCTGTGTGGACCCGGATGTTGGGTGTCCACAGCTGTATCCCAGGTGCTGAGTCCTGGCGAGCGTGGCACTTCACAGACATTGCTAAATGAAGGTGCACCACTGTTGTCCTTCTTCACTCCCACTGCACAGAGCCGGGGGAGTCGGGTAGGAAACAGAAATCGCTTTTTATTTTCTTAAAATACAGTTTATGTGATTTTCAGAGCAGAAAGAAGAGGGATAGAGAGAGAGAGAAGCATTAACGATGAGAGAGAATCATTGACTGGCTGCCTCCTGCAGGCGCTCACCTGGAATTGAACCTCAACCTCCTGGTTCACAGGCCGATGCTTAGCCCCTGAGCCATGCTGGCTGGGCAGAAATCTCCCACGGCCAAACACACTGACTCTCGTCACTCAGGACAAAAAATACCAGAATCTTCTCTGGGCTCTTCCTTTTTGTTCATACCCAAGACAATCAAGTCTGCAGGTCCGTTCACGCTGGCGTGCAGGCCGGGACGGTTCAGCCCGCTCCACATCAGGCGTGCCCCTGTCATCGCACTGCAGTCCGGATTCTTCCGGGCCTTGTTTGGCTGGGGCACAACTGTCGCCAACACACCGTGGTTAGTACTCTGAGTCCGAACTCCGCTTCTCTGTTCTAACAGGAGACCTTGGCCGCCCTGCGTTTCCGGAGGGGTGGCAGTACCCACCCAGATGACCTTTTCATCGCTGTTCCTAACACGGGTCTTTGCACACAGTAGGACTCAAGCAGAAACTTACGGAATTGATACACACATTTACCCAATCACTTTAGGATTATGGTTCCTCAACTGCTGGGACACCTTCATTTCTCATACCCCAAGTAATTAATAAAAGTAATTAATAAGAATTAATGAATAAAAATATTTTTCACATGGGGCGATTCCCCCAGTATCAGCTAGCAAACTGAACCCTGATTTGTAAACAGTATCTTGGGCATCTGGTTCCGCAGACAGGGGACCAAGGAAATCAAATGGCTATAGGGTTGGTCACTAAACATAGGAATGGATGGTAACTCTGCTCGGCCTAAAGCATCCATCCAACCTCATCTTTCACTCAATCTCTCCTTTGCACCCAACTGTAGAGCACGCTGTATTGCTAACTTTAATGGGTACGTCTCATGTCACGTTCCTGCCGCCCACTGACGGAGGGTTTCCCTTTGAGCGGTCTTTCCGTGCCCCTCCATTCTGCACCTGTCCCTGTGAGGACCGTTCACTCTTCCTCAGTGACCACTCGGCATTCATGCCCAACCAACGCAGGTTAATATAAATGCATCAGAAATCAGCGCACATTCAAACTTATAAAAACCAAAGTGATATCCTAGGGAGAACATGGACCTTATACCAGACCTTCACAAAGACCTAAATCAATATTTATAATGCTATACAATAAAAGCCAATTGAGATGGCTCGGGTAATATTTTTAATTATGTCAGCTCATGAATATTTTATTTCAAATCACTTCTTTCTCCTTGCCAAGTGCAAGGGATCACGAGACCTCTTTGGAAGTCAAAATAGACCCTTTCCTAATAAGGTCAGATGAAGAAGAAAAACTATGACAGAAGAAATAGACGTTTTAAATATACATTTGCAGCAAACCTGACTTCAGCTTATAAAAATCAGTTAGCAAGCTGTGGAAGTTCATGTTAAACTAGTTAACAACCTTGCGATGCCAGCTCACCCACTTGGACTGGGACTGGGCCATTTACCAGGCGCGCTACTTCCTGCGCGTCTCGGTTTGTAACCTGAGTGTTCTAACGAAAGAGGATGAGGGACCTGTTCTTCAATGTGGAAAACACACGTGCTCTGGGATTGTTTTGCGGAACACGACGGATCACGCCTGGGTCACGCATTTGCAGCTAAAAATAACAATATTTTTGCTGAAATTTTTTTAAAAAGCTACTAATCATAAGTTTAACAACAGAAAGGAGACAGCACGTGGGACATATAAGAAAAAAAATTAAAAATGCTTCTTATTAGAGAAAGGGCTTGAAAGATGTAAGAAAACGCCAAAAGGAAATATCACCGCCTCCATTCAGTCTTCGACTCTGACAGCCCAGTTACAAAGCAGCATGTAACTCAGAGAGTTTGATACTTATTAAATTTACTAATTTAAAAAGAATGTTTAGATTTCTTTATATAATACATTTTCACATTTTGTTGGAAGCAGGCAATAGTTCTATGTGAAATTTGTCAGAATTCAATGAATTAAAGGTAATTTTCGAATTTATTAATAAAATTACCTTAATTTGTGTTTTCACCCAGATGATCGTCCTACTGTAGCTTTTTGTGAATAACATTAAATTCCATGACGCAAAATTACAGATAAGATATTTTAACGTGTGAGAAACCTTAAAAGTCACATCAGATCACTGCAAATTCAATAAGGAAAAAAAGCCACTTTAAAATATCTTATGGAGCAGTTCAACATGACACACGCTCATCCCCGCTGAAATTCTGCCTTGCCACTTAACATTTTCCACAATTTCTGTAATGAAATTAGCTAATGTGATTTTACGATTGCCATTTCTGTTGTAAATCTCACAGAGGCCTGATTTTTTTTTTCTTTCTTGAACTTGGAAAAAGATCAAAATGCTTGCAGATTTCAGATTGCTATTAGATGTAATAATTATACACTAAACTAATTACCGCGAACCCAAAACCTGACTTACAGCTAATTAAATTTTATTACATCAACCCAGAGCCTAGACTTCCAATTTAACAGAGGGGCGGCTATAAACATGGGGGCCTATCAGGCTGTGTATGTATTTCAAGTACAACGTCTAGGTCAGATTTATAAAGTTTGAACTTGGCAGGCTTCGCAGACCAATTTGTCAGTTTCACAAATCCACTAATTTGCCAGCAGGGAAGGGAAGGGAAGGGAAGGGAAGGGAAGGGAAGGGAAGGGAAGGGAAGGGAAGGGGAGTGGAGGGGAAGGGAAGGGAAGGGAAGGGATGGGAAGGGAATGAGGGGAGGGGAGGGGAGGGAAGGGGAGGGGAGGGGAAGGGGAAGGGAGGGGAGGGGAAGGGAAGGGAGGGGAGGGGAAGGGAAGGGAGGGGAAGGGAAGGGAGGGGAGTGGAAGGAAAGGGAAAGGAGGGGAGGGGAAGGGAAGGGAAGGGAAGGGGAAGGGAAGGGAGGAGAGGGGAGAGGAAGGGGAGGGAAAGGGAGGGGAAGGGAGGGGAGGGGAAGGGAAGGGAAGGGGAAGGGAAGGGAAGGGGAGGGAATGGGAGGGGAGGGGAGGGGAGGGGGAAGGGAAGGGAAGGGAAGGGAAGGGAAGGGAAGGGAAGGGAAGGGAAGGGAAGGGAAGGGAAGGGAAGGGAAGGGAAGGGAAGGGAAGGGAGCTCCTTGCCGGGAGAGCCAGGGGCGTGTGCCCAGGAGCTCACAGCAGCCCCAGGCCTCTGGCCTCCCGATGGCTGCGCTCCAAAAGGCTCTGCCACGCAGAGAAGGGACCCTCCCTGTTCGGTTCAGGACGTGCATTTGGAGCGGTGGCCTGCCTGTTGCTGAGATGACTGACATGGCTGTGCCGAGTCCTGCTCCCTCTGTGCCGAGTCCTGCTCCCTCTGTGCCCAGTCCTGCTCCCTCTGTGCCCAGTCCTGCTCCCTCTGTGCCGAGTCCTGCTCCCTCTGTGCCCAGTCCTGCTCCCTCTGTGCCGAGTCCTGCTCCCTCTGTGCCCAGTCCTGCTCCCTCTGTGCCGAGTCCTGCTCCCTCTGTGCCCAGTCCTGCTCCCTCTGTGCCGAGTTCTGCTCCCTCTGTGCCCAGTCCTGCTCCCTCTGTGCCGAGTTCTGCTCCCTCTGTGCCCAGTCCTGCTCCCTCTGTGCCGAGTTCTGCTCCCTCTGTGCCCAGTCCTGCTCCCTCTGTGCCCAGTCCTGCTCCCTCTGTGCCGAGTTCTGCTCCCTCTGTGCCCAGTCCTGCTCCCTCTGTGCCGAGTCCTGCTCCCTCTGTGCGAAGCGAAGATGCCAACACGCCTGTCCTCCGAGCGGCGGGCTGCCAGCACAGGACGGGCCGTCGGCGGAGGGGGGTGAGCCCCTGGTTCTGTTTCAGGAGCCAGTGCAGACGCAGCTGCTACACCCCCGGGGGCCCCCGATCCCCTCCAAAGGGGGGACACAGAACCTGCCCCTCAGGGGGTCATTGGCCACAACGGGAAAGTCTGCGAGTTCTCTTTACAGACTTTAGTGTTATTTTCTTTAAATATATTTTATTATTTTCCCCTGAAAATAGATTCGGGTGGCTATGCTCATGGGATAGATTAAAACCGCCACGACCTGAAGAGGGAGGATTTATTGGTGTCCTCCTCCTATATGAAATGGCGGAACAGGAAATTGGGGAAAAAAAGAAAAGAAAAGAAATGAAATATATTTTATTGATGTTTTTACAGAGAGGAAGGGAGAGCGATAGAGAGTTAGAAACATCGGTGGGAGACAAACACTGATCAGCTGCCTCTTGCACGCCCCCCACCCCCCCCCCACCCCAATGAGGATGTGCCCGCAACCAAGGAACATGCCCTTGACCGAAATTGAACCTGGGACTCTTCAGTCCACAGGCCGACGCTCCATCCACTGAGCCAAACCGGTTTCGGCACAAATTTTAATTTGATAAGAAATGTTTCCTTTCTACAGATGGTGGAATTAAATGGCATCAATGCTGTCAGCAAGTTGAACCCTACAATGCCTGCCTCCTCCCACAGCAGCCTGGGAACTGCCTGGGGTTTCCTCCCTCCGCCTGGACAGCTGGAGCTGTGTGCTCCCTGCTACAGACCTCAGCTCTAACACCCCGAGTCCTCCGCTCCCCACCCAGCACCCAGCACCCAGCACTCAGCACCCAGCACCCAGCACTCAGCAGCCATAGCTGTCACTGGCATCAGACGTCCTATAAATCAGCTGCACGCTCCCTGCTGCAGACCTCAGCTCTAATGCCCTGAGTCCTCCGCACCCCACCCAGCACCCAGCACCCCACCCAGCACTCAGCACCCAGCACCCAGCACCCAGAGCTGTCACTGGCATCAGACGTCCTATAAATCAGCTGCACGCTCCCTGCTGCAGACCTCAGCTCTAATGCCCTGAGTCCTCCGCACCCCACCCAGCACCCAGCACTCAGCACCCAGCACCCAGCACCCAGAGCTGTCACTGGCATCAGTCATCCTGCAAGTCCCACCGCAAATCATCACTCCTGCTTGCTAAACAACATGGTCAGGAATCCGATGATTTTCATGATGACTGGAAATTCTATTTGGGGCAAAGGGAAGATTTTTAAATGCGCAGAATTTTTTATAACGAGTATAAGTGAATTCTCACATAGATCTTCATTCATATTGCAGGTGGTGGTGAACTATATACTTTTCAGAAGAATTCCATTTTTTTCTCTAGGTGGCAGATTTCTGCTGAGTGTTGGGGACAATCTTGGGGTCTCTTCCGCTGGCGATCCGAACCCTCTCCACCAGGAATGCTCGGGATGGATGTGGGGACCCGCAGAGCCCTGTGCCCCGCGCTGCTGAGAGGCGTGCGCTCCGCTGCCTGAGAGCAGGCTGAGCCAGCCGAACAGGCCACACTGCCGGCTCCACAACCATCTGATTTATGAGTTAATCTCATCTAATTAATTGTAAAGACGCATCGCTTAACGGCAGTCAAATGTCCGTGCACACACTGTTTGCCCCTCATGTGATTCTCATGTTTAAATGCTAATTGCTATGGAATACGTGAATACTTTTTAAATCTGTAAATGTACAGATAAACAAACGTTCTGAAAAACTGGGCACATCGGGCAAAAACAAGAAACCGTTACACACAGCGTGTTCCGTTTGACGCCCTATCACAAGTGAGAAATGGCCCCCCTGCATGAAGAGATGAAATGGACTGACTAATGGCACTCAAAGAGGCCCCAACCTTGAAAAGAAAATTCAACACAAAGTGTCAAAGTCTCAGCAAACTCTTACACGTCAAAGTCACCGGACGTGGGAAGTTAGATTTCGCACGTTGACACAGAGCATCATGACTTCGTGAAGGTGACCCCCACTTTTTTTTTTTTTTTTGGTAGTCACACGAACAGAGGAGATATATACAGACAGTGGAAGAGAACTGAGATGCAGTTAATTTTCTGGGGACTTCTGAATCTAGTTGCTTTAATTCATAACTGTATGTCACTCACCTCGCTCTGAGAGGTGAACCGGCTGAATGGAAACTCAGGTTCCTCCTTTATATCAAACACTATTAAAATAATACCCAAAGGTAAAGCAGTTACTAATACCCTATATTGTTTTTAAAAATATATATTTTATTGATTTTTTACAGAGAGGAGGGGAAAGGGTTAGAAAGTCAGAAACATCGATGAGAGAGAAACATCGATCAGCTGCCTCCTGCACACCTCCCACTGGGGATGCGCCCGCAACCAAAGTACATGCCCTTGACCGGAATCGAACCCGGGACTCTTCAGTCCGCAGGCCGATGCTCTACCCACTGAGCCAGACCAGCTTTGGTCTGTTATTTATTGATTGATTTTTGCTAATACCCTATATTGTGAAACAAGTGTGGCTCTACAATGGTTTTAAAAAAATCATTTCTTTGAACAATAAAGGTAAGCACATCTTTCCCCCATGTGTCACCCCATTCTGCCACTGTGATCTGCTTCCTGACCTAAGTGTGACACTTGGATGGTGAATTAGCATAATCAATGTACGGAGGCAGGGCATTTCACAGAGAAATGAAGTTAAACCATTACTTAATACCAGGGAAAATGTTTGTTTCAACCTGCTGCCATTCACTCACCTGTCTACGAATTATGTGAAACATATCTTTAAGCATAATTGTCCAAAACGAGCTTTTTTTTTTTAAAGGCAACCTTTCAGATAAATGCCTACATTTTGTACTACCAGATGTCTTTCTGATCCTCTCCCGCTTTCTGATTTTATTTTTGTAAGTGTGAGAACAGGGAAAATGCCAGCCATTGTAGTCAGTGGGCTCGAGCCCAGCAGAAATGCTATCCTGAGGCGTATCTTGGTGGTCTTTACATAAATACGGAACTTGAGGTACACTTAGCTTCTTGGGATCCAGTTAACCAGAGTCCCCCAAACCCACTCTAGATTAGTTCCTTCTTGTAGGCAGCTCACTTGAACAGCCCCATTTTCAATCCAGCCAGCCTGCACCCACCCAACACACTTAGCTACGTTCCAAACAGGGCTTGCTGTTGCTCTCTTTCTGTATGATGCTCTAGGCCTTAATGAAACTCACATTTAACCATTATAACAAACTAGAGGCCCGGTGCACGAATTCATGCCTCTGGGGGCGGGGGTCCCTTGGCTTGACCTGCTAGGATTGGGCTGGAACTTGCTCTCTGACATCCTCCGAGGGGTCCCAGATTGTGAGAGGGCGGTTCTTGGGTGACACATCCCAGAATTGGGCTCCTTCTTCTCTGGTTCTGGGTGCGTCAGCCGAGAACTGCAGCTGCCAAGTCAACGCAGCTCAGCAGCTCCTGAGTTGAGCATCTGCCCCCTAGTGGTAAGTGCACATCATAGCTACCAGTCAAACAGTCGGACGGTTGGACGATTAGGCTTATATATATATATATACAGTAATTCCACGTGAGCAAACATCTGGATTTTCTACAAAGGCCACAGGAATTTGGTTAGAAATAAATTTCAAATGAAGTTCATATAAAACTATGAGAAACATGACTTCCATACTCTGGGCATTTTTTAATGCTTTGTGGTTTGGGGTAAACTGTCACAACAATGATGGGAAAATCTGTTCCAATCAATGACGCCAATGAAAGGATATTTCAGAATTCTTGTATGCGGAATGGCTATGACTCTGAGGAGCCATCTCCCTTCGGTCTCCTGGCAGAAGCCGGGGGACAAGGACGTCCCCTTCCCTCTCCCTTCACTTATCTTATCTGGGCTGGGCCCACGTGAATGACTGCAGAAGGTCCTGGGACGTGAGCTGCCTGTACAGTTTCCCGGGGAAAGTTGCAGCCATACCTAGAGAGACCATGGTTTAAGACCTGCGAGTTTACTATGCCCGTGGAAAAATACTCTTTTCAAAAGAACGGCACTGAAACCTGCGATCTCACTAATGGGGGGTGGGGGTGGGGGACCAGGTCAATAAACATGTGCACACACTGAGGAAATTGCTGTTACACCTGCTGAGGCCCCAAAGAATGAATGAGAGAGGTGTCCATTACCCAGGGTGCCGTAGGCTTCTGTCCAATTTACTGATGAATCTCTGTGTTTTCCCAATGGTCTTAGGCTCTACAGCAGGGGTCATGACCCACAGGTTGAGAACCGTTAGCAGGGTCACCTCAGACCATTGGAAAACAGATATTTACATGACGACTCATAACAGTAGCACAATTACAGTTATGAAGTAACTGTAGTTATGATGCTCTAGGCCTTAATGAAACTCAAATTTACAGCGACGAAAATCATGTTATGCTTGGGGGGTCACCTCAACATGAGGAGCTGTATTGAAGGGTCGAGGCGTTAGGAAGGTTGAGAACTACTGCCCTCGAGGATCTCCCTAAAGGGTCGGAATAAGATGGGGTAGATGAGAAACATCGGGTGGGATCTCCAACCCTAGAGGCAGCCACAAACTAGAAGTCAGGTTATAAAGACAGATCTTGCGTATGAACCCTAAGTCTTTATCAAGTGGCGAGTGGACACTGGTTAAAAGAAAGGAAATTACAAAGCAACTTTTCAGGTGTCAGCAACTTTCTAGATATAGTCGCAACCTCAGCCCGAATGGATCTAATAAGGTAGGATTAGAGATCCTTGGGTAATACAGTAAGTCTTGTCCACACAACTGCTCTACTACACACTACCGAGCCCTAAGAAGAAATGGGATGAGCCCAGGCTTGTGTGGCTCAGTGGTTGGAGCGTCAGCCTGCACACCTAAGAGTCTCAGGTTCAATTCTTCATCAAGGGCACGTGCCCAGTTACAGGATGGATCCTCAGGGCGGGGCGTGCAGGAGGCAGCCGATCAATGATTGTCTCTCATCACTGATGTTTCCATCTCCCTCTCCCTCTCCCTTCCTCTCTGAAACCCATACAAATATACCGTATATTCCGGCGTATAAGATGACTGGGCGTATAAGATGATCCTCAACTTTTCCAGTTCAAGTATAGAGTTTGAGATATACTCGCCGTATAACACAACCCTTCTTCCAACGCACATATTAAAAATTTTTTAATTTTTAATAAAAATAAATAAAAACATCAGATTTGATTTCAATATGGTAATTTTGAGAAGATTTTCCTGGGTTAAAAAGTTGCCTTACACACCGGAAAATACGGTACTTTGAAATAAGAAAAACAAAAAGGAACTAGGCATTGTGAGGAACTGGATACAGGTTTCCAGGGAAATATTCCAAGTTCAGTTCACATGTTAGTGTTAGAGAAATTCGGCATGTGCCAAGTGGCTCCGCATGCCTGTGACGGCCACAGGCACAGGTGTCCGGGACACCCCCGTTTGTGCTGGTTATGCGGCCTTCTGCCCTGTAGCCCACTCTCATCCCCAGTGACCCCTGTTTGCATGATAGGTTGTGTGGCCCTTGAGAGGGGACATTCTGGGTGAAATCTGAGATCTGTCCGCCTTTGGCAAGCATGGAGGCCACCGGGACAGATGAGGCTGAGGGGCTGGGAGAGTGGACGCAGGCGGAGGGAGAAGGGCTGAGCTGGCTTCCGAGGAAGCCAAGATGTGGAGGACCAGGCGCCAATGTGGGGGACACGGAGCTGTGAGATGCAGGGGCCCGTCTGACTGTCCCAGGGCGAGGGGATGCCGCGGAGATAAACAGCTACAGGTTTAGCCTAGTTTTATCCCATTTTGCAATTAAGTGCTTCCCTGCAGGGTCTTCAGAGTCCTTCCTATTCCTGTAAATCTGATCTAATAAACGAGGAGGCAGTGCAGGAGGAGGGAAACGGTAAGTCTACAAATGCCATAGTATGGGGAGAGAGCGATAGATAGATTATAGATAGATAGGTAATAGATAGATGACAGATGATATAGATAGGTAGATAGATAGATAGACAGACAGATGGATGGATAGATAGAAAGATACACAGACAGATGACAGACAGATAATATAGATGATAGATAGATAGGTAGGTAGACAGATAGATAGATAGATAGATGACAGACAGATGATATAGATAGATAGATAGATAGATAGATAGACAGATAGATAGATGACAGATGCAATAGATGAAAGATGATAGATAGATAGACGGATGGATAGATAGACAGATGGCAAACGGATAATATAGATAGATAGATGACAGATAGATATAGATATATAGATATAGATATAGATATATAGATAGATATAGATAGGCAATTAATCCTACAGAGATAATGAAGAGGCACTTCCCAGAGGATGGGACCTGGCACAGAGGGAGACCTGCCCTGTGCTTGGGGGACCAGCACAGAAGTCACCTGTGGACCAAGATGTGCGAGGGGCCAGGGAGGTGGGTCAGCAGGGGCCTGGCCAGGCTGCGAAGAATACACGCCAACTACCACGCAGGAGTGTGGGTGTCACTCTGTAGAGTAGGGAGCCACTGGGGGTTCCCGAGGACAGAGACCTGCTCTGATCACACAGAGGAAGAAACCCTAGGGGAGGGGGAGGCCAGGTAGGAGAGGTGTGGGGGGGGGCAGGACTGGAAGACACATGCAGTGATCAGCATGAGGCATGCTGGGAGCCCACGTGAGGCAGCTGTGGAACGGGACACTGAGGATGGGTACGGAACTCAACCAAGAGAGGAGCTGCAGGATGAGATGGGTGAGGAGACCTCAAGACATGGGGGAGGGCTCTCCCACCCCCTCCCCTGGGACCCAAGGGGAGGACGTGTCCATCAGAAGGGGCCAGAGAGGCCATGGCGAGAGTGGCCATGGCCATGACGGGTGGCGGTGGAATGGGACTGATCCACCCTCACGGCCCTCCCTCTCCCTGGCTCTCCCTGCAGGAGAGCGTGTGCTGCCCGTTCCAGTTTAAACCCAGCGCCACGTTGTTGGGGCCTCTGTCTAATTACTATGTGCTGCTAGGGGGCTTCTGAGAGATCCATCTTCTTTACGTCCGCACCTCTTCCTCACAGCGCCGGACCAGCGCCGGACGCGGAGCAGATGCTTAATAAATGATAACTTAATGAAGGCATTAGCGCTGAATAAGAACACAGGGGGCTGTCTCAGGTTGGAGCCAGCGAACGTTTCACAGACGAATGTTCAAAATCTGCTTTTCAGCAAAACTTAAAGAAACCCAGAGGGCTAACTAATGTGCTGGTGGGCATGTTTTGTAGCACACATTTTTTTTTTTTAAAGAAACCAATGCGATATATCAAAACACTAAGTAATTTTACTAAGGAAACAATTCTCCTTTACTACATTCAAATATTTTGTAATGATTTCTATTTAATATGTCAAAATGCTGTCAATATGAAGTTGAGCTCTAAACTTCAAGGATTTGAATTGCGCAGGTGCATTTACGGGGGGTGGGGGAAGGAGGCAAAAGGCTTACAATGGTTCCTGTGGAAAAGGATACAATCTATCTATATAAAAGGCTAATATACGAACTGTCCCCTCAGGAGTTTGACCTGGAGACCTGGAGTTCAATCGCTCGCTATGATGTGTGCTGACCACCAGGGGGCAGCACAGAACAAAGGGAGGCCCCAGCAGGCAGCCAGAGGGCCCTGATGGGCCCTGATCACCGGCCAAGCCTAGGGACCCTACCTGTGCACAAATTCCGTGCACTGGGCCTCTAGGTCATCAATAATAATGTAAGAATAAATCCTGTTTTGTGTACTCACAAGTGAAAACCTACTTTTGCCCCATGCTGTATACACGTTTTTTTTGTTTGTTTGTTTGTTTTCCACTAAGTATACAGTTGGCTTTTCATCCAGATTCAACCAACCACAGCCTGAAACAGCATTTCCTTCTGTGGTGGTGGAGAGCCTCCAGACACGGAGGACCGACTGCACCCCCTGATTCACACAACTGTAAACAGCGAGCTTGGCATCCGCAGATGTTTGTGTCTGGGGGCTCCTGGCACCGGTCCCCCATGGAGCCTGAGGAACAAGGATGGTCAAGTTTCCAGAGTCAAAAGTTACGTGAAGATTCTCAACTGTGCAGAGGTCGTCAACTGACCACTGTACGTTTGAACACAGAGTTTCCACGGAACACTTCCTGGATCTCCAAATACTGGGATTTGAATAGGACATACTTAGGTCAAGACAACAGGAATGTGGGGGGAAACGTGACGTTTCTTTTCTTTTCTTCAATATATTTTATTGATTTTTCACAGAGAGGAAGGGAGAGGGATAGAAAGTCAGAAACGGCGATGAGAGAGAAACATCGATCAGCTGCCTCTTGCACGCCCCCCACTGGCACATGCCCTTGACCGGAATCGAACCTGGGACCTTTCAGTCCGCAGGCTGACACTCTATCCACTGAGCCAAATGGGTTTCGGCATGATGTTTATTTTCATTTTTTAAAAATATGAACCAGAACGTACCTAAAATTCTGACCCTGTGCGGACACTGCCCCCTGCCCCAACCTACCCCCCAATATCCCAGGGATCTGACATTAGGGAGTGCAACCTTGAGGATATTTTAAAGGTAGACCTCATGCCTCTTAAAGTCACAGGCATCTTTCCCTCCTGTCCACACAAGCATTTGTGAAACGTGTCCATACATGACTTTCCTTCCTCTTTAAGTGACTCGGACCGCCCAGGAGCCGTGCAGGTGTGCTCCCAGGAGCCTGGCCCGTGCCCACTCCCTTAGGCTTCAGCAGGGGGTTCTCAGGGGTCATGCGCACCAGGGTGCCTTCTGCAGGGGCTGCAGTCGGATTGGCTGACCAGAATTCAAGTTCCCATGTGCCACTTGGTTACCTTTCCGGACACTGAGGCGCCAACAGGTCCGCTTGTGGGCTGACGGGGAGGAGGAGACGGGCTAGGCCTGGACAGGACACTGGGCACGGGTGTGTCCCCCGTGAGCGCACAGAAGCACCGTGTGTGAGTCCGTGTGCATGCTGGGGGGCAGCACCCGCTCCCCAGCAGTCAGACCCCTGCAACCAAACTCTCCATCAGGGGGAGTGACCAAACGCAGGCACAGGGGTGCTGTGCTGGGGCCGCCACTCAGATGTCCTGACCATGGATGAGCAGCTCTCAGCCACACGACCTCTGACCTGAGGCAGGCAGTGGAGGCTGAGTTCAAGGGGACAACTGCGGGGCTGCTCCCTCTGGCCACGCCGGGAACAGTGGAGATGCGTGTGCCCAACAGCCTCGTGTGACGAAGGTGGCGGGGGCGGGTGTGACCGGGGCAGCACGCCACCCTCCTTTCTCACAGGACTTAGGACCTGGACTCGGAGTGTCCCGATGCTGGCACAGAGCTCTACTGGCCACAGCTTGCTGACAGAGCCCCCCCCCCCGAATTATAGAGTGAGGGTCCCTGCCCGGAGCTGGGGGGAGAGCAGGAGAGAGGAGCGGAAGTGGGGGGTCCAAGGGCAAGGGCAGGCCCACCCCTCTCCCCTCCTGCCACCCAGCCCTCCCTGCCTTGGTGGGGGCGAGGGCTCCCAGAGGCTGCCTGGCAGCCGGCTCTGCTCTAAAGCGGGGAGATGTGTCCAGCCAAATGAAAACATTCCTCCTGAATGGGCCGAAGAGGGGACATTGAAGAGCACCTGCAATCTGGGTCTGAGCGAGCTCTCTCTCCCAACTCAGCACAGTTTCTCCAGGGGGTTCTCTGCTCGCTTCTACGGCCTCCCCCCTCAACCCCTCTGTCCCCCCCAAAAAAAACTCATGATGCACACCCCTGCCTCCACCCCACACCACAGGCTGCAGGCTGCTGGCCCCGAGGCAAGCCCGGCCGCATGAAAGCTGTTGTGTTTGTGTGTAAGTACGTGTGTGTGAGTGTGTGGATGTGAGTGTGTGTGTGTGGTGTGTATGTGTGAATGTGTGTGTGTGTGTGTGTGTGTGTGTGTGTGTGAGTGTGTGTAACACGTGTGTGTGTGTGTGGTGTGTGTGTGTGTGTGAGTGTGTGTGTGAGTGTGTGTGTGTAGATGTGTGTGTGTGTATGTGTGTGAGTGTGTGTGTGGATGTGTGTGTGGTGTATGTATGTGTGTGTGTGTATGTATGTGTGTGTATGTGTGTGTGTGTGTGTATGTGAGTGTATGTGTGTGTGGTGTGTGTGTGTGGTGTGTGTGTGGTTGTGTGTGTGTGTGTGTGTGTGTGTGTGTGGTATGTGGGGGTGTATGTGTGTGAGTGTGTGTTGGTTTTAATGAGCCAACATTTAAAAATCTAGAGATGTCACACCATCATCATTCTGGCCTTTCTGGAAACGCAGCAAGCTGGCATCTGGCAGCACTGCCTCCCCCACGTGGGGAGACGGGTCTGGAGGTGCGAGGCAGTGACTCCCTTCAGGTCCCCGTCCCCATCGCCCGAGGCTGCCTCTGAGGCTGCGGCCACACCACTTACTGCCAACCTCGCCCCGTGGAGGGGACACACTTCTCTGTCCGTCTCCTCGAAGAGGAGGAGGACGAAAGACAAAGGGCAGGACACACCTTGAGAAGTGTGAGGACGCCCCGCCGGTGGGCCTCGGAGCTGCGGGGCTGACCGGTAACCAAGAGGTCACGTTCAGTCCCCGGCAGGGCGCCCCCCGGGGGTTGGAAGGCAGGCGGGCAGTGATTCTCTCACCATGGTGTTTCCATCTCTCTCCCTTCCTCTCCCTCTCTGAAATCAATATATTTTAAAAGAGAAATCTGAGAACATTCATCTGTGTAGAAGTGACATTTTCATATACAAATAACCTGGTCCATTTCTTTTTCTTTTTTTAAAAAAAAATATTTTTATTGGTTTTTTACAGAGAGGAAGGAAGAGGGATAGAAAGCTAGAAACATCGATGAGAGAGAAACATCGATCAGCTGCCTTCTGCACACTCCCTACTGGGGATGTGCCTGCAACCAAGGTACATGCTTTTGACCGGAATCCAACCTGGGACCCTTCAGTCCGCAGGCCGACGCTCTATCCACTGAGCCACACCAGTTTCGGCAACCTGGTCCATTTCATACGTCTGCATTCCCTGCTGACATTGCTGTTACCTGCTGGCCAATTTGCTGGTGCTGATCCCTCCTCTGTTCCCTCTCCTGGAACCGCCTGACCTCCCCTCCCCAGGTACCGCCCGTCCCTCCCCGAGATCTACAGTCCACAGCGTGTCTTCTGTTCCCATCCACACGCTGGGAGCTCGTTGTCGGTGCTGCGTTTAACCCGAGTCACAGGCATCTTCATGCCACAGAACCATCCTGTGGACCTCGAGTCGCCCCACACAAGACCTCTCTGCCTGAGGTCACTCACCCTTTGAGGAAAGGAGCTATTCTCTGCCGAGGACACTTGACGCTGATGCAGAGTGAGTGGCGCTTTCGCTCCCGCACCAATGACTCACGGATGGCTGCTGAGGGCCAGGCAGGGAGCTGGAGCCGAGGCCCAGCCAGGACAGGAGGGAGGGCCTGCCTGCTCAGGGTTTTGAGGGCAAGTGTGCCACGAGCATTGTGCTGAGCTGTTCCACAGCGAAGGAGGCAGCTGATCAAGCTCTGTTTTCCCCAGGTCATTGGCTCCCAGAAGCCTCTGGGGCTCCTATGGCCGTGCATGTGTGGAGTGGAGAAGGGTGAGGCGTAGGTTCTGACTTACTCAGCTATGTACGCTCTTAAACGTGTGTGGACCCCAGGGCACCTTTGTTACTTGTGAGTAGATACTGTCTCAGGGCCTTTCCTATGTCCTGCAGAGGTTAAAGGCACTGCTAAGGTCTGCAGGCTTCAGGGAGGTTCCGTTTTTTGTACTCCCTTCCGTTCTCTGGCACGTCTTAGGTCTGTGGACGATTAGAGTTCAACTTGACCACGACGGTCACTCTCCCGTGACCTCTTGGGCTCTTACTCACCTTCTTTCCTCTCCGTTAGCTTGTATCTCATGTCTCACCTGCAAGTAAAAACTTCTCAAGGGCCTGAGGTCGTGTCTTATGTCTTTCAATCTTCCCCAGGACACAGAACACTGACGGGACGTGTGGGGTTTGACTGTAAGGGGTTGGGAGAGGGAAAATGTGGGTGTAAGTAAGGAACACATTAAATGTAAATATGGACACTTGAATCTGGGCAAAGCTTCACTCCATGTGTGCAACCTCCTGATTTCTATAGGTTCAGGGGCAGTGGTTCATTATTAATTTCTAATATTATACTAATAAAAGCATCACATGCTCATTAGACCTGACAGCCGGATGACCTTCCTGACATCCTTCCGGACAAAGCCGGGGCTGCGAGGGCCGAGCCCTCTGCGTGGATTTTGTGCATTGGGCCTCTAGTATGGAACAATAAAAGAGGAACATTTCAAGTTTTAACTGAATGTAAGTAGAACATTTCCCCCTGAAATATTCTCCAAAGTTTCCCTGAAATGAAAGCATTTTCCGTATTTTGGCCTTACCTTTGATTACCTTTCCCCACACTCAATATGGTCACTAAAGAAGTCCCAGAAATACGATGTACTGTCTATAAGTCTCCAAAAGAAGCTTAATTTATCCATCCCTCACCCCGCCTCTCTAGAATCTCAAACAGAAGAAAACAAAAATGACTTTGTTCGCTGAAACTGGTTTGGCTCAGTGGATAGAGCATCAGCCTGCGGACTGAGGGGTCCCAGGTTCGATTCCGGTCAAGGGCATGTACCTTGGTTGCGGGCACATCCCCAGTAGGGGGTGTGCAGGAGGCAGCTGATCGATGTTTCTCTCTCATTGATGTTTCTGACTTTCTATCCTTCTCCCTTCCTCTCTGTAAAAAAAATCAATAAAATAGGAAAAAAAATAAAAGTGAAGGGAACTGTCATCTCTTGTTTAGAGTTTAAATTAGGGTCATCCCTGTAGAAAGCTCCCTTAGAAACGAGCGACCACGTGGCCGCACGCAGCCAGACGCCATGGAAATGTCCTTGTTGCGGGAAAGCATTGGCCTCGCAGGCATCTTCACTGCCCAGGACCAGTGCAGCCATGGGCGTGTTTTAACCTTTGAACTTCTTCCTAAGAACCACTGCCACAGCGTTTGAATCATCCACAGACCTACACCCCGCACATTTGCAAAATAGGAAAAGAAAAAAAAGAACTTCAAACAGCTGTGGAGACAGCAAAGATTAGAATCTGCGAGAGGCTGAGAATAATGAAGAGGGGGATTAGGGCTCTGCAAGCTGATGCAGACAGGAAACCTGCTCTTCCAGCGCTTCGATCGGTGCGGCCTCACGCCCAACACAACACGCAGAGAGCCGGAGAGTCAGAGACAGCGAACGTGGCGACTGACGCGTGTCACCTGGACCCTTCCTTCAAAATGTGGTCACCTTGTGTTTGACTGTGATACAGTGGGGATGTGACGATGTGCACACGAAATAGGTCATGGTCTTACTGACATGGTTCCGCTGCTAAAAATCCTAGACAGTAATGGAACCTTGATTCCATCCAGCTAGCGTGTAGGTAGTATTATTTATGTGTCAGCCTCTTATTTATTCCAATGATAAAAGTCTGGAATCCTTTGGAAGGCTCGAGTATGCAATTGTGACATTAAAGTAATTCTAAAACAAGTCTTTTGAAATAGTTTCCTTGTTGTAAATATTTTCAACCTAATGTCTAATACAAAAAATTTAGGTTTGTATGTCTTTCACAAGAGATGCATATGTAAATACAAAACCTCAAGAGGATAATAATTCCGGACGGGAATATGACCATTATAAAGAGCCATCTTTTGAAGTTTATTGTATGCTTCAATGAATAAGCATAGAAAAACCTGATTGAGCTTATAAGAAATTTACTTCTTCACTTTGTAATTTCTGTAATAGATGTTGCTACTCTCTCTGAACTTGAAGAAGCCAGTAGCCTCAGAAATAAGAACCCATTCGTAAGGCAAATTATTGTCTATAATACATTATATTTTTATGTGGCATCACTTGCATTTTACAATGAAAATAACCTCAATTAGTTAATATTTGACGTTTGATAGGATAAATTGTTTCCGATTTGACTGACATTGACTACATGAAAACCGATAGAAAGAGAACGCAATTCATTGTCCATCCTGACCTCTCCATTTTTAACACATTTCCTTTACCAAAACAAGTCTCCTTAGAACAGGACAACACTTTTGCAAAACTCGAAATGCCGTACAAGACATTGTTCCTTCCACACAGACCAGCCTGCCTTTTTCTCGTTAACGCATGACCAAAGCATGCTATCCCAGCCTCTCTCTTTTACATACATGTTCAGAGGAAACGGACTAACCTTCAGAAGTCGTGATGGCTTCCCTTCCACATGCTGTCCTCTCTTTGCCAAGTTGCTCTCCATATCACGAACACGGGAAAGGTTTACAGAGGACTCACACAGCCCGGGCAGACTGCAGGGACGAGGCAAAGCCATGTGAATGGCCAGCGACAGCGCAGCATCCACCCGCTGGTCACGTGGCATACCTGGGAAACCTCCTCCAAACTTTTCTGGCTGCCCAGCTTGCATGAGTGATTAACCTCTGCATTTTAGGAGCTGAGTCTATTCATTCCTAACATATCTATTTAGACTAAAATTCTACGTAAATATTAGACTCAACAAAGGAACCAATTAACTTTTGAAAGGGAAGGAGCTGATGGCCGCGCCAGTCTAGGGCTGCTTGATGAAACCATTGTACAATGGATTCCTGGATCAGAGTTTTAGGGGGGAATCTATAATCCTCCATCAAAGAGTGACAGCTCATCCACAGAGCTTCCTAGGCCGCAGGGGATATTCTTTTAAAAGTAATAACGAGGACTTAAAAAAAACTATAGAACACTCTTCCTCCAAAATTAACCTTTCCACACCAATGATTCTTAATCCTGAAGGAACCGGAATCTCACCCAGAAAACCTCATGATACTTTCCTTGGAGAGAAAAAAAAAATACAGAATGTGGACTAATAATTGACACCTGTCCCTAAATCAAATGGTTATGCTCCAGTCTTCACATTAAAAGACAAAAATTACTCTCGAAGTCCCTGACACACATATTTTTTTAAAGGTGAAAACAAAATAATAAAAAATATATACATAAACCAGTCCCTAAGACGTCTACATTAATACCAATTCCGGAGGCTGAGAACTATGAATACTTTGCTTTTTTCAACATTCAAGACGATCCAGCCTTGGAAAGCACAGGTGGTAATTATGCAGCCAATTCGTATACCTTCTATGCCATTTAAATGAGGTGCGTGAGACATCAATGATTTGTTTTAAGTCACTCACGCGGCTCTTTGCTGATGGGCAAACGTGCCGTTCCCTCCAGCTGATGGCAGAGACGCCTGTCTGCAGCGCAGTGCGCTCGGAGAGCCGCTGTCAGCAGAGGCTGTGCGCGGGCGGGCACGCGTGCCCCCGACACACCAGCGCTCTCTCTCTCTCTCTCTCTCTCTCTCTCTCTCTCTCTCTCTCTCTCTCTCTCTCTCGGGTCGCTCCCGGGTCACAGGCCCTGCACCTGCACAGCGGAGCGGAGCTGTGTCCCTGGGAGGGGCAGGGGTCACGTGGCACTTGAAGGAAAAGAGGTCACACTTCTGTCAGGGCAAGGGTGCCCCTACCTGGCTAAGATCAGATTGAAATGGAATGCAAGATGATATGAATTTCCCTGAGATTACGTTAAGCCAGGACATCAATTAATAATGTGTAAAGTGTAGCATGGTTTACAAAGTGCATTAACACTACGGGAGGTAAGGATAAAAATATAAACACAACCGCTCACCTCTCAGGTTTGTAATAAATAACATTTTGGTTTAACTACATGGATATTTACATATACTTTTCCAAGTGTCCAAGTTACGTAAGGTGGAATATTTGTTGCCTGTGTGTATGACCTCTAGATTTGCCTCACCATCTCCTTCATGGCCTTCGGGATTCTTTAAAAACTTGAATTGATATTAGTGTAAATTCGGATTATTAATATTTTTAAATTCCTTAATTATGGACTCTGGAGCACATTATCCATATAATCAAAACCCTGAAGTTCTCATTAATGGAAAAACACAAAAGGCAAAAGTGATATGTCCATAAAAGACACAATGAGGACTTTTCAGCCTGAGGCTGTATCTTTAGCTACAGTATGGTGTGCTCTGTGCAGAACTGAAAACTACGTGTAATCGTAAAATAACATCACTGCAATCATTTTTCATTTAAAGTGATCACACTGTATATACACTATGCCACCTAATATAATACGGACTGAAGCAATGTAGAAAATCACGCCACAATTGAAACACAGCAGAGAAAACAGGAGAGAAGTATTCTATCTTTGGTAAAGTACTTGTTCAAAGTCCCTGACACACATGTGATTTTGAAAATTAGTAATTAAAGAAAAAAAAATCTTACTGGCAAATCAACTTACCATGCCAGCATTGCTTCTAAGTTTTGTTGTAATGTCAGAGTCTTATCATCCAGGGAGCCTGTATGCATTCCAGGACAAACGTAACACTACGGGAACTTTTTACTTAATTTCTCAACCTCGGGAAACACAGACGAGACGGCCTATTCATGCCGGCGAGTAAAAGCTATACTATTGGGACGCCCAAGAAGTGAGGATTCCATTCTGGTTTGACAGGTACGATTTACCTCCAAGTACTGCGCTGATTTTTGTTTAAACTGGAATTTATTTTAAATGCTAAACGTGCCAGCATCTTCATGAGAGAAAGACGAGTTAAAAATTAACTCAGGGGAAAAAATTAACTCAGAGCAGAAATATCCAGTTAGAGACACAGCAGAGCTGGAAGCCATATGCCCCATTTTAATTTGGAGCAAAGGAACCTGGCAGGAGTTTCCTTCAACCTTCAGCCCTTTCTGAACCCCGATTCGTCCACAGCTTTGGAGGGAAACAAAGATATTCTCTTTCTCTTGGAAGGTCTGATTACTTTCAAAAGCTTCCTAATCCTTTTGGAATGTTCCCTCCGGTGTTAGCAAACATGAAGAGGATGGATATTTCAGTAATGTCGATTATATCAAGTTATCAAGGTATTCCCCAACTATTACAGATCTCATCATCGAAATCAGCAATGCCACTCACTCCAAGGAGAATGCCCTGCTCTGTGGCAATGACGAGACACGATATGCTCATTTACCCTCCAGCTCTCATTCCCTCATCAGAGTGCGTCTCCTCTCTGTGTTTATTTAGATAACTGCATTTGTTATTTTGCCTGTATGGATTGCCCTCACCGTTACACAAAATGCCAGGGGACGATGTTTACATGGTCCAGATCTACATTTCCTTATACATCCAGGACGATGAGCTGGAAGGCGCTGCTTCTGTCCTTCTGAGGAGCAAGTCCCGGATCTGAGCCACAGGACTGACAGCTTTCTTTAGCTGCAGGTTAGCACCAATTCCGAGAGGAATATTTTAAACCACAGGCCCCGTGCCAGTGTTCCCTTCAGAGCTCCCGGAAAGAACCGTCCCTTGCCCAGTCTTCCCACCTACATGTTGACAAATGCCAAATGCTCCCCTAAAAGTAATAGCATAGAAGTTGCACTACCAAAAAAATTAAAAAAAAAAAGAAAAGATTTGGTAGAGAAAATGCACAAGAAATATACTTCCCCATGGGCTGGCTTTTATAATTACCCAAAGAAACAGATCCAAGTATGAACATACTGGCATGTGCCCCGTGCAACCCCCTGAAAATACTTCATGCATTTCTCATTATAAATGACAGCAAAGCCATCCCCATCCTGCGTGTGTCTGTGGAACATACCGTTTGGTGCAAGCGGAGCCCCAGCACAGCAGCTATCCTGACGCGCCCTCCACAGAAGCCAAATGCAGGCACAGTGGGATGCTGGGGTGCTCGGGGAGCAAGGGAGGGTCTTTCCACAGGCACGTCCCCGTCATCCAAGAGAAGCCCTACCTCCTCCTCACGACAGGGCGCCCACGAATCTCATCACAAAATATTAGTGGAGCTTAATTTAACTCAAGACGAAATTATCCATCCCACTAAAGGAATACCTTTTTCTTTTCTTTCTTTTTTTTTTTTCTTTTTTCCGGGGCAAGCAGGGACCACAAACTCCGATAATCCTACTACTCAGAAGTGCTTCTGGATCGGACTGAAGGAATAATAATAATTTCTTTCTGAATTATGGCACACCGAAGAGGGGTGATCACAAGAATTCCGGCTGCTGCACTAATAGAAGAGATGGCAGAATGGCTAACATCTCTGGATTAAGAGCCTTATCTTCAAAGATAAGTAACCTTGCAAGTTACTTCTAATGATCTTTCAAAATAATTGGATGTTTTTTTAAAAGTCTCTATGAAATCTAGGATTATAAAATTGTAAGTGGTAAGGTGTACAGTCTCATGTGCAAAGAAAGGATACCTATTAAGATCGAGGTAAAACTACATTTTCTCTTCCCCCAAAATATGAAGAACCAAGTAAAATATTTTGACTTTATTTAAAAAAAAAAAACTGATTATGCTTTCACTCGAATGCAGGGATCTAAAATGCATACACTTAATAGTGAAAAAAAAAAAAACTTAGAAGCCAATTTTCTGCTGTACTTACCCAATTAACTTAAATGACCAAATCTGCCTTTCCAGACTGCTTTTGCTGCCAGACACACAGCTATGCAGAGAAAATGCTCAAAAAACCAGCATCTTTGTAAACATGATTCCCACTCTTCTTCCTTCCTCTCCTCCACTGAAGCAGAGACCCAGGAGACCCAGTCCCAATGCAGCTGATCCTTCTGAAATACTATGACCCAACACCACCCCAGGGCAAACTCAACTGCAGCATCTCCATCTCCCCCAAATTCTCCCATGGAAGTAAACGTATTCTACAATATCTGAAAACATTTTATCAACAAATAGCACCCCACCGTTTAACTTTCATATAACCGAATAGGAAAATACAAGCTTGAAAAAAAAAATACACACACACACACACACACCAGGGACTCCCAAAACACTCACTTCATCATTTTCAAAGGGATAATAATCACTTTTTGGCGTAGTCCAGACTAAGCCAGATGACTGCCAATATGGGGGAAATGACTTTTAAAATGGTCACATGCCCATAAGTGATTACAGATTCCTTAACTTACAGAAAAGAATGTCTCCAGAATTTGGTCACGTGACACTCACTCCACAGGGCTCCTGAACTGGTGACAACCAGCGGCCATCTTGCCGAGTCCCCTCCTCTGAGTTCAGACTGGCACCTACCACCAACTTGCTTGACAAGTCAGTGCCACCCCAGTCTACAAGAGTATCCAGAGGGCAGTGAGTTTTATTGTGGTTATTATTACTGTAGGAGACATTATATGATACTGTTTCAATCTTTTAGTCATATTACTTATGAGTATCTTCTGTGATCCTGACTTAATCTGCACAGTGATTATTGACAGCAGAAAGAAACAGATCTGCATAGATCACTGTCTTTTATGAGAATTCTCTGAAGCCACTGTGACTACCCAGTGACCTGAGTTATTTAATCAAAATCACTTTTCAAAATTATCAACATTCTTTCCAATGACTACGTCCTGCTGTAGTTCTGGCACAGGAAACATCTCTATGTATCACAGAGCATGTTGGTGGTTTGGTAGTTTATATTCTAAAGGTTGGCTGAAATAATGCTTTGGAAATGGCATTTTAAGTTGCATTCGTTTAGCATTTAAAACTATTTTTAAATGAATGGTTTTAACCAGAGATACACTAAGTCCACACAAGTAATCTGTCATTACAGAGAAGAAAATTAAAACATAATAAGCATATATCCTACCAAGTTTTGCTACCCTAAAAGCAAAGAACAGCATTGGGACTTTATATGCTCCATAAAGCAGTCACATCTTTATTTAAAAATCCCCTACACTATAGTGATCGCAGGATATTATCACCTATATAACTTGTATATTCTACACTTTTAGTATTTTGTTTTTGTTGCTAAAACTATAAGCACGTATCACAGGAAGCAATGCCCTATGGACCAAAGCCGAGGAAATTCTAACATGTGTGGTCTCTCGGGAGAGACCCCGGTGCTGACAACGCTGAGGCCCAGTGAACACAACATGCAGACATCACAGGAGGGACGAGCCTATTCACCATCTTTGCAGATTTCCAAAGAGGGCGAAGACCTGCCTCCAAGTGCATTCTTTTTCATTGTCGGGGTCACACCTACCACCTTGTGAAACGACGTTGTAATGCATACACAGCACCTAGCTGTGAGTCTAAGAAATCCTTGAAAAACTCCACCAGGCCCTTGATAGAAACAAAAATAGGAAGAGACCCAGCCATACGTTTACCACGTACGATTCAAAGGACCATAAAAGCTTTAGAAGAGCGAGGAAGCAACCTGGAGGCGCACAGATCTTAGGGAGAAAGGGGGCTCCTGGAGCTGAGAATACATCATGAACTGATTCTTGGTGCTGCCGAGAGTTCTTAGAGGAAGTTCAAATTAAGTCCCCAACAAGGATGTTTTAATTATGAGAGGCAATATTTTGAAAGGCTCTCAAGCCATAGCACTTTGTTTGGAAACAAATGACTTCTCAAGATGCAGAAGTCTTACAATCCATCACCAACAAGTTAATTCCCCATAATAAGGCAGGTTTGGATGCACACTGATCTGAACGGTGGAATGCTGTATCTGAAATTGATTACAACAGCACTTACAATGCATGCAGCCCTCCAAACCGCTCCTCTGCTCAGAAACATTAATCTCAGTTAGGAAGAGAGCTTTATAACGGTAATGCTTGGTAGAAAAAGTCTGAAATGAATCAGTTTTTATAAGACACAACAATTAATCAGTTCTAAAACTAGAGGTTTTGTTATTGTTATTTATTTATTTTTTTAGCACCACGTTTCTATCAGGACTTTCCAAGAAGCTGACATCTCCAACCTCAGGTTCTAACTATGTCCTCACAGAAGCTTCTAGGCCGTAATGTTAAACTTGGAGGTAAGTACCACATCGCTGTCCCGGCTCTCCACTCTGCTTCTTCACTCTCCACGCACACACTCTCCCCCGAACTATCTCTCCACCTGACACAACCCAGTGAACACGGCCTCTAACGACAATGCGGAGGGGTGTGCAACCGAGTGTGGGTCAGGGTCAAAGTCGGACAGCAAAAGCGCGTTCTCAGAGCCGAAATGGACACCTGACTACCGAATGAAACGTTGGCTAGACCGGGCACATGCAGCCGACTGGGCTCACCAGGTCCCCACAGCGGTCTTCGGGAGAGAGAGGCAGGCAATGCACCGAGGCTGCCACACACCCACTCCCGGGAGTACAAGCATCCTACCCTGTGACATTCCTCAGCCACCAGACATTGCTGCTTGAAAGGGGGGAATACAGTTGAGTAGAAAGGAAGTGATGCCTTTATGAACATAATCAATATTAATAAGCGAATGGAGTTGTCTTTGGGGTGCTTTTCTGGGGGAGCGGGAGCCTCTTTTGGACCCATGTCCCAGTGAGAACACACTGCAGCATTCCCAAACGGCCAGGGCGACAGCGTCCCTCTCTGCACACCAAGCCCAAAGTCCATCAAGTCTTCCTGACAGGCCACTCACCTCCCAGGGACAGCCGTACACTCGGGCCTGCTCCCCGACTTGCTGGAGTCTCTACAAACAGAAGGATGACTCTGGGCTCCCAGAAGCCGAGCTGAGCAGGGATAGCTTGACATTGGTAACTGGATTATGATTACCGTCCAGCTAGGTTTTCTGCCTGAACACAGTTCAAACTTTTCACTCTAGGCAGGTGCTTTCTTCTCCTCAAAGATAAGCATCCCTCGTTCCTTTGTCTTCCACCCAATAAAGCAAGTTCCTTCTTCCAACCAAGACTCCTGACACGCCTACTAGATCGGAGCAGAAAAAGCCTCTGTGATTTACCTAAAACATTTCTTCCTGAAAAATACACACCTCCATCCAAAATGATTCGCTTTGGGAAAACAGTCACAATTCCACCATAAACTTCTCTGCTTTCTTTTAAGGAACCAAGCAGCCCTCATTGGAGTAGATATTCTGTCTGTGGGTGGTTAACCTGAGTATTACTGGCACAAGATATTAATATATTTCCCAAACTTTATAAGCACTGCCACAGTCATTAGCATCTACATCTTTACGTATAAACTGTGGAATAATTGTAAAAACATATTTGTTTTATCAAAGGAACGACATACATATATTCTTTTTCAAATTACCTAAAATAAAGTCTATCTTCTACGAGGAAAAAAAAAATAGTACTTTGAGTAAGAGGACTATTAAAATTCATGTAACAAAAAGGCAAGATTGTGAAGGAAAACAAAATGACACAGACAATCCCAAAACACACAACAGAAAAAGCAAACTCGTTATAAACCCCTCTCTTTGAAGAATTTGGGAATAATGTGTGAATGCCATGACATTTTAAAGTGGGATTAGCAAGTCTTATTACCGAACTAACCTCTCTCTCTCTCTTAGGGCAAGAACTAAATATTTGCTCTGCGTGCGAAAACCACAAACAGGGACTTTCAAGGCTCTTCTAAGAATTCCGAAATATAAGCTAAAAGTTTTAAACACCCAAGAATGGAGGGAGGCGCACACAAAGCAAGACCGTTGGCTGTCTCTCAGGTCTCTTGTTGGGACTGAAACATCCCCATCCGCCACGAAAGGTGCGGGGACCGAATCCTCAACTCTGCGCCCACGAGAAACTTCTCCAGGGGGGCGCCTGGGAGGGAGGGGTGCGGGGAAGGGCACGCTTCATTTTTAGACACACCCGCCAAAGGGCTACCATCGCATCTCCTGTTTCGGTGCAACACCTCCTCTAGGAGTCCTCTTGCAAAACTGCCAGCCCGGCTCCTCTGCCTGATGGCCACAGAGGGGCAAGGGAACCCCGCACACGCTTCTGTTGCTGGGGAAGCGCCCGCCGGGTGGGGTCTGCCCCAGCTGCGGGTCTGAAGGCCCGTTACCGGGAGCGGAGAGAACGCTCTGCAGACACGGCCCGGCCCTGCCCGGAGCGCGCACAACTCTCCCTGCAACTCCCCTCGCTCCCCCCGTGCCCGGCGTGCGCCCGGCTCTGCATTCCAGAAAACACGCCCGGGCCGGGCTGCAGAAGGAACTGCTACTCCTCCCGGGAGGAGAGCGAGCAGCCCGTGCCCACAGCCAGCCGCCGCTCGGCCCGGTGAGCGCAGAACCCGCTCCCCTCCGCCCTCCGAACGCCCGAGGCTCCCCGGCCGGCCGGTCAAACTCCGGACACACTCGGGGGGACGTGCAGACTCACCGATCGGTCCTGTTGGAAGCGCCCCGATCGGGATGTGTGTCCGCGCGTCTCCGACCCCGGTTTCCAGACCAAGTTGCGCGCGCCGCGGGGCCCCGGTTCCCCGTCCGTCCGTCCCTCCGTCACTCCATCCCAACTCGGCGCCCGGCCCCGGGAGGAGCTTGGCTGCCACTTCTCCGAAAGGGGCGGCATCCCAGGGCGACCCGGTGGCCTCTCCGGACACCACCCCCGCCCCCCCCCCCCCCCCCGCCCCGCAGGATCCGGCCAGACCCACACGAAACTGGGGAGCCCCCCGGATCGGAGCCGGGGGCTGAGCCCCTGCCCCCCACCGCGCGTCCAGCCGGCCACCCGCCCGGGAGCTGCCTATCTGGGGAACCCCAGCTCCTCCAGCCGGAGCCCCCCCCCAACCCCCCCCCGAAGTTCCCGGAGCCAGCAGCCCGCGCTGTCAGATCCCGGGCGGGCGGGACCCGGAGGCCAGCCGGGGACACGGGGCCGAGCGCGCCGAGCGGGCGGAGAGGCCATGGGGCTGCCCAACTCGATGCCGCCTGCCTCCCCGGGGCGCCGGGGCCGGGCACTAGGACCCCCGAAAGGAAGGGAAGGAGGACGCGCCGGCCGAGGCGCCACTTACCGCCGGCTGCCCGCGCCCCCGGCTCCGGCCGGCCGCTGCCTCCGCGCCTCCAAGCTGCGCGCACAGCCTGGGCCCCGTTCAGAGGCGCCGGGCGCCGGGGAGGGGGCCCCGGAGGGAGGGGGAGACGGGGGGGGAGGGGGAGACGGGGGGGGGGGGCCGGGAGGGAGGGGGAGACAGGGGGGAGGGGGAGACGGGGGCCGCAGGGGAGGGGCCGGGAGGGAGGGGAGAGAACGGCGAGTGTTGAACTTCCTCCCGAGCCCCCCGCCCTCCGCAGCGGCGGCGGCGGCAGAGCCCGGGGAAGGCGGGAGGGCAGCGCGGCGCCGCGGAGTTCACTTTCTTTTCCCCGGCCCCCTCCCTTCCCGCCGCCCGCCCCCGGGCCGCCGCGGGGCCGGAGGAGGTGGGGTCTGGGCTGCGGAGCAGCGAGCCGAGGCCGGAGCCGGCGGCGGAGGAGGCCGAGGGGAAGGCGCGCAGGCCGGGATGGGGCCGGGATGGGGCCGGGATGGGGCCGGGCGCGGGGCCCGGGGCGGCGCCCAGTACCGGGATGGAGCAGGCGGACCTGGCTGGAGCGGGGCGCTGCGGGGCGGGGGAGTCGCAGGCGGAGGGAGCCCAGCCGCGCGCCCACGTGTCCGCCCGCCCGGGAGTGCGGGAGCCGGCGCGGAGGGGAGCCTACCGTGCGCCTCCCGGGGCCGATCGCGGGGGAGCCCGAGCCCCGAGCCCGAGCCCCGCGCCGGGTCCGGCCGCGACCATTGGAAATGCGGCCTCCGCCGCCGCCGCCGCCACTTGTCGGGGTGACAGGTACTTTCTCCCCTTTTCTCCGCTCGGAGACAGTCCCGCCTCCTGCCTCCGCTGTCAGCGGGCTGCGGCCCCTCCCCCCCCCCCCCCCCCCAGGGCTGGGGGCGCGGGCCGGCTGTGGCCAATCAGAGCGCCCGCCGCTCCGGCCCCGCTGAGGGGTCAGCGCTGAATGGCACTCGGGCTGAAGACTGGCTCTGGCTCCCGGCTCCCGGCTCCCGGCTCCGGCTCCGATGTGGGTCTGACGCCGGCGATGGCAAACACTGAGGAACTGGCAGCGCCACTGGAAATTCACACGCACGCACCCGGCCAAGTGCGCGGGGACGTGTGCGGGGGGGGGGGGGGGGGGCTGTCCGTCCCTCCCGGGAGGGGGCGGTGCCGGGCAGGCGGGGGTCCTGGCTGGGACCTCAGAGCAAACAGGGATCTGCGCCCTCCAACCCGGCAGCTTCTCAGGAAACTACTTTTCTTGGTGGGCGCACGGGTCCCCGGAGTCAGCCCGGCCGGTGGGGAGCCGCAGAGGCTGCCGGGAGGGGGAAGAGGAGGCAGGAGGGGGAATGGAGGACCCCCCCCCCCCCCCCCGTGCCAGGCGGCCACCCTGCCCACAGCCTGCGAAAGTGCTTGCGCCTGCCCTCCCCGCCAGAGTCCTCCCCTCCGGGACCCCAGACCCCAAAGCTCCAGTGACCTTTGGACCCGGGAGGGGACTGGAACACCCAGACTCCTACAGGCCCCAACTCCGCAATGGGGGGCGGGGGCAGGTGTCCGCCCTGGGGTGTAACAGGAGGACTCCCACCGTGCGCACCTGCCCGATGAAACCTCGGAATCTACAGTCTGCTAGGGGCTCCATCTCTCTCTCTCTCTCTCTCTCTCTCTCTCTCTCTCTCTCTCTCTCTCTCTCTCCCTCGCCCTCTCCCCCCACCTCCCCTCTCTCCTGAACATCACCCTTGCCCTGACTTTGCTGGGAGAGGGAATAAAAGTTTGCAGCTCTCTCCAAGACACTAAACGCTGTCACTTGCCACTCACTCAGGCTTCCTGTGACACTGGCCCCCCTCCCCACCCTCTAGCCCAGGTGCCAGGGGAGGGGAGCATGCCCGCCCAGAGTTACAAGTCCGGGCTGCAGAATTTGGGGGTGCCCAGAGCAGCTGGGGGCTAGGCTCTTCCTCCCTCCCTAGACCCTGCGGGCAGCTCTCCTGCCTGCCCCCTGCGGCCCAGGTGTGGGTCTCACGTGCTCTGGGTGGACTCGCTGGGGTGGGTCCTGTGGGGGCACTGGAGCAGACCCCGAGCGTAGCGGAGACCAGGGCTGTCCCTTGGGGGCATGGCAGAAGGACCAGTATGCCCTAGGCCTTCTTATTCCATCTCCCACCCTCAACCTCAATCCGGGCACCCATCGCCAAGGGCCAGGGTTTGCAGGAAACACACTTGCATTTGGAAAGACACACAGACTGAGCGCCGGGAAAACAGAACAACGCCTCCTCTCCAGAATTCCCGGCCATTACGGGAGTTTCTCCCACGTTCGGAGCGGAACCCACAGGGAGAGTCCCTGACCTTGATCGGGCGTGCCCAGGCCAGTGGTCGGAGTTCCTGAAGCTGCTGAAGTGACCCCACAGGCAGGCTGCCAGGTGATGCCTGCCACAGGACCCTGCCCCCCAGAGCCAGTGCCAACACCACCACTGGCACCTCTGGGGGGTGGGGAGCGAAGGGGCCTGGTGGGACCGCATCTCTGCCGCCCAGTGTATGCCATGAGGGAAGAAAAGACGGGGAGCAGGTTGTCACCCCCTCTGATTCGAGCCATTCTCAATTTCTTTTAAGAAAACGTGTCAATGAGGAAGGAATGCCCCCTCTTTCCGGCAATCCCACAGACTCCCCAAAACGAGCATCGCTGCTGATAGGTGATAGGGAGCTTGCAGGGGGTTCATAAGTCACTTCGGGCGCAGTTCTCCCCTCCCCCCACACACACACAAAATGAAAATTAAAGTGTTTAAAACTTTTGCAAGTGTTCAAGGAACACTCTCTCTTGCTCCTTGGCACCTTGCTTTCTAAAAATACATGGGAAACAAGACAAAGCAAACAAACCTGGAAACACCAGACTCCGAGCCGCGTGCTAGGGAGGCCCCCCAGAAGAAGGGGGTCGCTGGGAGCACAGGTGGGAGTTGGGCCGAGGCAGGTGGCTGCCCCCTGGTTTGTTTTTTCCTATTATTATTTTATTGCTTAAACTATTACAAATAGTAGTACATATGTCTCCCTTTTTCCCCCATTGACCTCCCCCCAGCCTCTCCTACCCCCCAGCACATGTCCTCACCTGCCCCCTCCCCACTGTCTTGTATCCATTGGTGATGCTTATATGCATGCGTACAAATCCTTACAAGTCCTTCGGTTGATCTCTTACAACCCCTGGCCCCCACCCTCCCCTGCCTCCCCACCATAGTTAGACAATCTGTTCAATGCTTCTTTGCCTCTCTATCTATTCCCCCCTTCCCCGTTTCTTTTCTTTAAAAAGTCTTGCATCTGCAGACTAGAAATAAACATATAAGAACAACAAATGTTTGAGTCTCAGTTTCAATGTCCAGCAGTTCTGAGTCCCAGTTTCAATGTCAAGCAGTTCCTTGTGTGTCACGCATGTCAGCGATGGTGTCTGGATGGCGGACACATGGTGGCCTGTGTTTGGCTTTTCCCTGGAGCCCTCCTGAAGGCTGACATGGGGGACAACAGAGGACTCCTGCCCCTTAGAAATGGTAACACACACACACACACACACACACACGAAACCATCACACGTCCTGCAGCCCTCTGTATGTAGCCCAGCTCCCGGGTACACGATATTCCAAGTGTTTCCGTGTGAGAGCATGTTGCACCCTAACTGGACACAGCGAGGACAAAATGCTGGGAACTCCAGAGCAGGCCCTGTGCCCCCCATGCCCGGCCTCATTAGGGGACACAGAGCGCAGGTGTCCTCATGGACCGTCTCTGCCTGTGGGGGCGCAGCCCGCGCTCCAGGTCCAGGCAGTTGAAGTGTGGAATGAGGGGCTCCAGGGGTCTTCCCCCCAACAAAGAAGTCCCGCCCCTGAAGCCTTTAGGAAAAGCTGATGTTGTGCAAAGCCAAATTCCAGCACCTGCTTTCTCCTCCCAGTGCAACCCTGGGAGGCAGAGAGGGGGCTTGCGAGGTGGCCACAAGGTTTGAGCCTCCGGGAGCTGCTGTCAGGGGGGAGGGGGTTGGGGTGGAGGGGCGCTCCCACAGGGCTCTCTGCTGAAAAAACCAAACCAAACCAAACCAAACACCATTGGAGGAGAAATGCAAGAAGTCCTCTCTGATTTCCAAACCTCATGGAGAGCATGAGCAGGCATGAAGGGGCTGCTGGACCAGCCGGCAGCAGCCCTCCCGCCCCCCTTCCCCCAGCTCCTCTCCCAGTCACACTGACAAGCATTTCTCCCCAAAGAAAAAAAAAACACAAAACCTGCAGCCCCACCCACCCTGGAAAGGCCTGCCTTTGGCCTCTGCCAGCCCCTGGAAAGTGGAGAGTGAGCCCCGTGCACTTGGGGGCTGGAAGGACCTGAGGGAGCCCAGGCTGCAAGGGGATTGGGGGGGGGGCAGGGGGCGGTGAGGGCCTGGCCCCTGTCTGGCTGCAGAGGCGGAGCCACATGGACACCCATTTCACCCCCAGGCCTGTCCTCCCGCCAGAAGGTGTGTTAGTTCCTTACAGGTGCCCCCCCCCCCCAAGGCCAGGCCTGGACGCTGCTGCTCTGGGGGTGTCAGTGTGCCCCCCCCCGAGTCCTGAGGATCCAGCGCTGAGCCGAGGGGCCAGAGCGGCAGCTGTCTGCCTCCCCCTGTGAGGAGCAATCCCCCCCCCCTCCCGGGGCTGAGGCCTGCAGGAGGGAAGTCCAGGACCCCCCAGCGGCAGCCTCCGGACTCCACCGGCCCTCGGAGTGTGCTCCGGCCTGAGACATCCGCCCCAGCGCACAGGACAGAGTGGCCTGGCTGGGGGGACCCAGGTCAGACTGCAGCCCAGCCCGCATGGCTCAGGGGCTGAGCATGGACCTAGGAACCAGGAGGTCACCGTTCCATTCCTGGTCAGAGCACATGCGCCATCCCCAGTGGGGGGCGCACAGGAGGCAGTCCATCAGCGACTCTCTCTCATCGTGGACATTTCTGGCCCTCTCTCCCTCTCCCTTCCTCTCTGAAATCAATATATACATATATATATATATATATATATATATATATATTTAAAAATATATTTTATTGGCTTTTTACAGAGAGGAAGAGAGAGGGATAGAGAGTCAGAAACATCAATGAGAGAGAAGTATTAATCAGCTGCCTCCTGCACACCCCCCACTGGGGATGTGCCCGCAGCCAAGGTCCATGCCCTTGACCGGACTTGAACCTGGGACCTTTCAGTTCACAGCCCGACGCTCTGTCCACTGAGCCACACCGGTTTCAGCAATAAAAATATATATATTAAAAAAAAAAAACAGTTTAAAAGGAATATCCCAAAAAAAGCAGTTTCAATGTGGCAAAACGAAAAAATGTTTGTGGTCTGAGGAAATGAAAGAATGGAATTGGCATCTTAAAAAAAAAAAATAAATAAATAAAAGCGCTGAGTTCTCTCTCTCTCTCTCTCTCTCTCTCTCTCTCTCTCTCTCTCTCTCTCTCTCTCCCAGGCTCTGGGTGCTGACCGGGAAGGGAGAAGTGAGCTTCCAGCTCGCCCTCTGCAGAGACTGGGGAACCAGTCCCCGCTGCACCTCCAACAGGAGGTTGTGCCTCCGCTGAGAACAGGGAGGGCTGCTCCCCGGCAGGCAGGAGCCTGGAGCCCCACCCCCCCCTGCGCCAGACCCCTGCAGTGCGGGAAGCCACACATCCCCATGCCTGTGGCCTGGTTGAGCACCGGGCAGCTGGGAACCAGGGCGTGAGTCTCCGGTGGTCACCGGGCATTCGGGGTCTCCCCCTCTGCGGAAGCCAGCCGCGCATTGCCCGTGCTGCCCCGGGGAGGGGAACCGGGAAACCCATGTCCCAACTGCATCGGACCCGGTCACAACAGGAACCGACTGCTGGTGGCGGAAGATGCCTCTGCATGCCTTCAATGAGGGAGGACAGGCCTCTGCCGACGCCCAGGCGTTTGGAGCCCCCCCCCCCCCCCCCCCGGACCCGGGGATGGGGCTGACCAGCCGCCATGTGGCTCTGTTTGGGTGCACGTGCAGGCCTGGGTGTTGCTGGAACCTCGGAAAAGCCCCGCTTCCTTTGAAAACCCGGGTGGTCACGTCTGCATGCTGTTATTGACTTGAGAGAGAGGGGGTGGGAGGGCGACAGAGACTCGATGGGAGAGGGAGACATGGAGCGGTTGCCTCCGGAATACAGCCCAGCTGGGGACGGAACCCACACAACCCAGGTGTGTGCCTGACTGGGGACCGAACCTGTGCCCTTTGGCTGCACAGGGTCATGCTCAACCACGGGAGCCACACCGCGGTTACCAAAATGTCATTTTTCTTTTTCTTTTTCCAATCTAATATACTTTTTATTGATTTTTTTTGCAGTATAACTTATATTTAATTGTAGTTCACGTTTTCCTTCCCCTCCTTCCCATTATCCTTCCCCCAGCCTCCCCTAACCCTCAGCACACTTCCCCACCACCCCCCTTCCCGCCCCAGTGTCTTTCATTCCAAAATGTCATTTTTTTCTTTTTTAGATTTTTATTGATTGATTTTAGAAGAGGGAGGGAGAGAGAAACACCAATGTATTGTTTCACTTGTCAATGCATTCATTGATTGATTCCTTTGTGTGCCCCGCCCAGGGATGGAGCCGGAAACCCTGGAGTATCAGGACGATGTTTTCACCAGCTGATGTTTGAACTAACCAGCCAGGACTCCTATTTCCGTACAGAACTTTTTAGTTAGCACTATATACATACTAGAAGCCTGATGCGTGAAATTCGTGCATGGGGCTCAGCCCCTCACAGCCCTGGCTCCATCTAGGTCTTCCCGATGGTTGTTCTGCTGTTTGGTCTAATTAGCATATTAGCTCTTTATTATGTAGGACTGTATTTAAGGCATGCAGCATACAGTGTATTCTGGGTATAAATATCCCATCTAATAAAAGAGTAATATGCAAATTTGACCATGCCTTTGCCACACCCACCAGCCACGCCCACCAGCCAATTAGGAACGTGGGGGTGTGGCCGAGGCGCCCAGGCCTAGGGAGGCGTGGCTGAGGTAAACCAGGCCTGGGGGGCATGGCCCAAGTAGCCCAGGGTACAGGGGTCTGGGGGTTACGGGGGGCATGGCCAAGGCAGCCTGGGGTATGTGGCTGAGGTGGCCCGGGCCTGGACGGGCGGGGCCGAGGCCCGTGCTAGCTGAGGGCGAGCTGGCTGGGGCTAAGGTCCTGGCCAGAGGGGTGGGGGTGCGGGGCTGGGATGGAGCCAGCCATCTGTCCCATTGCAGGGCGATGGCTGGGTGCCCAAGGCCTAAAGCCTCGGCCAGAGGGCTCCCAGTGTGTGTGAGGGGGCAGGTTGGGCTGAGGGATCGCCCACCCCCAGTGCATGAATTTTGTGCACTGGGCCCCTAGTGTAGTATAATTAATGTAGGTACTGGGCAAGGCAATATTTACCCTAAATTAATGACATGGGGCAAGTATGTTAATAACACAATGTTCTTTAGCTATTTCAGGATCCCATCTGTAAGTTAACTTGTAAATGGGTTAACAAAGTCGCCATTTGGTGACATCATTCAGCTCAGACCCCGGAACATGTCCTCCTTCCCCAGAAGGGCCCTCGTCTTTCCTCCCTCTGTCTGGTGCGGACTGTCCGTCTCCAGAACACCACTCGTTAAAGCACCTGTGAATGGCACCCTCTCCCTCAGAAGTGCCCCTCCCTGTTTTCTCCACGCGATACGCCATGGCCCTGCAGGATGGCTGGTTTTGCGTGGACCTTTCCCAATAGCTGTGGGCTCCGTGGCTTCCCCGAGACCCCCTCAGGCCCTCTGGGTCCAGCATAAAAGAGGCATGATACGGGCTTTCCGCTTCGAATGGCGAATCCGAAGTAGAAAACCTGCATAAAAGACGCTCAACAAATAGATGCTGAACGAGAGGGAACCATGAGTACAATGTCTTCACTGGATTCTGCCATTCTTCCGAGTTTTATAAAGAAAGGTCTATCACAAATAAGTTGGCTGTGAAAGTATATGTATAAACTACACCTTTTGACTTTTCTGCCCATGAGAGTCCTGATGGGCACGCGGTTAAAAAAATCCTGGCTGTGATAGTAATTAAGCCACGTCCTGTCACTTCTGGCCTTGTGACTTTTCTCAGAAACACACGCTGAAGTCAAGACCCATACCGTGGGAAAAGGCAAAGACGTCACTTTTTGTTTCCCTCTTCCCCCCCCCCCCCCCCCCCCCGCAAGCCAGACATAGGGGAAATATGGGGAAACATTGTAGCAGGCACTTACTCCATGCAGGCACTCCTGAGCATTGTCTATTCCATGTGCTGTTATTCATGAAACCCTCATTATTTTCCCAGTTCCCCTTGGGTTTTAAGTGGGAAGACGTACAGCGCTTAAGACTGCTGTGTTTCCGTTTCTTCAAGACCAGAGCTGGGGGATGTGGCGGGGGGACCGGCCCTGTGGCTGCTGTCCGCGCGGGGCTGTGTCTGACCCGGCTGGCCTGGGCTTTCCCGGAGGTGTGTGTGCTGCAGCCTGAGCATGCGGCCCGTGTGCTTTGCAAAGTGATAACCACATGGTCCTTATCTGAAACATTTGAGGATTTTTTTTTTTTTTGGACTCAAACCCAACTTAAACTGAGCTACACATCCAACTCAAACATATCTGTCCGACAAATTCATCATCGCTTTGGTTTTTTACAGAGGAGAAGGGAGAGGGATAGAAAGTCAGAAACATCGATGAGAGAGAAACATTCATCAGCTGCCTCCTGCACACCCCCCACTGGGGATGTGCCCTCAACCAAGGTACATGCCCTTGACCGGAATGGAACCTGGGACCCTTCAGTCCGCAGGCCAGTGCTCTATCCACTGAGCCAAACGGGTTTCAGCATCATCATCATCAGGTTGGATAGCCCGGCCTGGGCTCCCTTCAGATTAAGAAAGGTGATGGCCACAGATCAGCACGCCCAGATTCCTTATGGCAAAGCAACACCACCTCGCCATTCCAATGTTTAACTGCAGATTGTCCTGATGAAGCCGGCGTTTCCTCCTGCTCCCACGTCCAGCGGGATGGAAATACTTAAAAGCAGTTTCCAGGTAAAGGAAAGGCGACAGAGTCCAATCTGTCTCCTCTCACCCTCTTTTCCAGCGCATGAAGATTCCATTAAGCAAGCTCAGCTGAGCTAAAAAGCCACACGGCTGAAGGTGCCCCTCACGGATGCATCTTCAAGACTTCTGCAAAATGATGCCTTTACTATTTATTCTTCATGGAGGGACCCCGAGCGATCACGGGAGGTTAAGCGGACGACAGGATGCCAGAGCCCTTCCCCTCGCTCCTGACTGTCGAGTGTGGAGTGGACACTTGGTTACAGATAATAGTGCTACTGTTAGGGCTGCAGATGGCCCTTCCCTCGCAGCTTTCCAGCGCCTTGCAAAAGATACCGTTTCTTTAATTAAAAAAGCTGCACAGGACTAATCCCTCCGGCTGCAAACAGAAAAGTTTTAAGCAATCTCCCTCTGCTTGGAGAGAGAAAGGCAGACAATACCAGAACAGATCAGAAACAGAAGCTACCGTGTGCAGCGAGGGGCGCAGCGGGGAACTGAATGCTGCTCGGGCTGTGTCATTTCTAATCCCCCAGCCCGCTTTCCCCGCCTGACCTCATGCTGAGATGAAGTTATCAACGAAGACAGCTTTACTCTCGCCAATGAAGCCGGCCCCGGGTCCGCATTATCCTCAGCAGATCAAAACACCGCTTTCATCAAACAGCGTTATCTGCATAAAAGGCATGCAATTGCCCGATAATTTCACCCAAACTACGCTATTCATTTAAAGGACAAGAAGAGAAATGTAATTCATTCCTTTCGGGGGCGCGGGTTGGAGGGGGGTGGTGGTGGAGAAGAGAGGGAGGCAGAGGCTGGAGGAGCTAATGCACCCCCTTCCCTCATGGGAACTTTTCTGTTTTTAGCACAAAGTCCCAAGAAGGGGGTCCGTTTCACAGCACCCCCCACCCCCCACCCAAGGCCAGGGCTTTCTGATGAATTGTGGAGGCAATACGGTGCAGGGCGAGTGACAAAAGTGTGAGTTGTGCAGAAAACGGCGGTGAGAAATCACAAAGCCTGCTGATGTCATTAGCCACGCTCCCCTGAACCCCAATGAAAACATCACAGCCAGGAGAATCGGGGAAGCATGAGAATGAGCTGAACAAGTGGGTGAGGTTTAACACAAGGCTCCGTTGGGGTGGGGCGGGGGATCTTCAGGTTGGGGAGACAAAGACTATTCCACAATTTTGAATGCTACTTCGAAGAGCATTTCAGAAGCCTGAGGAGTGAATGAAATTGTTATTTAGAAAACACTGTCGCCTCCACATGTTTTCTATTCGACGTTTAAACAGTGCTCTCGTTTGCATTGAGGGCTGTATTACATGTGCCAACAGGCTTCTCTTCAATGCAGTGGCTCTCCTGGTGCCGCGGCCTTTTAATACAGTTCCTCCTGGGGTGGTGACCCGCAACCATAAAGTTATTGTCTTTGCTGCTTCATAACTGTAATTCTGCTACTGTTAATGAATTGTAATGTAAATACCTGTGCTTTCCGATGGTCTAAGGCTCTACAGCAGCGGTTCTCAACCTGTGGGTCACTAACAGGGTCACCTAAGACCATCGGAAAACACAGATATTTACATTACGATTCATAACAGTAGCAGAATTACAGTGATGAAGTAGCAAGGACAATAATATTATGGTTGGGGGTCACCACCACATGAAGAACTGTATTAAAGGGTCGCGGCATTAGAAAGGTTGAGAACCACTGCTTTAATGGGTCCTAACTCTGTATTGAATGCCATCCATTTTTTTGCTCAGGTATATCATGCTAGTTAGCAAATGGAATTCCTGAGTACAGACACTCCCATGGGGGCGTGTGTGTATGTGCGGCCTATTAGGCATATGTTAATGTTCTTAGAATATGTGTTTCTCCCCACAGTTTTAACGATTGAGCTTAACCATGTAAACCATCCTCTCAGTCCTTCCAGAATTTACTCTGTAAAGCGACCCCACTCCAAATCCAGCCTCACCCCTCCCCTTCCACCCCCCGGACAGTGTCTGCGCACGGAACCCCGTAGACAATCAGTAATGATGGGGAAAATAATATCCGCGTGCTTCCGATGGGAGGCTTGGCACCATCCTGGGAGCTCTGAGACAGGTGGGAGGGCGAGGATGTCCCCCGAAAGGAAAACACGGCTTCTACCAGAAATGAGTCGTGGCGGTACGATTTGTCGTCAATGGCGTTTGATCACATGTACGCATTTCCCAAAACATTTTAGTGTAGAATTAGCAGGTATTTTTTTTTCTCATGCCACCTTCCTAAAACTACATCTCAATGCTGAATTGCTCAGAGGCTCAAAGTCTAGATACTATATCTTTCGGCATATAAGACAACTTTTTAACCCAGGAAAATCTTCTCAAAAGGCGGGGTTGTCTTATACCCCGGGTGTAAAAATACTGTAGCTTGCAGTTATGATGGGTGTTGCTAACTTGCCAGGGACTTGCCTGGCTCTCTCTCTATTTGTTATCTTCCTCCTATCAGCATCAGTTCCGGTTTGGTTGACAGCTCAGAAAACAAACAGCATGGCAGCTCCCATGGGTTTATTGTCTTACCCTTCCTTTCAGCTTTAGAGTGAATTAGGAAAAGTTTAATCCACTCGCACTGTTTTATGTTTACATGTTTGATGACAAACAGCCTTATGTTTATAAGTGACTGTTTTCCTGCTAAGTACCTGCATGTCAGAAGCATTTGAATTAAAATTAGCATAAGAAATCAAATGTGATGTGTGTGTTGTTTTTTTTTTTTTTTTAATATTTATCTGGTGTGTATTGGAAGAGGGGTGGTCTTATATGGTGAGTATATCCCAAACTCTATATTTTAACTGGAAAAGTTGGGGGTCATCTTATACGACCAGTCGTCCTATACGCTGGAAAATACAGTAGGTATTCACCCTGCTGAGCGGCAGGCTCAAACACATATTTTCAGAACTCAGCTTCGTGACACACACACCATCTGAAGTTCAATGTGATGGGCCTAAACCATGGGACTTCCTTGAGTGCAATGACAGAACTATCTCATGGCAAACTGGATGGCAAGGACCAGCTCCAGAGCGAACTTCTGAAAACCCCAAGTCATTCACAACCTCGTGGAGGGCTCAGTCTCCCCAAAACTTTCTGTCTTGTGAAACAGCAATTCCAGATGTGTGAGCAGGGAGGCGAGTTTCGCATGTTGCTGCCAAGTGTGTTTGTGTGACTGATTTTATCTTATGCTTTACGTCTTTATGGTTCAACGTATTACATACGTTCTCTCCCTCCGCCTCTCCCGCCCAGACTCCTTGTAGCCCACGGTCCTGCCCCTCACCCCACGCCTTCGCCACTCTTTGTCTGTGCCCATGGGTCATGCATGTATGCATACCAGTTCCAAAGCACGTGTGTGACTGATTTTAGAAGAAGTCACCTTTCTGCCTGCACACGCCCCCGAGAAAAGCTCTTGGTACCATCCGTTCCCTGCTCCTCTCCCCGGGCGCGTTTAGGATGCGACTCACGCTCAGGCTCTGTTTCCTCAGAAGAGCAGCGCGTGTCCTGGGCCATTGTGCTCATTTGAAATGGAGACAGCGAGACAGACAACTTCCTTAAGACTTTAGAAAACGAAAATGCAACACGCGGTTTCAACATCTAATTCCTCTTTGCTTCCACAGCAAGCCTGTGTTTGGCTCAAAACCTGCTCCTGGAAGAGACTGACGCCGGTCCACTCGTGACGCCAGAGGTCAGAAGGGAGCGAGCTCGCAGCCACAGGAGGTTGCGTCTGGACATGAAAGCAATCACCGTCCTGGGCGTGCACCTGTTCTCAACGTGGTGCTGCAGCCCGGCCGGCCTGGCTCCCTGGTTGAGCATCGACCTAGGAACCGGGAGGTCACGGTTCGATTCCCGGTCTGGGTTGTGGGTTCGGTCCCTCGTGGGGGGCGTGCAGGAGGCAGCAGATCCATGATTCTCTCTCGTCCTTGAAGTTTTATCTCTCTCTCCCTTTTCCTTCCTCTCTGAAATCAATAAAAACATTCTATTTATTTTTAAAAAATATATTTTATTGATTTTTTACAGAGAGGAAGGGAGAGGGATAGAAAGTCAGAAACATCGATGGGAGAGAAACATTGATCAGCTGCCTCTTGCACACCCCCCACTGGGGATGTGCCCGCAGCCAAGGAACATGCCCTTGACCGGAATCGAACCTGGTTCCTTTCAGTCCACAGGCCGACGCTCCATGCACTGAACCAAACCGGTTTCGGCAATAAAAACATATTTTAGAAATGGCACTAGACACAGCCCTCCTCACAGAGTCAAAGCATCCCAGGTGGGCCGACGAGGAATTCCTAGCAACACCTGAGTGTTCTCTGGACCGAAACTGGCACACTTGGCTGGCAGGGCATGGAGGCAGCGGAGCCTGGCGCGCTGGGTAGTGTGATGAATTCTCGAGAGAGGAGAGTTGTGGGTTAAGGCCCTGAGTGGAATAAAGCATGTTCTGACAGGCCGTGCGGTCCTGATTCTTAGCCTCTCTGGGTGTTGTCTGGTTTAGGAGGAGAAACATAAGCAGCAGGACATTTCTCAAGCAGACTGTGAGAACGCAGAGTCTGGGCCGGGCAGCGTTAGTGTCCAACTTTCTCTCTGTGTGTACCTAACACTTCTTTGCCAGCCCAAATCCGGCGCTTTTAATCCACAACATCTCTGCAAAACCAGGAGGTACCTTGCTCTCTTTTATCCTTGGATAAGATATCTGGGAGGGGGAAAAAGTAGGCCACGAGAAGATTATGAGCTAAGCGACTATAAAGACAGAGGAAATTGGCAGAGAATCGGAGTCATGGGAAGAGGAGGGAGGAGAGGCTGAAAGTGAAGATAAAGGAGGGGTGCTGGGCGGGAGAGCCCAGGTGGGGGTCCTGGCTCGACCCTGGGCTAAGGCCCCCCTTGATTGATGGAGTCTGTATGAACGCTACCCTCCATCACACTCCCCAGCGAGGACTGGAATCTTGCCTCCCTCAAGACTGGACAGCATCATTCACAGACCAGATTCACATCAGGTCGTAGTGCCAGTGATAATCACTTACAACCTTATCAGAAGTCAGCCTTGCTCTGGCCAAGTAGCTCAGTTGTTTAGTGCCGTGGTCGGCAAACTGTGGCTCGCGAGCAACATGCGGCTCTTTGGCCCCTCGAGTGTGGCTCTTCCACAAAATACCACGGCCTGGGCGGATCTATGTTGAAGAAGTGGCTTTAGAAGAAGTTTGAGTTTTAAAAAATTGGCCCTCAAAAGAAATGCCAATCGTCGTACTATGGATATTTGGCTCTGTTGGCTGATGAGTTTGCCGACCACTAGGTTAGAGGATCCTCCTCATAGGCCAAGGTTGCTGGTTCGGTCTCCAGTCAGGACCCATATAAGAAGCAACCAATGAATGCATAAATAAGTAGAAGAACAAATCAATGTTTCTCTCTCTCTCTCTCTCTCTCTCTCTCTCTCTCTCTCTCTCTCTCGTTGATAAGTAAAATGTATTAAAAGAAGAAACTTCCTCTGCTCTGAAGATGATTTTGGTAACACAGAGCTTCTGAATTAAAATCTGAAGGTATCTTGCTAATAAACAAGCTGACAGAATCCGCGCTGGTCCTGTTTGTCTAAGTCAGACCTGTAGACCCCTGCATCTGATTCACCTGGGGGTTCTTAATGAGACATAGCTTCCCGGGCCTATCCCCGCTCTGCCGAACCAGACTGTCCAGGGATGGAACCCATATGTCAGCATTTTTAATAAGCCTTCAGAGCATCCCTGTGCACCGGGAGGTTTAAGAAGTATTGCCGTGGGCTAAATAGTTTGCATAAAGTAAATTGATATTGCAGTGTTTATCATTAGCCTATTAAAAGAAAGTGGTTTCAAATAAGCCCCGCTGAATTATTTTTAAAAAAAGTGACACATTCCCATTTAAGAAAAATCAAAATTCACAAAAGGAAGAGGGTGAGAGTATTTGTCTGGATAAATTCCGCTGAAAATTCAGTGACACTTCATGATTAGATTTGGAGTCATTCTTTCCGAAAGTAGTCAAGACAATGTTACAAATCGAATAGCATTTTCTGTGTATCTTAATAGTTGGATTCGTGGGCACAAACTTTTGCCGATGATATTGTTCGATATTATAGGTATGATTCTAATATTATATATATTTAAATAAATCATCAAATATGTGTTAGTTCCATTTATGATCAGAAATTAAAGAATTCCTGCCCTAACCAGTTTGGCTCAGTGGATAGAATGTCAGCCTGCGGACTGAAAGGTCCCAGGTTTGAATTCGGTCAAGGGCATGTACCTTGGTTGCAGGCACATCCCCAATGGGAGGTGTGCAGGAGGCAGCTGATTGATGTTTCTCTCTCATTGATGTTTATGACTCTCTATCCCTATCTCTTCCTCTCTGTAAAAAGTCGATATAATACATTTTAAAAAAGAAATTAAAGAATTCCTTCTGTGAGATGGGATAGGAACTAACTTGACATGTAATGAGTTTTTGACAGAAATCAAAACTACACACAAACTACACATACCGAAGAAACGAAGAGCGGTCTTGGGAAGTGATGCATTTACGGGTCAGCACCCCAGGCTGCTCCTAGGATGGGTCTTCTAAGGTATTGCTCCAGAAAACCCTTCTGTTTTTCCCTGAGAGTGTGTTCTCTATGCTGCCATCATCACTTCCTTGTTTGGCAAGTCCTCTGACCCCAGGACCCAAACACTTAACAAGGACCGGGTTCCTCTTCTTCAGAAACAGGAGGAACAGCAGCAGCTCCAATGATAATAAGTTCGTTTATATTTGACACACACAGCAAATCATGCACACACAGAAATGCAAATTCAAGCCCAATGAGAGAGAAATGCCTCTCTCTCTCTCTCTCTCTCTCTCTCTCACACACACACACACACACACACACACACTCGCATACATACACACACATTCACACACACACTCACACATGCACACACACACTCACACACTCACACACACTCACTCACACACACTCACACATACACACACTCACACTCACACACATACACACATACTCACACACACTCACTCACACACATTCATATACACACACACTCACATACACACTGACTCACACACATACACACACATGTATACATACACACATACTCACACATACACATACACACACTCACACACACGTACACACACACACTCACACACACACATACACACACATTCACACATACACATACACTCACACACATTCACACACTCACACACAAACTCACACATACATACACATACTCACACACATATACACACTCACACACATACACACACACTATACACACACTCACACACATACACTCACACATACACACACAGTCACACACACACACATACACACACACTATACACACACTCACACACATACACTCACACATACACACACAGTCACACACACACACATACACACACATTCACACATACACATACACTCACACACATTCACACACTCACACACAAACTCACACATACATACACACACTCACACACATATACACACACTCACACACACACTCACACATACACACACAGTCACACATAGTCACACACACTCACACACACACACACACACACACTAGTACGCACTCCCCCCCCCAATGAGACTTACACAGGGAAAATGTCCTTTGTGGCTGGACTCTGTTGTTGAGGAAAGTTGTCTTACAAGGTGAAGACACTGACCGTGGCCACACCCCAGGCCCTGCTCCTCAACAACATCATTCGTCGTCCTTTCGTTTCTGTCTTGTAGAGATTTACAATAAACTGCCCCCAATCGAACCTGGTTTACAATTTCCTGAGCTATCTCTTTAAGCAAAATGACTGCGCCAACTGCACGTGTTTTAAAATGATGGTTTCGGGCTGAACTTGAAGACGATGCCTTCAGAGTGATGGCTCTCTTCAACGACTAACGCATTCAGGATGGAGTGAGACCACCGTTTGTAAGGACTGGGTGGTTTGGGGGATGATAAACACTCCGACTCTGATGAAAAATGACAGGGAAGGCTCTCACTGCTCGAGGCCTCTAGGTGGTGGAATTGGCAATCCTCCTTAAAGAACCAGGAGAGGGAAACCTTGCGAACGATAAGCGTGCTGCTCCCTGAAATGACAAATCGTGGAGAAACTGCCCAGAACACTTCAGGGAGGAAACGTGGCTGATAACGGGTTACATGTGGCTGCAAAACCATAATGAACCTGTGTAATCGATTGCTCTCAGCAGCAGTGGGTCACAGAGGAAGGAAAACTACACCTCCCCCTGACCCCTGGCACCGTCTGCTCCTTTCCGTCCCTCCTGCTTCTGACCGCCTTCTTTTTATGCTTAGTCATGCCATGACAGATTAACCCGAAAATTAGTACCCATCACTCTTCCGAAAGGCGGAATTTCATATAAATCACTGCTACTGGGGCAAAGAAGCGATCCATTATCTTGCTTCCTTATGAATACATGATGATGGGAGAGTTTTTCTAGAAAGGACTGAGTGAATCAACAGACTTGCCCATAAATTGGAGGAGAAGGGAACTGTGGCCTGATCTCACTTTATTAATGGAGGTTATCTTCATAATGGATGCATATGAGTGCAGATAAGCATATATTGTTGTGCTCTGTGAAGACTGATACATGACTATGTGAATGGCTGCGCTGAGCACATTAATTTTCCATGTCCGCACATGCCATATGTTCAGGGTTAAGCTGGAGAAAATAATTCCTTTGTCTACTCCCCACTCCTCCAACCGCCACCACACTTAGATTTTCTCTGTATTTCAACACAGTTTATGACATAGAAAGTGACTGAAAGGAATTAATTCACTGATGAAGACAAACATGACCAAAAATCCACTCGATACACCAAAGATCAGTATCATCACCAATAAACTAAACTGTTTGTCAAATAACCATTTCACTTTATCCTGGGGTCAAGTCTACCACACAAAAGATAATAGGAAGTCCTCTCTCTGTCTGCTTACGTGTAGAGATGTCATGAGAATCAAACGAGAGCATCTTACATTGTAAAGGGTTAGATAATTTATTATGGAGATCTTTCCTTTATCTAACCAGTCATCTTTCAGCTCATCATACGTAGTAAAAACCAAAATAAATATCAAGTGTTTGCGTCATAGGCTTGATGTCATCATTTGTGTGAAGTGATCCACCTCCTTTCAGTTTTGTCTTAATTCTAAACATTAAAATCATCTGCTCAGATCCAAAGAGGCAAAACTCAGAGGGCCCATGAGATTGATCAACTGGTCCTCTCTTCTCGAGGGGAGATGTCATGGTGAGCCGCCCATGCTCATTCCACAACTACTTCTTTGAGTTAGCAGCCTTTTTAGTGTCCCTGAGCAGGAAGCAGACTTCCCAGAGATGGGCCTACATGGTGTTTCATATGAAGGCTTCACATATTACATTGTTATGCAAGCACATGGTACAACATTTTGGTGACATTAACACTGCATGACTGAGCATTAATCAGTGATAAAAAGAAATGTGATTTGTTAGTGTGTAAGTTTGATCCATTACTCTGACTAGTGTTAATCTGCCCTGGACCAATTTCATTGCCATCAAGTTTTAGTGAGAATACCACTCTAAGAATTATTTTCATGCTTAGCTAGAAAAACTGTTTAGTATTAGTATTTTAATTCAGTTAAACTCTTATCTAGAAATGCTAACATGTATTTAATTTTGATAAGTAAATTGTCTCCAAATATAAATTCTCGATTTCAATGACACCTTTCTCAGACCTCTCCCTCTCCCTCTCTCTCTCTCTCTCTCTCTCTCTCTCTCTCTCTCTCTCTCTCTCTCTCTCTCCCCTCTTTCTCCCTCTCTCTCTCCTCCTCCCCTCTCCCTCTCACATATATTTAAGAAACAAGTATGTTTTCCCTAAATTTGGAAAAATAACTCAATTTAGTTTGGAGTTATAAACTATTCTTATTATGGCTTTATTTCTTTGTAGTATTATGATTAGATGAGAAACTTCACAATAGAAAGTTGTAAATAATTAGCTAACAATATAGATTTGTAGATGTGGAGATACCCACACATGTATATCCATGTGTGTATATACTTGTATATGTGGATGGACAGATGGATGGGTGGATAGATAAACACCGGTGTCTATATTCACATCTATATTTCCTACCATAGTTTTATAGTTTGCCTTTGCTTTAATAAACCAGAGTATCACAGCCTCTTGGATGCTTCAACAGTGCTACAGTTAAGATCCACATTCTTTCTCTTCATTTGCTATTTTCCTAATACATATTTATACCTCTGAAGGCATAAGTGCAACATCAAAACTTTCAATCTGGTTTTTTAACATCGCTCAGTTGTCAAAAGATCCGTTTAAGAATGTAAAGTGCCAGGCTAACCTTCATGTGGGTTCACTCTTCGGTTACCGAGAGCTCCCAATTTCCCAATTTCTCCTGCCTGGTGACATTCTTTCTCTTTGTAACAGGTAATTCTGCCAATGAGTCTGCTCATTTTAGTTGCTTTGTCTAATAACTTTTTGATCATAGACAATATCGCACTCTTAAAATGTTTGATTCCTCTTTTTTTTTAGAAAGCAAGAATTCTGAAGAGTGAATTCTGGTTAACAGTTGACAAATCAGATTTGTCAAACAATACTTGTATCCATATTTTCACCTTCTGTGTATTAGGGATGTTAGTAAATTTCTACATCTGGAACATAATGCCTAACTCAAATTATTTATGCTTAGCCCAGCCGGCCTGGCTCAGTGGTTAAGCCTCGACCTAGGAACCCAGAGGTCACTCACAGTTCAGGTCTAGTCAGGGGACATGGCCAGGTCATGCAGGAGGCAGCTGATCAATGATTCTCTATCATCTTTGATGTTTCTACCTCTCCCTTCCTCTCTGAAATTAATAAAAGTATATTTAAAAATTATCTATGCTTAACCCAATTTATCCACAGCTTACTGCCTTTTTTTCCCTGACTATTTGCCTTGAGACATTTTATTTTACATTTATTTTTTTAATGTGAATTCAAAATGACTTGAGAATGATGTATTCTGCGGGGTGCCTGCTGTCTGTTTCCTGGGGATCGAACCTGACCCTCCTTTTTCCTCACATGCTTCGTGCAGAGATCTTTCTGAGCACCTCAGGTTAAAGCCCTTTCCTTCCCCAGGACCTGTAGTAATTTTTTTTTGTAATGTGAATAATTCTGACAACAATTCATTTGAGTACGAAATATGGGGCGGGGGTGAGTTATTACACTTAACTCAAATTAATGGTTCATTTTGCAAAACTGGATATTGAGAGCAAACCAAATTTTACAGAGTCAAATCGTAGCTAATTTCTAGAGTTGATTTTTAAAGTTTTTAAGAGTTTAATACAGTGCAAAGGATGAATTGAAAAGTCATTATTTTGACAACTATTATTTTTGGATAAATTTAAAATAATAAAATATTTAAGGCATATATAACTTTATTTAAAATATATGTAGTTTAAATTAGAATTTCCAAAATTCTAAATAGATTCTTACTGTTATACCACAGGGTGATGTCTTATTTTGGGTATACAGAAAGAAAAATAAGTTAATATTGAGTTTGTTCTTTGTAAAGAAAACTTGAATCTCATTGAGATAAAGGAATACTTAAAATGATATTGAAAAATATAAAAAAAAAGAAAAATACACCAGGCTCAAGTTTTATTAATAGATTTGCTAATAGTATAACCACAGACAAAATTAAAAGGGCCTATATAGAGATAAAAAGATTTAAAGGTACCATCCATCATAATAAGGAAATTAATCATATATATATATATATATATATATATATATATATATATGCCTAATATTCAAATTGTCCCTGCAGGCATTCAATTGGGAGACCGATTGATCACTATGACATGCACTGACCACCAGGGGGTGGCATGGAATGAAGGAAGGCCCTGGCCAGCAGCCAGGAAAGGGAAGCCCCGGCCAGAAGCTTCGATTGGCCCTGATTGCCCACCAGTCCCAGGGGTCCTACCTGTGCATGAATTTCTTGCACCCGGCCTCTAGTCATAGATAACAGGGTATGTTAGAGTTTTTGTAGATAATTTACTCAATGGCTCTTTTTACCAAAATGAAAAAATAAGTAAAGCATTTAGTCAGTAATACTATTTGGTAATGTGGACTGACGGACTGTGTTATGAAACATTATTATAATACCAAACAAACCTGTAATTCTTCATACTCTATATCATTGGCTCCAAGTCCCCACAGTATATGTAAACTAACTTCATGCTTAAAGCTACTTAAACTTTTAAAAAACAAATTAATTTTTTCACCTAAAGCAGTCATTTCATAATTCATAGCTGATTTATCTACTATACACAATCTGCCTCATTTATATTCAATTTCCTTAATATTCAAATTTAGCAAAAGAGAATTGACCAAGAAAAACAAGAATGCCACAAATGTTTTCTACCCCAAGTTCATATCCATTGCTGACATACTCATTTGCATGCTACGCAGACCACATACCATTTAAAACAATGCTGCAAATGCATGGCTCCTGGATGACTTTGTGTTAGAACAAGAGTGTTTCTGCAAACTTTGTCCTGCTCTCACACAACAGAGCTCCTTTTAAAAATGCAGCCAGCAGTTTGAGCATGATCTCTTCCTTTATGTTTTATTTAACATGTTAATGGAGTAAATCCATAGCTCACCTAATTTATTTTGAGACACTTCCGTTCGGGATAACGCGTTGTGAGGAGAGTGATGTCCAGGCAGGGTCCCTTACAGCACACGCATCCGTTCGGCTGCGTTTGAAGCAGATTGCAAATGCCCTCTAACAGGGCACGGCAGCGTTGCATAAATCATCTTATATGAAAAATTAACATGGCATCAAATATTTATAAATATTAATGTGTATGTTAATATAACCAAAGCCGTAACAAACAATCATAACCTTGCCATGTTTCCTAGGACAGGCGCCCCTGATAATGATACAGTTATCTCTGGAGGAAGGCACAATTATGAAAGGCATAGCACAGGGTGCTGTGATCTTAGCTGCTTTCAGCTGTATCCATTACATGTGCACCTTCTGTAGAACGCACTCACAGGCACATGCGTCAGAGACAAACAGGCAGTCCGTGTGGGCTTATATTTTTTAAATCATTTTTATGTAATCTCTTACATAGAGAGGTTCTGATTGTTTTATACAACTTTGAGCATAATTGGAGTATACGGCATCCTACAAGTAATGGACAGATCACATTGATTTGCATGAAACATCAGTTATACACTGAGTGGCCAGATTATTATGATCTCTGAACACATAAGAATCTGGCCACTCAGTGTATATTCTATATAATAAAAGGCTAATATGCAAATTGTCCCCTTAATCAGGAGTTTGACCAGCAGGAAGCAGGCTGGCTAACTGCCCATGTCCCCTCCCCCTGGCCAGGCTGGCTGGACCCCACCCATGCACAAATTCATGCATTGGGTCTCATATATATATATATATATATATATATATATATATATATATATATATATAAAATCTGGCCACTCAGTGTGTGTGTGTGTGTGTGTGTGTGTGTGTGTGTGTGTGTATACACATCATGTGTCATAGAAATGCACACTTGAAACCTATATGATCTTATTAACCAATACCACCTCAATAAATTTTAAAAAAGAATGCTTACAAAGTACATCATGCCCAACTTTTGACAGAAGTTACAAAACATACTAAGAGGCAAAAATGAAGATACTGACAAGCATCAGAATCAGAGTCCGAATGGCAGGGATGTAGGAATTATCAGACCAGGAATGAAAACAAACAAACACCAATAACAACAACAAAACCTATGATCAATATGCTAAGGTCTTTAGTGGAGAAAATAGGCAATATGCCGGAATGAATGGATAATGTAAACAGAGAAATGGAAATTCTAAGAACCAAAGAGAAATGGTGGAGATAAAAAACACTAGTGAAATAAAGTATAAGCTAATTGGTAGACTGAACATGGGCCAGGAAAGATCTTTGTGTTTGATAATATGACAATAGAAACTTCAAAAATTGCTAAAAAATGAGATTGAAAGAACGCCACTTCCCCTTCCCCCAATAATACCCAAGACCTGTGGGATGACTATAAAAAAAGCATGACGAGTAATTAGGAATTCCAGGAGGAGGAAAAAGACAGGTACAGGAGCATTATTTGAAGTACTAATGACAGAATTTCCTGAAATTAATGTCAGACACAACATCACAGATCCAGGAAGCTCAGAGACCACACAAGATAGAAAGAAAGAAAGAAAGGAAGGAAGGAAGGAAGGAAGGAAGGAAGGAAGGAAGGAAGGAAGGAAGGAAGGAAGAAAGACCCCCAGCCAATACCTAAGCATATCATGTTCAAACTTTAGAAAATCAGAGATAAAGAAAAAGTCTTGAACAAAGCCACTGGGGTGGGGGTGGAGGGGAACATTTATAGAGGAGCAAAAATAAGAATTACACCCCACTTCTTAGAAATCATGGAACCAAAGTGAAATATTTAAAGTGTTGACAGAAAAAAACAACAACCCAACAACCTGGAATTCTGTACCCCGTGACATTGTCTTTTAAAAGTGAAGGGGAGCCGAGACCGGTTTGGCTCAGTGGATAGAGCGTCGGACTGCGGACTGAAGGGTCCCGGGTTCGATTCCGGCAAGGGCATGTACCTTGGCTGCGGGCACATCCCCGGTGGGGGGTGTGCAAGAGGCAGCTGATCGATGTCTCTCTCTCATCGATGTTTCTGACTTTCTATCCCTTTCCCTTCCGCTCTGTAAAAAATCAATAAAATATATTTAAAAAAAAAAGTGAAGGGGAGATGAATAAATCTATGTTCAAAAAAAGTAAGTGAAGGAAAAATAAAAACTTTCTCAGGCAAACAAAATCTGAAGTGCTTTGTTGTCAGTAAGTCTGCCATTTAGAAATATTAAAAGTGTTTCAGGAATTTCTTGTTGTTTTATTGATGGTTTCCTTTGCTGTGCAAAAGCTTTTTATTTTGATGTAGTCCCATTTGTTTATTTTCTCTTTAGTTTCCATTACCCTAGGAGCAGTATCAGTGAAGAAATTCCTTTGGCATATGTCAGAGATTTTTCTGCCTATGGATTCCTCTAATATTTTTATGGTTTCCCATCGTATGTTTAAGTCCTTGATCCATTTTAAGTTTATTTTTGTGTATGGTGTAAGTTGGTGGTTTAGTTTCATTTTTTTTTTTTTTGCATGGGAGAACATATTTGCCAATGATATAACTGAAAAGGGTTTAATCTCCAATATTTACAGGAAACTCGTGCAGCTTAACAAAAAGAAGATAAACAACCCAGTCAAAAAAATGGGCAACTGATCTAAATAGACACTTTTCAAAAGAAGACAGAAGGAAGGCCAAGGGACATATGCAAACCTGATCAAAGTCGCTAATCATCTGAGAGATGCAAATCGAAACGACAATTCGATATCATTTCACACTTGTCAGAATGGCTATTATCAACAGATCAACAAATGACAACTGCTGGCGAGGATGCGGAGAAAAAGGAACCCTTGTGCACTGCTGGTAGAAATGCAGACTGGTGCAGCCACTGTGGAGAAGAGTACAGAGTTTCCTCAAAAATCTGAAAATGGAACTCCCATTTGATCCAGTGATCCCACTCCTAGGAATATATCCCAAGAAACTAGAAACATGAATCAGAAAGGCTGTATGCTCCCCTACGATCATAGCAGCACAATTCACCATAGCCAAGATTTGGAAACAGCCTAAATGTCCATCAGCAGATAAGTGGATTAAAAAGCTGTGGTATATCTACACAATGGAATACTACACTGCAGTAAAAAAGGAGTTCTTACCATTTGCAAAAACATGGATGGAGATGGAGAGCATTATGCTAAGTGAAATAAGCCAGTCAGAGAAAGATAAATATCACATCTCACTCATTAGTGGAATATAATGAACAACATACAAAAATAGATCCAGAGACAGAGAAACATCAATCAGAGTGTCAAACCTTGGGGAAGGTAGGGGATAGTGGGGGTAAGGGGGAGAAATCAACCAAAGACTTATATCCATGCAAATAAGCTTAATTAATGGAAACAGACAACAGGGGGGTGGGGGCATGAATGGGAGGTGGAGGGTAATGGGGGAATAAGGACACATATGTAATACCTTAATCAATAGACATAAAAAAATAAAAAAAAGTGTTTCAGAGAACAGGAAAATAATATAGGTCAGTAAATCATATCTACATAAAAAAGAATGTTAGAGAAGGAATAAACGAAGGTAAAATAAAAAATTTTACTTTTTATGTCCTTAATTGATCTAATAGATAATAGTGTGTTAACAATAATAATAGCAACAATGTATCTAAGTATGTATGCATGTGTTATATTATATGAATGTACAATATGTTAATGTCTATAATGTTATTTACATTATTTGTTTATAATACACTAGTAGCCCTGCGCACGAATCCGTGCGCTGGTAGCTCTCTGCAATCCTCCTGTAGTTCTCAGCCTGATGCCCCACCCTCTGGTAGCTCCCCCCATCTCCCCTTCATAGCTTGCTGCTGCCCCACCCCCTCCTGTAGCTCTCGGCCTCCTGCAGCTCTCCATCACCCCCTTTTAATTCACTGCCCCACCCTCCTGCAGATTTAAGATCCAGTCGTTAAGTGGTTGGTCGTTATGCCTCAAGGCGTAAGGGATCATTAGCATATTCCTATCTTACTATATAGGATATTTACACATGCCTCTGTATACGTGAAGTGAAAGCTCTGTTATGAGGGGCAGGATGGAAGGGAGAAATTAGGAATATTTTGTTTTTACAAGGTACTTGCACTGTTAGTGAAATGTTATACTGTTATTTGAAAGTGTACTTGAATTAGTTGTAAATGTATACTGTAAACTCTAAGGCAACCACTTAAAAAAAGTATCAGTAATATACTAGAAAAGGAGAAAATATCATGTAAGATGCTCAATTAAAACCACACAAGGCAGAAAAAGTATGGAAGGCAAAAGTAGAAACAAAGAACAAGAGCAACAAATAGAAAACAGTAACAAATATGTTATATATTAATTTTACTATGTCAATAATCACCTTAGCCATCAATTAATGGCATACAAACACCAATTAAAAGAGATTGTATAATGGATAAAAAAAAACAGGACTCAATTCAATGTTGTTTATAAGAAAACTGCTTTACATATAAGAACACACATAGATTAGAAGTCAATGAATGAGGAAAATATACCATGTCAACACTAATCAAAGGAAAGTGGGAGTAGCTATATTAATTTTAGACAGAGAAAATTTCTGAGCATGGAAATTATCCAGCATAAAGGGGGTATTACATATGACACAGATGTTAATACTTCCAAAACAGGCCCGCAAGTTGTCACCAGTAAATTCTCAAGAAAGAAATTATACCAACTCTCAATAGTCTCTTCCAGAAGATAATCCACGAAAGAAATAATTGATAAGCTGGCCTTCTTTAAAATTAGAAACTTCAAGCCATAGACTTGCAGAAAATACTTGGAAGAGAAACTATGATGAAAGACAGTTATCCAAATCACACAAAGAACTCTTAAAATTCAACAGTAAGAAAATCAAGAATTAGAGTAAAAAATGGGCAAAACCTGAATAGATACCTCACCAAATAAAATATACAGGTGGCAAGTAAATGTGAAAAGATGTTCCACATCACATATCATTAAGGAACTGCAAACATAAGTGAGATGTCTATTGGAATGGCCAAAATTCAGAAGACTGAAGAGTGATGATGAGGGTGTGGAGCACAGAATGGTCCACCCACTTTGGAATAGTTTAGTGGTTTCTTGAAAAACTAAACATACTCTTCACCATACAATACAGCAAGTCTAATGTGAATCTACTGAGTTATCCAAGTCTATCCAGTGTGCTCTGAACCTAGAACTTTCTTTCTCATTGCTCTGATTGGTAAAGCTTACTTCTCACAGATTCCAAGATCAAGGTACCCATATAGGACTTAGCTAGTGTGTCAACTGTTACACTTGTCTTACTGAGACCAGTACTTAAAGGACACCTACAGAATGATTAGTGAGTGAATGACTGAACTGTAATTATTTTAGACATTGATCTTTCTACTAGTAGATTTCAAGTGCAGGGAATCCAAAGTCTTAAGATTTTTCTATTTCCAGCCCCCAGGACAGCATTTTAAATAAGAAGCACTTAATGGTTGCTTCTTAAAGGATCAAAATATAAGTATAGAGGAGACTGGTAACCATGACCACCTTTGAGAGAAGGTGAGAGATTTGAGGATTTTGTTCATATATTATCCACTTAAAAGTAAAGAGTGTATACATACACACACTAAGCATAATTTCATTCATATGCATTGCATATATTTCATGTAAACATCTATTATATGTAAGTATAACTTATTTTTCATAAACCTAGTGATTATCTCTAAAATAAGGATTTTGCTCTATAAGTGCCCATCTAGCTCTGAACCTACTGAACACATGTTTCATATAAATTTCAATTAAGATAAAATGTATATTATTTACACATTAATTATATACTATGTATATTTATATGCATATGTAGAAATACATGTTTTTCCAGATAAAAATACTTAATATATGCATGTATTATATAAACAATCTTTAGTGTCATATCAGTGGACATTTCCCTTCCCCAATTACAAATTAATACCTTTACCTACGGAATTCAGTGTTATGGCAATTTGGGCTGGGCTCAAGAAGAAAAGAAAGGAAGGAGGAAGACAAAAAGGAGGAGGAATTATAGAGTGGTTTGAATAGAGGTAGACTGTTCTCAGGCTTAATTCTGCACATTTCACTCACAGAGACCTCTAAAATTCTCAGCCACTGCTTTGCAAGTAATTCTAACAAACTTGATGATGTCTTTGAAATGAAGAGTGGTTTAGACACAGAAAATCAGAGCCTGTCTATAGGCACTGAAAAGAAGAACCCTAAGCAACAAACAAACTTAAAAGTAGACAGAGGTGCTCTACTCTCTCTCAGGTGCTCAGATATACCGGGCTGTCTGACTTCAGGTAATGTAACAGGGGAACTGTGGGGCATTCTTCAGTCATCCAAGTAAGTCATTGTACAACATTTATACTAATGGTCCTGCAGCATGAAGAAAAGGTTAAATTCTGTGTCTCAGGATGTTCTGGTTAAGAAATTTGGAAACTGCCCTAACTGGTTTGCTCAGTGGATAGAGCATCCACCTGCGGACTGAAAGGTCCCAGGGTCAATTTCGGTCAAGGGCATGTACTGCACATCCCCAGTAGTAGGTGTGCAGGAAGCAGCTGATTGATGTTTCTCTCTCATTGACGTTTCTAACTCTCTATCCCTCTCCCTTTCTGTAGAAAAAAAAAAAAAACTACATTAAAAAAAATAAAAGAAATTTGGAAACAGTTCATTTAGATAAAGCCATTGGAATGGTTAAAATTAGCAAGAATGAATCACTTCCTGATATTTTCAGAGAACAAAAATTTAACTTTCACTCATTCTCTTCCCCTTCCTCTCTTTTTTTCCTTCTTCTCTTCCTCCCTTCTCTCTCTCTCTCTCTCTCTCTCTCTCTCTCTCTCTCTCTCTCTCACACTTGATTTGATTTGTTTTAGACTACCTGTACTAACATTTACTATATTTTAAGAAAATACAGATAAAATAAGATATTGGCTTCTTGAAAGTAACCTAAAATTTGCATTTATTTATTAAAAGATACATTGGTGCATATTCCTCATTCATTTAGGTCCAGTCACCTCTCAATTATCTCTGGTAATAGAGAGTGAGGACAGAATGAACGGATGAAATCTATTCCTGGTCCCCAAACACAACTTTCAATCTCCTCTCTCTGAGTTCTTTACAAGGCAGCAATGCTTCCTTCCCCATCTCTGCAGGCTCATTTCAATTGTGGAGTGACCTTTAAAAAAACAACCCAGGAGAGAAAAAGAAGCAAAGTACGAGATGATATTAAATCCTTTCCTAAAATTAAGATAACAAATGAAATCTTTAACAACATCAAAGAAAACAAACTGGACTGATTTTTCAAATATTGTCTCTGGAACCCTGGGTCACTCCCAGATAAAACAGTTGATTGCCCTTTATTAAACTGCACCAACTATTTTGCAAACTATTTAATCACTTAAAAAGCCAGCTCCTTATAAGATAAGCATAAATGTGGCTTAACCTTCAAAATAGCAGTTAGCTCTTAAAACGTGAATGATATCATTATACATTTTATAATCTGCAGATGAGGTCAAGAAAGTCTTCATTTCATAACACCATTAAACACAGAATTAGCAAAGTCTCCCAAACATGCCATCCACACCATCAGTATTAGAACAGGCTTTCTAAACTAGCAATAATATTGACCTTCCCCCTCCCCCCAATGAAGTGTGAACAGGATTTATCCAAGAGAAATCAATATTGAGTTGAAACTCCAAGGTCTTAACAGCTAATCCTAAAGAACACCACTCAGTGGAGATTCTGGGGTGGTGATTAGCATAAATGCAAAAATGAAAAGATTCTGTACATGGAGGTGCTGAAAATTTGTTTACAGTTTTAATATTTATTGAACACCAGGGAAGATGGGAACCAGAACTTGGAGACTGTGTTTTACCCGCTAGAAAAGCTGCATTAAATCAAGAGTAAAATAAAATCCTTTCAGAAACCTCCAAAAGTACACTATAATTTAACACCCATTGTGATGTGGGCAGTCAATAGCCATTGATCACTTGCTTTGTGAAGGCCCAATGAAATCCTATAAACTAGTATTAACTTTGATGCTACAAAGGGTCAGAATGTTTTAAAAAACTGTTCTGGTGTCTTTTTTTTTTTTTTTTCTTATTCATCTGCAGACTCTAGTCTGATGAGAATTGTGTACAAAAATCTGTGTTCCCCAAAAGAAGGCGAGAAGGCGAGAGGTGGGGGGGGAAGAGGAGCCAATCTGTGAAGGTGTTGCTGAGGAACTATTCCTAAACACAGGACAAGACTGCTCAAGGGTGGGGAGGGGAGGAAATTCAAACTCCACAGGTGATCAACTTAATAGGTCATCAAATATTTGGAAGAAAGAAGTAAAAATGCAGAAATTTCATGGGTGTAAAAATAGAATTAAAAAGTATGCATTATACTAGTACATACACATGAAGAGAAGTTTTTCTAGCTTTATAGACAAAAATTTTAGAACTGAGCAAATGTGTTATTTGTGGCACAGCCAGGGGTCTGTATGCTCTGGGAGATAAGCTGAATTAAATGTTAATTCTATTTACAACAGGCTGTTAACTGGTCCTTCCCTTTTTATCCCACAATTCTTAGGCTGTCCGTTACAGCAAAAAGAACTTAAATCTTCTGACCTGTCATGAGTTATCCCAAGGCACCTTCCATTGGGATCACTTCCAAACTCATTTTACAAGACCAGCATTATCCTCACACCAAAGCAGATAAGGATAGTACAAGAAAAGAAGCCTACAGGCCAATATCCCTGATGAATATGGACACAAAAAGCCTCACCAAAACACTAGCAAACCAGATTCAACTGCACATTAAAAGGATCATACATCATGATGATACACCTGGGATGCAAGGATGGTTCAGCATGCACAATCACGTGCATCATATCAATATAATGAAAAATTAAAATTATATAATCATCTCAATAGATGCAGAAAAAGAATCTGAGAAAATTCAATAACTACTCATGATAAAAAAAATCTCAACAATTTGAATACAGCAAGAATGCACCTCAATATGGTAAAGGCCAGATATGACAAGCCGGCAGTTCACATCCTACTGAATGGTGGAATGCTGAAAGCTTTACCTTTACGATCAGGAACAGAGCAAAGGTACCCACTCTTATTCAACATAGTGCAGGGAGTTGTAGTCAAAGAAATCAGCCAATAGCCTTAACCAGTTTGGCTCAGTGGATAGAACGTTGGCCTGCGGACTGCAGGGTCCCAGGTTCAATTCCAGTCAAGGGCATGTACCTTGGTTGCCGGCACATCCCCAGTAGGGGGTGTGCAGGAGGCAGCTGATGGATGTTTCTCTCTCATCGATGTTTCTAACTCTCTCTCCCTCCTCCTTCCTCTCTGTAAAGAAACAATAAAATATATTTAAGAAAAAACAAATCAGCCAATAAAAAGAAAGAAAAGGCCTCTAGATCAGAAAGGAAGTAGTAAAGCTATCTCCATGTAAAAATGATATGACAGTGTATACAGATTGCCCTAAATGTTAGAATTAATAAATCAACTCAGTTAATTTTCAGGATACAAAATCAACATACAAAGCATTTCTATATACTAACAACAAATTATCTGAAAAAAAAAATAAGGAAACAATCTCAATCCCAATAGACTTAAATTTAAGACCTGAAACTGTCAAACACAGGAAAATGCTTCTTGACGTTGGTATTGACAGTAAAAGCAAAAATAAATGAGACTGCATCAAACTAAAAGCTTTGCACGGAAAAAGAAATAGTCGACAAAATGGAAAGGTAACCTACCAATGGAAAAAATATTTACTCATATATATGGTAAGAGGTTAATATCCAAAGTACATAAGAAACTCATAAAATTCAATAGTAAAAGAAAAGTAATAGTCTGATTAAAAAGTGGACAAAGAACCTGAATACATATTTTTTCCAAAGATGATATGCCAATGGCCAACAGGTACAGCAAAAGATACTGGACATCACTAATCATCCAGAAAATGCAAATCAAACCACAATGAGATATCATCTCACACCTGGCAGAAAGACTCTTATAAAAAATAAAGAAAGAAAGAAATAACAAGTGCTGATATGATGTGGAGAAAAAAGAAACCCTTGTGCACTGTTGGTGGGAATGTGCTACAGCCTCAGATAATTCACAGTACAACTACCATCCAATCCAACCATTGGAGTTCTAGGTTTATATCTGAAGAAAACTAGAACTTGATCTCAAAATCTGTCTGCACTCCCGTGCTCATTATACTATTGACAGTAGCCAAGATCTGAAACAACCTGTGGATGGCTGAATGGACAAACAAACATGGCACATATTTACAATAGACTATTATTCAGCTGTCATAAAAGAAGAAAATCTTGCCATTTGCAAAAATATGGATGGACCTTGAGGGCATTATGCTAAGTAAAAATATATATCAGATAGGGCAAGACAAATCCCGAAGGATCTCACTCATATGTGGAATTTAATAAAAACACACACCATAAAACTAAACTTGTAGAAAGAGTTGACTGGTGGCTGCCAGGGGCAGGGCAGGGGTTAATGTGATGGTGATTTAGAGATACAAACTTCTACTGGTAAGGTGATAAGTTCTGGGTATAAAACATATGCATGATTATGATTATATCATATGCATATATATGATTGTAAATAACAATACTATATATTGTGTACTTGAAATTTACTAAGAGAGTTGATCTGAAAAGCTCTCAGCATACACACACACACACATCACACACACACATGCACACACACGATAATTATGTGAGAAGAAGATGGATATGTTAACTAAACTTATTGTGGTCATTATTGTGCGATATATACTATACCAAATCATCATGCTGTACTTCATAAAATTACACACAATGTGATTCGTTCGTTCTCTCTCAGTAAAGCAGGGGGTGGATGGGAAGTCATTTTCCATTAAAACAAGAAAACAGATCCCTTGCAACTGCCTCCTTGAACGGGGGAATGTGGCTGTAGGAGGTGGTAGTGAAATCCCTAAGGTGTGCTGGGGAAAACCTCCTTTGCCATGGACTCAGGGAAGCAAGAGATGTTTAGGAATCAACATTTGTCACCAAGTACATTATCTTCTTATTACACATGCTTTCATAAACCCTCTCTCTCTGTTCTTGAATGTGAACACTCTTATTCAATTGAATAGATACCTTTTAAAAAGGTGTTCCGCATTTGGCTTTCAAGAATCTGGCCGTTGTAGACAGAAAGGCACCCGAGGAGTTCCTGTGATTTATCATGTCTGTGATGCATGAATTAAAAGGCCTCGCCGAGTGAGGCCATTACGGTTTATTGCTTCTGGGAGCCAAGTACGAGCGAGTGTGTGAAGGGAAGCTGGCATGAGTGTCTGAGCAGCAAAAGTCCCTGCGTGCTGATTTACCTGTCAGACTCAATTGGCTCTGAAAGAATGCTAATTAAAAAAGGAAAACTTTGTAAATGCAGACTTTGGCTCCTTGTATTCCAGATATCTATATGATTTTTATAGGAAACTGCGAGGAAATTGTACATAACCATTTGCATTGCATTGTTGGTTGACATGGTTTAGTTTAGTGTGGTGCAGGGGGCCAAATATGGTGGGATCTCCCTTTTCTGTGTCCAGCAGGGAAAGAGATGAAACCGGTTCTGAATGGAGGCGGCTGGGGATTGAGAAATAATGAAGGGAGAGAAGAAAGCTGGGAGCCTGGTGGGACACTGTCTTCTCTAATGGAGACACAGGGACTCAGAACCCAAGAAGCCATGTTTTATTTATATCCCCCAAATACCAGGAAGTTACACCAAAAGTAAAGATCCAAGGAGATTATTTGCATTCTTGAGTAGGCCTGAGCATTCCTGGTGCTTGACTGGATTTACATCTCAAAGCCCACTCCCTGACACCTGGACAAATGTGAAGGCCAAGCTGATAACACCTCAGCCTTTTTGGTGAAGTGTGTTCCCAGGGTGTGGCTCTGCCTGTCACCTTGAGCTCAGCTGATGGTAATTAAAGAAACACCCATGTGCCTTCCCAGGGGGCCCTCTACAGTTTAGAGTACAAAAAAGTATGAATGAGTACAAAAAAGACACAGAAGCTTTCAGTATGCTGACAGTATCGCTTTTGCTTCTTCCCTGGTTAAAGGACCTGAAAAGTGTACATTCTCACAAGATCTCAGTCTAAAAGTTACCTGCTCTAAATAAGGTAGGTTGGCCGTGGAATCCCTCTCCTCTGGACCACCTATTGGTCCTTGATTTATCCTCATTTCCTCAGGCAATCCCAGTCAATATGATACCAAATTTCTGGGTGGCTTTTCAATATTTTCTTGTCTTGAAAGAATGCCACTAGTTTGAAAGCACATCTGGTGTCACCCCACATGGGCAGAATTTTCTTATCACCGTCAACCCCTCCCCCGCCAAAATGGAAAACTTATTCATTACTTCTGGATTAGCTGCTCAAATACCTGTTTTCCTGAAAAGGGATCAACACACTTTTTCTCTAAAGGGCTAGACAGTAAATATTTTTGGCTTGGCAGGTCACAGGGTCCCGATGGCAACTGTCCAACTCTACTGCAGTAACATGAACACTGCAATAGAAGATATAAATAAGTTGGGATCTAACACTGTTTTATTAATGGACAACAATATTTGAATTTCATATAAATTTTACATGTCACAAAATACTCTTTTTTTCTCTCCCCTCTATTTAAAGATGTAAAACCCATGATCTCATGGGCTGTACACAAAACTGGTGGAAGATTGATCTGCTTCCCAGGCCAGAGTTTCCCAAACCCCGTTCTTAAAGACGAGATTTCAATGACTTTTAAGCCTCATCCACCCATTTTGTTTTAGGGGGGGAGGGTCATCCTATATAATAAAAGAGAAACATGCAAATTTGACCATACTTTCACTCCTGATTGGCTATGCTTCCAGCCAATCAGGAGAGGGGGCGGGGCAAAGTGGCATGAGCACCGAGCCCAAGGATGGAGATGAAATGGCAGTGGCAGCGAGCTCCCAGCCTCCGGGTGCTGTGAGGGGAAGTGGCGGCAGCAGCAGTGGTGGTGGTGGTGGCAGGGAGCGCCCAGCCCCCAGGAGCTGTGAGCAGAAGTGACGGTGAGTACCCAGCCCCCGGGGCCGGGTGTTCGCAGGCAGCCGGGGCTGAGCTGAGCAGGGCAATGGCTGGGTGCCCAAGGCCTAAAGCCTCGCCAGAGACGGGCAATGAGCCATCAGTTGGACATCCCCTGAGGGCTCCCACTATGTGAGAGGGGGCAGGTTGGCTTGAGGGACCACCCACCCCCAGTGTATGAATTTCATGCACTGGGCCTCAAGTTAATTATAATTCACTTTCCTCTGTAAAAATTCAAGATATTACACATAACACTTTGTGCAAAAAGGGCTGGAGGACAAGGGGGGAAGTGGAAATCAGACCTCATTATTTGTCCCAACATCAGTCTCACCACCAAGGCAACAGAGGTGCAGGTGTGGGCCTGCTCTGCATTGATTACACACCTTAGAAGCAACAGCGAATCTGTCCTCACCTTGTCTTTTTGCTGAAATGCATTGATCTTCTTATCAGTTCTTCCCCCCAACATCTTAATTAACTGGGTTGCTTTCTGGTGTGTGAGGTTAAGTGTTATATTTATTTCTGTCTTGGTGAGAAGGCACAGTGTCTGAAAGTATTTGTCTACATTATCCAAATCTCATTGATTCTGCGTAAATTACAGCACAATCACAGCACCTGCAGCAACCTCGTATAAAATACTTCTTTATCAAAAGTTGGTGCTGCCTCCCAGGCCTTCACCACCGTCTTGTCTGTGTATCTGGGCTGTGCATATTCTATCTAATAAAAGAGAAATATGCAGATTGACCATCATTCCAACACACAGACCACCACAAGATGGCCAGCAGGGGAGGGCAGTTGGGAGGGACCAGGCCTGCAAGGAAGGGCAGTTGAGGGTGATCAAGCCTACAGAGAGGGCAGTTAGGGGTGACCAGGCTGGCAGAAGAGGGAAGTTGGGGGCAAACAGGCTGGCAGGGGAGCAGTTAAACCTCAATCAGGCTGGCAGGGGAGTGGTTAGGGGGTGATCAGGCTGGCAGGCAGAAGTGGTTAGGGGCAATCAGGAAGGCAGACAGGCGAGCAGTTGAGAGCCAGCAGTCCTGGATTGTGAGAGGGATGTCCCAGATTGGAGAGGGTGCAGGCTGGGCTGAGGGACACTCCCCTGCTCCACCCCCATGCATGAATTTCATGCACCGGACCTCTAGTATGCATATGAGTTTCTTACCTTCAGATTCTAAAGCCAGTATAATTGGCATACTAATGATTTAGAAATATTAGTAGGTAATATATTGTTTTAGGTATAAGACATTGAGTTCATGTGATCATTAGTATGCTTTTATTGTTGATACACTTTCTAGTTACCATGCTAATATAAAAACATAAGAATAGTCTTTCGTTTAAACAATTCATAATGCAAGTCTCTCAGTGGCTTCATAAAGGGAACATACTAAATACACAGAAGCCCACAGAGACCACCTTTTGAGTCTGTGGGTAGTTGCCAGTGCATGCTTCTCTTGTTCTCTCTTTGACAGTGTTGCACAGAAGTTGTCCAATATATTTCAAGTGATTTGGTTCCATGATTCGCCCAACCTTCCCCATATTAGTCCACAAGCTCCTGTAAGGGAGGGGACGTGTCTTATTCATTGCGCACTCCCAGGACCGAGTGAAATGCCCAGCGGAATGAAAACACTTCATGCATTTTTTTGTACAATGCATGAACTGCATTATCTTGTGAATCAACTTGTTTGGATTAGTTGCAAGAGAATTATCTCATATTTCCCTATTCTATCTTTCTTTCTTTTTTTCTTCTTTTTTTTTTGAGGTAGATTCAGTTGCCTTAGCCCAGAGACTGGCAAACTCCTTTAGTCAACAGAACCAAATATCAACAGTATAACGATTGAAATTTCTTTTGAGAGCCAATTTTTTTAAACTTAAACTTCTTCTAATGACATTTCTTCAACATAGACTTGCCCAGGAGGTGGTATTTTGTGGAAGAGCCACACTCAAGGGGCCAAAGAGCCGCAGTTTGCTGAGCACAGCTTTAGCCTAGGAGCTTCCATGAAATAAGAAGAACTCCCAGATGTTTGAAGTTCTCTTATAGAAGCTTTAGCACTGAGTCTTTATAATATAGATGTCTTACAGATCCAGATATGAACTGGCACCTTCGGTAGTTCAGCAGCAGATCACAGGTTTCCTGCTGTGAGCCTGTGGCCAGAGCAATCTGTGAGGGCTGAGGGCCTGGGGCAGTGGCAGGAGACTCCTGCAGGCTGGCCCACTGCAGATGCTGCCAACTAGGCCAGCTGGTGGGTCCAAATGGAGATTGAAACCATTTTAGGGGTTAACAGAGGCATTAAACTTGTCATTTGTTTCCCTGGTACCATATGAGGTGCTTCTCTGATTGTGATAAAGTATACAGAACATGTCAAAACAAATTTAAAGTGACTTTAAGAACCTTGATTTACGCTCCTTGAAAATGCTAAGCATTTTATTGCACTGCACTTACCTATCAAAAAAATGGGTAAAGGAACAATTTCAATATTCTAAGGGCTGTGAAACTAGTTGGAAATAAGCCCCTTTAATTAATTATACAGTGGCTCTGACTGAACCTTCTCTTGAAGTTAAGTATCATAAGAAAAAAACTCGACGACTACTCAGTAAATCAAGAAACTTCCTATCCGATTTCCTTCAACTCACACAGGAATGTCATTAACAGGAAAAAAAAAAAAAAAAAGGAATATCTTTAAAAGTGCCTGCCCTCCTTGAAAAGGCTGTAGCTTTGAAGAAGACTTCCCAGCCAGATTTTCTCTTCCCAATCTCAAGTTCAGTGGCATCACCGGGTAGGTTGACAATGGCCATAGTGGGAGTATTTACACCAGAGACATTGGCAAACTTAGTACAAATTGACCCCCCACTGGTTTTAAATATTTCCCAGAAAGTCACTAGTGCAGGTCCGGGCAGGTGCCGAAGGGGGGCACTGACATTCACGCCCCCTATCACCTGCCTTGAAGAAGAGCTGCGGTTTATCTTCATGCACCTGCATGGACCCGGGGAGGCATGCAGAGAGCAGGCTCTGCAGACAGAAAGGACACCTGATACAGTATAAAGGTCGTTTGCATATCTATGTTCATCTGTGAAAGACAGGGTTCGTCTTAATATTATGGGTGACATTACAGAAGACTTGAAAGGGGCCATTTGGATATCAAGTAGTACTTGTCACTCAGTAGTTTAGAGCCACTGGTATAATGGTACCGCCGTCATGGTTTACAAAGAGCCTGAACAGGCGGGCTGTGATTTCAAAAGGGAGATTTTTCTCCGGTTGATTGAAGGAGATGGCTTTCCTTTGGCTTTGCTGTCAGAGGCAGAGAGGGATGAGTGTAGGAATGTGATAAGTGATGAGTGGCTTTGGGGGCAGGCCTCTGAGAACTGTGTTTTGTGTGCTAGTGAGCCACTGACTCCATTCTCCTTTATCTCTCCTTTTCATTTCAAAATCTGAGCTGAGAAACTTCATTATCCGGGCAACTGACTGAACTCAGAGAGACTCCTGTCAGGTATGCGTAAAGAAATCTTTTTTTGCACTTAATTATTAAGATTTACAAAAGGGAAATTGATTTCTGCCTTTATTCTGACAAGATTTTAGTATTTTAAAATATTTATCTGGCTAAAACTACTTTGGCTCAGTGGATAGAGCGTCGGCCTGCAGACTAAAAGGTCCCGGGTTCGATTCCGGTTAAGGGCATGTACCTTGGCTGCGGGCACATCCCCAGTAGGAGGTGTGCAAGAGGCAGCTGATCAATGTTTCTCTCTCATCAATGTTCCTGACTTTCTAGCCCTCTCCCTTCCTCTCTGTAAAAAAATCAATAAAATATATTAAAAAAAATAAAAATAAAATATTTACCCAATGCCTTGATCAGTGTTAAAAGTGTGGCTTAGCTGCATTTGTATTTTACTTCTCCAGGATACGCTCACAAGGCATACCCACATGGCCAGGCACTGTTCGATGGCGAGCCTATTTCTCACAGACTGTACAGGTTCACGTATGTTTTTACAGAGAGGCAAATATCAGTTGAGTATATTTGTATGTTAGCCTCTCATGGAACCGTTTCTGTGTTTTTTTGTTTTCTTTTTTTAAAGAGGGCCAACTTTGAGACTTGTCAAAAGAATATTTATTCTGGCAAGTCCTTATTTTTATAACGGAAAGAACAAAAATGGTCACGCTATTGCATAAAGCTCATTCACTTCGATGCTGTCTCCTTAAACGGCCGCTCCTAGTAGGGTTTCCTGGTGTGAAAGATAGCGCGGTGCAAGGCCAGGGAGCACGCACTGAGCGCTTACTGAGGGCCAGATGCTCCCCTAAGCACTGGATGTGCTTTATCTCATTTAATCCGCCCACGACATTTAGGAGATAAGCCCAGTCCGGATCCCGGTTTTGAGATAAGGAAACTGTGCAGCTAAGAAAGGGTTCCAGTCAGATTCTGAGAGGCAGAGGCAGAGGCAGGGCCGGGCACGACGGTCTGCCCCCCAAGGCTGTGCTTCACGTTTCGTCTCAGCCGATTTGGTCTCAGACTCCGGACAGGACAGTGAGTGAAGATACCAGAATCTACCCCCACACCCGTGATTCTGAAACAATTTTAGTACAACGTGAGGACTTCTTGGGAAAGAGTTCTCTGGGTCATTGAGGGTTAGAACCCTAAAAAGAGCATTTTGAGTGGCAGCCGTCATAGTAGATGGGACAGCCCAGATCTGGAAACCTCAAGCTTTGTCTCCATCTCACTGCTGGTCATTGATTTCTAGATCCACGGAACATGTCTAGCGGGGCAACCACATGATTCTTCCAGAATTCCCAAGCTTGGAAGGACACGTGGGAGGATAACTCTCAACACAGGGCGGTCTGGTCGCCAGGCTCATGAGTGGTTTTGCCACTCGGAATCACGGGCTGGTGGCTCTCAACCGGCGTGCCACGGCAGACACAATGGGGCGCCGCAGGGGTGTTTAAAACAGGCGACGCCTGGCTCTTTCGTCAGGAGCACTGGCCTCTTTCCCCTTAGATGGTCCAATAAAACACGGTGACAACAGCCAACACTGTCACCGTCTGGTGTAAGTGAATCAGGATGACACCCATTTAGTTCTGTCAGCTCGATCAGCAAGAAACACCTTTTTTGGTGTGCCGCTCAACTTCAGCGATTCGGTGATGTGCGGTGAGTTGGAAAAGGCTGGCAATCGGTGCCATAGCTATGATCTCTTCCTCGTTAAGTAAACGGCTGGAGCCCCCACTGCACCCCACTCTCCATGCTCCCCAAGGCCCGGGGCGGGCGCAGGCCTCCCTCTGTGGCACTGAGTTGCAGTCACTTCAGCTCACATGCCCCTGGTGACTGACACACAACCCAGCTTCCATTCTCTTCTCTGACCCCAACCCCTTGAATGGGCCATGTGACCAGCCACTGTCACGTCTGATTGGAGTTCATCAGTGGGGGGGACATTGTTCCTGAGTGTTAGGCGTGACACCAGGTGGCTAGACCCTCAGAGAGTGGTAGCTGCCCAACCTCTGTGAGAGCCAGCTCTCCCCCAGGAATGCTCAGGCCCAGAGCTGAGCTCCGCATCTCCTGTTTGTAAGGACAGATCAGTGAACCCCAACCACTGGACTTGGACCAGAAAGGTCTCAGCTATTCTGACATCTGGTTCTGAAAAGCAAGGTCTGGAGGGCTGAGCTCAGGGCGGAGGGTAGAGGGCGGGATGCTCTGGAAAAGGGCGTGGAGTCGGGGTTAGCTCTATCGGCAGCGAGTGTAGCCATTGGAGATGCTGAGCAGCAGAGACACGTGGGAAAATGGATGTTTGATAACTGCAGATGAAATGAAAAACTCTCATCCCGGTGGGCACACTGGAATGGAGAAAAGAGATGGCTTCTGACCCTCACATTTCACCAGGCTCTGCGACCATGAACTCCAATCAGATGTGACAGTGGCTGGTCACCGCGGCCCATTCAGGGGGTTGGGGTCAGAGAAGAGAATGGAAGCTGAGCTGTGTGTTCAGAGTTGGCCAGGTCACCAGAAACAGAGCTGTGTTTAACTCATCTCCCGTGGACTTGGAGGTTATTACATGGAAACACAAAGAAGTAAGGCAGACACTGCATCCTGCCACCGTCACCCACTGCAGAACCAGCCTCTGGGACAGCGTCAGAGATGCTGGGGCTCCTCTGAAGTTCCAGTAACTCAGCTGCTCTTGCCCTCTCCACCACTGCCTATGCACCCTGCCCCTGCTCTCTCTAACTCATTGCTACTGTGTGCGCAAGGACTCCACTGCCCAGCACTTCTGATTGCTGTCTTCCCCCGCTTTCTCTCTTCCAATTCCCCACCTAGTCTCCAGCCTCGGAGTCACTGCCCTTTGGCTCTTAGAGGATAGATGTGATCGATGTTAAGCTCTGCGGACCATGTTGCAAGTAAGGTCTCTGTTGCAAGTATTCACCTCTGCCATTGCAGCTCAAAGGTAGCCACAGCATGTAAGTAGATGCGTGTGGCTGTGTCCCAATAAAACTTTATTTATGAATGCTGAAATGTGTATTTCATGTAAGTTTAAGGCATCCCAAAATGTTACCCTTGTTATATATTTCAATCACTCAAAATGCAAATCATTATTCTTCACTTGTGGGCCATATAAAAATAGACAGTGTGGTTGGATACGGCCTGAGAGCTATGGTTTGGTCTATCCTTAGTTTAGATCCTTCTCTAATTAATATTCATCTTTTCCTACAAAGAGGACATTCTATTGATTTAATCAGTAATCATGTTTAGGGTCTTGGGCTAGGAAGTTGAATTACTTGGATTTGGATTCCACATTCTAGCACTTAATTGGCTGCTGAATAAACTAAAGCAAGTTATTCAAATTTCCTGGGCTTCATTATTTTAATGTAAAATGAAGATGGGATTATTACCTAATTCTGAGGGTTGGCGCCTGAGTCAGATAAGATACAATGGTGTGAACGCACTAGCTTTCATGGTGAACACTCTGCAATGTTAGCTGGGACAACGGTGATGATCTGAGCTCTACAGCAGGGCAACTTGTGTAGAGGAGAGAAGGATCTTACTCTGTTCTGCTCATTGCTATCATATGTCGAATGAATCTGAAGATCCTTAGTTCTATCAACTGTGGGCAGGGTAGCAGAGGCCCATGCAACAAAGGATAATGACCTAGATCAGTGGTAGGCAAACTCATTAGTCACCAGAGCCAAATATCAACAGTACAATTGGAAGTTCTTTGGAGAGCCAAAGTTTTTTAACTTAACCTTCTTCTAATGCCACTTCTTCAACATAGACTCGTCCAGGCCATGGTATTTTGTGGAAGAGCCACACTCAAGGCTGCCAAAGTGCCGTATGTGGCTCGCGAGCTGCGGCTAGCCGACCACTGACCTAGATAGAAGGAATTCTAGTTTATTGCTCTCTCAGAAGGTGCCTGTGGGCAGGGCAAGTACTCAAGCCACCATGTTCTGGTCTATGTGACTAATCATTCCTCATCCTATATAATAAAACCTTAATATACTAAGTATCCAATCATTTGTTCGACCATTTGACCAGTTGCTCTAATGCACACTGACCACCAGGGGGCAGACACTCTGACCAGTAGGTTTGCTTGCTGTTGGAGTCCTACCGGTGGGGACTGGGCCAGATGGGCCAGACACACCCTGGAACCTTCCCACGGTCCCTCTCTGGCTCCAGCCCCAGTTGTGCACTGGTGGGGTCCCTCCATCTAGCCTGTGCCTTCTTGCAATCCAGGACCCCTCAGGAGATGTCAGAGAGCAGGTTTTGGCCTGATACCCACAGGCCATGCTGAGGGACCCCACCAGTGCACAAATCTGTGCACTAGGCCTCTAGTCTAATATAAGAAGGAATAAAGAGGAAACACCTCAGAGGATGGAACTCGGAGAGGCACAGAAGAGGCAGAGTTGTTGACAATGAGATAAAGAAGTTGTTTTTGGGAGAGGAGAAGTAACAGTAAAACAGAAAGCAGCTCGAAGGGCTTTGCAGCTTTAAAATATTCTCATTGTAAAGCAAAACAGAGACACAGAAAAGATACAAATCAAATGCACGGCTCAATAACATTATCATATGGTGAACTCCACCCGGGTCAAAAAGCAGAGCCCTGTCAGCCTCCTAGAAGCCCCTTCCAATTGACCTGTTCAAGTCATAATCCCTCCCTCCGGCCCTACGTAACTGTTAACCTGACTTCTATAATAATCTCTTCCCTCTGTTTTTACGGTTTTATCACTCTAATGTGCATTCCTACACATTACAGCCTAGTTTAGCCCATTAAAAATTTCATGTGTCTTTCAAGACCTTTTTAATGGATAGGTTTCCCCGAGGTGCCTTTCATTGTCTCACATTTTGTTGAAGAACTGGGGCCGTTGAACCTGGAGAGCATGCTGCCATCTGCGTTTTGCTGATGTGATCCTTTTGGTGCAGTTCAACGTGTTCCTCTGCTTTCTGAATTCCCTGCAAATTGGCAGCTGAATTCGGAGACTGGATCAGACCCAGGTTCGATCCCTTTGGCAAGACTAAAGGTGTCTTTATACACTTCAGTGTTCCTTCTAGTTTAGTCATCATTTCCATAATGGTTTCTTGCGAGACTGTGGGAGGCACACAAGGTCTGGTTCTCTCACTGTGGTGCTGTTAGCGGCCACTGATGCTCAATGCCCCTACATGCTCATTCGTGGAAGGCTGCAGAAAGAGTGGTATTCTAGTTCTATTGTTTTCTCTCCACTTATTAGTTGGAACACTTATAAATTAGACATTTCTCTTCATCTACTATTTGGCTCTTCAGTCGACTCTTTCTCTTTACTGTTTTTCAAGTTATTGAATTAATTCCTTGTCTTCTGCTGATAACCAATACTTGCTTTAAGAAAACATGGTTATGCTACTTAAAGGAACTCATGAGTTTGAACAAATTGTATGAGTTTCAATCTTTTGCAATGGTATCGTTACAAGTTTCATTTGTCCAGTCTTTGGCCGGTATTGGTCCTTAAGTCCTTTTGATATGATCTTATTGGTCTTTAATAGCCTCTTTGCTGCCTCCTATTGTCATATAAGATATTCCAGGTTGACCTTGTATATTTCTTGCTCCAGACTTGGAATTTCTCCTCCAAATCCTAGTTTCTTTCATGTGAGAAACCATTTTCAAGACCATAAACTGCTAAGTGTTATTCATTGCTATTAAGTTGATCATTGTTTCTAGTTCTTTTATTTTTTTTCACTTCCATAGCATTATCTATACTCTTTATTTTTAAAATTAAACTATAGTTGACCATAGACTTCAAAAAAACAAACAAACAAAAAACAAAAATGGCAGCAGCCTCGGAGCTGGAGAGAGCAGGAGGCTTGAGTTGCCCTTTGTGATGGAGCAAGCCAAGCTCCCGCAGCCCTGGCCTGCCTTGGCCTCTGCTACAAAGTTTCAATTATAGAAGATAAATAAATCCCAACAAAAATGGCTGGCCATGGAGCAAGTAGGAGGCTTGGTTCTACTCAAGGCTACAAAGTTTCAATTGTAGAAGATAAATAAATCCCAGACACCAGGGCCTCAGCTTAGGTTCCTGGAGGGCATTGCCAGCCTGCAAACCTCCACAGGCCCCTCGCCCAGGCCACCCACACTCCAAGGGAACTCCCACTCTGATCCAAGACACCATTCAGGGCAAACCATCTGGCCACCACCCATGCACCAGGCCTCTATCCTATCTAATAAAAGGGTAATATGCAGATTGACCATCACTCCAGCACTCAAGATGGCTGCCCCCATGTGGTCAAAGATGGCTACCCCCTTGTGGACACAACATGGCCACCACAAGATGGCCAGTAGGGGAGGGCAGTTGTGGGTGATCAAGTCTGCAGAGGAGGGAAGTTGGTGGGGGGACTCAGGCCTGCAGAGAAGAGCAGTTGGGGGAGAGCCAGGCCTTTAGGGGAGGGCAGTTAGGGGTGACTAGGCCTGCAGGGGAGGGCAGTTAGGGGTGATCAGGCCTATAGAGGAGGGAAGTTGGGGGTGACTGGGCTTGCAGGGAAGGGCAGTTGGGGGGGGGGACCCAGGCCTGCAGGGGAGGGCAGTTAGGGGCAAACAGGCTGGCAGGGGAGTAGTTAGGGGGTGACCAGGCCAGCAGGTAGAAGGAGTTAGGGGCAGTCAGGAAGGTAGGCAGGCAAGCAGTTGGGAGCCAGCAGTCCTAGATTGTGAGAGGGATGTCCGACTGCCCATTTAGGCCCGATGGGATCAGGCCTAAAAGGGCAGTTAGACATCCCTCAAAGGGTCCCAGACTGGAGAGGGTGCAGGCTGGGCTGAGGGACACTCCCCACTCCCCATCCTGTGCATGAATTTCATGCACCGGACCTCTAGTGTTTTATAAACCCCTATTTATATTTTAATTCAAACTTCTACTTAAAGCCTTGATTACATCACTATCGCTTCCTTCTTTCATAGCTGCCTTTCTATTATACTATATTCCTCTTTCTTAATAGCTTGACTCTTAATTCTTAAGGACATAGGAAATAATAGAATTAGAAAATCCCATAATTTCACATCTGTTTTCCATCTCATCCCACACAAAAGTCTAGAAATAGGAATACAAATATCACTGCCCATATGATTACCGAAAACTTAAGATTCTGGAATCTGTCCACCCCTCATTTTTTAATAGGCACGTTGTGTCTGCATTGTCAGAGCGTCTAACATTGCCTAAAGTGCTCTCTGTCTTTTAGCCCCCTTTCCTTTTACATTTCCAGGTAAATATATATTTAATGCTCACCACCAGCCCGCCAGTTAATGTGTCTCCAGGCATCAGCTCTTCTCTCCACCAGATTCTCCAGGAAGGGCTCCTGGGAGCAGTGCTCCTGCAGTTCTCGCGTGTTGATAACAGTTTAACTGTTCCCTCCACACTTGAGAGTCAGTCTTGCTAGATAAAAAATCCTTGGCTCATGCTTTCTTTCTTTGAATATTTTAAACATGTTACTCTCTTCTCTTCTGGCGTAAAGCATGGCGATGGAAATGCCTGATGACAATCTGATCTTCATTCCCTTTTAAATCACGGGTTTCTTGAGTTGCTTTCTGTTTGTTTTTTTGCTGAGATGCTCCAAGGATTTTTTCTCGCTCCTTGCCATCCCGTCATTTCCCCGGACTCTGCCTCGTGGGTGGTCATTCGGGGTCGTCAGGAATGCACTGAGCACTTCCATATGTGGTTTGAAACCACCCTTGTAGGGAAGGCTTCCTGCCGTGCCATTTTTAGCATTTGTTCTGTTTCTTGTTTGGGTTTCCGTCTCCAGAAACTCCATGTGCTCCATGGCCTCTTCTTTCCTTCAATATTGATTGTTTTCTCTTGGATCTCGTTTACCTATATATATTTTTTCTCATTTCTGATGTTTAAAAACGCCTCTTTCTCTCTCTGGAGGCACCACGTGCTGTGCTGATAAGCCTTGTTGTTCCTCCTGGTGGAATCCTTCCTACAAGGATATTCTCCAGATTTTCATGCTCTTTCCCGAAGCCTGCCCCTCAGCGCTGAGGTCCGGGTTCGGCCCCACGCTGCACGTTCGTGGCCGGCATCCTGTTCTTCACGCCTCGCAGCGTGTTTTGCCACGGGAGCTGCCGTCTGATGTTTTTGAGGACACATCTTCCCGGGGAGCTGTCATTGTCATTGGGACGGCACGCCACTGTTTGCTCTCCTCTTTCTCTCGTCAGGATGCTGTATGGGGTCTGACCTGGAGACTTTTCTGTGGTTCATTTCTGCGTGAAGTGAGTCTCCTTGAACCTGAAGAATGAGGCTGGCTGCAGGGTAGGGCTTCTCATTTCCCAGAGCGCCCTGCTCTGCGGGTCTCTGTAGTGCTCCCCGGCAGGTGGCTTGCTTCTGGGGCCTTCCGGCTCTCTGTCCCTCCTACCTTTGCTCTGGACTGCCCCTGGCCTTCATCGCGAAGGTCTGCATACGCTCACTGGACATTCCATTATTTCTACTCTGTAGGGGCCCAGGGTTCTAGGCCCTACTCCCCTGGATTCTAGGGCTTGGGTGACCCTTCCTTCATTAAAATGTAAATGGTTGGTGTTGTTCAGTGGTTAGAGCATTGGCAAACAGTTGATGTGTCTGTCTCGAATCGATGTTTCTCAACCCCTCTCTCTCCTCTTCCCTCCCTCTCTGCCTCTCTCTGAAGAGCAATGGGAAAAAATAGCCTTAGGTGAGAATTAACCATTTTTTAAAAGTAAAGAATAATATTTTACAGCTGCAATGATATGAAGATGAAGATATTAAACTATTTTCTTTGATCTAAAAGTGCATTCTTTTCCTTTGATTTTAAACAAAATTTAAATATGTTGTGGGTCCCTAATAAGACTGTGGGACCTGTGTCTGGTGGGTAACTTGGCCCTGAGAGGTCCTGTCCCTGGTGGAGGCCCCAGGGGCTGGGGGGTGGGGTGGGTGGGGGTGCAAGCTGAGCACTGTGGTGGAGAGACTGCCCACCTTCCCAGCCTTTGTGAGTCCCTTCTGCTCACTTGGTCCTGGACTGGGCAAACCCTCCCGGTTCCAGAGGCCAGAACCTGGCCCACCTGCTTCTCAGTGAGCACAGCTGGCTCATGTTCTGAGGCTCTTCAGATGCAGCCCTGGCCTTCGCTTTATCTCCCCCCTACCCCCAGTGCCCTGCAAATGCTGCTACTGTGCCCCTGCTTGAGATCAGTGTGTGGGAAAACTGACCATCCAGCCCTGTGTAATGTTTGCCTGGGATTTGGGTTCTGCTATCTAGTTGTTCCGTCTGCTGATATATCCTATATAACAAAAGCCTAATATGTTAAATGCCCCATTGTCCAGTCAGCCATTCAACCAATCAAAGCATAATATGCTAATGCTATGCTAAGGTCACTCAACTGCTCGCTATGAGGAACACTGACCACCAGGAGGCAGACAGTCAACTGGTCGACCAGTTGCTATGATGTGCACTGACCACTAGGGGGGAGATGCTCTGACTGATAGGTTAGCTTGCTGCTGGTGTCCAGCAGATCAGGACTGAGTGAGACGGGCCAGACACACCCTGGAGCCCTCCCACAGTCCCTTCCTAGCTGGCCAACCGACCATGTAGATCCCTTGCCCCAATCATGCACTGATGAGGTCCCTGGCCTACACTCTCTTGCAATCTAGGACCGCTTAGGGGGATGTTGGAGAGCCAGTTTGAGCCTAAGCCCACAGGCCAGGCCAAGGGACCCCACTGTATATATGTATATGTGTGTGTGTGTGTGTGTGTGTGTGTGTGTATCGATTTCAGAGAGGAAGAGAGAGATAGAAACATCAATGCTGAGAGAATCATTAATCAGCTGCCTCCTGCACACCCTATAATGGGGATAGAGCCCGCAAGCAACCCAGGCCTGTGTCCTGACTGGGGATCTTGGCTCATAGGTCGACTCTCAGCCACTGAGCTCCGTGGGAGGCTGTTCTGTCTGCATTTGTGTATGGATTTACAGAGACAGAGGATGTACTGTACCTGCTGCCTTCTCCCCTTCCACGTGCTTTCAACGTACTTCCAATTTCCAGAGTTCTCCCTTGCCCAGTACATCCCTGTGGCTCTCAGAGCTGCCCTCCTTTCTAACATTCCAGCCATGAAGGACTAACTAGAGATAACTAGCACCCTCTAAATTCCCAGCACCTCCGACATGACTGGGAGGGTGAGTTGCTACTCATGCACCGGAGTGAAATGTTCAGAGAGTGTCCCTTTCCTAATCCATGGAGGCAAGGGTGAGGAGAAGATGAGAGATCATTTTCAAGTTGGGATACTTTGGTAGAGATCCAGCTTCTGATACCCATTGGACATGGGATGGGGGTTCTTAGGTAGCATGGGGGAACCAGAAACATGATACACTTTGAGTTTTGCCTGTCAACAACCAAACCTGAGAGTGTCCTACACACTTGAGAAGCCTTACACACACCAGAATGTTTCTACTTGAGCCTTGAGTTGTGAATTATTAGTAAACTAAGAGGCCCAGTGCACAAAATTTGTGCAAGGGGCTCAGCCTTCATAGCTGTGGTGGCTTGTTTTGGCCCTCTCAGCCCCAGCTTTACCTGGAAGATCATTAGGAAGGATGTCCGGGAGGTAGTCCAGCTATCTAGTCTAATTAGCATATTACATTTTTATTAGTATAGACTCGGGGCCTGGTGCACAAAATTCGTGCACTGGGGGTGGGTGGTCCCTCAGCCTAACCTGCCCCCTCTCACATACTGGGAACCCTCAGGGGATGTCCAACTGATGGCTCACCCCCAGCCTGCCCAAGGCCTAAAGCCTCTGGTGAGGCTTTAGGCCTTGGGCACCCAGCCACCGCCCTGCTCAGCTCAGCCCCGGCTGCCTGCAACCACCCAGCCCTAGGGGCTGGGTGCTCACCCCCATTTCCACTCACAGTGCCCAGGGGCCGGGCGCTCCCTACCACCACCACCACTGCTGCTGCTGCCACAGCTTCCCCCACAGCACCTGGGGCTGGACGCTTGCCACCACCACTGTTTCAACTCCACCCACGGGCCCAGTGCTCATGCCACTTGGCCCCGTCCCCGCTCCTGATTGTCTGGTAGCATAGCCAATCAGGAGAGAAGGTACGGTCAAATTTGCATGTTTCTCTTTTATGATATAGGATACTTTGTACTGACTGGTTTGCATTTCCACCCTGGGGGTTGCCTAAGCACCCAGCAGGCAGAAAAACGTCACAGTCCCAGAGGCCCGCTTATTCTCATGTTCTCGGGCCTCCTCAAAACTGCAGCAATCTATTGAATTCTGCCAACTTCCAGCCCGCATGGTTGATGCGGAACTCTCAACCAGCGACAGCCTGTCTTTAAAGAACAAAAATCGAGCCTGGTCAGGTTATTTCAGGCACAAATGTGTGTTGATGACGATTTACCTACGGTCTCCAGGCCTCCAGTTCATTCTTCATGCTCTTCTCTGTGATACTAAGCCTGGAACCCTAGAAAGCTACACTTCCCACACTGCTTTGCACTGGGCTTCCTCTAAAGTTCTGTCAAGAGTGGACAGTTAGAAGGCAGGAGGAGGAACAGCGACCTTTCTGTGCCCAGATCATGTTGATACCCCGCACGGCAAGCTGGTACTCTCACTGCAAGGTCTTGTCCTATGAAGTTTGAAGAATACAATTCATGGACCAAAAGATATTTAGGAAAAGTTAGAAGTGTATACAAACTCCCCCTGGGGTAGGTCCCCCTAAAATGGGAGAGTCCCCCCCCTCTAAAATGGGGAAAAACAGTCCGGTGAGTCTCTTTGTCTATGGGTCTATAAATGCTGGCCACTTCTTTGTCTTGTATGTGTTACTTTCTAATTGGATCCTTTCTCATTTTATGTCCTCTATGCTTTCCTAATTGGCCACTTTCCCTCTTTTCTGGGCATGGCATTGGCTTCAAAGTTTCAAGGCTCACCAGGTGCCCCCCTCTTCGTTTAGCCTTATCCTATAATGTCCTTATAAACAATATGGCAGCTTGGTGCTATCGCTGCCCATCACGTATGTCTTCCTTTTCCATGGCTCCCCCTTTTCATAAAATGGCTTCTCCCATCTCTAAACTCCTTCCAACGAACCGCCAGGAGAAGACAAAGCCAGGGCTCCAGCCTGCAGCTTCCTCTGTGCTGCCAGCACCAGCTACACCTGCCCCTGGTTGGTGCCACCCTGCCCTGAGCTGGTCAGACCACATTGCACCGGTTTGACTGCAGAGATTTGAACACCAGGCATGCAAGTTTCTCCTTCCTTTCAGCTCTGAGGGTGCAGAAACCTCAGCTCCTTGCTTCAGGCCCCCAGCCTAGGATTGCATGCTACTTGCTGCGGTTTCTGTGACCTGGGCGTCCTCAGCTCTAGGGCTTGTGTTTCTTCCTAGTGATGACTGACATGTAGGTCATCTCAGCACCCCTTGGCTGGCTCCTTTCCCTTCCAGCAAACTGTGAGTGTGACATTCGGTTATGACTAAGCACAGGTGCACCTTGCTTCATGGTGCTTCACCGAGGTGGTGTTTCTTACAAACTCCAGGCAGGACCCGCCACCAACGAGAAGATTGTGAATTGCTTTATTGTGATCCTTGTTTTATTGCGGTGGTCTGGAGCCGAACCTGTAATGTCTCCAGGGGTTGTCTGTACTTACTGTAGTCTCCTTTCTTCTCTCTCTCTTTTTTTTTCCTGATTGGTTATTTGAACTTGCCCTGCAAGACTACTGGGTTTCCAGCCGCTGTTCTCAGATTGGTGAGCTGTACTTTTCACGTTGGCTGCAAGGGAAGGCTCAGGCCTTTTCTTTTATGGAGTGGGAATTATGTTCTTCAGAAACTTGGACAACTGGCAGATGCTCAATGAGAGCTTTAAGTGCATATATCTGAATACGAAATTTGTTATTACCCAGGGAAATTACAACTTGATAGCCCAATATTGTCAAAGCATCTAGGATACTTCAACCTTATGCCAAGAAAGTTAGATTTAGGATAAGAATGTTATTTTAAAAGTAGGACGGGGGATTAGAAGATAGATAGCTAAGAAGGAAGTTTAAAGGAATTGCTGTTATTTCTCTACACAACACAGAAAGTGTACTTAACAGTACAATTATGAATGATTTTATGGCAGATAATAAGTAGCTATTCTATATATCCATATTGGGATGGCCCATACTTCATTTTGAACACTGAATGTGGAATAGAACTGGATAACAACAGATTCCTTGTAGGGAAGGCTGTTAATAAAATTAGCTAAGACATAATGGGGAATCTCACTCTCTGGATACATACACATGCTAAATATTTATACATATATACACTAATTTTATATATAACTTATGTATAAATATGTATGTGTACATACATGCGTGTGCGTGTGCAAACACACACACACACACACACATATACTGAGTGGCCAGATTATTATGATCTCTGAATGCATAATAATCTGGCCACTCAGTGTATATTCTTTATAATAAAAGGCTAATATGCAAAATCATCCAGGAGTTTGTCCAGCAGTCAGGCCGGCCAACTGCCCATGTCCCCTCCCTCTGGCCAGGCTGACCGAGCCCCACCCATGCACAAATTCATGCACCAGGCCTCTAATATATCCTATCTAATAAAATAGTAATATGCAAATTGACCACACCTCTGATCAAGCCACCCCCACCAGCCAATCAGGAGCAAATAAACCCAACCAATAATCTGAGTGGCCAGGTTATTATGTGTATATATGTGTGTGTGTGTGTGTGTGTGTGTATGTGTGTATACATATATAAACACACACACACACACACACACATATATGCACACTGAGTGGCCAGATTATTATGTGTTCAGAGATAGTGCATATACATATGGAGTACATATACTGAAAATATTTATACTGAAAAAAAGCCCCACATAATATATATATATTTTTTCTTGACTGCCTGGGATGAGTTACTGCAGCCCTGCAAGGGTATGGTATGACCTGCTCGCCTTTGTATGGCTTTCTCAGGTTTTAGAGCTGTCTATCCAAGAATTTATGATCCCTTTACTTTATTCACCCCTAGCTTATTTTTTTTTTTTTTTTTATTTTTTTAGTGAAAAGCCTACCCAGGGATTTTTTTTTTAAGTTGGAGAGGCTGCTAATTGACTTCAAAAATATATTTTGTCCCTGGTCACTAATTGACTGATGGAACAGCTGTTGGGTGACGAAACCCAGGCTGGAAGGCAGTTCCCACTGTGGGGTGTGGGGTGGTCTGCCGCTGCCCATCACCGCTTTGCCGTGCACCGCACAGCACACCCTCCTCCTCCCAGGGGCTGGGCCTGCTCTTCAAACGTGTTTCTGCCCCGTCTTTAAAATCATGTCACCTTGGGCACTCATTAGGTCACCCTTAGCTAAAGGGTTATCAACATTTGCTACTAATGAGAAAGTTAACGTTTTTTACTATTGAACAGTCCTAAGAGTTTCAAAGCCTGAGGCTGATTGTCAAATACACAATTCTTCAGAGAATGGACATTTTGAAGTCTAATGAGACTTCAGTTGGTTAATAATAAACATGATTTTTTTTTGTTTTATAACAGATCACATGTACTGAGTCACTATTACCTTTACAAATATGGCAGCATATTAAAAGTACTAAACTTTACCACTACGAGGTAATATACTCTTTTCCTCAAAACAGGTATAGCTAATACTACATAGTATTGATTTATATTTGGCAGCATTGGCAAAAATTCCAAATAATTAGTGTGGCACTAGATAACTAGATAAACGCAATACTCACCAATGCAAAGGAAAGCTCACATAGAGTACTCTCACACTGAAGGGTACAATGATGAATGAAGCAAAATTTATTTGTATTATAAACATCAGGGAATGAACTAAAACCGGGACCCCAGCATCCTGAGGAGACTGAGTGACATATATTTTTTCAGTAGCCATAGAGGTAAGAATCAGAAACATTTTGTCTTCTGCAGTGTGAGAAAGAGAGTGTAGTAGTTTTTAAACAGTCAATAAAGCCTCAATAGGCATTCCTTAGTCTCTCGCAAATTACAGTGAGTAGCAGGGGGCACAGGTCAATGTTAGTTGACCTATCAATCAGTTGACTGTTAGTTGCGTTACAGCCCCTTTTGAGTTCCTGCGGCCCTCCCTATGCAGATTCATGTTGGGGTCATCCCGATTCACCTGTGGAAGTCTATTTTTCTCTGACCTCTTTCCTGCTCCCTAGGTAAGCTGTCAGGACTTGTGCACTCCATAGCCATGTCATATAACCTTCTCTAAGTTAACGAATGTCTCTGTGCCTTAGCTGACCTGTTTGCAAAAGTATTTCTCACTCCCTCTTTCTACATTAAAGATTGGTGGCTTTCATTTTTTTTCCAATCAGTGAACTGTTGTTCAAACGCATACCTGCTGAGAAGTCCCCTGTATAACCACATCGAACACGCAGAAGTGGATTTTCTCTGTTAGAAGATGTGAGGGTGAGGAGAGGGGGAGGGGGATAGTTGAGTTTTCTAAACAACTCTGTCTCCATGTCTCTGTCTTTCTGCCCCTTGGTAGCCCTTGGGGAACCTGAAACAACTCCTTTGAAGACCATTAGGCCATATGATCTACATGTTCCCTTCCAAACATAAGACCCAGTTTTGTCCTGGCCGGTTTCGCTCAGTGGTTAGAGTGCCCGCCCAGGGACTGCGGGGGGTGGGAGGGTGGGTTTGATTTCCGGTCAAAGGCATGTACCTGGGTTGTAGGTTTGATCGCCAACCCAGAGCGGGGCACATGCAGGAGGCAACCAATTGATGTCTCTCTCTGACATCAGTATTTCTCTCTCTCTCTCTCCTTCTCTCCCACTCTCTCTAAAAATCAATGGGGAAAAATATCCACGGGTGAGGAATAGCAATAACAACAACATGCACAGTTTTCACCCCAATATCTATGATTTAGAAAACCCTATGCTTATTTTCTTTTTAAAAAATATATTTTATTGCTTTTTTTACAGAGAGGAAGGGAGAGGGATAGAAAGTCAGAAATATCAATGAGCCACCTCCTGCACACCCTCCACTGGGGATGTGCCTGCAACCAAGGTACATGCCCTTGACCGGAATCGAACCCGGGACATTTCGGTCCACGGGCCGACGCTCTATCCTCTGAGCCAAACTGGCCTCGGCCCTATGCTTATTTTCATAGCCATAACAAACATCACTTATAAATGTGACGTTTTAAAGTATTCCATATCATCCCATCATAGGAAAGTTCACTCTAGGTTTTTGCCTGGATTCACTGGAGTAACGTTATCTGTAGCAATCAATGTGTATGTCCTCATATACGTTGGGGTATGCATGTATACCTTCATGGGGAGAGGAAGGTGCTAGGAAGATCCTATGGAACAGTCCGGAATCTGACCATGCTGGTCCATTAGGTTCCATTCATTGCGCATTTACTTATGGGGCGCTCATTGTGCAGAAGCCGCTGTGCAAAGCTTAACAAGGCTCCCGAGGGTTACCAAGATGAACGACAGACTCGTTTCTCGATTTATTTTTACAGGCCTCCCTGGCTGAGATTTTAACTTTTTAATACATTTGAAGTCTAAAAAGTGTAAGGTACCCCGGGAAAAGTTGGCCTGAAGCACACAGAATCCATAAATCAAACAAATGAATGTCATTGAATAGGTCAAGCGTCTTGTGGCCACGTATGGGAAATGTGGACCCAGGGTCACGCAGGACTGCCCCTGAATGGAGAGCGATTTGGTTCTCTTGTTTATTAGCGTTGACCCGTCTATACTAATGGGTTTAGCAAGAAAGGAAGTAAGTGGGGGTCAGGAAGTGGAGTCACTCAATCTCAGACTTCCACCCTTCATGAATATTCATGCTGTCTCCCACCAGCGCATGTTGGCACAGCACAGCCTGAGAACTGAGTACACACAAAACAGTTCTGCTGCCCCGATCACGTGTTCATGGACAGCAAGCCCCCCGCCCCAATGGGCTCCGAGTGCATCACGTGCCTTAAGTTTTATCCACTGAAGAGCAATTTCCCTTCTCTCAATGTCCCAGTCATGACTTCCTGTGTTCCCCCAAGAGGTGTACTTTCTTTTTAAGTTGATTTTTAGAGAGAGACACAGAGAGAGAGACAGAGAGAGAAGAGAGAAGAGAGAAGAGAGAGATATTAATGTGAAAGAGAAACATTAATCAGTTGCTTCCCACACACGCCCAGACTGGGGTCGAACCTACAACCTAGATACGTCCCTGACTAGGAATTCCCCCATCACCTTGTGAGATACAAACAACACCCCAACCAACTGAGCCACCCAGCCATGGCACAAGGTGTATTTTAATTTCTAGAAAACTTGACCATTTATTAAACCACAATGACCCTGCATGAAAACAGACTTAGCTTATAGGAATTAACGGATGTCGTAAGTAAGCATAAAATAAGCATTTCTTTTCATCAGTGCGTTCTCATTTGGACTCTTGAGTGTGATCGTGGGACCACAGGCCTGCGGCCAGGACACTGGGGAGCCTTGGACACGAGGACGTGTCGACTGTGATTGGCTGAGAGGGTCTGCGACTCTGTCTACAACCAGTTTGCAATTCTGTTCGGGATTACTTTGAGAAATGCAGGCTAAAGGTGAAAAAAAGGGGATATATTTCTTCCTTGGACCAAATACACTCGGGTAGAACTCAAAATATGTACTTGTAATGCTAGAATAATCTCAGAAGTAAAGAACCAAGGCCCACACAGGTCCTAGGACTGGTCCAAAGATATTCGGCGAGTCATTGGCAAAGCGGGTACCTTCCAGGCCTCTGCCTCCGGCGTGGTATTCTTTATATTCGGCAGATTTTAAAAAAATTCCCCAGAGAAATAAGCTGTGACTTAGAGATCCATTTCGCCTCTGTGACTGCTCAAACCAAAACCAAAACCAAAACCAAAACCAAACCAAGCAGTATGAAGGCTTTAGCAACTACCACCTAATTCTAGTGCAGTTTACTGACGCATTTTACCCTCAATATTCCTCGCTCCAAAGCAAACTCAAACAGCCGATGCCAGAATAAAGAAGAAAGAAAGAAAGAAAGAAAGAAAGAAAGGAAGGAAGGAAGGAAGGAAGGAAGGAAGGAAGAAGAAGGAAAGAAAGAAAGAAGGAAGAGAGGAAGGAAGGAAGGAAGGAAGCTAGGAAGGAAGGAAGGAAGGAAGGAAGGAAGGAAGGAAGGAAGGAAAGGAAGGAAGGACAGGAAAAAAGGAAGGAAAGAAGGAAGGAAGGAAAAGAAGAAAGGAAGGAAGGAAGAAAGGGAGGAAGGAAGAAAGGAAGGAAGGAAGGAAGGAAGGAAGGAAGGAAGGAAGAAGGAAGGAAGGAAAGAAGGAAGGAAGGAAAGGAAGGAAGAATGAAGGAAAGAAAGAAGGAAAGGAAGGAAGGAAAGAAGGAAGACAGAAACTAAGAGAAAACACCTTCCTATAAAAAGCCCATGAAGTGAATTGGAAAGGAAACTAATATACATTTTAGATCTCCCACTCCTCCTCAGCCATTGCCTGCTCTCCCTTCTCTCCTGCAATGCCGTTAGGAAGACACGGAGAAGGTAGCAGATTTCTCTCTCCCTTTTCCCTTTCCCACAGGAAGCGGTTGTCAGAATGTGCGATGTGAATTCCTGGCCAGGGTGTCCTCCCCGGCTCCCTGTGGTGGGCTGTGTGTGTGCTGGGGGGGCTGTGTCTGTGCTGGGGGGGCTGTGTGTGTGCTGGGGGGGCTGTGTGTGTGCTGGGGGGGGGCTGTGTGTGTGCTGGGGGGGCTGTGTGTGTGCTGGGGGGGCTGTGTGTGTGCTGGGGGGGCTGTGTGTGTGCTGGGGGGGGCTGTGTGTGTGCTGGGGGAGGGCTGTGTGTGTGCTGGGGGGGCTGTGTGTGCTGAGGGGTGGGGCTGTGTGTGTGCTGGGGGGGCTGTGTGTGCGCTGGGGGGGCTGTGTGTGTGCTGGGGGGGCTGTCTGTGTACTGGGGGGGACTGTGTGTGTGCTGGGGGGGCTGTGTGTGTGCTGGGGGGGCTGTGTGTGTGCTGGGGGGGCGGTGTTGATTTGTGCGGGTGTCTGAGAGATGCCCAGTCTGGCATGTGACTCCAGACGGGGCTTTGCTGGGAGGCCTGACCCAGGATCTGGCCAGTCGCTGGGAGGCAAACGGCCGCTCTTGCTCCAAGTCCCACTTGGATGGCCGAACTCTGACATCGACACGTTTCCTGAAAAATAACCAAACCCCTTCCCTTCGGATGCCAGCCTGCTCCGGGGGCAGAGCGAGGCCTCCTGCCTGGGCACCGCCGTTACCAGGCCCCGGCTCTTATCCAGGCCGAGGAGGCCGCCGGGTTGGGGAGCGGAGCTGGCTGCAGGCCGGAGGGGGAGGGCGGGCGGGTGGTTTTCCACGCGCAGATCTCTCTCCCCGAGGGCATCAGGGCCCCACGGCGGCCGGAGAGACGGTTCCTCATACCGAGGGGGACATGCCACGTGTGTGCACAAGCCACACGCTTCACGTGAGTGAGCATTTACATGTTGGGGAGCACAAGTGATGGATGCTTTTCGTTATTTCAGTAACATGGGAGGACGGGCACCGGGCCAGCTTTAACATTCACATTGCCCCGTCACCCGCCGCCAAGACTCCCCCCGCGAGGGCGGCACGGACACCAGACGCCGCTGTAATATTTCCCCCGCAAACGGGCATCGACGGGGACGCACCCATCGGCAGGGACACGTTTCCGGCAGCCAGGATTGGAACTCACTGACGAGACACCCGGCAGGCTGCTTCCTGGGGCCTGAACACGCTCTGTGCCTTCACATGGCAGGCTTCCTCGCAGAAGGCGGGGGAAAGTTCTTTGCCATCTCCTGTCATGTGTGGGCCTGCCACCGGCGCCTGGCTGGGGGACCGCTCTGGCTTTTGTGCCTGGGGTTGGGGGGGGGAGGATGTCTGAAAAGTCGAGGGGGGCCCAGTGAGAAAGAGGCCCTGAGAAAAATGTGAAAAAAAACGCCCCCCATCCTGCTGAGCGGCAGGCGTTTTTGCTGGTGACACATGTCTGAGTTCTCAGATGCACACACAGGAGGCCCTGGCCTGGGCCCCTTCTGTCCGGTAGGTGCCCACGCTGGGGAGAGAGCGCATCCGGAGGGGTGCTGCTGCACAGGGGGCGGGCTCCCTCCTCTCTCTCCCTCTCCCCGGCTGGCACAGCCTTGGGGGCACAGGGTGGGACAATGTGTCAGGAGATGCACCTCAGCTGCTCCTGTGCATGGAGGTCAGATGGGCAGGAGCGGGCAGGCCGTCTGTGACCTCAGCTCCCGGGCTGTGTCTCCCGCTGTTGGAACCGAGGGGCGGGCGGGTGCGGGGGGAGTCAGACATCAGTGCTGGCGATGAACACGGGGCTGATTTCTCTCTGCGGGTCTGCGTACATCGGACCCGTCCACTGCCCTTTCCAGCCATCGGGGCGAGAGGAGACGCTCCTCACCCGTTTTCCTGGCGAGACGTTAACCGCGTCCCTCCCGTCGCGAACGAGGCTGTGTTCTCGTGCTCATCCTGGCATGGCCTGGTTGGAGTTGTCACCTTCAAGGGCGTTCATTGGGCTTCAGGTGCACAAAACAAGGCTCACTCAGGAGAAAAGCAGACATTTGCAGCTTTCCTTGTCCTGCAAGAAGCGTGACCCTGCAGCCCGTCCACGGGAGGGAGGGAAACGCCGTGATGAATTGGTCTAAGCGGGAATGCTGCCGTGTCTTGCTAACGGGGCCCGATGAGCACCATCTCCCGGAACGTAACCCCAAGGCAAACCGGTTTGGCAGCGCCATCAGGAAAACAACTGCCACCCCCTGGTGCAAAGTGATGTCAACCGCGAACAATCCGGGGGCGCCCTCTGCTTTGTGCCGTCGAGCAAGCAAAGCCACCGTGAAATAGGATTGGACGGGCCTTTCATTCCCTCTGAGGGTTCCTTCGCCAGCGTCAGCCCCGAGCAGGCAGCGTCCTGTCTGTGTTACCAAGGGTCCTGGCGATTCGTTTGTCCTTTCCACAGGGTTCCGCCGGACAAGCAAAACAGGCCAGACGCTTCCCAAAGGCTTTGGAGCTAGAACGTTCCAATGCTACATCTAAACTGTTTCTGAAGAACTGAAGAGGAGGTCCCCTTTCTTCAGGTGCACACAGTTTCCAGCTGCTCCCTGAGGGGGCTGAGCTCTCTCCTGGATGCACCGGGGGTTCCCCCAGCAAGGGCCATACACAGGGGATTGGGGGCAATCCTCAGCTACCAAGAGTTTCTGCTCTCCCCAACAGAGTCAAGCTCGTAGCTGTACGAGAAAGAAATGCTAGATATGTTCAACTATCAAATACCCTCCACTATGCATGACACGGATTTTGAAAATAGCCATTCAGTCCCTTGGGTTGAAGAACGTACTAACCTTAGAGGAATGGCAAGTAGAAGAAGGAATATGAATTGTGTAAATGTCCGCCTTCTGCGTCTCACAAAATTATCCTTTGTGTCAAATCTGTGAATGATGCCTTTCGTTTTTTAAAATTCTGCACATTTACTACTTCTTGAGCTTCTACAGTTGATAAAGCAAGTATAAGACTAAATATATATATATATATATATATATATATGGTCAAAGATTAGGTGATCAATAACACATTTCTTCTCCATCAAATTATTTCTTCCCTGTACAAGATTCCTGTTTGATTTTCCAGTTATTCCAGATGTCAGCATGATAGATATGAGAGTGTAACCAACTAACGAGGGAAATCTCTGCCTAATAATATTCAGTATAAAGCTTCAGAATGGCGCTTTCTGATGGATTAAACTTTCCCCTGTTCTGCCTCATTAGGGTTCTTTCTCCCAACGTGAGCCAATCCAAACCTATTACTTAATATACATCTAACGGTAACATTGCATAAAAGTTCACTAGTACAAGAGAAGCTAAATGAGCAGTTTCAGATAATTTAATTAAGTTGTAGGACTTCTAATATAATTGCATAAGTATGTGAACTTTTAACTTGTGTTAACTCAATTTCCTTATGCTTTCACTTACCATTTGTTCGGGACATTACAGTGATTAGCCAAAGTCCTTCCAGCTCTTAATGTTCTTCATAAATTTTGATTTAAATTGACTGTCACTTTCTCACTATAATAAAGTAGATATTTGACATCTCACAAAAAAAAAAAAAAAGGAACTGGTCTAGTATATTACGTTGTCAAGAAGTGGAACTTTTTTTCTTTATCATATAAAATCCACATAAAATTTACCTTAATGAAGATTTACCATAATAAAGGCCATTAAGATTAGTCAGAATGAAGTGGGTTGACTGCTACACATTCATAGACATGTTTACACGTTAGAATTTTTTGGAAAAAAATAGGCTCCTATGTACCCTTGGTAATGAAATTACACAGGATATCATATTCCCATCTCGTTGTGAATTGGATGGCTCTTAACATCTACCTGGTGAGGTTGTCAGCATTCAGGGACCAGGGTAGCAAGACAGGAAATTCACTCAGTAGAGCTCAAAGACAAGAGTAGGCCAACTGGGTAACCCACACTACCTCAGCTCAGGTAAACTAAAGTAAATAATGAATTATGTCACTGTGCTCTAAAACTTTTCAAGGAATCTATTTATTTTGAATTCAATTTTTGAAAAGGTCAAATTATGTTCTCACAAAGATATATTTACCCCCAACACTCCCTTTAATTCCAACTAAGTGACTCAGTCGATAAGATTTTGTTATCGGCAATTACTGTCCCCGATGTTATCTGGACCTTCCAAAAATAGAGGCCTCAGTTCCGTGTCTGGGGTGACCTGCAAAACGCAGGAATGGTAACAGGTCTGGTTTCCAGGGTGAGTGCTGGACGTTCTGTACCGGATGGATGAGAGACTGTGGGGCAGCCAGAATTACTTGAAAGTCTCAGCAAGGCTGGGAGTAATTGTCTGCAAGGGCCAAGGAATGTCAGCCCCTCTGGCTAACGGTTTCCCATACATGACTGCTCTGCAGTGTGTCTGGCGAGTCTTTGCGAGCAATGGCCTTTTGAAAGCACTTTCTATGTACAACGCCACCCTCCACTGTAGAACCTTCCTGGCACCTACTCAAGAGGAATGTTGCTTTAAGTAACAGTAACATTAACTGAAGTTTATTGGGCATTTACTGTATGTTAAGCAATTTATCAGCATGCTTTTCATTTATTCATGCAACAACTCTTGAGTTAGCAACTCTTCAGACCCCTGTTTTAGACTTGGGATACCTGAGGCCCAGGGAGGTGAGTTAAATTACCAAAGGTGGCCACACGGCATCCCGATTTTAGAGTCCATGTTCCTAGCCAGGCCATTAAAGTGGCCTTGTTGCAGCTGTGTTTCCCCAATCGGATGGCAGTATAGTGAGACACTCATACATAGTTATGAATATTCAGTGGGTATTCATACGTCTGAACATTGAATGCTATATCTTAAGGTAAATGTTTTCTGGTAACATAAGTAGGGCACTATTGCAAAACAAGTTAGACAACGCAGAGAATCCAAATGAAGAAAATAAAAGTTGTTGCTGATTTCACTACTAATTTCCTTTATATCCGAGTAGTCTCTTATACCGGTCTTAAAAATAAGAATTTAATTAGACTGGGCATGTTCTTTATAACTTTTGGTTGAGTAATCTATCAGGGACACCGTCCAACGTCTTGAAATATATTACCATGACATCTCTTACAGTGCGCGCTTGACTATTTTGATTTTGAGAGAAGTCAAGGGGCAACTTTTGACAGCACCAAGCCTCCACCTGAAGCTCACGTGTGGTCTCAGCTGGAACTGTCTTTGTTTCTGGAGTTTTAAAGTGGGGTTCTGCAGGGGGGAGAGGGGGCCAGGGTCTTATAAGAACCCATGCAGCACGCTCATGCACAGAGACTCACTGTTCAGCTACGGATGCTTTTCCCCTTCAGTATCTCTGCGTTGTAGGGACAAGCCAATTTTACACCTAAGGTTTCTGAGTACTCCTAGGTAAAAGGATAAAATAGTTGCTAACCATGGAGTAGTGTGAGGCCTCGGGGACGGGGCTAACGGATTCCTGACCTTTACTAGAGAACCTTGGTCACTCTGTTGCCTTCCTCCCTGACTGTGCCCGAGGGTGAAGGGTGGAAGTGACATCTTTACCGAGGCCTCCCTGGTCAAATGCAATCAGATTGACTGAAAGCTCTCAGAGACCCGAGCAGCAGTCTCCTTCGTGGGCAGCACACGCTGGCCAGAGACATGACTGATGAGGAGTCAATGCTACACCATTATCAGACAACCAACCGTCTCAACATCTCATTTAAAACTGCAGTGAGTTAAGGTGGGTTTTGAATTATGTATTAAACGGAGCTTCCAAATATAGCTTTGGTTGAGTATTTCAGCGAAGTGTCTCTGCAACATCCATGTGCACAAACCACCGCTCTCCTTCTCTCATTTGCTGGGCTGGTTGTCACTTCCTATTAGGTTTCACTCTTGACCGTGGCATGCCAGCACCCAACACTGAACTTTCACTCCTACCCGCCCCCTCTCCACCCCCTGGCTCTTCATTCTTTGTCTTGAGCCACAAAAGCTGCCAAGATCTTCCATTTTCTTCAGAGCACATGAACTCTGTCTGCAAATTTTGATGAAATTGCAAATTGGTACACATTGTCCGGTGGGGGACAGTTAGCCCTGTGGACCCTCCTCCGGTATGAAAGCCCCAGTTACAGTCTCACTAATCATCACTAATGGAGGCTGTGCTGCTCACTGCACTCTTCACATTCATCGAGGCTGTTGTCCAAAAGGCTCCCTGGGACTTAGCTGCAGGTGTCAAGAGGAGGTCTTGGTATGTGAATCTCTTGGTACCTGAAGTTCTATGCTCCCTCCAGCACAAGGTCTCCCCCCCCCCCCTTTATTCCATTCGTTTCTTTCTTTTTTTTTTAATATTTTTTATTGAGTTTTTACAGAGAGGAAGAGAGAGGGATAGAAAGTCAGAAACATCGATGAGAGAGAAACATCGATCAGCTGCCTCTTGCACACCCCCTACTGGAGATGTGCCCGCAGCCAAGGTACATGCCCTTGACCGGAATCAAACCTGGGACCCTTCAGTCCAAAGGCCGACGCTCTACCACTGAGCCAAACCGGTTTCGGCATTCCATTCGTTTCTATAACCAGTAAGATCAACCAAGTCCTGTTAAAGCTTCCTGCTAAATACTGACAAAGTTTATTTCTCTCTCTCCATTTCCACTGCTACTCACATGGAGCTCAGGCCAGATGCGTCTATTAGTTGGACACCTGCAATCACATAGCAACTTGTCTGCATGTTCACATCATTCCTCAACACAGTTATCCATGATAATCAGAGTGATCTTTTTAATAAAAATTTATCTTTATTGTTGAAAGTATTAGTTAGATATGCCCCCTTTTCCCCCCATTGATGGCCTCCACCTATCACCCCCTCCCAGGCCTTTACCACACTATTGTCTGTGTCCATGGGTTATGAATATATGCATATAAGTTATTTGTTTAACCTCTTCCCAACCCCTAATCCATCCCTCCCTCAATGAGCAAAATGAACTGATGAAGAAAATAGATCCAGAAACATAGAAGCATGGAACAGAGTGATCTTTTTAAAAAATGTAAATGAGATCATGTTGAAATCTTTATGTGACTTAGGAGGATAGTCATACATCTCAATTTGCTGAAATTGTACCAGTTTTTGCTTGTAATAATTACTAAGGACTCATCACTCTCAAGTCTGTTATGCTTCAGAGAACAAATTATATGGTCATATTGCCTTTGAGGCCTGACCTCACTGGCCTCTGTCTACCTCTGCTGCTGGATCTTTCTGAGTTAGAGCTACCATGTCCTACACGTCCTGGGATGGACCACGTTCCCTTCCACCAAGGTTTCATGCTGTTCCTCTTTCAGGAATGCTTTTCACATCCTCGTTCCCTCCTAATTTCTACTCATTCTTCTGATCATACCAGAAAACAAAACGCGGGAACTTCTTCTGGTTAGATCACAGCTGTATTAAATAGTGCCTGAATCAATAGTGGTTGAATAAGTGAATCTCAGGCTACTTCCTCCTCAAGGAAAACCTCCCCCGTCTTTCCCTCTCCCCCACGATTTGGTAGATTTCTGTAGGACATGTTATAAAACCATGCACTTCCTTTCAGAACATGTGCCTCAATTTGTGACCACATGATCATTATTTCAGTAGACACGGACTTTGATGGGAGTAAGGATCCTTTCCGTGGGGCCTGCTTTTCTGTGTGTATCCTATCCACGCTCACCTAAAAACATGTGTCGAATGAATAAAGGAATGAGCATTGTGACAACAGCATTCTAGTAGGTATTTTAGCAGCTCTTAGAAAAATGAGATATTGTCTTATTCTCTAGAAGCTTACAATGTAGTTGAGGGAGAGAAAAGACAAAAATACACAAGTAGGTGGCAGTGCAAGATGATGATTGACTCAAGGCCCTAGATATTACACCGATCAACCCCAACTCATCAGAGCAGCATTAAGTGACGATCGCAGTGATAGTGGTTGTGACAGTCACATGAGGTGTCTGCATAGCAAGAAGTTGTACACGTTCAAAAGTGAAAAACCCTGCTGTGTCCCTCAGTGTCAAGTAAAGAAGTAAAGAAGAAGGAAAACTCGAATTCAGTTTTGAAAAACCCACCCTCTAACAATCGCTTCTTAAGTATTTTTATACAACAAGACCCAGTCCTGGCCCATGTAGATTAGGGAATGGCCAAGCTGGCCTCCTGTTTTCATAAATAAAGATTTCTCGGCTGTAGTAACAGCCATTTATTTACATCCTGTTGGTTTTCACAACGTCACATGAGAACTGAGTAACTGCAACAGAGATCATGTGGAGAATATTGGCTATCTGGCCTTTCACAGAGAAGGCTTGGTAGCTGCCGAGTTAAATTCTCAGGGTTGAGTCGGGGAGACAGCTGTAGAACACTTACAATTGTGCAATTGTATGTCAGAAGCTTCATGGAGGAGGAGTAGACAAGGATAGGAGAGCTTAGTCAGGAAAGGGCACCTACAAGTGTGAGTGTTGTCTTGAAGGATCATATAACCAGCAGGAATTTGATTACAAAGAAAGAAGAAGGAAAAAAGAAGATACATGGAAAAATAAGGTGAGGATGCAGGAATGAACACACCTATTTGGAGGGAAATACATAGAATGTCCAGTTGGGACCATGGGCTCCCAGTGGGATGCCCGTGGTGAAAGCTTCACTAAGTGTGGCCAGAGGAAGGACACAGAGAGCCCTGAATGTTCAGCATTCGCCAGAGAGGTCAAGGGGGCTTTTGTCCAGAGCAACACGAGACACGAGAAAAAGGAATAGACTTTCAGGCTCTGGTTCCTGACAGGCAATGGGAGAAGAGCTGGGAGAGCAGGATGTGTACTGGAGAGGACAGAAGAGACTGCAGAGGAAATTTAGCCCAGAGAGGGTTCTTTGTCCACATGGTGTTTGAATATTTTTTAAAAAATTAACTGCCTACATTTATGAAAGCATATTTTACACTAAAAATCTAGATTTCAACAGTAAATGACAACAGCATTCTAGTAGGTATGTTAGCAGTTCTTGGAAAAATGAGATATTGTCTTATTCTGCTCTTATTAGATAGCAGACTATGCCCTGCGTTAGAGAACAAATCATGTTCTGCTTTAGAGAACCCTCTACAGCTTACAGAAAAACTGGCCCTACTTTTTTCGACAGCTTCTTTAAAAAGCAGAATATCCACCCAGCCAGCATGGCTCAGTGGTTCATAGAGCATCGATCTATGAATCAGGAGGTACGGGTTCGATTCCCAGGCAGGGCATATGCCCAGGGTGTGAGCTGGATCAACAGTAAAGGGCAGGCAGGAGGCAGCTGATCAATGGTTCTCTCTCATCACTGATATTTCTATCTCTTGCTCCCTCTCCTTTCTTCTCTGAAATCAATTTAAAAAAACTAAGAAACAATAACAATGTACCTGCTAACTCTAGGCCTGCATTCTTAAATGAGGATGAATTGCTGATGAGCTGCCATGTGAGGTGTTGGCCAGAGCAGGCTCATTTAATCGTGTAACATAACCCCTGTTGGCACTGGAGCTGGTAGCCCATTAGACCATAATCTGGACATAAAGTCTGAAAAGTCTTTAATTAGAATGGAGCCAACACATTCACCTTTCTTTCCTGCTCTCAACTCCTGTCTACCGACTGTTCTTTTTGAAGTTTGACAGAGATTCACCTCTTTCATTTTCTTTCCCAGTAGCAAAGTTTCCTTCTCTGTCCCCTGCCCCCCAAATGTTAATTAGCTCAGTTGCTTTTTCCCCTATACAGAAAGTAGGTGGATGTGTATTTTTTAAAAAAATTATCTTTATTGTTGAAAGTATTATAGATGTCCCTCCTACTTCCCCTAATTACCTCCCTCCTACTGCCCCCCTCCTCCCTGATCTTCACTGCACTATTGTCTGTGTCCTTGGGTCATGCACATATGCATATACCACTATGCTAAGTGAAATCAGCCAGGCAGAGAAAGATAAATATCACATGATCTCACTCATTTGTGGAATATAATGAACAACATAAACTGAAGAACAAAAATAGATCCAGAGACAGAGAAACATCAATCAGAAGGCAGGGGATGGTGGGGGTAATGGGGAGAGATCAACCAAAGGACTTATATGCATGCATATAAGCCTAAGAAATGGACACAGACAATAGAGGGTTGGGAGCATGAATGGGAGGTGAGGGGTAATGAGGGAATAAGGACACATATATAATACCTTAATCAATAAAGAAATTAAAATTAAATAAAAATCTCTACAGGAAAAAAAATAAATTCTCCAGTTAATCTCTTCCTGTGCCCACTCCTCCTTCCCTCTGAAATTCCTCAGCCTATTGCAGGCTTCCCTGCAAGATCCATTTTGTTCATCAGCTTCTTTTGCTCATTAGACTCCATACATAAGTGAAATCACATGATTCTTGTCTTTCTCTCGCTGGCTTATTTCACTCAGCACAGTACTCTCCAGGTCTCATACTGCTGCAGTTCCTTCATTTTTAAACACTGAGGATGTGTATGTGTGAGAGAGAGAGCAAGAGAGACTTTTAATTGGATTCTGATAAATCGTATAGGTGAGCATCTGCCTTGAGGTTAAGACCTATGATGCAATTCCTTTGTAGAATATCTTTCTCTTTTCTTCCTCATTAATTCCTCACAGAACACGTCTTACCTGCGAACCACCCATTCTAACCCGATCCCCTTTCCCTAAGATTGCAGGGCCCATCTGCTCCTTCTTGCTTAAAGGACCAGGACAGATTTTGTTTATGCTTTTCAGTAGCGTTTCATTTTTAATGCTTCCTCAAACAAAAACTGTTTCTCCCAAGAAAGTCTCTTAAGAGTGTAGCTGGTGTTTCCTTTCCAAGAGGATTCTTTAAATTCCTCCATACAATGTGTCTCTCCCTTTGCCTGGCTGGTAAAAACAGGCTGCAATGCACTTCAGTATGACTGGATGAAGTGTGATTCCCAGCGAAGAAGATGCTCTAAGTGGCAGCTAATCTGTCTGCAATGGGGCAGAGCTGGGGTGCTCCTGACCCCCCCAACACTGAGCTTACTGTTGCAACGCTGAGCCATGAGGGGAGCAGGCCCCAGGATGGATTCTGCTGATCCAGTGCTAACCACACAGCACCAGGTGTAAAGCCTGGCTGTGATCTGGTTACGTGTGTTTTATGTTTTGAGGAAAATGACTTGGCCCTTGAAAAGCACTTTAGGTGAGTTCTGGGTCAAAAGCAGCTAACAGAGCTGGGATCCTGCCAGAGACCCGGGAACTAATGTTCAGGTTTTTATAAAATTGCATATTATAGCATTTCTGTGCTATGTAGGAGCATGGGTAAGGTCGAGTCCTGGTTGGAAAAGGCTAGCCACCAACCTAATGGGGCTGACCTTGATTGTGCCCTGCCTGGTCCCCAAAGTGAGGGGGTTGAAACAGATGATGCTTAGGTGTGTGCGTGCCGAGCCTGGGAGTTCAGAGATGGGTGGTGGGGCCCTGTCTGTCCGTGAGGAATCGAGGTTTTCCTCATGACCGAGCCACACTGCCTGGGCCAGGGAGCTGCCGAAAGCCCCAATGTCTCCCAGGGGTCAAGGTGGAGGTGGGGCAAGCCTGCGTTCCATGGAAAGTCTGTGTGATGAAGTGAAGAAAGAATGGCTCTGATTTCAGACAGACTGGGGCCCACATTCAGGTTCTCTAACCTCATTGACTCCATTCCTCGGCCTTTGGTTTCCTGTTCTGCCAAAGAGGATCATACCTGTTACATTAGTCAGCGAGGGCTGCCGAGGCACAGTACCTCAGAGCGGGCCCCGGGTGTGCATATGCGTGTGTGCATGTGTGTATGTGTATGTGTAGAGCATACAAGCATGTATCCATCTCTATAGAAAGAAAGACAGCCCAGCTGTTGTGACTCCGTGATCAAGCTTTGGGTTACGAACCAGGAGGTCACAGTTCGATTCCCAGTCAGGGCACACGCCCAGGTTGTGGGTGGCAGCTGATCTATGGTGTGTCCCATCATAGATGTTTCTCTCTCTCCCCTTTCCCCTCTGAAATCAATAAAAATGTGTTTCAAAAATAAAGGAAGACAGTCAGAGACAGGGATACAAAGGAGGAGAGACCCTACAGGGATGTGAGAGCTGCTGGGCACTCAGAAGGCGTGTAAGGGGTCAGGGTTACCTTGTTAGAAAAAAGGGCATGGAGACTAGACAAGCGGGCAGCCAGCAGTGTCCCCAGCTGTGTATGTGTAGTCAGACACTAATGGCATTATTCATCATCTTCACTGAAAGGAGCTCCTAATGAATAAGAATTTTTTTTTTTTTGCGATGTGTTGACACCATTTTAAACTTTAGTATACTTTTCGTTTCTAAATAATTAAAAAAGAACTCTTTTGAATGTGATTTTAGCTTTTCATAGCCATAAGGCCACATTGTAAAAACCTGGAAGTAAAAGGCTTGGCCAAAGAGGACAAATGATGTAGAAGAAATATCAAGGGTGCTCACTACTGAATGCGGGGACAATGGGATGGACAGGGAGAAAGTGCAGGCACACGTTGAACCTGCAATTAATATGCATGAGCTGGTATTAGAATAATTACAATGGTTTACATGCCGAGATGCCTCCATCTTTCCCAATGTAACAGAAATGCCAATGTACAGTGTAGATTTATGAGAACTAACCAATGTTTCTGGCCCCCGGTAAAATGAGAGCACATGCTGGAAGTAAAACAGCCATTTACACGAATGTGTCAATCTTCTCTGAATAGAATGCTCCAGATCAGCGGTCGGCAAACTCATTAGTCAGCAGAGCCAAATATCAACAGCACAAAGATTGAAATTTCTTTCAAGAGCCCAATTTTTTAAACTTAAACTTCTTCTAACACCACTTCCTCAAAATAGACTCTCTGAGGCTGTGGTATTTTGTGGAAGAGCCACACTCAAGGGGCCAAAGAGCCACATGTGGTTCGTGAGCCAAAATTTGCCAACCACGGCTCTAGCTGAATTTATATTTGTACAGTATTTTTTCTCTTGGGAAGAAGGGCTGAATGCTTTGCCCGATTGAAGCATCCTGAGGTTTCTGGGTTCCCCATCAGGGGGGAAGCGAGGGCACTGGCTGGACTGAAAGGCAATCTGAGATTCAAGTCCTTGGGAGAAGCAGAGAACAAAGCATTTCAACAAAAGCAAGGGACTGGGAGCCGGGAAGTGCCTTGAATGAACCAAGAGCAGATTCATGGGGTGGTGAATAGAAAGAGTGGAATGTCCCCCGAGTCATGAATGGGGATACACTGTGTGATCCCTGAGTGTGTGGCCAGAGTCACTATGTCAGACAGCACATCCCACAATTACTGGGGTGAAGAGAAATAAGCATCCTTTCTCAGGAAGTAACCGAATACCAGCTACATGTTATCAACTGGATGCCTCTCCAACGTTGGATCTTAGATTTTGGTCTGACTGACTCCTCTTTCTCTGGTCTGAAGTACTTTTCTTCTTTATTTTTATTCTGCGTATATGTGTCTTCCTCATCTTCAGTTCAATACTTTCTGTTCGTAAGGCATTAGCCGAGACTGTGACGCTATGCAAAACCCACACATGTACATGCTGTGTATAAAGCATGTAGTGTCGGGGGCGGGGGGGTTACCAGCCAATCACCGATGCTGTCTGCTTCCACCATGGCTGTGCTCTGCACATCAAGCACATGCAAGTCCTACATCGTGACACATGTCACACCTCTGGGCCTCCACACGGTCTGAAGCCCTGCCCAGAAATACTCAGTTTCCCTTCTGCCTTAAACTCTTATTTAACCCGCACCTTCAGTGAGGCCCAGGAGGGGCCTCTCTGACACCCCAGTTCCTTGTCAATGACCCTAAAATCATGCTGTAGTATTAGATTGCCTTCAGTTTCAATGCTGGGTAACTGCCTGCCTTCTCCATCAAGAAGAAGGGGCAAAAACTCCTCTCTTGTGGGGAGTCCTAGCATCTGCTGTGTTGGGGGTTAGGAGGCCTTTCAAGATTTCTGAGCTGAGGGAAGGGGTCATGACCCATTCTCTGATTGCTTATGTGGGCAATTGTGTGTGTATGTGTATGTGTATGTGTATATATGTATGAGTGTGTATGTATATGTATATGTGTATGTGTGTATGTGTGTATGTGTATGAGTGTATGTGTATGAGTGTGTGTATGTGTATGTGTGTATGTGTATGAGTGTGTGTATGTGTATGTGTATGAGTGTGTGTATGTGTATGTGTATATGTGTGTATGTGTCTATGTATGTGTGTGTGTAGGCATGTGTGTGTGTAGGCATGTGTGTGTGCGCGCACACAGTGTACAGGTATGCACACATGCTGTGTTTTCCTTATGATGGCCCAGGCTTTGCAAATAGGAAGAAACAGCTCTCACGTACCTGGTGTCTAAGACACCCGGCACACGTGGACTATGAAGGGTGTGTGCCTGGACTGAGTCTGATCAAGGGACGGGCAGGCAAACAAACAGGGTGCATCCTCCAGCCGAGGGCCCCGAAGGAAAGCAGCAGTGAGACATGGCCGCAGGGCGGGCAGGAAGTCCTGGAAACTGGGTTTGAAACATGACTTCCTGCCGGTCTCCTCCAACTAGAGCGAGAGAAAGGCCCAAGAGAGTGGACGGAACATGGCAGAAGTCACCTATGATGTTACAATACAAAGCACAGCATACTGTCCAGGGCAACGCTGGTGTTTTAATGCAATCAGTGAAACTGCAATATGAATTCCCTTCTCTGTTGTCAAAATTACCTCTGAATTCGTCAATTCTGTATTTTTCCCTTCGCGAGCCCTGGGTCTGTCATGAATGTGGAATTAGTGACTTTGCTCTGTCACCATTACCTGCCCACAAAGCTTTGTTTTTCCTCCTCTGGCACAGACTTAGAGTTGAGATTTTCTAATTTCATATTGTATTTCATTTTGTGATTTTTTTCTATCATATTGTTCTGGTTGTTAAATCCATTTGCCATGGGAAGGCTTATATAAAATCTAACACATTGCCAAAACCAGTTTGGCTCAGTGGATAGAGCATCGGCCTGCAGACTGAAAGGTCCCAGGTTTGATTCCAGTCAAGGGCATGTACGTTGGTTGTGGGCACATCCATAGCAGGGGGTGTAAGAGGCAGCTGATCAATGTTTGTCTCTCATAGATGTTTTTAACTTTCTATCCCTCTCCCTTCCTTTTTGCAAAAAAATCAATAAAATATATTTTAAAAAATCTAACACATTAATTTGTTATCAATGTAGAACTTTTATTTTGGTATACTATAAAATGTTCATTTTTATTGTTTGTACTGATAGGCAATGCATATCGTCAAGTTTTAATCTATATCATTTGTGAATTTTTTTCATCTTTAACTACCAAAGTTCTTCCTGTTTCTCGATTATCACTCAAATATTTTGTGGATTCACTGAAATGCATCACCATAGGTGTGTTTTTATTTAGGACATCTTTGTGCATGTGTGTGGGCAGAAGAGAGCTATTACCAAAAGATTGTAGGAGAACTTAGAATGCAAAGGGAAGCAAGGCTTAGAAGCTTATTCAACAGTTAATTAAATATCCTTTTGAGAATATAACACTGGAAGCTGTTTTCATCAAGCAGGGAAAATAATGCATTTCTTAATTTAGTTTTCATTTATCAGCTGCATTTAGACAGTTTAATTGCTATAATGAAAACTTTCTTTAATTCCCATCCTAGGGACCAAAATACACTTACTGCGTAGTCGAGACAATTTAGGTTTGGAAAACATTGACGCCGAGTGAAACTCCACATGGAGGTAATATCTGTTTTCTAACTTTAAAAGATAGAGATCCCCTATTCTCCCGAGTCTCAAGAATGAGGAGCTTGTACTAAGTCCCACCGCCATTCTCCAACCTTAACTTTGCAACCGTTGCACCAAGGGGGCCTTTCGGGGAAAACAAAGATGAATGTCCTCACCCAGCTCATGCTCAAGCTCCTGACCCTGCGGAGAGGTGGCACCAGCTGGTGTGGCTCAGGGGTCAAGCGTTGACCTATGAATCAGGAGGCTATGGTTAGACTGTGGTTCAGGGCCCATGTCTGGGTTGCAGGTTCGATCCCCAGTAGGGGGCCTACAGGACTCCTTCTCATTGTTGATGTTTCTCTCTCTCTCCCTGTCCCTTTCTCTCTGAAATCAATACAACTGTATTAAAAACCAGAAAGGTGTAAGGTCTACTGGTGGAGCCCAGTGAAACTAAGGAACACAGGTGGCAAGCTCGCAGAGAGACACCTGAAAATCACCCCTCTACCGCTGACTACAGGACTACGGGCTTCTGGGGCCAGAGGAAAGAGCCCCACCACCAATCTCAAGGCATTGTCTCAGGAATGACACACCTTGCACTTGACCCAGGCGATGCTCCAGAAACTGCTAGGCCCAGGCCTGGCAGATAGCCTAGTCCACCACGGCCATGATAATCAGAGCAGCTAAAATCCTAGAGATGTAACTGAACAGGGGAAAAAAATGACCCTGGAAAGCAGTCCTAGATAGAGAAATCAGACTGCCAGTTAATGGAAGCACAAACTTCTACAGCGTAATTAAAACAGGCTGAGAAGTAAGTAGATTAAAATCACGCTGCACTGCAGAGACCGGGACGGCTGGTCCCTCGGCAACGGGGGAAGTCTCAGTGCATCCGAGGGGCCTGGGAGAATCAGCAAGACTCCAGCCTCGGAGCATGGCCGCCTCGGGAGGCAGGCCTGGGTTCCTCCAGGTAACTGGGAGCTCTCTCAGGAGCTCCTGGGAGGGAATATACAGGGAAGACTCTTTTAATTATCGCTCTGGGTCGTATCTCCCAACGCTGTGGTCAGGAGCGTTGTACGTCGATGACAATGCCATGGTGGCTCTTCAGTGTGCCTTCCAGCTCACGGGGAGCGCGTGCCATCACGCCACTGTAGCTTCCCCTGAGATGCCCTGGACCCCAAGAGGGGGTAGGGGTGGGGCTCCCTTATGGCCACGAATAAGCTGCTGAAGAGGAAGGCAGCCCAGCCTCCGGAGGCCTTTAACGAACGCTGCGTTCCTGTAAGATGAGTCCGTGGCCAGATGTCCTCTCTGGCCTCCGCAGTGCTATTTCAGCATCACTCAGCAGCGGCCAGATAAGGGCGTATCTCTGCTGGTTCCCAGACGGAATGCTGCCTGCCCCTCATCACTGAAACCTTACTCTGCCCTCAGCTCTGAAGGGCTGCACGTGTGAGGGGGGCGGAGGGGAGGCAGAGACACAGAAAGGACACTGGGCTGCATTGGAGATAAGGAGCCTCGAGGGGCAGAGATACCCATCCCAGTCCTGCAGGGCGCTGGCCGGGGAGACAGATGTCAAAGAGCCGCTGGGAAATGTGGCTGGCTCTTCTGATGTGTCCCTGGTATTCAAGCTTCTATTTTCACTATGATCCTTATTCTAACATATGCAAAAAATCATAAGCAAATCACATTTAGAGAAGAGGCAAGATTTTGCCAAAACCGGTTTGGTTCAGTGGTCAGAGCGTTGGCCTGTGGACGGAAAGGTCCCAGGTTCGATTCCGGTCAAGGCCATGTACCTTGGTTGCAGGCACATCCCCAGTAAGAGGTGTGCAGGAGGCAGCTGATCGATGTTTCTCTCTCATCGATGTTTCTGACTTTCTATCCCTCTTCCTTCATCTTTGTAAAAAGTCAATAAAATATATTTAGAAAAAAAGAGGCAAGACTTTCTCAGTCTCTATTCTTACATGTATTTCCTAATGGACTGGGCTAAAGACACAAATCTTGGCTGTGGTGGAACCCAGACCAGAACCAAAAACTCATGATCATTGTTGTTGTTACTATTATTCATCTTGTTGTTGCTTATTGTTTCCTTTGCTTTAGATACATAAAAACATCTGAGTTGACTTAAATGGATATTTCTCCAAAGATAAGTAAGAGACCAATGAATACACGCAAATACGCCCAACGTCATTAGTTACGAGGGAAATGAAAATGCGAACCGCAATGACAGGTCACACACTGTCCAGAATGATTACACCATAGAAATGAGGAAAGAGCCAAAGCCGGTTTGGCTCGGTGGATAGAGCGTTGGCCTGAGGACTGAAGGGTCCCAGGTTCGATTCCGGTCAAGGGCATGTACCTTGGCTGTGGGCACATATCCAGTGGGGGGTGTGCAGGAGGCAGCTGATCGATGTTTCTCTCTCATCGATGTTTCTGACTGTCTATCCCTCTCCCTCCCTCTCTGTGAAAAATCAATAAAATATATTAAAAAAAAAAAAGAAACAAGGAAAGAGAGAAAGTGTTGGCACGGATGTGGAGAAATCGGAGTATAAAATGGTATAAGCCTCCCTGGAAACTGTTTGGCAGTTCCTCAAAAAGATAAACCTAGAATTACCAGGGGACCCAGCAATTCCACTCCTAATTCTATACCCCCTACACTGAAAACACATCCTCAAACAAGTACTAGTACATGAATATTCATAGCAGCATTATTCATAGGAGCTAAAAGGTACGCATAACCTGAAGCTCAGTAACAGGCGAACAGGTAAACACAATGTGGCTTATACATTCAAAGGGATATTACTTAGCCATAGAAAGAGTGAAATGCAGATGCATGCTACAGTGTGGATGAACTTCACAACTCTGTGGAAGAAAGGAGACACAAAGGTCAGATAATGTTGATTCCGTTTCTGTGAATAGTCGGAATAGAGACAGGGAACATGAGTGATTATTACATAAATGACTAGACACCTGATGCACAAAATTTGGGCGGGATTAGGCCTTCGCAGCCTCAGCTGCCTGGATCCCCCCCTGGCAGCCTCGGCGGCAGCCCCGGCTTCGTCCTGGAAGGATGTTCTGAAGGATGTCCGGTCTAATTAGCATATGCTTGTATTATTATAGAAAGCCAGAGAAAGCTTGCAGTGAGTAGAAGTTTTTATTTTTTATTTATTTTTTATGGGGAGTTCGTTCTTAGAAAATTGACAAAGCACGATTTTCATAATCACCCAATAAGGTCAAAATGTCTTAGACTAGCTTTTAGGGTTGTCTGCCACGTTTCTGACTCATTTCCTAATTCGGAAGCCAAATTGGATCTTTTCTACTTTTTCTTTTTAAAATAACATTATTAGCAAATAGACAACACAGGGGTTCTTATAGGCTGGCCCCAGTGCTAACCACTTTACATATCCCGTTTCCGTAAATGTCCCGACGCCCAACAAACCAGGTGAGGAAACCGAGGCTGGGAGAGAAAATAAACATAAAACTGGTGAAGGTCGGGAAAAGGATTTGCATCCGGAGAGCTGGGTGGTCAAAGCGCCTGGTGGCGGGTGCTGGTCCGGATTTTGGCTTTTACTTTCCTGTCTTTGCGATTTGTATCCCCAATGCCAAGTCCACTCGCTTCTGTTTTCTCTATCCTGGCCCTCGGGCAGGGGTATCTTTCCTCCACTTGGACTTAACGGGGAGAGCGCATGTTCTCTGCCTGCGGCTGGCACTTACCCTTCCCTGGTTCTAATCATCGCACTGCCAGTCCGATGGCACAGCGAGGCGGGCGGGAAGCACGTCTAACATTTGTACCTCCAGCCCTCCCTGGAGCAGTATCTTGCTCAGAACAGCTGTCCAGTAATTATATTTCAAAGATTCTTATAGATTACCTGCCAGGAAATATTGTTTGACCACAGAACTTTTGTTACAATTTCTTCATAAAAATGGATTTCAGCCCTTCAATCCTTTACTAAGTGCCATTTTTTTTTTATATTTTGAGAGAATTAAATAGGCTGAGCCTTAGTAAAATAGTCCTAATTTTAACTCAAAGTGCTTAAAATACAAAGCATTAAAATGTATTTTTTAAAAATATATATATATATATTATTGATTTTTTACAGGGAGGAAGGAAGAGGGATAGATAATTAGAAACATAAATGAGAGAGAAACATGGGTCAGCTGCCTCTTGCACACCTCCCACTGGGGATGTGCCCGCAACCAAGGTACATGCCCTTGACCGGAATCGAACCTGGGACCCTTCAGTCTGCAGGCCGACGCTCTCTCCACTGAGCCACACCAGTCAGGGCATTAAAATATATTTTTATCCAAGTGCTCACCTGTCCAACCTTGAGACTAAAGGGAAAAGAAATTGCTCTTTGTAAATCTGTTACGTTAAAGCTCTTATTCTCATGAGTTTCACTGATGGGTCCAGATAGAGAAATTAACTTACAGAAGTAGTCAGCATAATTGCTCAAAAATGCAAGCGTAAACTACTGTGCACTTTTGTATGACTTCTGCATATTCCAGTATTCGGTTCCTCCCCTTTAAGGTGCTCGGACCCGCCAGCTGTAGGAATACGTATAAGATCACCGTGCAGCACACAAAACAAACCGTCATGGAGAACAAGGACATCAGCACATTGTCCGCTGAATTGTTTCCTCATGTGACTCCTGCTCCTGGAGTAACGTTTTCTCTGTGATTGTTCAGGTATCACGTCCAATGTTTCTTCAGACATCCGTGTCTTTCCAACAAAAGCACAGGCTCTCTGGAAATTTCAATGGCCAAATCACTGACCACCCTGGACCTTCCAATGGGGCCGGTCCCTGGGGCTTGACGACCTTTCTTCACTTCTGAAGACACAAGGGAAGCCATCTAATTTCCAACGTCAGTGTCGTGTGTTCACCAAGAACATTTCACTGGCATAGGGCTTCCAGCACTCAACTGCAAAAAGCCCTTCTGCTTCGTTCACACCCGAGCGTGTTCGTGACAGAGCGCATCTCAGCGCCACTTGGAGTCCAAAGTGTCTGTGCACAGCCGTGGATCTCAGAATGTGTCCGAAACACCAGCCTGGAGGCCGACCGGCTGCAGTTTCCCGCCTCTGAGACACACAGCTGGGGAGCACTGCCATCTAAGCCCAGGCTTTCTTGGGTATTCATAGAAAGAAAGGTGTCCTTAAAAATTCTATCTATCTATCTATCTATCTATCTATCTATCCATCCATCCATCTATCTATAAAAAATTATATATATCTATCTATATATCTATCTATATATATCTATATGTATATAGAAAGAAAGGTGTGTTTAAAAATTATATATATATATATCTATACATATCTATATATCTATCTATATATATAGAAATAAAGGTGTTTAAAATTATATATATCTACATAGATATATAATATATAGATATATAGATATATAGATATATAGATATATTGCCTTGTCATAAAAGGACTGCAAAATCCATTAACACATTATCATTTTATATATAAAAGTCACACTATGCATTGGTATTTCAGCCATCATGTGAAAAGTAAACAAGACAGTCTTCAATCAATGTCATTCCCAAGGAGTCAGCACGGATGTGTCCCGACAAATCTTGCAGCCAGAACAGAAAATATGTGTAGCCCCGGCTGGTGCGGCTCCGTTGGCTGAGCCTCAGCCTATGAACCAGGAGGTCAGGATTCATTCCCAGTCCGGGCGCATCAGTGCTTCTCTCTCATCATGAATGGTTCTTTATATCCCCTCTCCCTTCCTCTCTGAAAGAAATAAAAACATATTTTTAAAAAGAAAATGTATGTAAATTTGATTGCTGTTTTTAAAAAATATATATTTTATTGATTTTTTTTTTTTTTTACAAAGAGGAAGGGAGAAGGATAAAGAGTTAGAAACACTGATGAGAGAGAAACATCGATCAGCCTTCTCCTGCACAACCCCTACTGGGGATGTGTCTGCAACCAAAGTACACGCCCTTGACCGGAATCGAACCTGGGACCCTTCAGTCCACAGGCCGACGCTCTATCCACTGAGCCAAACCAGTTAGGGCGACTGCTCAATGTTGACATGAGGGCTTTTGGCTGTCCCTTCAGCCGTAGACACAAATACCAAATTGTGAAGGCGTCTCATTCACAAAAGCTGGGTGTGTCCTCTTCCCAAGGTGCTCAGCTACCCTAAATGAGATTAAGTGTCTGAGTATCTGTTGTGTGTTTTGCAAAATGCAAGTTAGCCGGATAGTCAGGCAACTGTTAGGACATGCGATCAAATACAGGCTGGTAGTTCAAGGCAAGTGGATCAAAAAGGTAACCCCTGACACGTGCACCCAGGAATATGTAGAGTTTTCAGAAATTGGCTAAAAAAAATGGAAAGCCCTACCAAGGAAAATATTTAACTTCTTATTCCATGGCAGTAAGAACACTCACCATAAAGTCTATTTCTCAATAAAATGTTAAGTGTAGAATGCAGTATTGTTGACTATAGGTATGATCAAATACTTAATCTTTAATTTGACTTTTTACTTAGAAAGTGCAAAATAGAGACTGATTCATAGAGAGCAGGCAGACAGCTATTGGTGAGGGGGCAGAGCCGCTGTTGGGGGGAGTGGAGGGATTGAGCAAAAAAAAAAAAGAGAGAAAGAATTCATGGACATGGATGGACATGGATAACAGTGGGGTGATTTCAGGGGGAGGGGAAGGGGGAGGTAGGGATAGAAGAAGGATTAAGGGGAATAAATAGTGATGGGAAAAATTAAGAAAAGATGTTTAAAAGCACACAGGAATGGAAATAAGAAGTGAGACAGCTGCCACTGGTTTTGCATAATCCTGTGCCGATTACTAAATAAATACACACATGGATACTTGGGCGGCATTTCCTGAAGTATTGGCGGAGCCATAATCACACTAGACTCTCATGTACTGCAACAGGACCTATTTACACAGCACCGAGGGGAATCCAAACGCGTGTGTGACATTCACTCAAGAACCAAAGTGTCTGCCCAGAAAAAAAAAGAAGAAATCTTTTAAATAACTGCAATTTTTGTTAAAAAAAAAATGATTGAAGGCAGAAGTGCACCAAGTTGGAAAAGGAAGCAGCCGGATGCAGTGAGAGCCGCCTGACCCCTGACCCGCGGCTGTGTGCCCCCAAGTCCGGCACATCAGCCGCAATGACTGCCTCGCCCCCTCGGTCGCTGTTTTCACTGGGAACCACCTTCCCCCGCCAGCAGCAATTGGAAAGCTGGAGAGGAATTCGAGGTGGGAAGGATAAATCAAAGGGACAAAAATCGCTCTCACACCATCACAAATAGCTTTCCTGCTTTTTTCCTTGAAAGAGTTCTGGTCAGCAACTTAGAGCAATCCCATTCCGGGCAACCCAACTGTAGGCATTTCGTTGAAAAAGACAATGTTATTGAAACATCCGAGCGAAACATGACTTGGTGAGTTTCACCCAATAGACAAAAGTCTGAGCTACAACTTAACTTTCAGAGACAGGCGATGGATTGAGATAAGTCACATTTCTTCGACCCTCAGAGCGGGAGCTGACGAATATATTTCCGTGTCATATTGCAAGTGCCGCGTGTCTAAGGTAATGTGCATGTCTGTCTAGGCAACATATGCTTCTTTTTAAAAAATGTAAATTTATTGGGGATAACATTGGTTCAGTATGTGCTTCTTAATTTCCAGAGAAAGGTGACCTATGATATTTCAGGTCATTGTGTAGAGATTTTAATTCTCTAGCAAGGAGCACCATAAACATCATCTAGAAATCACATCATTATCACTCTTAGCTTCATGATATCTTAAAATTCATCTTCAATATGTGTATGCTTGTGTGTGTGTGTGCGTGTGTGCGTGTGTGGGCATGCTAAGTTGAACTTTTAAACTAGGGATTTGCTATAGACAATGTGTTTAGGTGGTGGTTCTAGGTCGCCCGAAGACTACTCATTCCTAAGGAAATACCATAATACCTGTATTGGGAACATTTTTCTCCAAACAGCTGAGCGCATTTGTATGCAGTTCCTTCTACATTTAGTTGAACTTCCCTCCCAATAGAGAAGCAAAACATTTGTTCCCATTTTGTATAAAATTACCTTAATGTGTATCTTAGATATGTTACTGAAAATTGAAAAGCATTATTAGCAAAACAAAAATGTGATTCTGTGCGTGCATTTTTGGTAAAACTAGTTAATGTTTTGACATTGGTTTCCATGAAGTGATATGATTCTTTCCAATACTATCACAATTCAAATATTTTTATTGATTTTTTTTTTTTTACAGAGAGGTAGGGAGATGGAGAAAGTTAGAAACATCGATGAGAGAGAAACATCAATCATCTGCCTCCTGCACACTCCCTACTGGGGATGTGCCCACAACCAAGGTCCATGTCCTTGACCAGAATGGAACCTGAGACCCTCCTGAGTCCACAGGCTGACACTCTATCCTCTAAGCAAAATTGGTTAGGGAACAATTCAAATCTTTTTGATAAGGGCAAGGCAAAGCTAAAAAAAAAATCCAATACTCTAATAAGTATATTCATGGTTGTTATTCTCTAAAATCAAGGGGCTCATAGATTGAACAAAGGCAGGCTAACATTATATCTGTAGCATAAGGAATGCTTATAAAATGGGGCCAGCTTTCAGTGTTCTCCCTTTTGCTATTGTTGCTGATGCTCACACACATCCCAGCATCACTCCCTGTCTCTCCATGCCCTTTTCACCTGAATCCTGATCCTCAGTGTCTCCTTCTAGTCCTCCTTCTGTCCTCTTTTCACTTAGCCATTGCTAGCTTCTCAGAGGAAAGGCTGGAAGAGCTATGATTTCCTCCTCAACATTTTTTGTCTCAGCTCCTTCAAAATTAGAAAAGAACCTATTTCAAATTTCTATCACCTACATTTATTATACTCCAGGGCACTGTAATAGTTATTCTAGCTCTTCAAAGATTAAAATGTTGTCCTTTATAAATGGGAAGATAATTTTTAACAATCACAAATCAGGAACTTTGCGGAGTGTCTGAAGGAATAATAATAATAAAAAAAAAACTGGAAACCAGTGTGGTAAAGAGTAACTTATTTCTTAGTGGTTCAGATATGACTGAAGAGTTGAATCACAGATATGAAGATGTTAGAAGTATGATATATTCACTATTTTTTACTAGAGTCCTTTTTTCTTTATAAAAACGATGCAAGAACACATTTGCTAGTGACTAATTTACCTTGATCTTCAAGATAAATGATCTTTTTTCCCCTTTATCTGATGCTAATTTTATGGTATCCCAGCAAGAATCTAAAACCAAACTGAATCTTAATAAGTGTATTCAATCAGTTGCTAAACTGAGTTAAATAAAGTAGACTCAGGATAGAACCTAACATCTTGTGAGCTTTTGTACCCTTTTTCTACGTGTTGCCTTCCATACTGGGAGAGTGTATCTGGATGGCCCCCAAGACAGCAGTGAGGCCTAGGGGCAGAACACACCTCACCTCTTGGTTTTCTCATGCAGTTCATCAGTAGCCATACAACTATTTATAACTTCAGAACTTTCCTGGTATGAGACACAGTCAATGCACTCCAGCAGAATAATGTTCTTACTTAGGAATGAAACAAAAAGCAAACAAATAGACCCATCCTATTACAGGATTTCAAAGGACCCTCGGAGGCTACTGTTGGGAGGTTTTCCTTTCCACTAGATTAAGAATTAGCAAAGACTTTTATGCCTTTATTCCGCATGCAATCCAATCCCGAGCTTCAGTTAAGACTACCCTTTTAAATACTCAACATAATGACATTCATCCTTTAAAAATAGATTTTTAAAAAACTAGGACGATGAATCTGCACTCTCCCTCAAAAGTGGAGGCCTTTATCTGGGATACTAAGGTGCTCAGTTTCTTGGTAGAAACCCGCCCAGGGATTTCCAGTTTGTCTTGGTCACCTCAGATTGTACTTTGCTCCAAACCATCTGACTACCTGCTGAGGTCAGTCGGTGGGCAGGTGAGGTCAGTCGGTGGGCAGGTGAGGTCAGTCGGTGGGCAGGTGAGGTCAATCGGTGGGCAGGTGAGGTCAGTCGGTGGGCAGGTGAGGTCAGTTGGTGGGCAGTTGAGGTCAGTCGGTGGGCAGGTGAAGTCAGTCGGTGGGCAGGTAGGGAGAGCATCGCATGACCAACCGGAGTTCAAATGAGAGACTTGGGGTACAGGTAGACAACAACCTCTATTTTCTTTCTTCCTAAAGCTTCTCTTCCCCCCCTCCCTCTGAAACTTCTCCACGCTAACTTTAAGCTATTTGATTCCTCCAGTGTCCGTTCACAGCCTCTGAGCCTCATGCTTTCTTCTCCTCTGGGATCCATTTCTCCTCTAAACACTTATCATCCGATGCATTGTGCAAAGAGAATTCCCAGCAGTCGATCTTGAAATGAAAGGTGAAGTGTTGAGCCTCTGAGTGTTTGCAGGGGCCGGTGTCAGTACCTGCAATGCCTCCTGTTGACAAGGCTGGCTATCGCTGGGAGCCTTCCCCGTCTCTCTATTCTGCTCGGCTTCAGAAATCAGCCATATCTGATTGTTCTTTCAGATCAAAGGAGGCAGGAAAACAAAGTGCTCTGTGCAGGCCCTTTCAGGCTGCACTTTGTTGTTAAAAGGGGAAGAATCCCACTAGGACCCCTCACTCACTTTCAGATATTACCGAACTTTTGTAAGAATTTCTATTCTTCCTCCCCAGCCCTCTCTCCTGCACCTCCCCTCTCTGTCGGTTCCCTGATTGGCCTCAATAAATGTTTCTTTGCTCCCCTAAGATCTGAGTGTGCTGCTAAGAATGAACTGTGGATGCCACACCAGAGCAGGCCACAGATAAATGCAACTGGAGGAAATCTGCTGTTTTTAGAGGGTGTGGCATGCAGCCACCAGACTTTAGTCCAGAAAAGGGTCGTTTCCCTTTCTTCAAAATAATACTTTCTGGTCTCATTCCTGGAACTCATGTTGTGGAGTTTTTCCTAAAGGTCAAGCCTGGCTTCAATTTCTGGGTCCCCGCACATGCCTGGGCTGTCGGCTTGCTCCTGAGTAGGGGGCCTGCAGGAGGCAGCTGATCAATGATTCTCTCGCATCATGGATGTTTCCATCTTTCCCTCCTCCTCTCTTCCTCTTTGAAACCACTCAAAGAAAAACATATTTTTAAAAAGGCCGCTATATGGTACGGACTGTGAATGCTCCAGGTGTACTCAGGTGGGAAGGACTAAGCCAGCCTGGGTCACCAGGAGCCAACTCTGCCACCCATTAAGTGACCCAGAGAAAGCTGTGGCCAAGTACCTGCTATCGAGAGCAGCAAGGATGACGACAGTGTCGTTGGTATGCTTTCAAAAAAATCCATTTCTTGTTGGACACAGGAAGTGGTTTTCTATCAAATTGGAACACGACAGAAGGAAAGGTGTCGCAGACGTTGTCAAAAACAAACAAATTAGAATCGAGCTGTGTGCCGCGAGTCTTGGATCTCTCAGCCAGTTTACACATCAAGATGGCCGAACACACAGAGCTTGTAAATTCTCCTGTTGGAAACGTTTTTGGAGAATTTCACAAAACTCAGTGGGATCTTGGTGGGGATACTGACATTACCACTGGGCTCTTTAATGACAGCTAAGCAAAGGAACACCACTCCTCATTTACTCAAGTAGAATTCAATACCACCATGAGGTGATGGGACAACACTTCTCTATTTCGAGACCAATTTCCCTGCTGTGATTTTTTAACTCTTTTATTTGCCAGTGACTTCAATTTGCTTCCCACAGACTACATTCATATCCTCTGCGTGCGTTTTCCTATATAATTATCCTATTTTTCTTCTCCAACCCTGTTATCGTTCATCATATCTATATTTTGTATATACTTACATATTATTTTAATTTTAAGTGTCCCAAATCAGCAGTCTGCCTTAATTCATAACTCCTGCTCCTGTTCCCCTAGAACTCTGTCCTTGAGATAAGCAGAGTGTCAAACAGCTTGCCACTTTCAGTCCTACAACATCCCCATGTCATGCCATTTGCAATCAGCATGATTGACTGTGGGAGGGATGGTGTATAGAGCATCTTACCTGCTGCCCCATTAGGAAAAGCCCCTTCTCTAAGGGGTGCTGAGAGGCCACTCTACTGGACCACCTTTTACAATGTTGATGGGTGGGGGTCATTGCTGCTCTGCTACGGGACTTCAAACCGGAATTTGACATGCATGATCCCCTTGGGTTGGGGGTGGGGGGTTGAGTTAATTGATCTTATGCTGAGGCAGAAAGCGAGACACATCACAAGAGGAACAGATAGGGTGCATGGGACTCAAGGGTTACGTGCTCTTCTCTTGAGGGGACAGAATGGGTGGATTGGTGGTGAGATAAAGCATGGAGGTAGAGTTCTGCTGCATCAGCCATGTCGGCTGCCTTTGCCCTGCAAGGCCCTTCCTCCAGCTCTCTCATAGGCTGAGTTCTCAGCTGGATTCTTCCCAAGGAATTTTCCCGTGAATTCTTTCCAAGATTCTCCTGTTACTTTCTGTCACGGGGCCTATTAATATTTGATTAAATTATTTGTTTTATATTAGCTGTCGCTGAAGAAGTCAAACTCCACAGTCGACCTTGACTCTCTTGGCACCTCTATTGCCAGCACTCAGCATGCCAGCTGACATGTTGTAGACACATAATAAGGAGGGCTGAGTTACATAGTGATGGGTGGAGGTGGGGGTAGGAGGAGAGAAATGGTTTCTTCCATGGAGTTAAGGAAATGGTTTGGCTTGGAGGAAGCACATCAAAGATCAGAAGGAGTAACAAGAAACTATTTGAAAAGGTAAATTAGGATCCGTATGTTGGTCTATCGACTTTGCACTTTGCTCTTTCGGTAACTGATGGTGTTGGAGCAGAAGACTGAAATGATTGCCCCTCGGTCATCTGACATCTTCCATCTACAGACTTTGAAGGAAGAGTATGCTTTGCTTTAACTGCCTCTCATGTCAAAGCTATGATCTTTTGACCAGACCCATGGGCCTTAGAGAGAGTTGGTTGGAACTGTCAGAGGCCCTGGATTTCAACTGAAATGAGTTCTGGTGACCTGGTGGGTCCTACAGTGTGAAGGTTCACCTGAGGCCAAGCCCAACATCTCAGATCAATTCAAGGCAACAGATTAAACGCCTCTAGGGTGTGCTCAGCCCTGTGGTGAAACACAAAATAAATCAAAAGCAGGTTCCCCCGCCTTAAAGGGCAGGAGAGCTGTCTCTTATGGAATTGCTCTAAGTGATCTTCCCACTGGAAGGTGTGCAAATGAATCGGGAAAAGCTCAGGTGCACAGGTCCTCTTCCTAAAGAGTCCTTCCCACGAAACAATCTGGCCCTCCAGGATCCAGGAAATAGTCTGGTCCCACTGTAAATCCTATAGCTATGTGTCTGTCCTGGCCAAGACAAACCCAGGGAAGCAGCATGGAAGAGCCCTGAATGAAGGTCCCCCTGCCCAGGGCTCCAGATCTGTCACTAAGAAACCATGGCTCATCGTGCAAGTCATTGTAACCATCAGACTGTTGTATTGGTTCAAAAAATTATGCGTTTGTGAATTTATCAACTCTTTATCCTGCGTCCACTCAATGGCAAGCACTGTGCTGAAGGAGCCCAGACTTTGCGGAGCTCATGAGAAAAGGGAAAGATATGGGTGGGAAATGTGTTCTCCAACTGTCAAACCTGCATGCTGTGAGCCCTTCGCGGTTGGCAGGGGAATCTCTGAAGCTGCCGGAGAAAATTGCCAACACACCACCTTTATATCACGACATTGAGACCTAATGTAATGAAATATACCAAAACCAAACTTCAGTAGGCTTTCAGAACACTTTACAAAAATCTCCTTGTATTCTAATGTCCTGATGGAGCCAGAGTCTGATCACCATGAACACACATATTTACTTGGGGACATGAATTCATAGTCCCATCCTTGGTTTAAGGGGTACGTTGTTCCCAATGTACCCGCTCTGTCCCCATTCCCATCTGCCATGACCAGGTGTTGACTCCGTGGCCCAGAGGAGAGAACCAGCATGGGGAGGCTGGGCGGTGTGGGGAACATGTGCCATGGGGTTCTGGGGTAAGAGTGAATGGGGCGGACCACAGAACAGAGCTCAGAGGTGAAGAACTGAATGAAAGCAGAGAAGGCCAAAGAAGCACATTGGCAGCAATGAAAGTACAAGAACAAGTAGATCTTTGCTGCCACAAGCAGGCAGCAATGGTGGCGAGCCATCCACAGCTCAGCTGGCCCTGAGAGATAGTACCACTATCATCCAGAAGCCCACTTTTCGGGACCCCAGGCTGCCTCTTCTGCAGCCAAGCAGTGAGAATTGTTTGAGCTCCTCCTCCTGTCCACTTTCCTGTGACTGCTCTTACATCTGATGACATGATGCATACCAAGCTGGGTTCTCTGACTGTCCAGCTGAGGTGCCTGTTCTTCATTCATAAAGGGGTATGTGAATATCAGGCCTCTCCATGTAGACCAGTGATTCCCAAGTTGGAGCACATGCCCCACAGCGGGGGGGGGGGGGCAATTTGACTTTTAAGGGGGACAATTTGAGAATGAGTTATTAACAGTGAATTTTTTTTGCATTTCTTATGGTTCTAGGGGCCTCCTATACAGTATATAAATACATATTGTGACGTATTTATGCATGTCAGTTCTCTATTATATGTTTTGAAACTTTATTGGCCATTTTTCAGATCTCTTCATGTATTATTAGTTTTTAAAACAATTTCTTAGTGATTTCTTCCTTAGTACTTCAACTGTCCTTTCATTTTTTTTATTTCCCTCATTTTTGGATGCCATGTTCTTTGGAAGTTTGTTAGACCAAGTTAATTGCCTTTTAGGCTTTCTCCTCATGAACAGGAGTTCTCTTTTTGAATAATAAGAATCATATATCACAGGGGGGCATCAGGGTTTGAGAAATTCTTAGGTGAGGCGTGGCCAAAAACAGGTTGGGAACCACTGATGTAGACCTTCATTGTGTTGGGGCCACCATCAGCGACTTAAGGAAGAACATAATTTGACGCCAGGGTTTCTCACCCTCTGGAGTGTTGACATTTTGGGGTGGGCAATTCTTTGTTGTGGGGTTGTCCAGTGCACTGTAGGATGTTTAGAGCATCCTTGGTCTCTGCCCACCCCTGGCTGCCGGTTGTACTCCCTCCCTATGTGGTGACAATCAGAAATGGCCCTGGCTGGTCAAACTGTGTGCGGTTGAGAACCCTGGCCTAAGCAAACACATGGGAACAACACGTTAGGGTCACGCTTAGGGCTTTGTCTCAGACATGACTTTCTGATGAGGAAACTAAAATATCCCAATGGTGTTCGTACCCAAAGGGTTGAAGCTTTGAAATCTCAAACTATCTCACTGTGTTCTACAGGGTTACCTTTACTCTAACTATAAATTATCGGTCCAGACAATACTGCCTTTGCTCATCAGAAGCGGGCCCTTAGGAAATGTTTGCTAAGTGAATAAATGACGCTATTTAAGAACAGGAACAATGCTTCACTTGCTTTTAACTTTGGTCTAATGAGCCTTCCCAAATACCTCTTTCGTTCTGTTCATCATATGCCAAGAGCAGACTTGCACTGAGAACACGCCAGAACGTGGTCCTGTGACTCCCCTCTGCAGGACCTGAAGGACTGATCTCTGCCTTTCTCCTAATTTCCAGGACATGGGACATGGACCTCAGCTGAATCATGAACCACTTTATTTGACTGTTTTGCTTATGACTTATTCCTCTTATGAGTAATTTCCCTTATGATGTGTTCCCCGTGGGACTTATTTCCCTTAGCAGACTGAGAGCGCTCTTCCAGTTGGGTACATGTTTGATTCATTTTTGCATCCCTTCAGACATCACACAATGCCACACAAAAATACATAAATATATAGTGAAGGGGCTGCCTTTGCCTTTAAGGACTCAGTTTCTCCTCTCAGCCAATTTTCTCGAATGCAGGCCAGCCACAACCTGCACTTTGCAATGTCTGAGTTTTAACAGTTTTAGTCTACAAGGACCGGCAGCAAATTCTTTATTGTCTCCTGATCTACACATGATACTTCCCAAGAGATATTTATGTAGACCTCACACACAGAGTAAAGAACAATGAGCACCATTTAAACTAAGATGAGGGCCATCTATGACGGACACTCCGTTCCTCCTAGATTTTCCTTTTCTTTTCAAGTAGTAATCAGATCACTTGTTGAACACCACTTCATGTTGATGTTGAAACTTGGCATTTAGTATAAATTGTGATCCTAAAATTCATCAGGAGCTGAAGTTGGGCCCTGGCCGGTATTGCCCAGTAGTTAGAGCATCCAGCTGTGCACTGAAGATCAGGTTAGATTCCTGGTTAAGGGCAGTATCTGGGTTGCAGGTCTGATCCCCTCTCCCTCTGGGGCATCTGTGGGAGGCAATGAATTGATGTGTCTCTCTCACATGGATTTCTCTCTCTCCTCTCCTCTCCTCTCCTCTCCTCTCCTCTCCTCTCCTCTCCTCTCCTCTCCTCTCCTCTCCTCTCCTCTCCTCTCCTCTCCTCTTCTTTCCTCTCCTCTCCTCCCTTTCTTCTCCCTTCCACTCTCTCTAAAACTCAATAGAAAAAAATATCCTCATGACTCAGGTGAGGATTAAAAAAGAAAGAGATGCCAGAACCGGTGTTGCTCAGTGGATAGAGCCGTCGGCCTGAGGACTGAAAGGTCCCAGGTTTGATTCTGGTCAAGGGCACTTACCTTGGTTGCGGGCACATCCCTAGTAGGAGGTGTGCAGAAGGCTGCTGATTGATGTTTCTCTCTCATCGATGTTTTTAACACTCTGTCCCTCTCCCTTTCTCTTTGTAGAAAATCAATAAAATATATTTAAAAAAGAAAGAGCTGAAGTTGGGGCCCCGGAGGACAGGGTCCGCCTGCCTAATTTCCCGGCAGCCTGAGTCTAATGAGTGGAGTTTGAAGGGGAGGGGAGGCCGCTGGTAGCGATTCCCACGGACACCAGGCTGCTGACTCCTCTAAAGGGAAGAGCTGAAGGGCCTCCCGCCCACCGCCCAGGGCCCCTCTCCAGAGCAGAGGGAAGGAACTATACAGACTGGTTGCAGCCTGCAGGTCTGGAGGTCAGACTCTGATCTGGAGAGGGAATACTGAGCTAGGTGTTCTGTGCACACCTCGTCCTTTGGATAAAGGCCTATTGCCCTCTGTATGAATCCTCTCTAAGGACCTCACACCAAAGACCTTCCGTGCATGGAGTGTGTGGACGGCAAGTAATTGAGCAGACAGAAAGGATGGCGGGCAGACCGCTCGCTGGGCATAGAGCTAGGCACATGCAGAGGCCCGCACAGATGGCCAGCCCTGCCGCAGGGACCTCCGCGAGCAGCTCTGAGAAGCACCAGCTGAGGCTGACGCCCCCAGGCCAGGCAGGTCAGGAGGATAGGTGAGCCACGTATGAAAATCACAGCGACACACGGCCCCCGCGCCCCCAAGTGCGGTACAGAAGTCCCCTCATTGAGCACAGCGGAGGAGGCCTGACCTTCGCGCAGGAAAACGGGCTGCCCATCCTGGATGCTACCCTTTGCCATGAGCTTTATTCCTCTGCTTGTTCCAGATCAACAGCGACGGTGTTTTAAATAAACGCATTGCAACCCGAGGGAAGAGTTTTCAAAAGCCTCGCCTGCCTCCTCTTAGAAGGTGGGTTGCTGAGCTGCTCATGAAACTATTTTCAGTAACTGTCTGAGGGGACTGGTGAGGTTTTTTTTTGGTACCTGAATGATATATGTGTAAAAAGAAAAAAGGTCCCTTTGTAGAGGCACAAAAAATACCTTTTACCCTGAACATGCTATTCAGTCAAAGTCACTGTTGTCAACTGTGGTTTTTTTTTTCTTTCAGTTTGCAAGTTGAATTTTTTATTTTTATTTATTTATTTATTTTTTTACCTCTGGCTCTTCTAAAAACGTGCCACGGTCAGACGAGTCATCAGTGGTAGTCTCCTCTATCGATTTCGAGAGCAGGGAGAGGGCGAGGGACATAGAAGCATCAACGATGAAAAAGAGTCATTGACCTGCTGCCTCCTGCACGCCCCCTACTGGGGATCAAGCCCGAAACCCAGGCCTGTGCCCTGACCGAGGATCTAACTGTGGTTTCCTGGTTCCCTAGGGCAATGCTCAGCCGCGGAGCCACTCCGCCGGACTTTAATAATCTCCTCTAACTGTGACAAATCAATAAGCAGGTGGTTATCGGGGGACATCTGTGCATCTGATAAAGCAAACACCACCGACTCTGTGAACCGAGGGAATACCGTTTTCAGAGAAATGAGCCAACAGGACAAAGGAACAGAAGCAGGTAGAAATCTAAGCAACTGGTATTGTTTATCTTGAGATTCGCCTCTACGTGTGATAGTGATCACAGTGCTTTGCTGTAAGGTGACAGCTCCTTTCTGGAAATCACAGTTGACCAGAGGTCAGCACCCATCATCGTTTAAACTCTGGACTGTTTCCCTTTGGATCCTCTGGAACTTTGTGGAAAGGGAAGTGGAGGAGCCACCAAAACCAACGTTTAGCTTCTAACACTTCATGTTCATGGACTCCTACGGGAGCAAACACCGTTGAGCTATCGGGGCCATCAGAGAGGTTTGCTTAGGAAACATGTGGATGGCAACCGCAACCTCATCGGGAATATGCCTTGGGGTCACTGGGCTCATTCGGTTTGACATTTCTCCTACGGTCAGGCCCACAGAGCAAGAAAGGAATCAGCTATGGAAAACTGCACCCTGGAAGGAACACCATCATTGTGAAGGGTGCCTGTGGGCATGTCTCAGAAGCACCTCTGTTCTGATCAGGTCTCGCCTGGGAAGACACCGTGGGAGGACGGAGAGAGACAGACTCATGGAATCTTGACATCCCAAACATCAAGGACAAGGAGTAAGGAGTGGCTTCCTCAACACAAGTTTAAGAAAAGCAGTCTTGGTCATTAGAGTCTGCCTCGGAGCTCTTACATGGAGACCACCCTGTATGTTCTTTCCAGAAACACGGTCCACGGACTCACCCTCTGGACTCCCGCTTATGGCTAGAGCCAGGGAGAGAGCAGCAAACAGAAGGAGCACTGCCTTTTCCACAGTGAACAGTGGCGGCCTCTGCCGCCAGCTGTGGAGGCTAAGCCTCCAGCTGCCCACCCGAGCCCTCCCGCAAACAGGCTGGTTTACTGTGCTCATCGGCCACAGAGCAGAACAGACAAGAGAGACGACTTCCGGAGAACAGCGGCAACAGGCTGCATTTCCTGCCCGTGAAACGTTCAACACTCTCTGTGCCTGCCTGAATCTCACAGAGGGGGCCCCGGGAGGTGCAAGGTGGCCTGCTTCAGTGGTGGCTGCGCTACTGAAAAAATAAATCCGTGGCCTTGCCTATTCCCATTCTTTCTCCTGCCACTCAAATCCAGAATCGCATCCCTTTTCCGTCCATAAAACATGATGAAGTTACAATAATGTTGGATATATTTGTGCCCTACTCCTTCACCGATGGGTCTTAGGAAAGGAAGTTCAAAATAGAAACTGTCAAAGAACAGGGTGTTCTTATGAGATCATGACCCCCAAATCCTGTAGGATAAAAGCCTAATATGCAAATTGTCCCCCAGGCTGTCATTTGGACCAGGAGTTTGACTGCTTGCTATGATGTTCGTTGACCACAAGGGGGCGGCACAGAGCATGGTGGGTGTTGGTGACACGGTGCTGGCAGAGGGTGGCAGTGGAGGCCCTGCTGGCCCAGATGGGTCCTGACCAGAGCGGGACCATTGCATTATGGTGGAACAGGTGAGGGGCAGCCCCAGGCGAAGGTGGGGTGCCAGGAGGGGCAACAGGGCTGCAAGGCTGGGGACACAAGCTGGGGCTGTGGGCCTTGGGGCATAAGATGAGGTCCGATCCCCCAAGCCACCTGCAAGAACCCCACTCATGCACGAATTTGTGCACCAGGCTTCCAGTGGTAATAACAACAGGCACACTTTACTGAATATGATACACACAGGAACCTTAGCATATTAACCAAATTTGTCTTCATAAAATAATAGTAGAGATAGATTATATTCCCATTTTACAGATAAAGACACCAAAGAAGGGAGAAAGTTTTCAAAGTTAGGAAGTGGCAGGAGAAGGATTCAAAGCTAAACCATTCAAAACCAGGGCTCCTGCTTTCTCCATTACATCAGCTTGCAGCCATGTTCATCGGATGTCTTTGTCTATTTTTTTAAAATACATTTTATTGATATTTTACAGAGAGGAAGGGAGAGGGGTAGAGTGTTAGAAACATCGATGAGAGAGAAATATCCATCAGCTGCCTCCTGCGCACCCCCTACCGGGGATGTGCCCACAACCAAGGTACACGCCCTTTACCGGAATCGATCCTGGGATCTTTCAGTCCACAGGCCGACGCTCTATCCACTGAGCCAAACCGGTTTCGGCTGTTTGTTTTTTGCACTCTTTGGAAAACTGGAGGCAAAGAGGAACCACTTCTTAGAAAAAAACACTGTCCATATACTCCGTGAGGAGTCTTTTCTCTGGTGTCTGATCCCTGTCCCTCTGCCTCTCATCATCTTGCTTTGCCCTCGCCTATTATTCTCTGTCGATGGCAATTTAAAGGCTACTCTCTTACATGGTCACCAGCGTGTCAGGCCACACGCTGTGACATGAGTGGTCTGGTCTTGGTCAGCCAGCGGGACCTTTTAAAGGGACAGCCCTTTCTCGTATGCTGGGCGTTTCTCAGCCTGGGTTCTCTAGCAGCACGGAGGACACAGGACACGTACAATCCCTGCGCCCGGGGCTGCCGGGGGCAGAGCGTACGGGACCAGGATAAGCCTGTGGGGGTGCGGGATGTGGGCTGTGTCTCGGCGCAGGCCAAGCCCGTCCTCAGTTCTACAGAATTCTGCTCTCCATCTGCGCAAACCTGGCTACAGGGAGCCCCACGACCAGCGACCGGGCCACGCGCCCGTGGGGACAGCCACTTGTCAAATCGTTTTCCAGTCCGGCCCGTCGAGGGCCAAGACTGATTACAGCGGGGCCTGTCAGGAGCCTGACGCAGGGACAGACTTCAGCTCTGGAAGGGCGACACCTTTGGTCTGGTATCGGATTGGACTGAAATAATAAACTTCACGAGGGGTGTTTCAACACGTTCTCCAAGGAGCTCTCTGCATTCTGTAGTTCTCCCTGCCTTTCCCTCTCCATCCCTGGGGCGGCTGGAGCACGTCCTTTTGCTCACTCTCTAACCCCCTAACATAAATGGCCATTCAATTTTAATTCACAATTTATTTATTTTATACATTTTATTGATTGTTTTACAGAGAGGAAGGGAGAGGGATAGAAAGTCAGAAATATCGATGAGAGAGAAACATCGATCAGCTGCCTCCTGGGGATGTGCCCACAACCAAGGTACATGCCCTTGACCGGAATCGAACATGGGACCTTTCAGTCCACAGGCCGATGCTCTATCCACTGAGCCAAACGGGTTTCAGCTAATTCACAATTTAAACACAGCAGTGATCTAACCACAGAGGGAACATTTCTGAACTTCCTGTCTTTTACTTCTATTCCCCGCTAGATTATAGACTTTAACAAGAAAATCTGTTTATGCCCCTTAAATTTAAAAAAAAAAAGATATTTTTATTGACTTGAGAGAGAGAGAAGAAAGGAGAGGGACAGAGCAATAGAAACATTGATGAGAGAGGAACACTGATCTGCTGCCTCCTTTACATTCCCGGCTGGGGAGCAAGCCTACAACCTGGGCTTGTGCCCTGACCTGGAATCGGACTGGGGATGTCTTGGTTCATGGGTCAGTGCTCAACCCTGAGCCACGCCAGCCAGGCCTCCTTAGAATTTTTTAATCGAGGCAAATGATCATCTTGGCCATATGACAAGACAGGCATGAACATCATACTGAGAAACCCAGGCTTCCAAGACTGGGTGTGAACAGGAAGAGTGAAAGTACCCAGGGGGCCTAAACATGCCCTGAGGACAGGCGTCCCTGAATTCCGAAACCAGACTGGCAGCTTCTGAGAGCCACATCCTTCTTCCCAATGTCTCAGGCCTACGGCGAGGCCGTGGACCACACCGCCCAGGTCCGGGCTCAGAGGTGACCCAGCTCACTCAGGAGGGAGGGAGTCAGAAACGTGGTGAACACCGCCAGGGTAGATCGCACATTCCAGAACCCTACCTTTTCCTTGTGCCATACGGTGTGTCTGCCAGGCACCAAAACATCCCGGTGACGAGTCCAACCTATAGTGAGCCATTCTGATTTCTGGTCCACAGGCAACAAACACAGAGCTACTTCTAGTCACCAGAGTGGATGAGGATGTTTCTGACATTGTTTCTGCTCCTTTCCGCTCTCCAGCTCCTCCAGGATCTGCCCTGGAGGGATAGCATCTGCTTCCCATCCCAGTTGAGGCTGGGAGGGGCCCTTCCGTCTGCAGATTTCTGCAGGCATTGGGTTTTCCCTTTATCTTTTGGTTACAGTCGATCCAGCAGGAAAAACATAACACACATTTTGCACGTCAGTGTTTCTTTGCAATTCGGAGTTCAATTTTACAAAGGCCTGGCGAAGGGTAGAGCTTACTGACAAAAAAAAAGATAGTTTGGGCTGATCTGTGGATTTCAATTATATATGATATTCCTTTTCCCTACTTCTAAAACAGACCCCTAATATGTCACATGTTCTCTGTCCTTTGTAACAGCTCTTTTAAACAACAGCAGGATGGGAACTGTGTGATGCTTGATTCTAGGTGCACTTACTCGCCAAGTATCATTTTATAACTTTGCAAATATTTCTGGGTATTTGTTAGGCTCAGTGAAAACATCTGGGTGTCTTTGGTACATAGAAAGTTCACTTATAACCACGGTGGAAAATGCCAACTGAGCCCTAACCAGTGTGGCTCAGTGGATAGAGCTTCAGCCTGCAGACGGAAGGGTCCCAGGTTCGATTCTGATCAAGGGCATGTACCTTGGTTGCGGCCACATCCCCAGTAGGGGGTGTGCAGGAGGCAGCTGATGGATGTTTCTCTCTTATCGATGTTTCTAACTCTCTATCCCTCTCCCTTCCTCTCTGTAAAAAATCAGTAGAATATATTTTTATAAAAATTGCTGGCCGAAGTGTAAGCCCGGAATCTAGTCCCGGAAACTGGCCTAAGTGAGGCCAGGCAGACTCTAGGAATCGCTCAGACACTGTGGTTCAGAGAGCATTCTGGCAGAGCTGTTTCATTGGTCTGAGCGCTCTTCATACCCTGTTTCCCTAAAAATAAGACAGTGTCTTATATTAATTTTTGCTCCCAAAGTGCGCTAGATCTTATTTTTGGGGGGATGCCTTATATTACAGCGAGTAGGTCTTATTTTCGGGGGATGTCTTACTTTTGGGGAAACAGGGTCGGTTAGACAATGTGCAGTAGTTTCCTGACCTCGGAAGGGTTTGGGGCATCTGAACGGTCACTTCTGTTTCTCCATGCAGACGGGGCCTAGGCCGGTCTTTGGAAGGAGCAGTGTCCCAGGCAGCAACACTGTCTCCCACGGAAAGTTATTATCCAATGTGCATCTCCTGGGAGTCCCAAAACATCCAGGCTTATGGATGAGTCATTCCAGGCTAAATGCTCTTCCAGGCACAGAAACAATGATGAGAGAGAAACATCGGTCTGCTGCCTCCGTTACACCCCCTCCTGGGGCTCAAGCCTCCAACCTGGGCTTGTGCCCTGACCGGGAATCGAACTGGTGACCTCTTGGTTCATGGGTCAATGCTCAACCTCTGAGCCACACCATCCGGGCCCCTTAGAATTTTTTAATTGAGGGAAATTGTCACCTTGGCCCTATCACAAGACAGGCATGAACATCATATTGCCTGGGAGGGGCGCTTCCCAGGCACTGACACGACGGGGGCCTGAAGAGCAGATGCTCAGAAGACAGGGAGGTTGACGTGTGTAATGAGCGGGGTGCGCATAGAAAGCGCTTTTCTAAGGTGCAATGCTGGCAGCCCACCTTGGGCTCGGAGAAGCGAAGGCACTGAGCACAGAGTCATCTTCTTAGGGAGGAAAGCACACGAGTGATTGCATTTCAGCTCAAGGTGCCAGAATTAGCAGCGTGGCTCCCCTGATTAATAAGAGGAACTGTGCGCCTCATTCCCGGAAAACCCCAATGATAAGTTAGCCCCAACATGTAATTGACTGAAGTCTATTCTAAAACTACAAAGATGATTGAGCTCTTCATAGTGCGTGCCCCTTTTGGGATTCACATTTGAATGAACCCCAAAGCCAGGAGAAGCACTGAAGGAAAATATCAGCAACGCTACATCAGATAAGTTACTTGTTATCTAGGCTAGACTAGTGCATGGAAACTTCCAGCATCTCTGTTTCCAGAGAGTGCATGTAAAACAGAACGCTAACCTTCCTCGAGAGCATCTTCAAAGCACAGCTTCTGGGGCAATAAATCCCTGACAGTAAGTTACAGCTCTATTTCGCACGGACTGTGTTATGGTAAAGGAAGAATCTGGCCGTTCCTGAGACGGAAAGCCAGAGAGGAGTGATGGCACAGTCACAGCCACAGCCCAGCAATTGCAGAAAATGGCACAATTGCAGCCACAGCACAGGGCTTCCCGTTAGTTTTGATTAATTACTCAGGGAGCCTGTAGGAAGGGGGCCGTGCATGCAAAAGCCTGTATGAAAGGACTCTCCTATCCATCCTCGAGACTCCCCCTGGGGAAAGTAAAACATCAACGCCGAAAGGGAGATTCAAAGAAAACAGCAGTAATTGCTATTGTTTTATGTTAACAAGCAAACTACCATTGTATTCTCAACAACAAAGAAAAGTCCTTCTATCTTCTCCTTGCCCTCTATAAAAGTAAGAGGGGAAAAAACTCCTCCCCGAGCACTGAAATTGTGTCAGCTTCAATGTGGGGAAAAAAGAAAGATTGCTTATTTGGGATAGAAAATAAACCACATCTAGCAACCTGGATATAAAATAACATCGGTGACAAAACCAGAGCCATTGTCATAGTCCCGTAGACTCATAACCTCCAAATTCTCTTAGTGATTTTTTTTTATCTTGGAAAAGAACAATGTAGTAACTTTGAATAAAAAGCATCCAAGAGAAATATGCCCAAGCAACTCGATTTTTCTGATGTGAACGTGTTGATTGTTCTTACAGACGTGAATGTCACAATTATTTCTTACTTTGGAAAACCCTTTTGTGATGGGGACTGTGGACTGAACGTTGGACTGACAGAAGAAACAAACCACCCATCAGCAGAAAACCCCGAGAACTCAGGCCTTCCAGCCAAAAGCACCAGCACTTTCTTAATAGAATGCGATCTTCTAGGCCAGCGGTCGGCAAACTCATCAGGCCACAGAACCAAATACCAACAGGACAAGAATTGAATTTCTTTTGAGAGTCAACACTTTTAAACTTAAACTTCTTCTAACGCCACTTATTCAACAAAGACTCACTCAGGCCATGGTATTTTGTGGAAGAGCCACACTCGAGGGGCCAAAGAGCCGCATGTGGCTCGCGAGCCTTAGTTTGCCCACCACAGTTCTAGGCAAATGCTGTACACACATCCTGAGTGGGACACCTTGGGTTTTCCGTTGCAAATTCTTTCCTTGTTTCCTGGTAGAAGACACTTTTCATTTTGTGGAAACCCCTCACGATATGGTTTCAGCGGTCTCTTTTCACAGGGTTCAAACGCTTTAAGGGACGAGATCGTGGTGCCCGTTGAAAAAGGGCGCTGAGCGCTTTGGAGGAGAGGAAAACATCTCCAGGTACAAGTTTAATTCTCTCGGGGCGCCCTGGGAGGGCTGAGCAGGATGGATGAACACTTCTGAGAACAAGAGCACTGCACGCGCATGGCTTCCCATGTGGGCGAAGCAGACACAGGCTCTGTAATCTACCGTGCTGGGGCCACTCTATCCAGGGAAAACATTCTCTCTCCTTAAAGAGCAGAGAAGCGATCTTTTACAACATCCTCATTCACCTCATTTTCCAGAACCAAAAGGCGGTAGTAATGCCATTCCTTTCATAGCATCAAAAAGAGCATGAACATCAGAATTCTTTCGTTTTTTTGCAATCACTCACCTACAACTGATAAACAGAGGTCAACGATATAAGTAACAGGCCACAGAGTGTCCTGAGACTGAGCACAAGTGTCTAATTTTGTCAACACACACGTTATTTGATTCAAGAGGTCTTTTTTTCTCTCGTTTGGTAGATCTGGGCACATTTTAGTGCCTGGGACTTACCTTATCTTCTGTAGGTAGGTCTTCAGTTCTCTTGTTGGTACAGAAGTCCTAAATCCCCGTGTTCTGAAAGAGCAGGGACTCTGGAATAAAATAAATGAAATAAGTAAACTGGGAGATAAGTGGATTCAGTGTTTTATCTTACTAATTTCAGTTCTGAAACTCTAAAAATTAAGAGATGCATTAGAACCAGGGATTACTGTTAATTTATAATAGTTAAATAGAAAAGGGGTTAGTAGTCATAAAACGTGAGTGGCTACCCTAGCATTGTGTTAAGCTAAACTTCATTGCATGTGTCCATGTAGTTTTAGCTTTTATTTTTTTCTAGTAGTGAAAGCAAGGAGTATATACGGCTCATCTGTTTCACAGAGTAAAACATGTGTGCGTCTATGTAAGAACCTGTACCTCTCTATCTTGTTTAAGGTCCCTCTCATTGGTGTTCCTGTTACATATTATGATAATTAGATAAAGGGAAGGAGATATTTTATGTCACAGTGTGTTCCCAGGGACCAGGATTATGTTTACACACTACTCTGTGAATTTACAAATATTAGTTTCTGGTTCTGTTCAAGGAAAACATGCTTACGTCCCTTGTTTTTGCATTTCACTCAGTCATTTTAAATAGCAATCACATCTAAAATGAATCTGTTTCTTGAGTTTCTCCTTTTAGCATTATAGTCCTTGAAATCATTTCCAATTGAACAATGAAACCAATGCTCTCTGTTCCATTTATTTCCCCTTTCTCACCCTCCAATAAGAAACAAGACGAAAAAACATACACACAAAAAGAAGAAAGGACATTTAAAAAAGAAAACAAAGATAATCGAACATAAAATACATGGCTAATGTAAGATAGGCAAAGATAAGTCATATTACTTTTAGGTTTTGAACTTTTTGACTGAGAGAAAATTGATGGAATTATTGAAATAAGAGCAGTGAAGAGAAATACTTGTTTTTCAGAAAGCTGATGTGTTCATCTTTTAAGACACTGAGGGGCCAGATCAATGTCTGGTTCATATGTTAAGCTGAACACGTTGAGTTTTAGGGTTGGGAGTCATGGAATAGATGTCACTCTTCAAGAGATGGGCAGAAACTGGTCTAAACTTGAGGAGATATCTGCATGAAGGGTGTTGAGGCGTGAAGAAGAGACAGGGGCACTGGGCGAAAGAGGGAGGGACTCATGGTTAAGCAGTCACACTGGAAGCCAGAGAAAGTGTTTAGAGAAGACATTGCTAGTCAACAATGCTACATGCTATAGGTAGCTTTCAAAGAAGGAGAACTGTCTGATTATAAGATTTGATTTTGGAAAAAGCTTGCAACTTCCGAGGCAGGTATTTTGGTTCGAAAGGGGGCACAAAAGCCAGCTGACAGGAGGAGGAAAGCTCAGTGGTGATGAGAAGGGAAGAGAAGTGTGGTCGAGTTGAAGGCTCTAACACTCTATTCTCACAGCATCCACAGCTTTCGGACTATTGTTACTTTTCGTGCTACTTGTCCAACTCATGTTTGTAAGAAAGATTACAAGTGTGGGTTCTGAACCAGAACTAGTTGTGAATGAACCCAGGTTGGCCATGTAACAGCTCAGCCTGTATAACCTTCACCAAGACACTCAACCTCTAAGCTGACGCTATCTTTAAAATGGGATAAGATGAAATTCTCCTTTAATTTGCTTTGAAAAGAAAATGAATTAATATCTATAAAGCATTTGAGTATTGTCTACTATCTTAAAATACTTGTGGATTCTAAGATATGGTTATTATTTATATATTCAAATAAAATGGGCTTGTCCAGCTGAAATCATTGGTTGGGAGACTGGGAACAGAGTCTTAATAGGTAATGGGACATTTTAAGCAGATGTTTTGCATGCGATGTTTGAGATTGATTAGACAAAAAATAGAACTAGTTATATTCTTCTAGCACCAACTAGCTTCTCAATTAGCATAAGCCGTCCTGAAACAAACAAAACAGGAGGAACAACAGTGCTGAAAACACTCATGCAAAATCAAGTAAAGTATAGAAAGTCCAATAATTTTTTGTCATTCGATTTCATTGTTCAGGATGATTAAAATTCTCTGAGCTCCTCAGAATCTCTCTGTAATAAATATATCCTATACTCCCCACCAATTTTCAATTTTATCTTGAAACAAAGCACAGTGAGTAAAACAATAAGCCACAGATTCTTTCCATGTAAATTAATTAGCTTCACACCATAGGAAAAAAAAAGTATGCAAACAAAACTTAAATATGCCGATAAAAATAGACAAATAACATCGTTCAAAGATAGTTGCTGCCTTGCTCTTAAGGTTCTTAATTTTCTGCTCATTCCTGCAGAAAATTATTAAATGCTCTTCTGCTGATAGCACACAATTACCTACTATGGAAATAAAACAAGCAAAAAAAAAGTTTGGTAATCTAGTCCAGAGAAGAATCTAAAACTGTACTTATATTTGATAATGAAGTTTGGAGATGAAAGTTGTTTGAATTATTTACAATTCAACAGAATGAGAGTCTTTATATGTAGAACTCTATCATCCTTGTTGTTTTCTTGTCCGATTATTAGAGATAAATATGAGAAAATTCTTTATAGAAATATTTAACAAAGAAGAAAGGAGACATTTTAGGATATTAGAGGAGTTTATAAAATATATTCTTAATTTTTTTTTTTTTTAGAGAGAGAGAGAGACATTGATGTGAGAGTGTAACATTGATTGGCTGCATCCTGTACGCCCCCTACTGGGGATCTAGCCCATAGCCTGGTTATGTGTGCTGACCAGGAATTGAACCAGTAACCTCTTGGTGCAAGGGACAATGCCTAACCAACCAAGCCACAGTGCCAGAGCTAGAGCAGTTTTTACCACCATAAGAGAGCTCACAACAATACAGTGAGATGCGCCTGCAGTCAAAAAGCAAACTGAGCGCCTTAGTGTTAAGCTAAACTTGATTTTACGTGTCCATGTAGTTTTAGCTTTTATCTATCTATCTATCTCTCTATCTATCTATCTATCTATCTATCTATCTATCTATCTATCTATTTATTTGTAGTAAAAGCAAGAAATACATATGGCTCATCTGTTTTTACAGAATAAAAAGTGTGCGAGGCTATGTAAGACCTGTACCTCTCTATCTTGTTTAAGGTCCCTCTCATTGGTGCTCCTGTTACATATTATGATAAATTAGATTATGGGAAGGGGATATTTCATGTCACAGTGCATTCTCAGGGTCCAGGATTATGTTTACACACTACTCTGTGAATTTACAAATATCAGTTTCTGGTTCAGTGGATAGAGCGTCAGACTGTGGACTAGTGGGTCCTAGATTTGATTCCAATCAAGGGCACATGCCCAGGGTTGCGGGCTTGGTCCCCAGTGAGGGGCAGGCAGGAGGCAGCTAATCAATGATTTTCTTTCATCATTGATGTTTCTCTCTCTCTCTTGCTCTCTCTTCCTCTCTGAAGTCATTAAAAATATATTTTTTTAACAAAGCAAACTGAGCTGTTATAAAAAAATCTCGGCAAGATAAACAAATTAATTCAATAAAGTTGTGGTTGAGAAATATTGTGTGTGTTTTTTGAATCAGCCAAATTAATAGCACTTTGGGGGTCTTATTTGCCATTTTAATATCATAAACACTTGAAGAAAGCAGGAATGGTGTCTCCTATATGAAGTACTTGGAAAACTCGTTCACGTGGCTTTCACATGTGGAAAATGAAGCCTAGCTAACTGACATAACAGCTTCTTATGCGATATTCATTTGCTCAGCAAATACAACTGTGTGCATATTACGCATCAGGCACGGTTTTAGTTTTGGGGATGTAAAGATGAGCAAAGGCAGACACAGCACCCCCTTTGTCTCCATTTTGCTGAGATACAGAATAATGAAATTGTCTCACAAATAATGCTGTGTACATACAAAAACGGTAAGTGCTGTAAGATCACAGAGCGGGAAGACCTGAGGAAGATTGAGTCAGAAATTCCTCCCTGGGACACAGTGAAACCAGAGTGAGTTATGGGGGTGAAGAACCTTCCTGGGCGAAAGAGGGCGGAGCTTCCCCAAGGCCCTGGGAAGGATGGGAGAATGATGAGATGAGGAACTGAGAGAAGCCAGGGTGGGGTCTCAGAGCCAAGGCTCAGGTGAGGCAGCAGGAGGTGGAGGGTGTCCAGAAGGGGCCAAACTGACTGTGAATTAAAGGCTTTTAATTTTTATTCCGAGACCAACAGAAAGTTTCAAAGGGATTTAGCAGGAGGCATCCTGTCATATGTGTGTTTTCAGAGTCCTACAGCTGGAAGCTGAAGGCTCACGGGAAATATTGCAGTAGCCACAGCAGAAGGAAGAGGGACATAAAAATGAGGGAGCCCGCCCTGGCCTGGTGGCTCGATTGGAACTTTGTCCTGTGCACCAGGAGGTGGTGGATTTGATTCCCAGTCAGGGCACATACCCAGGCTGCAGGTTAGTTAGCTGGTTGGGGTGCAGGCAAGAGGCAACTAATCAGCGTTCTCTCTCACATTGATGTTCCTCTCTCTTTCTCTCACACTGGTTTCTGCTACTTTTCTCTCTCTCTCAAAATCAATAAATCAATAAACATATCCTCCAGTGAGGATTAAAAAAAAGAACTTGAGCCATTGTGTATTATGAATGATCCAACTAGATGTGAAGTCTCTACTACTCATCTTTGAAACTTGTTAGTTGTTGTGAATATTAAAATGTCAAACATTCACTTCCAATATGCTTTCTTTTTACAACTCTCTTTTCCATTCAAATATAAGGACTTTTAAAATGTTTTATGTGTAACCCATGGTTTTACGAACAAAAATAATAGTTCATTTTAGAAATTAGTTACATCAAGTTGTAGCTACCTTAAATTATTTTATAAAGAAGGAAGAGTATAACTAAATGCTACTAATACATACATAAACAACCACCAAGATCTACCCCACTCGTATAAAATATAGTAAATAGTTTATACTTTCATAATGTCCTTAAATTGCTTATGTTTTACTGTCCTCTCTTCCATCCCCATTAGTCAACTTTTGACAGAGGTGCTTTTAGAAACACTAAAAACTCACTTTCTCATAAGCAAACAAAACACAAAACACAACAATGTCTCCCTAGCTATTTACTTCTTTGTGCAGAGAAGCATTTTTTGCTTCTGACGTTAAACATTTCTCTTAGAATCCTGAGTTATTCTTTCCCCTCACCAATCATTAATCTCTTGAATCCTGCTTCACCCCAAATCCATAGCTTACGTTTAATATTTTTGTGTTATTAACAACACACTTAAAAAAGGAAATGTGTAATCACCAGTGTGTTGGCATCATGTTCTCCCCATGGAATAAATAACCCTGAGCTCCGTGGCAGTTCCGAAGGGCCTTCTCTGAGAAAGCGCCTGCACTGTAGACTCTTGGAGCGTCAGGACCTCCCCGTCCAGATGCTTCTCCATTATTTTATTTTATTTTTATTTCTAAAAATATATGTTATTGATTTTTCACAGAGAGGAAGGGAGAGGGATAGAGAGTCAGAAACATCCACGAGAGAGAAACATCGATCTGCTGCCTGGATGTGCCTGCAACCAAGGTACATGCCCTGGACCGGAATCAAACCCGGGGCCTTTCAGTCCGCAGGCCGACGCTCTATCCACTGAGCCAAACTGGTTTCTGCTACTTTGTTATTAATCCATCATAGTCATAAGAGCACGACAATCAAGGAGTTCCAGTCCCCATGGGTATTGGTGCAGAGCTACTCTATCCTGCAAGTTCTATAAGTGAGAAAATCACATCTTTGATTTCTAAAAATTAGCTTCGTTTGTGACATTCTGTCCACACAAGGCGCCTCTGTCCTGAAATGTTTAAAACAAGCACACAAACAAATAAAGAGCCTTTCCTCCAGGTGTGAGGGGAAACCTGCTGAGACACAATTTTCCGTGCTCAGCGGGCCAAGGCTCGGCCGCATGCACTCCAACTCACAGGTGCCATTTCCCGGGAAGGGGGAGTCAGAACGCCCTCCCCGCGACACAGTCTATGCTCACATTTGGCTGGTAATCAGGGCAGGTCTGTATCTCTTTTGACAAAATAAAATACCTACATGTGTCCGTATCCAGGAGGGGGAGGAAAACCGATCTCAATTCCACCAAGAAGAACTCAAAGCAAATGGTCTCAGACATATTCTCAGATTGGAGATTTGACCCATAGGAAAAATCAACAGCAGCCACCCCAAACTTCCAATTTCTTTTAGAGAGCAAAGGTGGTCTGCATCTTTAAGTGCCTTCATGATGTGTGGAGCAGATCGCTGCTATTGGTACACCGGCAGGGAGGGATTTTAAAGAGAAACGTTTTCTTACTTAAATCAATGGAAGTCCAGACGAACTTCTAGGCCAGGCTTGCCCTGCCATTTCAAAGCTCCATGTAAGCTACAACGGAGGACGCCCCAATATTCTGCCCCGGATTACTGTTTAAACAAAGGTGCGTGTTTGTAAGTCGCATGAAAAGCAATTAGGCCCTCCACTGACAGCACCATGAAAAGCCATCTGTGAGGGCAAGCGTTTCGTATTTGGGAAAAATAAGCTGGAAGAGGGTTTTCTGTTTGTTTGTTTGTGTTCCTTCTCAGTCACTATCCAAATTGGGCCAGAAATGTTATAAAAAAATTTAAACTGGGTTGAGTGAGGATTATTATTGCTGTTATACGTGTTTAAACTATGTTTAAAATTATTTCCTGATTCGTGTGTGGAGCTCAAGTTTGGCATTTCATGATGATACTTGATATTTAAGAAATGACTAGAATATGATTTAATTTTTTTCTTTTCTGGAATGTTTTGTGAATGAGCTAGACTTTGTAATATCAAAGAAAAAACGAACTGGGAAGACTATGGTAGGAATTATATTCATATTTAAACTTATTTATATTCACTAAAATATCAATTTGTTAGTGTAAACATATTTTTAGAGTATGCTTATTTTTATGTAGCGTTAAGTTTTTAGAAATATAGTAAGTGGCCCTTTTCCTTTTCTTTCAGAACTCTTTTTCTAGTTAGTAAGGCGTATATGTTCTTTGTAAGAAATACACATTTAAGGAAGAAAGCAAGAGACTGACCACGCTTAACACTTTGAAACTACATTTTCCCGCTAAAATTTATTCACTCACCAAATATTCATTGTCCACCTGTCATCTGCCAGAACATTCCTAGGTGAGAGGGACACAATGATAAAGAGGCAAGCCTCATTCTTGCCCTCAGAGGGCAAGAAGTTTGGAAGACCATTAAACCAATGAATAACTACACTGTGATTAACATTTTGTTAAGCTCTTTCAGGAAAAAGTATTAGTAACAGAGGGGCTGTTCTAACCTTGGGTGCATTTTCAAGTTTTCCTGTGGACATCTGAAGGAGGTCTGACTAAAAGAAGTCCTTGGGTGGAGTGGGAAAGAGAAGAAGGTCATGTGGGAAGGCAGTGGGCCAGCAGGCTGATGGCATTCACAATCAGCTGGACTGATGGCCACCGGAGGACTTTGAAGTTTGGAGGTAACAGGATTCCTGTCAAATGATCACCTTGAGTGATAACTTTGAAAACCTCGCTAAACATATTTAGGATATCCCCCAGAGCTTCAGAGACACCGGTCTCATGGTGAGGGGAAGCTGTGCACACTCCCGTGAGCCGTCAGACCCCTGGCTCTGTGCGAAGATAAAAACAGTTCAATTTTTGGCCCCTTTCAGGCCTCTGAGTCCAATTTAACAAAATAGGAAAACCCAACTGCATCCTTTTCTGCTCTCATGTTTCCAAGAGCAATGAGGTCAAGTCTACATGTTGGTTTGGAGGTGAAGTATCTCATCCATTTAATGTTTAAGTCTTATTTTGGTTTTAGTCTTTCATAGCACAACAAGTGGGCCATTTCAGTGAAGAACTGTGGGAACTGCTGGTCTGAGTAGCCGGGTTGGGGTAACAAGATTTAGGGAAGTCACTGTAGATACATACAGCGAAGGGAGAACATCCAGGTGGTGAATGGTAGCTAGTCGACAGCTTCTCATGTCATTCCCACATGTGGGACACGAGAAACAAGACAAGGGTGAGCTTTGGCCAGTGGCATTGGAACCAAAGACCCAGCCCATGGGACGCTGGCGGGACAGGGCTGATATGACTTCCAACTTGGTGGTGAGGTTGCTACCATTTGGCATCAGCATGCCGTGCGGCCAAAGGCACACCCTGTAGCCAGGGAAGAGATTACACAGGGAGATCAGTTGGAGAAGCGCCAACGGAAATGGCATCATTGTCATGACCAGGTAACCAGCTCAGGCAACAGGACAACTACATGCGTGTTCAGCAGTCCGATGAGCTTGTGTCACGTAGCCCTTGTTGAGGCTCGAGTTTGGCACTGTTGGCCTAAGGCAGCGGTCGGCAATCTCATGAGTCAACAGAGCCAAATAGCAACAGCACAACGACTGAAATTTCTTTGGAGAGCCACATTTTTTAAACTTAAACTTCTTCTAACACCACTTCTTCAAAATAGATTCTCCCAGGCCTTGGTATTTTGTGGAAGAGCCACACTCAAGGGGCCAAAGAGCCGCATGTGGCTGAAGAGCCGCAGTTTGCTGACTACTGGCCTAAGGTAATCCTGGGAGGTTGTTGGTGTTTGTACCAGGGTCAGGGCTCTGCCCCTTACTCAGTGGATGGCACCTAGAAACTCTCTTAGTCTTTCACAATGAAAATAGAAATAAAATACTCACTAGGTCGCTAGGGAATTCACTGGCATGATATTCCACATCTGGCATAATGTGAACACTAAGCAAATGTTGGCTATTGTTATGTCCAAACCTGTGGCAGAATGTGCTTTCTCTGGTTTGGGGTCTATCCATCAATGCAATAGGAAGCACCAGACGGTTCCGTTGATCTTATTTGTAAAGCACGCGGAGTCTTAAAGGGAATATTTCTCAGTGTGAAGTATTCTGTAATGTACAATTGGAGATTTCCTCTCTGCTGGATAAATATTAGTATCCTCATCATATAAAGGTCAGAGGGAAGTGGAGAAGCAGAGTAACTTGTCAAAGGACGTCGGTGTTGGAGATGAGAACGCTGGCTTTCCCAGTTTCCATGAGCTCGGTTAGGCAAAGGCTCTCGGAAGCAAAAATCCCCCTCTGTCCCTGTCACTTCAAATGTTCAAATGACAACCCAGCCCATGACTATTTTCCTCTTCACTCTGCTTATATCCCTGACCTCCGCAGACCATTACTAAAAGAAGTACTTCATGTTTGTGGCTAACTAGCTGGGTGACTGCACAGGAGGCAGGGGTCCAGGGCCCCCGGGACATGGACAAGATGACCGCGAGAACATCAGCAGCCCACCCTGCCAGGTAGATGCGTTAACACCGCAAACCAGAGAATCATTCGCTTCCAGAGCAACAGAAACGGTCATTTCTCAGGGTGCATGGGCTGAGTGACACATCACTCGGAATAGATGTCCCCTACCTCCAGCTCTTCACAAGTTCATCCCCGGCTCTAGGCAAACACCATCTGTTTTCCCGTCTCGCCATGAATTGCCTGTGGTTTGCACTGTCACTTGAAGTAATATTGTAAGCTCCATCCCCTGCACGGGAGCTTTAAGGCCTCTGTTCTTGCTTCTCTCCATGGAGCGCACACAGATCAATCACGCAGTGCTCCTTCAGTGAGAGAAGAGACAGCCCTCCTAGTCAATCGCTCTGAAAACCTCAGGGACTCACCCCAAGTTCCCGTTGGAGTGCTGATGTAAGTTTGCTACACAGATGTCGGTTCATAGGGTTCTCGCTCCCTTCACATGCTCTACATGCAAAGCCTGTGATAAGTAGCAGAACACTTCCCTAAAAAAGCTGGCATCATTATTTCCCCCCCATGGTAGCACGTTTCTTAAGTTCTCATCTACACAAGTTGTGTGTGTGTAACTGGGTTTTAAAATGTTGATACAGCCCTAATCTGTTTGGCTCAGTGGATAGAGCGTTGGCCTGTGGACCGAAGGGTCCCAGGTTCGATTCCGGTCAAGGGCATGTACTTTGGGTGCGGGCACATCCCCAGTAGGAGGTGTGCAGGAGGCAGCTGATGGATGTTTCTCTCTCATCGATGTTTCTGACTCTCTATCCCTCTCCCTTCCTCTCTGTAAAAAATCAATAAAAACTGTATTTAAAAAAATGTAGATACAATCGGACTTATTAAAACAGAGATTATAGTGAAGAAATGATTCTTGGAAAATAGAAACGGAGCAGGATAAATACAGCCTATGGTGCAAACAGTGCTACCTCTCTCCCTGCCACACTAACTTGCATTGGCATGAGAAACTCAATCCAGGAAAATGTCCATTTTATTACATCCCAGCAAAATAATTTTCATTTGGCGTGTAGAAGATTAAAGACAAGCAAACCTCTCAACCACACTATGTAATCCATGGAACTTCTTGCTTTCCTCCTCCTGTATTTGGTGGCACAGAGATGATCAGCAGCGATCGCCATGGCTGGGAGGCCAGGGACTGGGTGAGGATGGGGACCGACACTGGGGCCAGCCGCTCGGGGAGCAGGCCTGGCCACCCAGGAAATTGGCTCGAGACAGCTAAATCCAGAACCTGCCGGGTGGCCTACATCTAAATTCCACAGATGGCCTAAATTTGCATATCATCTTGTCTACTCTGGGAATATGTATTAATTATAAGGCAAACAATGAAGAGAAATTAAGAGGATTTTATGACTTTTTGTAAATGAATTTTTGATAAAATCCAGAAAAAAAAAGATGAAATGGCCCAATTTACAAATGCTGTATGACACTTTAAATTATTTTGAATTGTAGGTTAATTTATATATTGACATTAAAGATGATGGTTATTTTATTTATTTAAAACATGATGCCAATCAATGCCAGAAAAGCAACTTAATATGAATACTAAGAAGGAGTTTCAAGATAATTAATACTTCTACACTGTACTTTATCTCCGTTGCCTGTATATGACCATATTGAAGAAAAAATGTCTCTGAAACAGGAAAACAAAAAAACACCACACATTAAATGGAGTCATCAGAGAGGGATCTTTAACCATGCTGGTATTTTAAGTGGCTAAAAATATCAGGTTCCCAAAAATAATCAATGAAGGCTCACTGATTTATGAAACTGCTCATTGATACAAGCCTGAGGACACCGAGTTCTTTATAGAACAAACTATATTTTTAAGGGAATGAAGAATTTATCTAAAACAGTAGAACGCATGATTAAAATGGTACCTTGAAGTTGGAAAATTACAAGTAAAACAATGCAATGATTTGAACACCTGCACGAGAAATTATTGTGTTTGCTGATAGCTGCCATTTTTTTTGAATTCTAGTAGGGAGTCCAAATGGAGAAAAACAAAGATGTTCAGGATGCTATTTTTAAGTGTGACTTTTCTTTCTTCCCTGCTGTTAACATTCTAGCAAGAGGGAAGGGGGTTTAAAGACTGAGAGACCACCTGGCTGCCATTATGGACAGCTGAATCCTCAGCCACCAGCAAGCACCACAGGGCCTTTGCTGGAGGGTGGAGGCCCCTGGGGCTGGTCCCAGGGGAGGCCTCCCTCACCCCGAGAACCCTAACCTCTCCTGGCCTCCGATAACACAGTCAAGGCTGCCCGGAACACTGGTTGTAGTGAGAAAATAGAGAGGAAGAGTAGAGTGGAATTTAATTCCCTTAAAGACCCTTTCAAAATAGGTTATGTCTTTGTCCCTCAATTTAAAATCCTGTCTCATGTTGATCATCTTGTCTGTGCTGGGAATACGTATTAATTATAAGGCAAACAATGGAGGGAAATTAAGAGGATTTTTATCAAATGTTGATCACTTGTAAAGACCCTTCCTCTAACACTGGACTCTGCTCCCTCAGCAAATACTGCTGGGATGGCTGGCTGGGCTTGGTCAGTGACAGCCATAATTAAACATGGCCTGAATCTCTCTGTGTCCTCGGAGAGGCTGACCCTGAGATGGGTCTTGGGGCCAAGGGGCGGAGGGGGGGAAGAGCCTGCTCTCAGAGCTCAGAGAGCTCTGCAGAGAGAGTGGCCATGGGGCCTCATTGCCCAGGACCTCACTGGATGGGCTGCCTGGAGCTTAGTGAAGCTAATGCATCTCTGCGCCCCACCCAGACTGCTGCATTCATTACTTTGTTTCTCATCTCAGGATCAGCTCGCCCTCACTGTCCAACCCGCCGGTCAGCTAATTTAATACACGAATATGGTCTAGGGGTGCTGTGAGGAGCAGAGGAGGGGCCCCTCCAGCACCTCTAGGCTCTTCCTTCCCCTACAAGCATTCTTTTCCCCCCTCACACAACCTCAAATGTTATAATCCATTTCCAGAGGAAAATGGCTCACGTCCATTTCCAAAATAGCAAGTGAATCCCACTTCCTGAGCTCGCTTAGAGTGCCTGGTGGCACCTGCCTCAATGGCTCCGGTATGTAACATATATAACCATGTAAAGTATCCTTCAACCATATTCTGATAATGGCAGCAAAGCACATTGCTATTTCCTATTGGTTACTTTTTAATAAATATATATATGTATTTTTTTGTGTATGCAGAGGGACTATTAAACATAATATGACTATTTTCCTTATCAGAATGATGTCCAATGATCCTAAATTAAAGAGAAGAACAAAGTAATACTTCATTATAACTTTATAAAGAGCCGTATTTTATCAAGACTAGCCTATGTTTAACATAAGCCAACTACAATATGGCTACAGATCCAATAGTCTTCATATCTCCTTACATACAAAAATGAATGTTCTTTTCCACTGACATTACAATAATGAGAATAAGAAAACAGGTTAAGTCTTAAAAGGTCTGATTTCTTTTTTTCAGTATTCACGAATGGATTAACTAAATGAAACCACATGCTATGTTTAAAATGTTCATTGAAAAAGTAAAAATATACATTGGGAAATATTTTTCAAACGCAAAGACCTATATAGTTAAAAATAGTTTCACATAGCAATCAAAGGGTATAGGAGTGTAAAGATAATAACTGCTTTATGAAAAATTGAAGCAGTTGGCATATGTAGTGACTGATGAACAGTGGGATACCATCACCCTGCCAACCTCAAGCGCACAATGACTAAACAAGAAAACAGTCATTATGTCCATTGTATATGAAATAGTAATGTGTCTACTCCCAAAGAAAAAGAAAAAGAAAAAGAAAAAAATCAAGTTACTGGAAACCCTACAATCTTGTCCAAATTTTACTTACTTTAATATTCCTATAATGAATCATGAGTTATTTTGTCAAAATGATTAATATGTACTTAAATTTAGTTTTAAGGTGGTGATCCGTGGGCATATTAGGTCTATTTTATTTTCAAACATTTATCCTGAGTTATGTAACTTCAGGGGAATTGAAAGAAAGTTCTGGTTACATCTCAGATCACAATAGTCCAAAGTCCAGGACAATGTTGGTAGCCGACCTGCTTATACTCATTTATATACAGTGTTCTCTTCCAAGAACCCTAATAAGAAAGACATGAAATATAATTGTAATTAGGGGGATGCCTAACTATCAGAAGGTAAATGTGTGTACTTACTCATCAAGAATACCTGCTGATTCCCAGGGAAAGTTAGTACTTCACTTACCTGCATGCTCTGCATCTACTACTTGTATTTCTGGAAATATCCATTATACAAATCACTAGTGGCCATCCAGTTAAAAAAAAATCCAAGGTATCTCACTTGAAATGTATGTCAATTGATCCAGTGACAAAGTTTATATGAAAAATGAAGTCTTTTGACATTGGTGTCAGACTCAATATAATGGTCTATATATGACATAATAGAGGAAGAGTCAAGAGTCAAGGACAGCCCTGACTGGTTTGGCTCAGTGGATAGAGTGTCGGCCTGTGGACATAAGGGTCCCAGGTTCAATTCTGGTCAAGGACATGTACCTTGTGGGCCCATCCCCAGCGGTGGTGCAGGAGGCAGCTGATTGATGTTTCTCTCTCATCGATGGTTCTAACTCTCTCTTTCTCTCTGTGAAAAATCAATAAAATACATTAAAAAAAAAGTTAAGGCCAGCCCTAGCCGGTTTAACTCAGTGGACAGAGCCTAAGCCTGCAGACTTGAAGGTCAATATATTTTGGTAAGAATGCTGGTATTAGGAGATGACAGGAAGGCCAAGCCTTGGCTGCATTCGGGAAAAGCAGGCAAGAACAGGGATGCGGAGGTAGATCTTCAGGATGCACAGGTAGCCTATGACCTACAGGTAGAAAGGGCCCAAAGCCCCAATTCAAAGGCCATCCTGGTAGTCAGTGATGAGTCTCTGCTGAAGTGAGAAGCCTTTCCCCTTCTACCTCCCATGGTTCTCTGAGGCCCCGGTTTTCACCGACTCACACTTGCTCCACACACAGCTTGCTGCATCTCAGCGTTAGTGGAATGCCAGCAAATGAGGTGAAGCAGATGAACTTTCCCTCAGTGAAAAACTCTAGTCTATTTCAAATGAATTTGTTTCTGGCAGAGATCTAACATCAAGGGCAGAGATGCCATTTTTGAGACCCTTATGTGTTTTTCCTGAGCTGTGATGAACTTTTTCTCCCCAAGAGAAAAGTTCAGTTGGAATTTGGGAAAACATTAATGACATTTAAAGCCTTTCCAGAAAGTTCCTATATTTGTGTGTGAACTTCACAGTATTTTAAACTTGACTCAGATTCCTGTGCTGAACTATCTATGGAATTTGTAAAATGACAATCTTAAAGCCAATCAGCTTGATCTCACCTAGCTTCTTTTTTCCTCACTTCAGAAATCCTCTGGGTCTTGCATATAAAATAAAATCCATCTACACAGTCTTAGAAAACATACGCTTTCCTCTTTTTACATGCTGCTTATCTCCCTGGACTTATAATGAGTATAAACAAATTTATAACATTTTTAAAAGGACTCAATGCACTTTAGAGACACACAACTAAATTCTCAAAGTGCATAAGTTGTTCCTCATATGATTATAACTTTACAGGAGAGGGAAGTAGCAAAAGTAGTAGTTGACAGCTTTAATTTACCAAGCGGTACTTCATGGGTGTGAAAGTCCTTATAGATCCTAAAAGAAACGGCTTTCCCATAGGAGTTGGGTTTTCTGTCTAGTTGGCAAGACCCAGCACAGTAGCCTGGTGTGATATGTACTACATTCAAGCTAAGGCAGGTTCTGGGTAACAGATGTAAAGAGTGAAGCCCAGAAAGTTCTGCCACATTCAGCGTCTATGAATATAGAGAGAGCAAGAAATAGAGACTGCTTCTTTTGATGCTAAGACAAATGATAACTTCATTAAGACAACCCATTCATTATTTTGTTTCTTCTACCTGTAGCCGATTTAATAGTTTTAGAAAAGATAGGTTTAAAAAACACTGAGACCCGTTCTGCAAAGGGAAATATTTTATATTGGCACTTCCTAATGCTGAACTGGTTGGCCACAGATAGGTTACGTAATAGGATGAAAGCAAGGCCTTTATGATGGGGTGTAAATACAAATACCTTGGCGGGTGGTGGCAATGATGTAGTTCTGAAGCTTCAGAACAAAGAAGATATTTTGGTTTGACTGATTGCAAGAATAACTGAAATAAAATCAAGAGGAAGAAATAAAAAGAGAAATCAATTTTTTTTCTGCTTTGGTCATTCCTTGGGACAGTGTGATTTATTCTTCAAAGCATTCCTGATACTGTTATTGTTTTCAGTGTTCATGTTCAACATTATTATTTCAGACTTTTGTTATTATACATTCACCCTTCAATGTATTATCCTGAAGCAAGTCAAGGTCATGGTCTGTGGACTTCCTAGATGCTCAAAGAGGTCTAATTTGTCACTGATTTTCCTTTATGCATTCCCGCTGTCCAGCAGATCACTTTTCTATCCTTCCCAAACCACCTGTGGACATTTTGTTTTCATAGATGAAGTGAGAAATACTTGAGACTTTTAAAACTGATGGTTTCTTTTTATTTATTCTAATGACACATTTGTGCCCATTTAAACATTTGAAGGGTGGCCTGTGACCCAGTACTCCCTAACACGTGGGTTACAGTACTTAAGTGGGTTCACAGTAAATAACCCATTGGACCAAATCTATGTGACAGCAATAGCACCTCCAAGAAAGAGCAACTGCTTGCTAATGTCTCAGAGCTGGTCGCAGAACGCAGAACGCTCCCCTGGAAGGTGATTTTTCTGCAGAGAGCAGTTTTCCTTTAAGGACAGGTTCTCAATTCGCAGGGAGAACTGATTTTCGGCCGGAGAAGCGATGTGGTGATTCAGGGAGTCCCCGTGGTATAATTTGAGCTTTTGCAGAATTTTCCATTGCTTATTTTCATCACTACTGCTATTTCATCATTTCGATGATTGCTCCCCCAACACTGAATGACGATTTTATTGGATGCAGAAAGGGCTGAGTTGGATTATATTTCATTGAACAGCTACACAGCTTGTGTAAAAACAGTCTTTGGAAACAAAATAATCACCCCCTAATTGACGGCAGTGAAAGAGAAGCAATAAAACCAGTGGTGTGAGCTGGACAAACCAAACCGGAAACGAAAACAAAGTTTTCACCAAATTAAAATCTCTGAAGTCTACCGAGGTGATCTTTTTCATCAAGTGGATTGAAATAACTATGATTGAAAAGTTTTGCTGGTTTGGTAGGTACAGAGTTTCTTCTTATTTTATATTTAACATAAAGGTTAAACTCATTAAATACTTAATAAGTATAAAGTTTCTCGGAGTTAATGAACTGCTGCTCTTTTCCATAATGAATTTATATTAAAATTGGAGAACCCACTTTGAGGTTGAAAATGAATTCCTCATTCTGTCCTGCCCTGAATAAAGCATTGTTCTATCAGCATTTCTGTGGTAACCACAGATCTTTATTAGTCTTTGTGGTCACCTACCCATATGGGTGGGTTGTGTTTCGAAGAGGAGTCTAGGCTATCATATTGAAGACTACCAGAGGAATTTTCCTTATCTCATGTCTGATGTTTGGATGACATTTGGTAGCTCGTGGCACCTGGCCACTTTCACATGCTAATACATCATACTATCAGGAATGTGATGGCCCTGAATCTATTCCATGGAAGCCCTGTATTCTCACTGCTGGACGCATTTTGCATGTGACATGTGACATACTTTCTTAGGTCCACAACTCACTGAAGGGGTCAATGGCCAAGCAAGCCCGGCTTCAATGTCTGAGGAGCAGGTGGTGCAGAAGAGTGAGGGCAGGTAACAGGTAGACCAGTCTCCGAACTTCGCCTGTAGGTAGGTCCTGGTTCCTTTGTACCATCTATTTATTAGACACCCCAGGACACTTGGCATGACCTGAAGCACCTGTCTTGTCTGTAAATCCTGACTTTCTCTTTTCATGCTTATCTTGTCCTTCACAAAGTCGCTTTTTTAGTAAAAAGGAAATACGAAAATGAAATCAATCACATCTCATAATGGTTCTAGGTACTTTGGGGTTAGATATCTTTGCCACAAGCACCTTTGCCCCAAGGCTTTACAATGTATAGCTAATTGGCTGCAAGGCAGTTTTGCATAAAAACAATAAAATTACCGGTTAACAGGTCTTTTTTTGCGTGTGTCAACTTGGTATCAGTTATCCACGATGCAGGGGTGGAGAAAATAGTTAAACAGTGGTAGTGTTAGAATAGTCAGCATTTCTTCTAGGTGACAAGGATTTTTGCCCCAAGAGTTAGCTGGTTTCTTTTTTCTTTTTTTCTTTGGAAACACTTGACATTGGGAGGAGAAAGAGAGGACCCTTGAGAGGGCACACAGATGAACCCACATTTCCCACAGAACAAAGACAAGAGCTCAGGGATGACCTACAAAATAATATCGCTCATCTGTGCAATATTGCTGTGGATCTAATACACATTTAGATATATTCAAATATTTTGTATCTCATAAGAAAAATCTTTACATTCTGTCATTCATTTTACTGCCACCCTCCCCTTTTGTGATTTTATCTTGTTACAGCACCACTGTTGCCTTAGGGACAATTATTTATGGGGTGAGAATATCTGTGGCAAAAATGCTTGCGGCAGAGAAGCTGTGGCAGGAATACCAGGCCCCTTCCGCACTGGAAGGGTGAGAAACAAGATTGCTGGCACTACGGAAATCTAGCAATTGTTACTAGGGTTCAGAATCTTGGGTTAGAGGGAAGGACTGGGGAAATCAACACCACGTCCACAGAGACTGGATCAGCAACTAGCATTAACCATGAGCCAAGAGCCTCATTAGCTGCTTTCCATCTGATTCTCCTAATTCTTCCAGAACTGGATAAAAATATGTTCACTTACGACCGTCTGACTACATTGGAAAACACTGACGTTCAGAGAGGGGGTAGAGGTTTCCCAAACTCACAGAATTAATCATTGTGCGGGGATGGGAATCGAACCAGGTCCATCCAATGAGTCTATACTCTCACTCGTAGGCTATGTTGCCACCAGATAACCTCTGGAGGGCCCAGGGCTTCCTCACAATGAAGGAAGCAAGCATGTAGCCACTGAAGTAGGGCGGGCAGTTCGAACAAGAGTGGGTTAATGATGATTGACTACCTGATGAGTTCTGAGCTATTCCACTCGGGAGATTTGATCACAACATCTCAGGTGGAGCTGTGTTGGCAGGTCTGGCTTAAGTAATGTCCCAGAGCCTTGGCAATTGAGAAATCACTGAGTAGGAAACCAGCCAGCGAACCACATATCCTAACGGGAGAGAGGTTCTCCAGGTAGGCTATGCAGGCGCTGTTTGGTCTGGATGCCCAGCTAGGGTCTAGGGCAGGTGTCAGCAAACTCATTAGTCAACAGAGCCAAATATCAACAGTACAATGATTGAAATTTCTTTTGAGAGCCAATTTTTTTAAACTTAAACTTCTTCTAATACCACTTCTTCAAAATAGACTCACCCAGGCTGTGGCATTCTGTGGAAGAGCCACACTCAAGGGGCCAAAGAACTGCATGTGGCTCACGAGCTGCAGTTTGCCCACCATAGGTCTAGGGGAAGAAATCTCTCTTTCTTAGGGTATCTTGGAGTCAGGGATGGATTTTGGTACAGGAGTGAGCAAAGCTGAATTGCTCAACTTTTTTACCTTCCTACTAATATACTTTTTAAAATATTTTCTTTCCAAAAAATATATTTCATTGATTTTTTTACATAGAAGAAGGGAGTAGGATAGAGAGTTAGAAACATCAACGAGAGAGAAACATTGATCAACTGCCTCTTGCACAACCCCTGCTGGGGATGTGCCTGCAACCAAGGTACATGCCCTTGACCGGAATCGAACCTGGAACTCTTCAGTCTGCAGGCCAATGCTCTATCCACTGAGCTGAACCAATTAAAGCTCTACTAATAGTCTTTCAGTCTATTCAAAACTGGCCTCTGCAGGTGATGTTCATCTGAACACTACTTGTAGGAGTGACCCCTCGTAGGTCAGCAAAGTCATCACCAGCAGAGGGCAAATCACTCCCAATTCACACAGGAGGCAGGAGGTGTTTATCGGGTGATGTGAACTTCTGCCTTCTGTGCATGATTTCAGAAAGGGCTGCACACTTTTCCAAGTGACAATGCCTCTCCTCCGACATTCGTGAGAAAAGAAAACCCATTATACATTATACAGTTCCTCAGTGATTTAAAGATCTAGAGGCAAACATCAATACTGCTTTGGAAAACTATTGTAGAAACCAGCTGTCTATTACTTTGGCTACCAATTCCTTTCGCTATGAGAATCTATGAGGATTTTCTCGCCCTGATGGGGTTGTGAAATCTTGCAGAGCTTTTAAATTAAAAGACAAAGCAGAGTGCCTATATAAATAAATCCAGTTGTTTAAACAAGATTATAAAGCTTATTCTTGAAGCAGTCACCGTGGTTTGCCTTTTATCTTCTTTGGGCACTTGAAATACCTCAGCCCCTTTTGTTAGTTACTCTTAACAATTCGTGTCTATGTTACTGTCTCTGTTGACAGATAAATACACGAAGGAACGTAGGACTCATGACTTAAGCTGGGATACATAAAGCATGTCGCAGCTTATTCTAAAATTCCCAGGAAGGAGTTCTGTGGGCTGGGGGCTGTCTCTTCGAGATGCTCTGTCTCTGACTTGACCTCTGTCACAGTTATAAACGCGCATCAGTCCTATTTCTCCCCCGCCTGGTGATGCGATGGGGCCTTTCATGAAGTAGAGTAGATCTACAGAGAGCCCTACAACTTAGGCATTTGCGCTCCCCTTGAGATAGTTCGAGGCCAAGAGTCACCTCAGGAGATTAGACATCAACCTTCCTCTTGATGCTACTCCAGGAGCATCCAGCACACGCCTATCCTGTTCAGGCGGCTCCTATTCGCCTTCTCACTTGAAAGACATCACGTTTCCCCAGGCAGCCTCCTTACCAAGCGCTGGGTTGAAACATGTGGAGAAATAGCCCTTCAAGATAAAATGGCCACCATCACCTTGGCTCCACCTGACGCCATCAAAGGCCTGTGATTTTGGAGATGTGAGGCAATATGTTGTGATGTTTGAAGGGAAAGAAACGAACACAGTTTGGAAAGCACAGTAAGGCTGATGTACACAGTAAGTGCAAGACAGACTGATCTCTGACATCACTTCCAGCTCCTCCCCAAATTTATATCCAACCAATCCTACATTTTTTACTTCATTATCATATTGGCTTAAATTCCATCAAATAGTGATTTGTAGGAATCAAAACTTACTGGTTTCAGAGGAGAATTACAGCAACATCAGCCATCCCTGTGCTGTGTGTTGCTATCTCATCATTACCCAGTCCTGGGAACCTCGGAAGAACCAGTCCAGACCAGCCACTTCTCAGGTCTTCGCTCAGTCAATACCACCATAAACCCATTCTTCAGGCCACACACCTAGTGGTCATTCTTGATCACAGATCCAATGTATCATCAAGTCCTGTTGACCCCTGTTTATTCTTTTCCAACCTCCATCCAAACCTCCATACTTCTCTTGAGTGCCACTGTAATAACCTTGATCTAAATCACAGTTGCCTCTCATTTGCATTTCCTTCCTCTTCTACCTGTGCCCCTCAAGTCCATAAGTCTATTCTCCACTCAGCAGACAGGGTATGGGAGGAAAAAAGCGAATCCAGTTATCACTTCTCCTGGAAATCCTCCCCTACAGCAAGCAGTGCCCTCTCCCCACTCTGTCTCCTCCACTTCCTCCCTTCTCATGCTCTGCTTCAGCTAACCTGGCTTTCCCTTTGTTTCTCTGAGACAAGATAGGGTCTTTCATCTGCTTCTCAGAATCTGTGCTTATTGTTTTCAGCTGATAAGCATCCTCTGCCTCCCCCACCCCCCACCCAGGTCTTAGAGATCTTAGGATGGCTATCTCTCTCCATCATTCAGTCTCAGCCCAAATCCATCCTTTCCCTAATTCCACCAGCTCATCCCTCTTCTACTGCTTTCCCTGTCACTATCACTCACCCCACCCTTTTATTATCTGCATAACTCTGACCACTCACTCACGGCCTCCATATTTGTTTCTATGCTTGTCCTTCTTCCTATGGGAGAAGATCAAGTTTCAGGCAAGAATGCTGTGATTTTACCCAAGTGTCTCTGGTTTCCCTAACATTGTGGGCACTCAGCAGTGGCCGGAGGCCACCGCAGGGCTTTCCTCTCCACACCCGGCTGTGAAAAGCGACTCTGGGTCTCATGTTTGCCTGAGGAAGAGTCCATGTTCTAGTTCATCGGGGAGGACAGGAAAGCCTACTGAGGTGTCACCGTAGGGCCAAACACTGCCCCAGTCTACAGAGACATCTGGGACCCGGAAGGAAAAGCAGCAGCTTTCTCCTATGCACCCCACTCGCTGTTTTGAAATCTGGGCCACATCCGAGTTAAGGATGAGGGCTCTGGTTTTCAATCCTGAAATAGATGACTAGTTCACCATCTATGAAGTAAACATAATTATGCTGTCTGTCTCATAGGATTGCAAGTGGGTACCAAACACGGAGCACAGAGACTAATCTATAGCAAGCACTCGATGCAAAGAACTCCCACTACTACCCTCCCCCCCCCCAAACACAGCCTACTGATTTTAGAATTCAATTCTATTCGGGGTTAATTAAGCTTAGGACTGCCATTTAAAATAGTTTCCATGGGAAATTATATGCCTAAGTAATCAACTCCCATGTAAATGCCTTTTGGAATACAACCTGGTTGCAATTGGAGAATTACTTTTCATGAGAACTACGTGTGCTCACATCTTGTTACTGAGCTGCTTGGAGACACACATTTTTTTCAGGGCTATTTTTTTTCCACAAGGCTGTTTTTCCAGCACTCATCCCATTGTTACTGAACAATTGGTTTAGCGTGTACGTTCACTATACGCATGGGACAAAGGTAGATGTGTAATTCATCCTATTTTTCCTAGAAACAAGAAACTAAATATAAACAAGGCTAATTCAATTCCAGCGACTAATCACTGTGCTTTATAATACAGCTGAGACAAAAGGAATACAGAAATTCTTGTTACATTCAAATTGTATCGGAAAGGCTTATGGGAGAGGGTATGAGGGACCATTACATCCTAATTTATTCTCCTTTCTGTTACTTACTTTGTTTTCTCGTTGCTAAACGTTCTTGCCTGTGAAAACCCCTTTAATCTTGGAGACTGACAGTTAAGCAGGATTAAGCACGCAATTGGGTTTAGCTGCTTTCAGTTTCTTTGATTTCTAAATTATTTCTTTAGTTACATGAAAATGTTCAATTTATAGATCTTACCAATACAACTATTGGCTGACTCTAGAAAACAATTCAAGCCTTACAGAGTACAGCGGAGTTAAAAAAACAAAACAAACCAACAAAAAAACAAAGCCCAAATCAAAACAGCCAGAGCAGGTTTTTCAGGAAGCTATGTAACTGTATCCAGAGAGTATGTCTTCCTACTGGCAGATGTTCAAAGAAATACATTTCTTTATGCTGAAAATAAGATATTATAAGTAAACTGCATAATATTTAACGCAATTATGTATTTTAATAACACTTTATTGTATTTCCTTCCTACTCAAAGACATCTGAGAAATTTGATTGTTACCCCTGCTTACTCTCTTCACCATCAATTTCTCTTTACAAGAAAAATTTACTGAAAGAAACTAACCTGATAATTATTTTATTGTTTATTAGGAAACAGTAAATTGTGTAATATTTATAATCGTACAATTGTAAGCTTGCATAGTTTTACACAGCCTATTTCATGATGACAGCATACATTTATTAAACATTTAAAAAATAACAGAAGGACAGAAAATGGTTGTATGATGATAATAAATATCTTTCATGATGGGAAGACACGTGTACAAACTGAACATATTTATCAAATGCAAAAAGCAAACCTACTCTCAATGTTTCCCCTAAGTTCTCAAAGTTGCATCTGGGGGAACTCTGCCGGACCTTCTAAATTATTGTATTAAAAAATTCCCCTCCATACATTTAATAAAAAAAGAAATTAAACACTCGCAAAAAAATAAATAAAAACTAAAAAAAAAATTATTTCCTCCAAGAGCCCATATTTTAAATCACATGCTTCGCTCTTTGCATACCCGTAATTATTTGTATAATCAACTTGATCGGATTCCTCTGTTAGAACAGTTTATAAACAAGAAAACCCACGACAGTCGTTAATACAATGCTTTGACTAGGTCAGCTTTCGTGGTCTTGAAAGGCTGAGGTAGGAGACGTGGGGACATGTGGGAAAGAAGAGTTTATTTTGTGGGCCCTGGGGCCGACACGCAGAACCCGGGCAGAGCTGGGCGGGCACGCAGGCCCGCTCGGTGGGGTCACAGCTGGCCGTGTCCCCAAGTCAGCGCCTTAGCTCACCTAATTGCTGAAGTCTGCCCAGCAACCGCAGGTGCTCTGTCATATGTAACTGCTCCTGAGTGAGGGAGCGCGGGTGATGCTCTGACCAGACAGCAGTAGGGTTTGGAGGTTCGATAAGCTTCTAGCCTCTGATATTTTGGAAAGAGATGCCTTTTCAGGGAGTACCCATCCAGCTCCTCTCAGAGTATACTGACCCCTGAATGGCAACATAATGAGCGAAGTTAGCATCTGTGTCCCCGAAATAAAAACTTAACATCAACACGCCTATTAACAAAATGAGAAAAAAACTAATTAAAGCAAATTAGCCTAATGGGCACGAGCTGGCGAAGACAGATGACGCTGAGATCCCGAGAAGATAATGGTACCCGTATGGGGTATGTTTTGGGCATTTTTCATATAAATTGGACAGTTTTAGAGGATAAATATGGTACAAAAGTCCTTACAGGCAATTATGTCTTTACAATGCTGGTGCTGACATCATAAAAGTATAATTTTAATTGCTATTAATTGCGTTAAGTCTACTCTTATTGAATACTTAATGCCATCGCTGACAGTATACTAATTTATATACTTTAATGAAGCTGCACGGTACAAGTTTGGAATTATAGGACCACTCAGACGCTGTGTTAGGAGGACAGTTGATTGGACATTTCTTTCTTTAAAAACAGGTTTGTACATTTTTTGCTGTTTTTTTTTTTTTTCCTTCAATGAATTGATGCTGCTCGTTTTTTTTGTGAGATACATTTTGGAAAAAAATAACGCTTCTAAGTAATGTTCGCTGCACATTGAAAACAGCTGCTGGCTCTCCAATGTGTCTCGTATTTAAATGTACCTGATTTAAAAAAAAAATAGATTGTTAGCTTGCCAAGTTTAGCTGCCATTATCCCAGGCGTTTGCTCTCCTTCAGGAGAAAGGAGTTCATTGATGACAAATATAAGAGAAAGAGAGGCAGAGTAAATAACGGATGTCATCAGAGGCAGACAAGATCTGGCACAAAGCAAGGAGACAAACAGCTCCCTCCACCTGACCCAGGCAGCGGGCACAGAGGGGGGTTCTAGTGGCACTGGCTACGGGGGTCTCTGCTGCAGTGTGATGCGCATGATTAAACCCCGAGAAATTCATTCATCTCCATCAGTGCTAGTTCCAATATTTGCAGGTTAGTCCTGTGCCCGGGTGCACTCATCAGCGAGTGCATCCATTATTGCCTTTTCCATTTGCGTGCAGTTTCCGTTACTGCAAACACGGGCGTGCGATGAATGGAGTGCGGGGCCCAGCTCCGCCCGCCCGGGGATGCTCAGACTTTCGGGGAGTTCCCGCCGTTGTTTCTGCCCTGGGAGGCGCTGGGCAGAGCAGACAAGCGCAGTGGTGGGTAAACTCCGCCCTGGCCCTGTCCAGGCCCTATCGATCTTCCCTGTAATTAAAGTGATGGACGCACACCGCTGGGTAATAATGTCTTTCGGAGAATTTGTTCTAAAGGTTTAGGAAAATCAGTTGCAGTCTGTTGCCTTTTGGTGAAATATCTTGGTTTCGTTTCCCGGGGGGGACAGCGGAGGAAAAGACAGGATGGGGAGCGGATCAGGCTGAGGAGTTTGGAAATCCTCAGAAGGTTCTGTGTCCTTTAGGTTCAGCTGCCACTGCCTGGGAATGTGGGGTTCGCGCTAACACACAGGATTATGGTGGCCACAGGACTTTGAGGGATATTTTATATATATAATATATATTATTGCTTTTTACAGAGAGGAAGGGAGAGGGATAGAAAGTCAGAAACATCGATGAGAGAGAGACATCCATCAGCTGCCTCCTGAACACCCCCCACTGGGGATGTGCCCACAACCAAGGTCCATGCCCTTGACCGGAATCGAACCTGGGACCTTTCAGTCCGCAGGCCGACGCTCTATCAGTTTAGGCTTAATATATTTTTATTGATTTCAGAGAGGAAGGGAGAGGGGGAGAGAGGTAGAACCATCCATGATGAGAGAGAATGATTGATTGGCTGCCTCTTGATTGCCCCCCACTGGGGATCAAGCCTGCAACACCCCCCCCCCCCCCCGTGCCCTGACCACCTGGTTCATAGGTCGATGCTCAACCACTGCGCCACACGGCCAGGCTGAGGGCCACTTTGGATTTCAATCTTTTTATTCCCGCGTTCATGCTGAGAATGTCAACCAATTAGTGCGACTTCCCGGAATGCTTTTCAGGCGCCTGACACTCGTCTGCGAGGCGCCAGACCGAGGCCGCAGCCCATTTCGCACGGGCCGATGAGCAGTCATGGGACGGTGATAACTTCTGATCGCGACCTGCGTCTGGGTTCAAACCAATTACTTACCGGCGACGGGTCCCATGCCACCCGGTGTAGCCCGGATGCCGTTCAGGGACCCAGATTAATTAAAACAACAACTAGGCGGGAACCTTTCACATAACTTATTTCCACGGCGCTGGCCGCCCTGACCGCTGACACGGAAAAGCCAGGGTGAATCAATATTGCAGCTGAGCGTGGCGGCGCTTCGCCGGGGTGCTCCCCATCCTGGGAGAAACGGAAAAGTGGGCCAGACAGTAGCTTCTCATTCATTATTAAGAGGAAATTAGCAGAGGGGTTTTTCTTCTTCTTATGCAAAAAACATTTTTATCTATCTATCTGTCTATCTATCTATCTATCTATCTATCTCTATATCATCTATCTATCTATCTATCATCTATCTCTATCTCTCTATCTCTATCTCTCTATATATCTATATCTAATATATATATATACTATGTATAGATATATATTATATAGTAGAAGAGTACAGTTGATTTGTATGTACTTCACCTTAAAATCATCTATATCTATATCTTATATCTATATCTATATCATCTATATCATCTATATCTATATCTATATCATCTATATCTACTATATATACATAGTAGAAGAGTACAGTTGATTTATATGTACTTTTGCCTTAAAATCATTTCCTCATTAGGAATGCAATTCATGGTTAATGCTGCATTTTTAGAAAATACAGAATGTGTCCCCCAAACATGTATAATCCCACCCCAGAGATAACAAATGATTGTTAACACGTCAGGAGCTAGCCTTCCGGTTGACTGGTACCCGCATGCACTTACTGCCTGGACTGCGCTTTCTGCTGATTCTGCTGATGCCGAGTCCCTTGGTTGCTGCTCTGTGGGCCTGCTTCCTACCAGGGATGCTCTTTGGCCTCCCAGGGATGGTGCTATTTTCTTTTTCTTCCTGTCAAAGTGTCTGTTTGATTTTCCTACAGCAAGGAGGCAGAGTGCTGTGGTTCACTAGTAATGTTTCATATTATTAGTGTTTAATTTTCAGATTTCCTTAGTTGGCATCTTCAGGGTGGCCTTTTGTTAGCCAATCTATCAATCCAGGCTCCTTGCCCGCTGCTATAACTCTCCAACGTTCATCCAAAGGGAAAGCCAGTTAATTGGCATTTTATACCCAACTCTCCCCTGTGCCTCAGAGGGACCCCGCTTCCCTCCTGGGGAATCCAGTGCCTGGACTTGAGGACAGTAATTCATTCTGGTTCCTGTGACTCTGTAGGCTACAGTGTGGTGTACGTTGCTGAGATCTGGTGGAGAAGACTGGATTGGTATTGAAGGACTTACAAAAAATTAACTTCAGCAAGGGGACCTCAAAATGAGATGCACATTCTCGAATTGGATATTCATTTGTATGTGTGTCGTCTCTTCACAGTCACTGAACTGGCTTACTTCAGAAGAATAGACATCTCTAGTGATGTATTGTTTTAGATGTTCTTTGGCTATGAATCCAAGAATTCCTACATTACTTTGCTAATGCGTGATTAGGCTGGATGAAATTTAAATAGCATACTTGAAAATGTCTTTAATAAAATATGTAATTTTATAGAGAAAATAAACAGAAGCTTAAAAGAACCCATCCTTTAGCCCTGGCCCTTGTGGCCTACCTAGCTGGGCATTGTTTCTAGCACGGAGGGGTTGCAGCCAGTACAATTCTTGCTCAGGGCACATGCCCTGGTTGTGGGCTCCATCCCAGGTAGGGGGCATTCAGGAAGCATCTGGTCAATGTTTCTTTCTCACTCCCCCTTCCTCTCTCTCTAAAAATCAATACAAACATATGTTTCACAAAGAACTGACCTTTTGTAACTGTCTAGCACTACCCACCACATACTAAATAAGGTATTTGCATGTGTAATAAGCAGAGATTAGCCCCGATTAGACTCTGAAAATACAAATAATTTAGCAAGTGACCATACTATATGTATAATAAAGCAAACTAGTCATACGTATGACAGAGCTTGCCTAGTTTTAGCAAGTTCATTACTCTACCTGAAACTAATAACAGCACATTTGTTGTAAAAATGTTTATTCATATATCACATTACATCTAATTAAGGTCGCCTGCTCCTCAATTGTTCCCCTCACTTATATGTTGTTGTTTTCAGATGCAAGGATCATGAAGTAGGCATTGCTGGGACGGATGTATTCATTTAGAGCATTCCTACGAGTGACTGCCAATAGTTGCATGCAAGTACTGAGTAATTGCTAATGATCAGAATAGTTAACATAAACTGAGGGGTGATGTCATAGTCCTTTCAATTTGTTGTGCACAGACAGCCAATTGACTTAACATTAATTTTTTATATCAACAACCCTGTAAAACTTAGAAAAATTAGGAAAGAGCCTGATTAAACTGAGATGTTGTGATTCCAAGATCCAGAAATATTGCTTGGGTATTAGAATCAGCCTTTCAAAAACGATTACTTTTAGTAACTTTACAGATTTGGACCTTGAGAATAACATTACCCTACATGAAATAAGTCCACCAGAAAAAGTTAAGACCCATAGGATTTCACTCACATGTGGGCTATAAACCTGAAACTCATAGACAAACTAGAGGGAAGAGGGGTAGTAAATGGTAAAAGTGACAGAAGGTGATCTGACTTTGGGTGGTGTGTCAGAGAAATATACACCTGAAACCTATATGATCTTATTAACCAATGTCACCCCAATAAATGTACTTGAAAATGCAGTCATCGAACTGCTATGTTAAAAAAAAAGAAAGCCCTACATGAGTGAATAACCACAGTCTAGTGGAGAATTAGCAAAAGCGATAGGTAAGGGGTTGCCAGGAGAGAAAGATGATTGCAAATGGAAGGATTTAAGATGATATATGACCTGATGTGGCAAGAAGTAGGCTGTGATAATGATGACACAGCAGGAAACAGGATACAGGCAAAATAAAATAAAGCGGAAGGAATTAGAGACCATTAGGAAGTTCAAGAAATAAAAAGGATATGTTAATAAAGGAATGAGTTTGCTGAGATGAAATAGGCATTCAGAGGCAACCAGGGCATGAGGACAAGAAGCAAGAGAGAAATACTTTTTTTTTTTTTTGGAAATCGGGCTGGGAGTTTTCATTTCTTTTGCCTCTAATTCTTAAAAAGTCTACTTCCTATTGATCCCTCCACCCCACTTAATTACTAAACCTACCCATGTTTCCATTTCGGCCTTGCCTCTGTCTTCCCCTACCTCCTTCCCTCCAATGATATTGTGATGTGTTTCTCCCATGTTTTTTTATACTGGTACATGAGCTCCTCCTTCTGCCCGGAGTTCATTTGCTTGAATACTGTCACTCATTCAGAGGGAAAAAAAAAAAGATTTATTTCCTTATTCAGCACGGTTAAGCCAAAGAAAATGAGAAATGTGTACTTCAGCTGTGACATCTCCCGTATGCTGTTGTGTGACAAAATTGAGAAATAGAACTACATCAAAAGGCGACTCTGCCAGTGAGGCCTGCATTCGAAAGGGCAGGCGGGGGTGGGAGGGTAGTGCTGTCTGCACATTTAGAGGGGGAGGCCCTAGCTATTCAGCTTTCCACTGTCTCCTGTGGTCAAGCGAACCAAGTCACTGTCATGGCTGGGTGAAAGGATTGTCCACCAGCGATCCCAGGAAGCACACTTCCTTTGAAATCGTGTCAAACCGAGAAAACACCGAGCCCTGCAGCCAGTGTGGTGTGGAATGAGGGGGTCAGCCTTTCTTTCATTCTCTTCTCAGGGCCCTTCTGGTTTTATTCTCTTCAAATTCCTTTACAGGATTGCGAGGGAACCTTTGTTCCTCTTTCTTGATCGCCAGGGGCCTGGGACGGTGACAAGAGCAGGACATTTGGAGTCAGACAGCCTGGATTCAAGTCCCTTCTTTTAGACTCACTAACTCTATCACCTGGGAAAGAGAACAGATGGTGGTGGGGCCAGAAGACCGAACTCAAGGGCAGAACAGAAAACACCAGGAGGGGGACAGGTGGAGTCCAGAATCTGATGAGTTTTGTTCCGGAATGAGCTCGTTTTGAAATTCTGTTGGGGCTTCAAGGAAGATATGTTATAATCAGAGATATGGACTTAGGGTCATGGGCATGGTGAAAGCTTTGGGCAAAAATAAAACACATTCATTCTCACATCACTGCACTACAACTGCTGTCATATGGCAGTGAATTTCTTTATAGCATTTACTCAATTTCCCCCACTAAATAGAATGTAATCTCTTTCTGTGTCTACAGATGTGTATCTATGTCATCACTTAGTGGTTGCCTATAACTTCCCAGGATCCTGGTTAATCCTGTGAAGGTTTTGAAGCTTTATGGAATACACCTAAAAAACACATACAGAGGGTGACCATTGGTAACAGGAGAAATGGAAAGGAGGTTGAGAAGGAGACATGCTTGGAGCAAGATGGAGAACAAACATGCACTTTTGGAGCAATGCAAGTTTTGAGAATATTGAAGAAGGTCATGGATGTGAACAGCATGGAAAACTCTCCCTAGATTTGGAGATGATAATGCTCTTCAAAGAAAGCCGAGGTTCAAGGTAAAAGCTAATGAGCTCTTGCCAATGTTGGCAGTTAGAGAGCAAAGCTAGAACCCTGGGAAGAGCCTGAACAAGCTCATTTTACTTCATCCATGTCCCTGAGGAAGTGAAATGCTGGGGAAGACAGGATGCAGTGGGGTCTGGGAAGACAGGATGCAGTGGGGGCTGGGAAGGGAGGATGCAGTGGGGTCTGGGAAGGGAGGATGCAGTGTGATCGCATTCCTCTGGAGAAAAAGGAAGGGGAAGTGAGCTGAGATGAATGGATGGAAGGGTAGAAGACTAGAGAAGAGGACAGTCTGCTGGCTGCACCCTGTCAGAGCAGTGGGAAGTGGACAGAGAGGCGGGCAGAGTGAGGTGAGTGAAGGAACCGTTTTGAAAAATGCTTTAGTTTGTCAATGGAAATAGAAACCAATCGGAGTCCTGGGAGGATAATGTGAATTTGTTACCTCACCCATCAGTGCATTTTGACCTTGGCTGGTAGGTCTAGTCAGTGCTTGGACAGAGGCAGAACGGGGTCATCCTGGAGGAGACACGGGAGGAACACACAGAGGAAAGCAGGCCAGGAAAGACAAAGGAGACCCTCACTGCGAGGCGATGGGAACGTACTGAGTTACAGCTGCACTTACGGCCACAACCACCATCCTATCACACTCAGGAGTTGTAAAATAGGTAAATGATGAAGTACTCTTCACGCAATGAAAGGATTCTTTATGTTATGAAGAAAAAAAACACCCTTGGTTTCTTTCCATGGCTCATTGTTTATTTAAAATATAATTTGCCTGACAAAAATTCAATTTGCAAGCATTTTTCTGGAGCACATCTATTATCCAAAGTGAGGTTTGCTCTATTGTTCAGCTTCTGGGGAAGTTACAGCGGAGTGGTGTGCAGCCTCCGGGTGTGGGGATCACCAGTTTCTGGGCGGCCCTGCGGGTGTGGTGTTGGGTGAGCCCTTTGAATTGTGATCCATGCCCTTCATTCATAAAGCCAAGAGGATGATCCCTGCCTGTTTCAGAGATGAGGATCATTTGAGGATCAATGACCTGGTATCAGGAAAGCAGCCTCAGCTCCTGGCAGAGCAAAAGGGCTGTCCTGAGGTTCCTATCCTAGTTCATTGGTTTTCCTCCCTGGGAATCTTAGCGGATTGGCTCCCACAAAGCTTTAGATGCTTCCAGAGGGCACTGGGAACACAGGTTCCAAAATGTTTTTTTTTTTCTTTCTTTTCTTTTCTTTTACGTAAGTGACCATGTGATGGTAACGTTGCTTTTCTGTTGTGGAAATTTGAAAGCAATGGAGTACATATTCCATGTAGTAAGATACTGCTACGTGTGGAAGAAATGAGCTGCTGTTCAGGTAAAGAACCAGGACCCCAAGAGTGAGTGAACAGTTCTCTTTTCTCTTTAAGGCTGTGTCTGGTGTCTTCCCGCTAGCAGCTGTTAGCACTGGCCGGGCGAAAACTGTACAGGCATCTTGTTTCCCTCCAGCATAGTTCTATTTCTCTGCTGTCGGGCTTAGAAGCCTCCCCCCTCATCGTCTCTCTAGGAAATTATTTTTACTTTCACATAGCAGTATACACATTTAGAGTCTAAGTCATTTCTTTCTTTTAAAGGCATGCACACAGGACCTGCTTTTAGACTGAAGGCAAACCATAAGGAGCCTATGAGATTTTGGCTTCCCTTTTAAACTCCATGCCTTAATGCACTAACATCATGGGAACCCCAGATACTGTTACTCCATAATTTACTGGAGGTAACTTGGCTTTAGAACATGCTACTCTGCCCCTTTTTGGTTTTAGGTTAATGGGCAAATACTATGCGGCTTATAATCCTTTGCTAAAGGTCATTTCAAATACTCAATGAAATGAAACACATCCTATCTAATAAAAGAGTAATATGCAAATTGACTGTACCTTCACTACACCCACAAGCCAATCAGAGCAATTATGCAAATCAACACAACCAAGATGGCGGTTAATTTGCATATCTGCATGCAGAAGATGGTATAGAAGGAAGCCAAGCACAGCGGAAGGGAGCAAAACTTCAGAGAAGTAAGCAAGTGGGGTGAGGGAGAAGGGAGGGCGCAAGGCAGAGGAGACAGGAGCGAGGCAGCAGAGATGGGAGAGAGCGAGGTAGTGGAGAAGGGAGCGAGGCAGCAGAGAAGGGAGGGAGCTTTGCTCAGGCCATAGGAAGCTCTATTCTTGCATGAATCTTCCTACAACAAGTCTCTAGTATACATATAAGGCGAGTAAAGAACACAATGCATGATTCAGAGCAAGGCAGAACAACTCCAGAATTTCAGCAAGGAAAGAGGAGGGCACATTTTCTTTCTTCATGTCAATTTCCAAAATTTCCTAAAACAGAAAATAATAGCATGTCCACCTTTGTTTTATTTTATAGGCCTGTTAAAGGCACACATTTTCTATGAGTTGGGTTCCATGATTAAAGGGACTTGCAGATGTGATTCATGCTCCAATCATTCTGGTTCACGCATGTATTTACTTGTATGAAACACAACATGTGAGGAGCAACGGCATGGGTCAGAGGAGAGAATGGTGGCCCAAGGGCTGCTGGGAATGCAGTGGTGTTGTGTAAGGGTCCAGAGATCAGAGGAAAAGGCAAAGAACCAAAGAACTGGGGGAGGATTAAAGAAACTCCAGGGGGCTTTAGGAGACGCACAGAGAAGAAGGGACAGAGAGAGAAGTGTGTGGGGGGGAGGAAAGAGGGGAGGGAGCAGGGCGGGAGAAGGGGTGTAGACACAGGGAGCATTATTCCACAATCCGAATGGCACAGTCACACTTCAAATCTATGTAAGAACGTATACTCATAAAACTGGGAGAATCAGAATGAAAAAATTAATTCTCCTTTCAAGAAGTAGAGGTCAAGGGGGCATCTTATCTCATGTTTTAAAACCACTTCATTGGTTTTCTGACTGTACAGGTAGAGGGCACACGAATTGTGAATTTGAGGAGAGTTCATTATATTAAAATGAATTCATCTGTGTTCTGTATTTTTGTCTAACAAATGTTTGGAAAGCAGAAACATTATTTTAGCTGGAAAAAAAATCAATCCTGGTCAAAATAGACTAACTAGTAAATGGAAATACAATATTATGTAGGAAATAAGTTAAAAAAATACCCAACAATGGTTTAAAAATTGAATCCTCTAACATAACAACCTCTGCTTATATTCATTACGATGAATAAGTCTGTTGAAAAGGTAACATAAACTTGGACCTACGTTAGGAGCCAAAGTAATTTTAGCAACTGCAGAAGTTCTAAGCAAATAGGTACAATATTAATAACAACGACCACCCATTTCTGTTGCTGAGAGAGATCTTGATTACGAATACAACCACTTGAGATATCTAAGCGATTATATATGAAGCCGTGAGTTTCGGTCATCCTGGCAAAGGATATGGTTATCTTGTCAGTTAAAAGCTATCTCCAGCCGAAACTGGTTCGATTCAGTTGATAGCTCATCGGCCTGTGGACTGAAAGGTCCCAGGTTTGATTCCAGTCAAGGGCATGTACCATGGCTGCGGGCACATCCCCAGTGGGGGGTGTGCAGGAGACAGCTGATCGATGTTTCTCTCTCAACGATGTTTCTAACTCTCTATCCCTCTCATTTCCTCTCTGTCAAAAACCAATAAAATATATTAAAAAATAAAAATTAATACCTAATGCGCTACTGCTGCTGATGACACTGGAGGGTTCCCGAGGTGCACCTGGCTGAGAATGGTCCTTGGATTCCTGTGTGGCCTGCCCATTCCTGTCTCCCTGTGAACAGCCGTGGGCCAGGGCCCGGCCCCTGAGAGCAAACACTTGAACAAGTGCACACAGTAGCCTCTCCCAGAGCAGCAATAAAGACTGCTCCCACACCTACCAGTTCCTTGGTCTCCCTCCACCCCTCAGCATCCCAAAGGTCAGGCAACTAAAGGAGTTTGCTTTGGCAGACCAGAGTCTCCGTTCATGTCCCACGGTGTCTTTTCTTTTGGCACCGGGACAACGCAGTACCCAGGCAACACAGGCCGGAGGTGCCTATGTTTCCAATGAGAGAGAAACTGTTCCCCAGAAGTTTCCGATCAGGGGAGGCATGCGACCTCCTTTCGGGGGGCCCTGGGCCCAGGAAACAATGGAATCCGTATTCAGCCAGATGCTCCAGGGCTGGAATGGCTCCCTGGGTGCATGTTAGGCGCTTTCGGAGGCGCGTTAACTCTTTCGGGCTCCGAGGATGCAATTTAGTCAATGACGGCCGCCTGGACCTAACGGGGCTCCCGGGACGGGGAGATGAATGCATGGGACACGCTGTGTCTCATCGCTCTTTGTACAAGGAGGGATTCTGGAAGGGTCTTTAACATACATGCCCTCCCAAAAGTGCACCTGCAGAGACTTTTCCCCCTGCTGGAGACAAGGTTGATTTTTTGAAAGGTTTTCACCGACCCCTTTATAAAAAAAAAATCACAGTAGCTATTAGTTCTTGATCAACATTATATATAAATGGTTTCTTATTGATTTTTTTTTAAAGAGAGAGAGGAGGGAGAAGGAGAAAAAGAGATAGCAACCTCATTTGGCTGCCTCCTGTTCACTCTCTACCAGGGATGGAGCCCACAGCCCAGCATGTACCCTGACTGGGAATTGAACTGGTGGCCTCTTGGTGCATGGGACCAACTGGGCCACACCGGCTGGGCCAACACGGTCCCTTTGACATCTTGATTTAATTTGCTGACTTGTGCTCTGAAATGTCCTCCGCTGAAATCAATCCCTCGGCTTGCTTTTCCTATCACTTCCATGACAGCCAGCATCTTTCTTTCCTATTCTTTTCTCTTCTGCTCCCACTGATATTTATCACCGAGCCCAGCTTGGCTCCCTCCTGGTATCTCTACCCACAGGTCTTTTCTCTCCCACAAGGTTCAAGGTCTTATGTGGCGGTGATCGGCTTTTCTAAGGAACCAGCCACTGCCCCCATTAGACCACTTCAAGTTCAGTTCGAGGCTATGGGTCATCTTACATAGGGCGCCTCACCGCCAGGACAGTACACCATGAGAACATTCCCGGGACCCACTCATCACAGCTCATCTTCTCTGGCCACAGGGCATCTCTCTAGGGTAGCTACCATCCTGGAAACGATACGAGGTCTTCCCTTTCCCCCTGAAGCCAGCTCCTCAAGGGCTGGCTACCTTGTCTCACTATTTTTATCTTGGTCTACCCTTGGGACAGTCTCCTGTGAATGTTCCCACCCCTCTTTATGCAGTCTCACTTTGGATTATTTTTATTGTGTCCCACTTTATGCCTGATGGTAAATTCTTATTTTGCCTATCCATTTTTCAAAAAACCTATCAAAGTCCAACTTCTACCTGGCTAAGTGAAAGTGGCTTAATACGTCTTTCCTATCCATGTTAATGAAAACCTTGTTTCCCTGTGCCTAATTATATACACAAAACTTAAATGATATTTATGTAATCTATCTATGATCTTTGTCTGTAATACCTCTATGCTTTGGTGTCAATAGATTTGAATATTCATGTTGAACTGTATTATGTAAATTTTCAAAGCAGGGAGATTATACCTGTTACATTTTAATAACCCTTATTCATAAGATAGATCCTCAAGCCCCTCTGCTGAGCCTAATACCACTTGAGGAGCCCCAAAGAAAATAAGATAATCAAAATGTGCAGGGTATCAGAAGTAATAAAATGCATAAATTAGTCCACCTAATGAAGAAACGGGTATTAAACTGTTCATATAGACTTCGAGGAAGACAGGGCAGCACATTACCTGTAGCAATGAAAGAATATTTCATGTAAAGATTTGGGGCAGGATGGGTGAGGTATGGACAGGCAGAGTAAAGGGGAGAGGTCATTAAAGGTGACAGGAGCAGAGAGAGGAGAGGAGGCATGGGAGTGAAATTAGCACGGCACTTTCCATGGCATTACAGCCATGGTCCACCTCTTGTACAGTAGCATGAGGAGATATATTCAACATATGTCTCTCAGTCCATGTTTCTTGAAATACCAGCGAATGCTTAGCTTCGTAGCTTTCTCTTGAGTAGAGTTAATGTATTAGAGAAATGATTTTGTATAAAAAAGATAGACGTAAGTTGTAAGACTTGACAAAGACGACAGCCAAAACCAAATTCTCCCTAAGGTAATAAAAAAGAATTGCCGCACCTAATTTAACGTAAACATTTTCATTTTTATTCTAGCTATTGTTAAATGGCAGTGGATGTTTTGGACTTCAGAATTAGACATTAGATCCACGGAAAAGAGCTGTGACTTTTAAGGTCAGCAATCTTGATGTGAGTAAGCCAATTTGGTCCAGCTTTATTGTTTAACAAGCATTCCAAGTGGGATTATGGTCCATGCAACTATTAGGTTGAACCTATGCAACTGTCCAAATTCTACCATTTTTTACTTCCCCCAAATAGCAATTTTACATTGGCTCAACTTCCACATTTAAATAAACACGCTTGGTTATGAACTTGATTTTGCAGATATCATTTTGTTCCAGCCTGGCCTGGATCTCCTACCAGATTCCAAATTCCCTGAGATCAGGACTGGGAGAGGAAGTCTCCAGGGTGGGCCAGGTCACCCAGAAGACAGCCTTTGCCCTCAGGGAGGCATATGAAGCCTCCCCCCCGCAGATCACCCCCTCTGTCTGAGAGGTCACTTTTCCATCCCACACAGACACCAAGTTATCTTGGAGATAAAAAGGATTGCCTTTGACACTGGGGAACTGACACCCTCTTCTCCCTTATTCTTATTTTTTAAATATTTTCAAATGGATTTCAGAGAGGAACTTCATTTTAAACACCAATTTGAGAGAATCATCAAGGGGCTGCCTTCTGCACACCCCACACTGGGGATGGAGCCAGAAACCCGGGCACCAAACGCTGACCTTCTGGTTCATAAGTGGATGCTCAGCCACTGAACACACCGGCCTGGCTCCCCCTTATTTTTATCAGCAACACTTGGTCCTTTAAGCCAAAGAAGATGCCATCTTTGAGGTGATGCTGGTAAGATAGTCCTAGGACCTCCAGGGAAAATGCTTTCTAGTGTGTGTGTGTGTGTGTGTGGTTAAGACAAGTTCAAGTTTGCAATCTGCCTGGCTTTTTGAACCCCTTCTGGGTCATAGCTATAACTAGCAGGCCTGCTATTCCCCTGGAATCCCTGCCATAACTCTAACCACTACACTCGTTATTCAGTCTGGGTCAGAAGTAGAAAAAAGAAGGGAGAGAGGAAAAGGACCTCGGTTGAATTCTGGGTCTGTCATGTCTAGTCTCTAGCTGTGTGATACTGAGCAAGTCACTTGACTTCTCTGAGACTCAGTGTTCTCAGAAGGGACCAGTTGCCATGTCTGTCTCCCAGACGGCAGGGCCGAGTAAGGGGAGGGTGTGAGATGCTTGCACATCACACATAGTTGGGGGCCGGGCCAAGTGCTGAACGTCATTATTGGGCTGAAGCCTAACAAACAGGGCGGGGCCTGTTCCGGTCCCTCCTAACCCCCACCTAACTGGAATCTTTTCCTCTGCACCGGAGATGGGCCGGGCCGGAATAAGGTTTTCTCATCCTTCAGATTTCCCCTTTATATATACTTTATGTTTTCCTCTCTGTGAAGTGTTTTACTTCAGCCATAATTTTTTTCTACTTTAGAAAGCCACTAAGAATTAATCAATCAATAATTGCATTGATGGGCAAAAAACTAATAAAACTGGAACCATAACAGGACTTGAACTTAATAACTTTGAAATATAAAGTGGAGGCTTTATCCATGGGAATTTACAGATATTATTTGGCCACCCGACGGCTTCCATATTTCTTCATTACTTCAATATAAACGCAAGAAATACAGGGCAGAAAACCCTATATAAGCGCTATAAATTTCAAGCTGAATTCCCTAGTCCCTACCATAGCAGTCACCCAAGGACTTTTAAAAACGAAAATCAGGCTTAATTTAGTGAATATTTTGCTTTTTCAACAACAAAAAAATGTGGTATAGTTAAGTTAAAAAATACAAATCTTTACACTACTTTTTAAACATATAAGCTAACTATCCAGTGTTTTTTCTTTTTTCTTGATAAAGTAGTCTACAGAGTGTAAAGTCTCCCTACTCCCCAATATTAAATTTTGTAACCCCTCATCCATTGTGTCACTTCTCAAAGGGCTTCTTCTATGCTTTTAAACTGCCAGAAGGAACCACAATTCACGCTTCCCTGCTCCGTTTCTGGGCCTTTATTTCCCACGTCCCCACGTTTCAGAGAGCGAAGTGCCACTTTGCTGTTTAATTCCCACGCCGACCTTCCCTGTGGCTTTGTAATTCTCTCTAACCTTTTGAAAGAAAAAAGCAGTCAGTCAATCCCTTCTCCCTTCCCAAGAAACCCTGTCCAAGTTGCTTTTCATTTTGATCCAACCCTTTTCCATCCTGGTTCCTCCACTCCCTGGGGGAGCACAAGGGCAGGTGGCTGGGTCTCCTTCACGCATTCACTGATCCCAGTGGGTGATGGGTGACGCCACGCCCCCGCTAGCCCTGCATGTCCTGATTCTGCTTTCCTTGGCTTCAGTCTCTTTCAGCGACTTTCACAGGAGCACTCCATCCCTCTCCTTGGTTACTCTCCTGGCCTTCATTCTGTCATCCCTGCTTCCAGACCTCGTTAGAACCCCTTTGTTCTCTCTTTCTTAATTTTTATTTTAAAAAACGTATTTTATTTCATTTTATTTTTTTTACAGAGGGGAAGAGAGAGGGATAGAGAGTCAGAAACATCGATGAGAGAGAAACATCCATCAGCTGCCTCTTGCACACCTCTCACTGGAATGTGCCCGCAACCACGGTACATGCCCTTGACCAGAATCAAACCTGGGACCTTTCAATCCACAGGCCGATGCTCTATCCACTGAGCCAAACTGGTTTCGGCCCCTTTGTTTTCTTTGTTGGAGCACACCTTCACTTGGAACAGCTTGGTCTCCTCATAATTCGGTGGAAGTTCTTTCCATCAAGTCACTGACCCTGACTTCCTGTCATCTTAGACTCTGGTTGTCCTGAGCTCCAGTCCTCATGAACTTGGGGTTTGGGAACAACATCCTCTCCGGATTCGCCCAGGTTGCTACTTGCAGCATGGACTTGAAACAGATATGCATGGTCCCCCTACCCCTGGTGGTGAGGCCCAGAAGAAAGGCTCAGCTGGGGTGAGGGGGAGAGAAGCAAGGTCCTTCATCCTCGCTCCCTGGCGCTCAGGGGCTCTCTGCTCTCCAGGAAGAGCCTCCACACCGGCCTTTCCTGTCTCGCACCAGGTGCCCAGGGCTCTGTGTGGTTCACTTTCGTGGCTTTCACACCCACTGGACAGCTTCCCTTCTCAAAACTTCACTTTCCATTTCCAAAACATTTCTAATGCAGCCTTTCAAAACCATCTCTCCAGTTTTCCAGATGAGTAGCTCCCTTAATGAGAGGAATTATTCTATTCTAATGATAAGGTACACATCTCACCCACTGTGATATGCTAGAAGCAGACTGGGCTTTGAATGTGGAACATCTTAGGTTCAAATCCTATGTCTGCTACTTAGGAACAGTGTGACTTTTAGCACGTTTGCCGAATTACCAGGCCATGACACGGTGTTTGCTATGTGCTAGGACTGTGCAAAGACTTGAGAAAAATCTGTTTCTTTTTTAGAGGTTTAATTCATCTGATCTTTATAGTAAGCCTGAGAGGTAGATACTATCACCATTTAATAATTGAGGAAAACAAGCAACAGAGAGGCACAGTGCCTTGTACAACATTGCAGAGCTAGAGAGGTGGGCGGGGGGGGGGTGGGTGGGAGGGGAGAGGGGTGCACTGGGAAGCTGGGCCACACTGTCATGCTCTTAAGCACAATCTGTTCTACCTCTCAGTAATTTCATATCTGATAGCCCTTCTATTCCTCTAGTGAATGCTTTTGTGTGTGTGTGTGTATTTTTTTGGGGGGGAGGTATGGGGGTAAAAGCAAGAGCTTAAACCCTTGCTTTCTGGTTTTAATGTAGAGGAGCCTGCTAGGCCTAGGACTACAGGTGGCTATCTTCCTAGTATGTCCCTCCAGGACACATCCTGAGCCTTTCACAGTAGAGTTTTATAACTGGGTCCCACTCTGGAAGTCACTTCTTCTTGGTTTAAGGGTTTCTGCTCTGGCCCTGCCCTGGGTGGACAGGAGAAGGTAGGCTGGAAACAGTAAATAACACCACAGGTGGATGTGGGGGTGACACAGTCATTATTTTGAAAAACAACCCCACCTGCTGTTTTTATTAACCTTTGCGAGCTCCGTCAGACGGCTATGTCCATTTCAGCATGCAAGTCATCATGATTTTTCCAGATTGACTACATCATGGTTTGGGATGAGATGCTATTATCTGATCCTCTTGCTCGTCCTCATTCTTGTTTGTTTAGTTCTTTAATGAACACATTGCTGAGTGCCTGCTGCATGCCGGGCGCTATGGTAGGTGCAGAGAAGCGGCGGACAGACCAGGTCTCATCCCTGGCCTTCAGGGGCTTGTTCTTTTCTTTGCAGTTCCATTTCTGACCTGAAAGTATAACTCGCTAAACTGAGTCATATATGCTAATTCAATGACAATCTTTTTAATCCCTGAATATCATTTAAAAATCACCAATAATGAAACAGAAGTATAAGAAAATCTTTAAATTCTCCTCGTTCAATTTTTTGAACTTGTATGAAGAGCTCACATAAAGTAGTGTTTTTTATTTTTAACTACAGCCCCAGTGCACGAAATTTGTGCACTGGGGGACGGACAGATGGGGGATGTCCCTTAGCCCAGCCTGCACCCTCTCCAATCTGGGACCCCTTGAGAAATGTCCAACTGCCAATTTAGGCCTGATCCTGGTAGGATATCCTTCTCACAATCCAGGACTGCTGACTCCAAACTGCTTACCTGCCTGCCTTCCTGATTGCCCTTAACTGCTTCTGCCTGCCAGCCTGATCACCCACTAACCATTACCCTGCCAGCCTAATTGATGTCTAACTGCTCCCCTGCCAGCCTGTTTGCCCTCAACTTCCCTCCTATGCCAGCCTGGTCCCACCCAACTGCCCTCCCCTGCTGGCCTGATCACCCACAACTGCCCTCCCTTTGCAGGGCCTGGAACCTCCCAACAGTCCTCCCTGCTGGCCATCTTGTGGTGGCCATCTTGTGTCCCCATGGGGGCAAGATCTTTGACCACATGGAGGCAGCCCTCTTGTGTGTTGGAGTGATGGTCAATCTGCAAATTACTCTTTTATTAGGTAGAATTCTCCAAACACATGGTATAGAGCAAACCCAGAATGTTCCTTTTGGTCAAAGGCATGCTGGCAAACCATGGTTTGAGTTGCCACAGCAGGCAGGGTGTTGGTGGGAGGAGGTGGATGGTGAGAAGAATTGTAAGGGTGTGTGTATGGAGAGGGAGATGAAGGACAGGAAATGGGCCTCTGTAACTCTGATTAAGTGGGTCCCTGAAACAAGTTTAAAACGTAGACTTGAAAGATGTATCACACGGTCACATAAAGGAGCTGGTTATGAATCATCGATGGTGGAGATTCTCAAGGAGAGTTCTAAAAACTGCTTGATGTTAAACAGACGCATCAGCTTTCACACTGAACCGCAGGAAGAGAAGTTTTAAGATGATAGACAAAGGGTATTTTTTTTTTCTCTTGATAGTTGGGATAAAGTTTCTATCAAAAAATTGTAGCCTCAGCAATGATGAAAATAATGTTAGGTAGTTTAAAAAACCTAATTATACTGCTGAGTAGACTTTTGGTGATAGTTACCTCATTTGCCAGGGGAATTGACAGTGAGTTCCCATTAATTACAACTAGAGATTACACATATTACAAATTATTTGTATAATTTGAATATACATATAGAAATGTGTATATAAAAACAGAATTTGTTTATTAACATATTTAAATGCTAATTCCTATTTAAATACCTACTAAGAATTCAGTTTTAGGAATCAAAGAAAATTAGAATGTATGCCTACAATAATATTATTTAGTTTTTATAACAAGCAAGTATTTGAGATGAAGGTGCTATCTGAAAGCCATCAGTTATGGCTCACAGATTTGCTTTCTGAATGATTCTAAGTGGAACAAATGAGGAGCTGTCTTTGAAACTTATTTCATAATTAAAATCAGGCACAAAGAAACTCAATTCTATTTATTTCTCTAAACTTTGTTTATGTGAATCTTGCTAATAAATAAAGAACACAGCTTAATTCATCTTTAATTTACATCAGGCAACAAATTAACAAATTAAATACTGCGTTTCTTAATTGTTTCTTGTCAGGTGGTATTCAAACTTGCAAAATGTTTACCCACCTGGGTGAAATCTCTTCAATGTGAGAAACAGACCTTCCACTTGAATATAATTACGGAAATAATAGCACCTTATTTGGTTCACTGCTTACCAATTTATTATGGATTTTAACACCATAGAATTTAACATCTTTGTTGTGAAACACTGGTAGATTTAATTTAGAAAATGTCACTTATTTTATACCTTTAAGGGGCCTGAAGTCATCTGCATTCATTTGCATTCTAACATCCTTCTCATGTTGCAGAGGTAATACAGGTATTCCAATTAGTGCTCAAGGTATGTATTGTACATGAAGATGTCCTAGGTCATGCATGTTATGGTGGCAAATGTTGAGAAAGACTGATAAAACACCTATTACCCTGTTTGACGGTCAGTATTTATCAATATTCCAATTTTTAAGAGGAAGGCCCAGAAACTCAAATTAAATAACTCATGCATTGTGATAGGAAATAGGGTTAAACTAGAATTTTCCAATTAGTTGACTCTAAGATCTTTAAGACTCAAAATAGTTGCCAGAATTTCTATAAAACAAGTATAACAAATAATCCCATATAATATAAGCCTAATGTGCAAATTGTCCCCTTGAATGGGATTCAAGAGGTTTGACCAGGGGGTAGTACCAGTGGTGGCGGTGGTGGCCAGTGGCCAGTGGCCAGGAGAAAGAAGGCCCCCCCCCCTGCCAGAGGCAGCAGCAGGTGGCCAGGGGAAGGGAGGCACCCTGCCCAGCATCAGGCAGCTGCTGGGGACCCTACCTGTGTACAAATTTTGAGCACTGGGCCTCTAGTATTTCATGATCATGGTCAAGTTTCCAAGCAATTATCAATAAACATCCATTTTAGTCAATATTTATCACATGTGTAGCAGTAAAAAATACATTGGATTTTCTGAATCCTGTAACTGTTCATTCCTTGTTTGAAGGGAAAAAATTATAAACAAATGACAAAATTTAAAATAACTATGTAGCTCTGGTTGGGTGGCTCAGTTGATTAGAGTCTTTTCCTGTACACCAAGAAAGTTGCTGGTTTAATCTCCAGTCAGAGTCTGTTTGGGAGGTAACTGATCAATGTTTCTCTCTCACACTGATGCCTCTCTCTCTCTCTCTCTCTCTCTCTCTCTCTCTCTCTCTCTCTCTCTCTCTCTTCATTCTTCTTTAAAATCAATAAAAATACAAACATATTCTCATGCGAGGATTAGAAAATATGTGCACACATATATATATATATATATATGTGTGTGTGTGTGTGTGTGTGTGTGTGTGTGTGTGTGTGTGTAAGTATATAATAATTCCAATCTTTTAGAATTGCAGCAAGGACACTTAGAAGGAGATCTACCATCTTAACACATTTTTAAGTACAGTACTCTTAGCTCTAGGCACAATGATGCACAACAGATTTCTAGAACTCAGTCATTTTACACATATGAATTTTTATACCAAGTGAATTTAGAAAAGTACTCTGAAGTAGTAATAATGATTACCTATGGGTGGCCATCTTCCTTTTCATTGAAAAGTTCTATATTCTGTTTTTGTTGTTCTTAATCAATAACATTCTAGAATTTTTTTTTTACCAATTATATTTTGTTTATAAGCCAAGACAAAAAATAGCTTTTAGCAAACCAAAGAAGATAGGATCAAATGGGTTCTATTCTTTCCATTGGTAGAGGAGCCACCATGGGTTAAGAGATTCCTAACAAGAGGACTCCACCATACCTCCTGTTGAGAATATGACTCTCACCTACCAATAGTCAGTGACAAACAAGTTCAAAATATCAGTTCCAAATTCAGATGTCCTGATTGGCTCCCCCAGGTATGGGTGGGCATGACCTATTGGGGGAGGCTAAGCCTTAAACTCGCCAGCCGAGAAAGGTGGTCTAGGTCTGGGCTACAACTTCTGCTGAAGGAAGTTTTAGTCCATGAGAGATCTCCACAAAGTATAGCAACAAGAGGACTCAGTCCAGACAAACAGACATCTCAAGGGAGGGAAATGGTTGGGTACCTTCCATCCAGCCTTACGAATTGAGAGACGGAGGAACAAAAGTGGCCATCTGGTACCTAGGACCTGAAAGAAATCTGTCAGCATGGAGCAAGGCATAAACCAATGGACCAGATTTTAGGAGCAGCATGACAGTGCTTGTGAAGGGACTGGTGAGGATCAGGTGCAATCCCTGTCTCTGGAGAGGATGAGTTTGTGCCTACCAAAAGGCAAAGCCCAGATTTGTCAAGTGAGACACTGCTTACATCTTGCACTGAGCAGCCCCAAGGAGAGAGGAAGTGAGAAGAGAGAAACATTGAAACATCAATGTGAGATGTTTTTAATGCCTCCTGCATGCCCCCTGCCGGGAACTGAAGCAGAAACTTTTTGGTGCACAAGACAATGCCCAACCAACTGAGCTAAACTGGCCAGGGCAAACTGGTTAAATATTGTTGACCTTAGTCCAGAAGTGAGCTTGGAGGTAGAACGGAGCAATTCTAGCCTTATGTATCAGCAGCTCTGAGTAGGAAAACTTTTACCTCTCCTTGTATGCTGAACAGCAATTAAAAATCTCTTAGATTTGAGTTTGTGCTGGGTTACAGGAAAATATTTTAGAGATTTAAAACTGACTGTTCTAGTCCTCCTGGCAAGTTCCAAGCCAGCGATGAAGTGATGACATGCAGGCAGAAGCTCTCCACCCCAGGCAAAAAGAGTGTGGAAAGGGCAGGAGATCTGATATAAAGACTAGATGTGCTCAATGGGAAAAGAAAATCGATGTGAAATTCGTTCTAGGAATTGGGCATTCTCTAAAAATCAGAGTGGTAAGTGCCATTTATTGGGCCATTTATCAGATATCTTCTGTATTCTGGGCACTGCTCTAGGTATTCTGTTTACATAACCTACAGAACCCGCAAGGATTCTGGAAACTAAATATTATAGTCTCAATTTTATTAGAGGAAACTGGATATGATCACCTGACAGGCAGGTAACTGGATGGATGTAAATTTAAATCCAGTTGTCCCTGTCTCCAAAGCCATCTATTATGTGGCTCTCAGTATCTCAAAGGAGACTGAAGGAATGAAAGAGAGAGAGGGAAGGAAAGAGATGGGGTGGGGGAGGAAGAGGGAGAGAAACAATGGAAGAGAGAAAGAGAAAAAAAATCGGTAGTTTTCATAGGGAATTCTTCAGGGACCAGAGAAATGATGTTTTTTCCTGAGCCACTGCAATAGGCACATAGGTGGGTCAAGGATGAGCCTTCCTTCCTCACATAAAAATAATGTTTTGCTACTTTGGGGTCTGGTGGCCCAGTAGACTTAGGAGTCAATTTGTTCCCTATTGTGGAAAAGGGCCTTGCCCTTTGAAAGGATGGGCTGCTTTTATTCTCTCAGAGAATAGGTTGGAGCGCCTCTGCAATGGTTTCACATTACATTTGAAACAAGCATTCATTTCATTCTCTGAGCCTTTACTAATTCTTTGCTTGAGCCTTCCATTTGCCCCTGGGAGAAAGCTCATTTCAGCTCACAGTTTATTCTCCGGGACTGGCTTTATTTGAAGAAGACAGAGACACCAAGTAAAATCTTGAATGGATTTTTCAGTCTTCTGCCTGCTTGACTTTTATATAAAGTGAGAAATAGACTCCACATGAGCCATGACCTTCTGAGATAAGCTAATGGAGAACATCTCTGGCGAGCCTGCAGAACACCTTCATCACAGTAAGTAAAGAAAACCCTCCGCCATACGGCTTCCTACCAAGTGTCTTGAGGACATGCTCAGGATTGAGGCACGGTTTCTTTTCACTCCCGCTGTCAAAAATTGAATGATACAGAGGTAGCTTTGACATCTGTTGGAGAAATCTCCTTGTGTACCTCACTCTTCTTGACAGGATATCTAGTTCTACTCTTTGCAGGCATCTGGCCAGGGAACCTCACAGAGCTGGCTGGTTCACTTGGGCATAACAATAACTGCAGTGTTTGTTATCTTTAGGAAAAGGACACAGCTGCTGGCAACATGCTGACTGATATGTAGGCATTTTAATGATTTGATAAAGAGTGGTTGGTTTCAATAGTCACTATTTTGTAACCCCAGCAGAATAATGGATCTCGCCAATAATCACCCAAGGGCACTAAGAACTTGAGGTGAAAGGACAGGGGGGCCTCTGTACCGGATGGATCAGGGTAACAATATCTGACCCACTGGTCAATCTTAGCATCCCTCCAGTGGGACAACAGATGAGAGGCATTGGAAAATAGTGCCACCTGCATGGAAGTTCTTGCCTTTTTTTTAAAAAAAAAAAAACGTTCTGGATCTCATCAACAAATAAGTGACATTAAACAGGGAAGGATATTCTTATAAACTTTTGTGTGAGAGGAGAAAAGTGCACGGTATGACTCTCCTTTGGAACAGGCTTACACTGTGAAAAACATGTTTGAGACCATTAGAGAACTTTCCATATGGACAGAATGTTAGCTGATCTCAGGCACTTGTCTCGTATAAGGCGTGATAATGGCATGGTGGTTATTAGAAAACCAAGTGAAATGATAATGTCCCTTCTTATCACTCGTTGAAGTATTTGTAGATGAAGTGATGTGCTTGATAGTACGTTAGCAACAAGTACATAATAAATAAAAAGACAAGATTGTCCGAATATACTCTCTACTTTGGCATGTGCCTGAGAATGTCCACTCTAAAAGTGAAAGCATTCAGGGATTTTATTATTTTGGTCAAAGCAGCCACTCCTCTAAGAAGTTCGGGGGTCCCGGGAAGGAAGCAGGACGATGAGGGCCCAGGGGGGCAGAATGTGACTCATTGTGATGGCTTTTATTTAGTAAACAGTAAAATATTACTTTCTTCCACTGATTAGGACCTGTTTACCTACATAAATGAATTTCTTCTCATAGTTTTGTAATAAAGTTATTACTACAGCAAACATACCAGAAAATAGTTAAAATATTTAATGAAAATGATGAGATTTTTAAGTTTGTGGATTTTATTTTTAACTTTTATGTTCTGATAATAACTCTCTTGAGAAGCACTCTTCATACGTTTCTCTGAAGACTTCAGATTGTTAAGAAAACACATGAAGGTCACTTCTACAGTTGACATACAGAACTTTTTCTTGAAAGGGATCTTGCTTTCCAAATAGAGAATCCTCACACTCCACAAATCAATGTGCAGCTTAGTCTATATTCTCTTTCCCTTTCCATTTTGATGTTCATATTTGTTTTTCTCAATATTTGTCCCTGTGTCTGTGTTTACTCTCTCACCTGTGACAAATGCCTGGTTTATAGCTGAGTTTCTGCTAGTACTAATCACATATTAACAGTACTCAGATATGTGTACAGTATTCAAATAATATCACATAGATGAGAAGAAAATAACTACATCAGCATATCTACAATTTGATATCAGAATGACTTCCTTTTTCTAGCTACATTAAGAAGCTTAGAGTGTCAGATAGGAACGGGAGGAAGAACACAACTGAAAAGGGTGGTTGGGTTGGGAGAAAGCAATGCTACTGTACAGCACAGACACATGAATGACAAAAGAAAAGGACACAGCAAGACTTTTCTTCAAACGAAATGTGCATGAACAAGTCCATTCAAGCTAGAGTCATCTGACACACCCAAACAAAAGTACCTGCCACTAGGCAGACATGGTAGCTTACTGGAGATCGAAATACTGAAAGCTTTGTGCAATTATCCCTCATCTTTCTGATACCCCAAGTCCACATCTGGCTTTGTTGGTGGCTCCACCATTTCCTGAGAGGCTGTGGTTGGGTGCAATTGGAGCAAATGCCTCTGTGGCCACCACCTAAGGCAAGAGATGTTTCTATTTTCTGAAACCATTTGGTCAAAGGCTCTAATCAGTCTTTTTTCCCCCCCAAGCTACATATCACGCCCTTTCATCTTTGGAGGCCTTTTAGGAGAGACCTCCTAAAATCAAAAGGTCATTGCTTTAATCTGAATCAATTCAATCGAGTATTTCAGAAGAGGTCAGCTTTTCTCTGATTTTCTGGGATTTCGTATCTTTTTCTTACATGGAGTATAAAACACCCCATAAAACATCACAGAGGAGATAGTTGGGCAGTTAGCTTTGACCCACATCTTTTAGGGGTCATCTTCCTAGTGTTAGCTATCCAAAAGTAATTACTCATAACACAGAGAACTCCTTATAAATTCCTGTGAATACCTAAAGTGATCATTTTTCTTGGCACCTACTTATACGACAAGCATCCATTAAGTTTTAATTATCTCTCTCCAACAAGCCTTTCATCTCTGTACTCTATCCACTGCTAGGGGCCTTTGAAGATGGAGACTCGGCTTTAATATATACTGTTCATTGAAGGGCTTACTTTGGGCCATACAGGTTCAGAGCTTGTTGATTGAAGCTATGAGGCCAACACACTCCTCTGACATGCAGAAATGTCAATTCTCTCTGAATTCAAATGACTGTATTTTCTTAGGGAATCAGAGCCAAATTTGGCCTGCAGTGTCTGTATCCCTCCTAGTGTGTAAACTTATGATGAGACCAAAGTTTAAAGAGAGTTTTTTTTTTGTTCCTCTGGGTAAATTCAGCTTTTCAATTTAACTAAAAATGTTTGCTGTATTCGGACACTGGTTCTAAATAATTATATGACACACTAAGAGAGAGAGAGAGAGAGAGAGAGAGAGAGAGAGAGAGAGAGAGAGAGAGAGAGAGAGAGAGAGAAGAAATGAGAGAGAAAGAGGAAAGTTTAGAAAACAAAAATATGTAATTAGAATCTTCTTTATATTCAACTAGCCACTGATTTATTCAAATCTATGACAGGTATTCCTGAAATATAGCATTGTTCAGAATTTTATTTGCTTATAGCTGTGAAGGGGTTGGGCTCCCCATCTGTTTGAGATAGCTCAGTACAAGTGGTATGGCCAAACCTAATTACTCCTCTTGCTAGAGTAGTAATATGCTGTATCTTCAAAGGCATCAATTCTACAATGTATTCAACGAGACCAGCTCACAATCCCTGCCAAAGCATTCAAGAAAATAAACTTCTTGGGATCCATTAAAAATCAAGGGTTGGAATAAGTAGGTAGACTTGTTCTCATTTGAGTGGCCTTACGGATTCAATGTTGGGAAACCACTCATCACACCACAGAGAGATGCGTAGATTCATTTTTCGAAACCCTTCCGTGCCATTTATTTAGTTTTATTTCCTTCCCTTTCATCTACATGCTGATAAGGAAATTGGTATTTGAGCACTGGCATTTGAATTTGGAGATCTAACAACCTGGCAAGAACAAAGTGCCTCTTAATTTAGGCATCACTCAAGTGTCTTACGGACACAGGGCGCTGCCATCGGAAGCTTTGCTGGGAGGTGGAGAGCAAGCAGCTGATGTGCATGCGTGTGCGTGTGTGTTTCCAGGCCGTTCTCACACCACAGACCAGGCCGCTTGTTTATCACATGGAAGATAACGGGCTCTTATGTTGCTTGGCACAGACACGACCTGCCTTATCGAAACCAAATTCCTTTCCTAAATCCACTTAGCTGGGAAGCCGCTGTTTCTGCAGGGCGTCCACCATTAGGAGCAGAGTGACAGTTCCCACACTGGGGCAGCCGCCGCTTGACACCCGCTGCACTGAGTGGCCTGACACAGAAAGAGGGAGGCAAGTCCCCGCACAGGACGCAGAGGGGTCAGGTCCGCTCGCCCAGCTCGCAAGTCCTCTGCTTCGCTATTTGCCCTTAATAAAATTCTGGAATTTGGATTTTGGCTGACATTTTCAAATTTCATTTATATGAAAAAAAATGATTTGGATGCTTTAACATTAGAGTGGGAGAAGCAATTAGAATAACTTAAAATACAGTAAGAATATTTTAAATGCCTTGCTTATGTCTAATATGTGTTAGTTATATATACACATAGATTAGCATATTACTTCAATATAACCTAACCTGCCTGTAACCCATCTTTTTCTCACAATACAGTTATTATAGAAATCATAATGGAGCCCTGTCAGCAGACCAGCGTCTTTATTTCTTCCTTCTTTTTTTTCTCCCTTTCTCTCTCACTCAACCTGTTCCGGGTTGTAGTTTAATATTTTCACTTACACAGACTAAGAATTTGGCCCAACATTTATATTGCACCATTTTAAGACCAATATTAACCGGTGACCATTAAAAGCAGAAAATGAGATTTAGCAGCAGGAGGCTGGCCGGTAGTGGTGCAAAGCAAGATTTTTATTCTTTAAAATAGTTCATTTTCCAAACACCAGAATGAACTCAGCCTTTTGAAACACCCCAAATACTTGCTATTATAGAAAGTCCTATAGAGAAAAATGTACTTTTACTGTATAGATATCTTGAAACCCATTTAAAAATGCATGCGTTTTTAAAATCATGTTTGGTAACTTGAAAATCAGTTTTTTTCCAGCCACGCACATTTCTGAGCGCAATGGCCCAGTCATTTCATGTGACAGAATCACATTCACCACATGAAACAACTAAAAGTAGTTGCGTATCCCCCTGTCGCCTGGCTTGCTACATGGTGCTTTCCCTTTATCCTTTCTGTAGCTCCGTGCCAGCACAGAAGGGAGCATGTAAGTGGATAGCAAGAATCAGGCAGGTTTAAGCAATGTACACAGTGGTTCCAATTATTTGCAAGTAGTATGCGCCCACAGATAATTGCTTACACACTGACTTATTCCTCATTTGGGACTCCCTGCTTCTACATAGTTCCATCATGCCCTCTCTGAGCAGGCCCTTTGCACCCCTGGGCTGAAGCAGACAACCAGAGCCATCTATTCACATGCGCTGTGTTACCATTAGCCATCGGCAGTGGCTGTCACCGAGCCCTGTGATCAGCAGGTGGGATTCTGCATGACCAGGGCTGCTGGAGAGAGAACGCAGAAATCATCTTCTAGGAGAAATAAATAAAAACAAACAGAATATAGGTAATGGATGCAGGACTGGAAAAAAGTCTGTGTTGGAGTGAGCTTAAGAGCCCACTTATTACACTTCTGTCCTCAAAAGCCCACATCATCGTTCGATGAGCAGTTGATGACTTGAAACCAAGACTGTCTGATACAGTGACAGTGGGCACGGCATTATAGATGTTGGGAGATTTTACCATTGCTGTAGCAGGGAATATCAACCCTTTTTTATTTAAAGGCCAGTGTACCCCCTGGCAAATTGAGTTTCTGTGCTCAGTTGATTCACAGCCTATTTCAAGCAAAGGCTGCCGACTGTGTCAGAATGTATACTGATTTTGTGATATACATAGTTTTCTGAAGGACGGAGTGAGCTCGCCAGCCTCAATGCATCTGGGACTTGACTTAGATTTAAAGTTGCCCTCAAGAAATAGCTAGCTGGTATGGAAGTGGATTGAAATATTTTACACTGAGACAGCTTTCTCCTTATCCTTCAGTTTCTTTTCATGCCTCACTAAAATTATCTTGAAAAATTGGAAAAATATGTCTTATTATTGAGAGAATTCATTACATTAGGATAGGGCCAAACAGCCTATGTACAATCAACAGTACTATTTTGAGTAATTTGTTCTTTTGACATTTTCTAAAAGAATAGCTCTCCCTACATTAATGCTAAGTAGATAGGAATAATATGAAGAGCAAGAATATGCGCAAATTGCATTTTAATTCCTATTTTCTTTAAAAAGATGTCAAAGATAAATGGAAATGTGGCTTAAATATACACTTTGCTTCAAATGTTTAGGAAATGATGCCCAACACAGAGAAAAATAAAGCCATTAATTTTCCATTTGCGTGACTTGCCCTTGAACTGTGTTTGACATTTCTCATTTGCTTTTGCAACGTAAAGTCCAAGATTTCAGTTTAAAGGATGCCAGCGTCAGGTTTTGTTTCTGTTTGGCATTTTTAGGGGGGAGACATTTATTTTTTTAATGTCCACTTTCAATGGACAATTTAAGTACCAGTTTAAGTTATATGTGGCTCACATCTATTATTTCCCCACATTCCATGTAGTCCTACTTCTGAAGGCTTTTAAAAAAAGTCTATTTGGACTACTTTCTATGAGCATATACATCACCAACAATGGAAAATTTGTAATCTGCAATAAAAAAAATTCCTTTCAACTTTCTGTTGGTATGCAGGTGCCCCCCCTCATGTGTAAATAAAGAAAATAATGAAAAATCACAGCTTGGAACCCCCATCGGGAGGTGATGTGTGAACAAAGCTGGATATGTTTTGTTGCTTTAATGGAACCCTGGGTTTATTACCTTCACTAACAGAATTCAAATGTAAGCATATCATTTCTTCCTCTCTCCCACCCTTGCAGTATTCCTCTCCCCTTTCTATTTGGCTTCCTTCTTTTATCGAGCAGCTCCTGTTGTATCAGGGATTGTCTCCGATGCTGGGGCCACGGGGTTATCACAACAGAAGCTGCTCCACCTTCAGGGAACCAGTCATTCAGTGAGAGACATGGATGGTCAATAGACAGAGATTCTTGTAGTTACCCAAGATGATGATGCGCAGGACAAAGTCACTGGTACCAGGACTGAGTACACCAGGACACCCAGTTTAGGCAAAGATTTGAGGGAAGCCTTAAAGACCTTATTGTATTAGTGTACCAAATAACAACAACAATGATTTTTTGAGGGCATAATATGGATATGACTCTATGCTCGGTTCTGAAGTTACAATGGGTCACAATAACCAAAACCCAAATGAAGACCAGAACCGCCCCCATGCACATCAAACCACAGAAAAACATCCTAATCTTTGATTCTGACCCTCAGAGATCTTTATGCGTCCACATGGATATTATAATTGTATTAATGAGTTGTTTCTATAAGTACAGTTTGCCAAAACACCTTCAAATATATTCTCTCACTTAATCGTTCATTAATCCTGTGCACTGAATTGGTAATTCTTTTGCTCAATAAATATTGATTGATTTTCTACTCTGTGTCATAACGTGTATTCTGCTAGATTCCTTGAATATGATGCTGAAGGAGAGTCTGTCACTGGATTCTTTAACATACATAGAAAACACACAATTGCATGCATATCTATATGCTGATTTTTCTCAGGGAATAACTTGGAGCACATAGGAATAACTTGGGGGTATATTTCTCAGGGAATAACTTGGGGGTACATTCCTGACGAGGTTGGAAACATGTCCACGAGGCACTTATCAGCACGCTGATTCTACCTCAGCAGAATCTAAAGCCCATAAATATTAGAGGTCTAGCCCAACATCAAATACCTCAGGAATTAAAAAAAAATCATTTAAAAATAATATCTGAGGCAGAAGGAAACAAGTATTATTTACTCAGATCATTACTGTATTATTCATACAGTTAATCTCATCTTAATGTAGAGTAATATTTTCATTCCAGTTTACATAGTTTTACAAACTATCAGGAAGCTCTACAAAGTCTAACTCTTATTGCTTGATGATAGAGGCCTAAGAGTAAAAAATAGAGACACGTGAACCCATCATTTAATTTATCTTTGAATTTTCCTTCACTCTGTCTTTCTCTGCAGTGGTACTTAATCATCCCTGCAGCTACCATATTGGGAAAGATCAGAACAAGAAAGATTATGGAACCACACTCAGGAATGAAGACAATTCTCATTTAAAAATCTTATTTTAAGGATAGTCTTTCAATGCAACTTATCCTCTCTAACAGTATGAGAGACAGCCTGAAGTACTCAAAAGACTTTGGCTCATGGAGCTTGCATTTAAGTTCCAACAAGTATAGCTAATTTCTTTGAAAGGACTCCACCATGTGATAGGAAGAGTTTTCAGGAGGTACTTAGGAGGAAATGGCATTGCCATCCCGGAAGAAACTCGCATTTTTTGAGGAGATTCGGGAGTTCAGCACAATCTGATCTTGAGTTAGAATCCCTGTTGGCATTGGCGCATTTGCAATGCATCAAGACAGGAATGATGAGTGCCCTGAGTCGCAGGCTGACTTTGTTGATCATTCTTCCTCAAAACCAACATTTTTAAATAACCGTATACCCGTAGACCCAAATTCAATGGTTTCTCAAAGACCAGTCTTTACTGTCAGATGCTGATAAACCAGGGTCAGCATCGCTGGATGATTTAGACATGCTGGGATTGTTAGGATGTGCAGGGCGGTTCATCTCCCACGCGTATGACAGTCGCTCACGGTAGTGATGAATGTTTCCCGTCGGCGGATTTACTGGCACATTTAAATTATGTTGCATTACCATTCTATCTCTTTAAACAAGAAGGAAATTAAGCTTCAAGTTTAATTACACATTATTTTAAAAATTGGTTTTTGGTATATAAAATTCACCCTTGTGATTCTTCCACGTTCTTTCCTGGAGAAAATAGAGTGCACGTTTCATTGGGATTTGACCTTAATTAATCCTGTGCTTGGTGATCCACCCCCTTGCTGAAACAGTCTTATCAAAAGGAATGCAAGCTGCGGGTTGAGATAATGATCGGTCATCAACGTCTGTGTGAGGCGCTGGCTGTGGTCCATGGGCACGGAATTCATAACCCACTGTACACAGTAATCCAGGGCTTAGTGCTCTACGGACGAGAGACAAAATAAACTATGCAGAACCGCATCTTTCCACAGTCTACATGGACTTACACTCTAGCAAACGGTCTGAGACATTCAAAATGCAGCCTGTGTGTTGGCATGCAGTCCTGCCCAGTCGTGTCAGAATCCACAGGAGGTAGGCCCTGCCAGCAATGCCAACTGAATGAGCAAAATGATCACTCCCCAAACAACATCATGTTGTAAGAATAATCCACAAAGTTATGCTATCTCTTCAGATGTAGAAGACACTCTTTCTCTCTGCTGTTGCAGAATGTGTCCCAGAGCAGTAGCTCTCCATGCTGAGGTAACCTGGCTGCCTTCTGAGAAACCCTACGAAACTGATGTAAATTAATAAATGCATGGGGCCTGTTGACCTGAGATGTATGTAGTCCCAATAAATATAACAAATCTGTAAGACCTTATACAGCATATGCCTGGGGCCACTAGACATTCAGACTTCCTCCAAAAGTTTAATCTTTGGAATCTGAGGATTGCCAAATGATGATTTCTTTGTATGTGGGCAATTGACCCAAAGCAGTTCTGTAACTCCCTGGCACAATGATCATGACCCTCCATTTTTCAGTATGCTTTTCAGATTCAAGACGACTTTTCTGACATTTGAATATTTTCATTCATCTAACAGTTACTGAATACCTGCTATGTGCTGGGTACTCTTCTAGAACCTTGGAATGCAGTAGTGAGCCAAAGAGAAAAATCACCTGCCCTCATGAACATACATTACACAGGTGTAGGTGCACCCTGAGAGATGGGCACCCACCTTTTATCATGGGTGTCCACTGGTAATTATAGACACTAATGATATGATAAGGATAGATACTGTTCCTACATTTTAGTTGTTAAGTGATACTGATGCTTGATATATAATGCCACCTTGTTTGATTCCTTTCATTCTCATCTCCATGGAAATTATTTTAGCTTATCTTATTGCATGCAATAAATTCCTGATCTGGTACCACCTCCCACTTTTCTGATTCCAACTCATTTTGAAAATCAATTTAATCCAAGAGTTCATGATTCAATGTTGACTGTATACAACACTGAATTAATCTTCTTAAAATATCCTTTCTATCATGGCACCCTTAGTTAAGTGGCTCCCGACTGCCTACCCCAACAAGTTAATCTGCTAAATCTAGTGTTCAAGCCCCTTCGTAATGTCCACCAATGTGGCCTTTCCAAACTCTTGTGCCTCCATGCCCCTCATCAGGTTCTGTGTTACAATCAGACTCGCCTTTCTATCAGCAGCTCCTTCCACCATGTTTGGTCCCACTTCCGTGAATTCTAACCCAGAAGCCCTCTCAGGCTGGTAAGAGGACTTCAGGTTTTCACAGTGGCAATGTCTACCTGGGGCAGTCTTCCAGATCGTTCCCTGGATCATTCTTTCCTGTTGGCCTACATATCACTTGCTCGCATCCATTCAATTAGCTACAAGCTCTGTGATAGGTAAGGTCAAGGAAGTAAGTAAGAAGAGAAACTAGAAATGTTTGCAAACAACCTAAATTCTGTCCTCTGATACCCATGGCTAGTATGAGTGTTGAATATATATACCCGCAGCTAGGACAAAAGGGCCTTTTCAGGCAGTGGGGAGACACAGGCGTGCTGGAGAGGCGCCTCCCAGAGCTGACCTGTCCAATTGATTCCCAAACTGGAGATCTTCTCCAGGAAAATGAGACTCAGCCACACACTTTTCTATCTTAACCTCAACTGCCTTGCACTTTTCTCTTGTTGTCTGTACACTTCTGTTGGCTGGGTTGGGATCAATCCAACATGAGAACAACTTGAGTCACGTGTGAGTCATTATTTCAGTCTAGTCCTTTGTAGAATGGCCCAGCTTGAGGGCCAATGCAAAGTCTTTCTTCCCCCTTCCTGATAGCAGTGCCCATCTTTTTTCACCATCTCGTCTCCTCACTCTCCGTGAACAGCCTACTCTCTGGAACATGAGGACGTAATTTAATTGCTGCTGCTCGGGATTTTCTTTGCTTAATGTGTTGTACAGTAATTCAATTAGCCGAGTCAGATGGGGGAAGACTTTCTCTGTCTATTCATTCATGTTGATGAGAAAGAAGAAGCTGAATTTTCAAGTCCACCTAAAGTGGAGTATGGCTTTGCAGCAGCTTCTAGATAAGGCTCTTATTCATCATACAAACAAAGAAAGTGCAACCTGGATGCTTTAGAAGAAGAGGGAGAAAAGCCCCAATTTAGAAACATAGTAATTGAGCCGCAAAAGAAAGGCAGCACAAATACCTTTAAACAATATAAAAGTATTTCCACAGCCCGCACCCCTAATTACTTTTATGAGTTTAGAAGCTTGCTTTACACATGATAAGCATGGAATAAACTATAACTCCTTATGAAGACTAATTCTGTGACTATAACACCATGCAATATAATACGGTAATATTGTAGACTTTCAAGTATTTTTAAATTAAAAAAAATTATCCTACTGGGCAAGCAGTAAATATTTAAAAACTCTACAAAACAGAAGACAATTTCTCACCTGATGGACTCTGCCCCCCACCCCCGACACCCCCCTGCCTTCCCAGGTTACAGCTTCCTGTTAAATTTCTCTGGACCTTTTAAACCACTGATAGGCATCATCTCTTCTCTGAAGACACTTTCTCTCCCTGATTTCCTATCTTGCTTATTTTCTATGATATGATATTGTAATCAACTGAAGAAAAACTCATAAAAGTTTAGTAATAACAATGTACTTTCTATTACCACAGTGAGGAAAAAGCACTTAGGTTTGGACAGTTCACAGGTGAGCTGTTTAAGGGTAGAGGTGTCCATCCGGATGCCCTGCAGAGCAGATGGGCCCCAGGTGCCGAGGGGCAATCAGCACTGCTTTAGGCTGTCATAGAGCTGGAGTCTAGATGTCATCTATGGACTTTGCCATTCCTTCTTTATTTTGGCTGCAGAATGAACCGAGAGCTTAATGCCAGTTGACAACTACATGGGACTCACCCACCAAGTGTCAACCTCTGTCAACATGTCATAGGCAAACACTGGTAGGTTGCATAATTCAGGGCTGCTCACTCATGCTGAGGCTCTTGTTTCCAACACTTCTGATTATGCTGTAGAAGTTCTGTATTGGTCTTTTTCTCTCTGTAACTCTGATACTGAGACAGGCCCAGAGTTAACGCAAGTAAAAAGGAGACCATCAGCCCTGGCTGATATGCCTCAGTGAGTTGGGTATCACCCTGTGCACTGAATGGTTGCTGGTTTGATCAGGGCATAAGCGTAGGTTGCTGGCTCAATCCCCAGTAGAGGGCATGCAGGAGGCAACAGATCAATGACACATCATTGTTTCCCTCTCTAAAAAAAAAAAATCTTAAAAGAAATTAAAGAGAACATCATGTATATGTAAGTTTTGTTCAATGAACTTAGAATGAGAAAACAATACATATATATAGGCTTCAAGGAAGCTATCTTATCTAATAAAAGAGTAATATGCAAATTGACCATATCTTTACTACACCCACAAGCCACACCCACTAGCCAATCAGATTTGGGTATGCAAATTTACCCAACCAAGATGGTGGCTAATTTGCATATCTACACACAGAAGATCACATAGAAGGAAGCCAAGCACTGCAGAAGGGAGCAAAGCTGCTGAGAAGTAAGCAAGTAGGGTAGGGGAGAAGGGAAGGAGCAAGGCAACAGAGACAGGAGAGAGTGAGGTAGTGGAGAAGGGAGTGAGACAGCAGAGAAGGGAGGGAGCTTTGCTCAGGCCACAGGAAGCTCTATTCTTGCAGGAATCTTCCTGCAGTGGGTCTCTAGTCTATATATATATAAAAGCCTAAGTGACCGAATGACTGAATGACCAAACAAGTCGACTAGTTGCTATGATGCGTACTGACCATCAGGGGCTACTCCCTGGTGTGCTCCCACAGCAGGAGCACAGCTCAGTTGACAAGCACCAGATGCAGGGCCCAAGCCTGGCTGCTGCAACCCAGAGACCTCAGCAGGGTGGCAGCAGCGATAGTGGCAGGTGCAGCAGGGCTGGGATGAGCAGAAGTGGCCTGCAGAAGCTACAGGTGAAATGAGACTGCCGTTTTCAGCCCGATCCCTGCAGGCCACACCAAGGGATTTCACTGGTGCACAAATCCATGCACCGGGCCTCTAGTTTAAGAATCAAAGGCACTGAGTGCAAAAGATATTTTTAAGTATCCAGTGTGGGAGCTAATAAAGATATATGGGAAATTAGTGGTATCCAACTTAGGATATCCAAAGCTGACCTATGAATATATCTTCTTACATAATCTCTTAATGTTGTATGTAGAAATTTTCAGATGCTTGGGAAAATGAATTCACTGTCTGTTAGTAACTGAGCATGAACCCAGTGTTTTCTCAATTACACAACAATAATTTACATTGTTCCTTGAAGACATGTTTTGTTGGAGGTCTCCTATGTTTTGTGCACCATCTATGTGTTGTGAAGCGTATGCGAGTGAAAGACCACTAGAGCCCAGACCAAATTGAAATTTAGGGAGCCTTTATTAGCCGGCCTGAGGACTGCTCTGCCATCCTCCACGCAGGGAGACCAGAGAGCAGCCCCGACCCATTGTGCAGGACCACTTTAAAGCACATTAACCACATCCTGTTTTTGCACAACAAGCAACCCAAGATAAAACAGTTTTTCCCAAGCAACATCAGAGTCATGCCATTGACGACCATGTTATTCACAGGGTCATCTTGTTCTTCAGAAAGCTGCCAGTGTTCTATCTTAGAAGGCCTACATGCTGGGAAGGGGCCATGAGACCATATCTCAAGGCCTGGCCTGGTGTCAGCACTGACTACTCTGTCTGGGGCATAGTCCACAGCCTCAGTAGTGTTCAAAGATTCCCACTCTACAACATATGGATATTGGCTCAACAATACAACCATAGACAAAGGGCCTTCATGGAGCTTACATTCAACGGGGGGCAGATAGTTGCAGAGAGATACATTGCTAAATGTATAGTTGCTATGGCGCTTTGTCCTATGGAGCAAAACATGACAGAGAAGTCAGTGGGAGTACAAGAGATGGGGTGGGAGGTTGCCATTTCCTATAGGATAAGCAGGTGGAAAGGCCTTGAGGCCAGAGAGGTCTCTGCATGCCCACAGAATCCCAAAGAGGCAGTGCGGTTTGAGAGAAGTGACATAGAAGGAACGTTAAATAATTTGAGTTCATGGTGATGGGTGAGGATAGGGCCACCTTCAGGACCACAGCGAGGCGTGCACTCTGAATGAGAAAGGTAGCGAACGACAGGCTTTGGCTGTCCTGTTAAAAGGGGTATTCTGGCCTTTCTGTTGTGGTTCAGGGTCCGAGGGACAGCTCTTACCAACATCAGATTGACCTCTGTTGCTCTGGAACAAAGTGGTGTGGGTGCAGGTGAAGACACATGGCTTACTTTTAAGCTGATTTTTAAAAACCTAATGGGATTTGCTGATGGATTGGAAGTGGCTCAGCAACAGAGAGAGAAGCAGGGATGACCCTAGGATTTTGGTTTTACTCATAAGCTAAATCTCTAACAGCAGTTTTTGTTTTAACCCCCTGCCTTCTACCTTAAAGGCAAGCATGAGGAAGAGGGCTATAAAACCTCACCCTCGTGCAGTTGTTCTATTAAGAAGATGATGGACAGAGTACATCTACCGCCTGGAAATAAATCTAGTTTGTACTTAATTCATTGGAGAAATTGTTCATGAACAGTTACCCTTGTATACATTCTGCACGTACTGCTGACAAGTTCAATTTCTGCTTGGGTTAATGGCCACATAAACGTCTTTTACACGAGTTAAGGTTGCTTGGAGGCAGGAATGATTTCTAATTTGTCTTCCCTATGCTTTGCATTGCTAGATAGGTTTTTTTCCCCCCAACTTGCTGTTTAAGGTCTAGCCTCCCCTTAGTACTGGCGAGTAAATCTAATTAACATTAATGAGAGTTTTGTGCACTTATCGACAGGATAATAGACCTGTAAGGAGGGTCCCTCCCCTCTGCACTGCCACTCCCCCACTGCAGAGGAGCTCATTATTTCATTAGGCAGTGACATAAACACACACTTTGTGGAAATTAAATGGAAAAATCTGCATTCATGCACACTTTCTCTTGCTTTGAGGTGAGGAGAGTAGGGGTTACATCCCAGCCTCCAGAGAGTCTAGTTGTCTTGAGAAAACAGCTTTATAAAGAGAAGTTTCCCAGTCTCTTCGGAGATCTGTGCTTATCTATGCTTGTTTATAAAAATGGGCCGTGTCCATTGCGTCTCATTCTAATTTCCATTGTAAGCAAGTTGGCAGAACCGAGGGGAACACTATGAAGACCTGGGTGACCTTTTGGATGACTTTTTGGGCTTTGTACTTACAATTACTGGAGGGGTGAGATACACCACAAGCCTCTGAAACAACTATTGGAATATCTTGGCACGGGTGTGGGCTCCAGAAACAAAGAATAGACCTAGAGTAGTTGATAAATGTGTTTCAGCATTTTTTAAAAATATATATTTTGTTGATTTTTCACAGAGAGGAAGGGAGAGGGATAGAAAGTCAGAAACATCGATGGGAGAGAAACATTGATCAGCTGCCTCCTGCACACACCCCACTGGGGATGTGCCTGCAGCCAAGGCACATGCCCTTGACCGAAATCGAACCTGGGACCTTTCAGTCTGCAGGCTGACTCTCTATCCACTGAGCCAAACTGGTTCGGCTGTTTAAGCATTTTTATTCTGTTTAAAATATGTATTAATTTAATTTTTAAAATTTAATTTAATCTAATTTTTCCATCACCATTTATCCCTCAACCCCCACCTGGCCACAATCATCACACTGTTATCCATGTCCATGAGTTCTGTTTATTGATTTTAGAGTGAGATGATGGAGGGAGAGGGAGAGGGAGAGGGAGAGAGAAAAGGATAGGGCGAGGAGGAGGAGGGGGAGAGAGAGAGAGAGAAGGAAAGGGCGAGAGAGAGCGAGAGAGAGAGAGAGAGAAATATTGATGTGAGAGAGAAACCTGTATCACTTGCCTCTTGTACATACTCCAACCTAGGATGGAACCTACAAAAAGCCCATTGTGCTTTGTCCTATGGAGAAAAACATGACAGAGAAAGGCAGAGTGTACATGCCCAACCAGGAATTGAACCCATGACCCTTTGGTGCATAGGATGATGCTCCAAGGAAGCCACATTTGCCAGGGTGACATGGTAATGCTCCCTTGATTCAATCACATTAGGGTTGTTATCACGCAGGAATCAATCTGAAAATTCTCTTGACAACAATATATTACATCTAATCAATGATGCATCTTCCCTGAGATGCAAACATGTAAATCATCTGATGAACAAATAGAGGGTTAAATAGAGGGTTCTACGAGGTGTTTTGCAATAAGGCTTCTGCTTTGGATGGAAGAGAAAGAAGAGAAGTCGGCATTTGCATGTAGTTACTGGAAAGGGATGTCAGCAGTGATCTGTACTGAGACTCAACTCTGTCCAAAAAAGCTTAGGAGGGTGGGCTTCTGTCATTAAGTCAACTAGATGCTAATAGAAGGGTCACCGAGAGCCATGGGGCACCAAAGCTAGACAGTGGGGAGATGGCATTGTCCTCACTTCAGAGGAGCACGATGGCTCTACTATGTCATTAACCATCTGCCTGGGCAGTCACAGGGCAGGGCTGAAAACACAAATCCTGGGGACAACTAGGACGTGCCTAGTGCCAGGTTTGTGCGAGGCTCAATGGAATCAAGTTGATGGTGAACATCTGAGGGACAGAGGTTGAGATTCTTAGAATCCAAGGAGCATTTTTAGGAGCTTGAGATTCTGCATGAGATAGAGGAATGAGTCACAATCTGTGTCCTTATAATTGCTGTTATCCCATCCATAGCCACAGGCTGTGGGTGCTGGAGAGACTTGTTCTACTAAGTAATGGAATCATTGGTGTTTGGGCACTTGCAGAATGTCAGCTGAGTAGGCCACGATGAAGTTGAACCAATGATAAAGACTCTTCATATTTGATTGCTTGTTGCTACAGTCCTTTACAACTTTTAATTCCATATTCTGGGAGGCAAAGAGTTACAGCCAGAAATCCCCAGAATCTGTTGATTCACACACACACACACACAAGATTGACTAAATAAATTGAATTAATAATAGCTTTCATGCACTACTATTTTTCCAATATATATTGAAGTTTGCACTGAAATGAAAATTCTTCTGCCACAATTACCGAATTTATAGAAAATTTTTGTTCCTGAGGGTTTTCATAACCAATTAATGTTAGAAGAATAATCTTTGGAATCAGAGGCAATTTGGCAAACATTTTGCAAATCTCTGAAAGAGCCCAGTCCCTGGTCTAGTCTTTCCTTGCAATCTGATTGGCTAAGGGCTGGAGATAATTGATAAGTAGGAACAACCCAGGGCAGATCCCTTTTTTTATTCCTAGCTCCACTGAGGACTAATTGACAAATAACATTGTGACCTCTTTATTTATTTTTTAAAAAATATATTTTATTGATTTTTTACAGAGAGGAAGGGAGAGGGATAGAAAGTCCGAAACATCAATGAGAGAGAAACATCAATCAGCTGCCTCTTGCAACCCCCTACTGAGGATGTGCCTGTAATCAAGGTACATGGCCTTGATCAGAATCAAACCTGGTACCTTTCAGTCCACAGGCCGATGCTCTATCTATTGAGCCAACCAGTTTCGGCATCATTGTGACCTCTTCGGCATCATTGTGACCTATCCTGTACAACAGGATATCTTGATATACACATGGTGAAATGTTTCCCCCAATCAGGCTAATTAACACATCCATCTCCTCACTGAGTTACTTCGTGTGTGTGTGTCTGGGTGTGTGTGAATGCTTAAAATCTAAGCATATAAAACTGTATTGCTAACTATAGTCACCATGCTGTACAGTAGGTCCTCAGAACGTACAACTGAAAGTTTGTACAGGACAGTTCTTCTAAAATGGTTTTGAAGGCCAAACACAATGCCGACCTCTTAGGTATCATTGAGAACCTTGGCATCAATTTTTAAATATCCTATCCTTAAATACACAGGGTCTTACAATTTACTTGGGATCCCAGAACTATACCAGTTTTGGCATGCAGAAGAGACTACACAGGAAAACCCTTACTTTGGCCTACAAATTATAATTGTTGACTTCAAACAAAAACTTTTGCAACAGATGCTTTACTCTAAACTATCTGAATGGCAGTTCACACAGACGCGCTCTGCAGGGCCCCAGGAAGATGCCAAGATTGTCTTTACAGTTTCCAGAGGAAAACTTCAATATCCATCTTATTAACCTGTGGACTTAATGATTTTTTTAATTGTGATTAGATTTTGAAGTGCCTGGAACTAATTAAAATGTAAATAACTATTTTCCTAAATATCTTTACAATGTGTATTTTATGTTGTATCAGATTGAGTACATGAAATTGACTATCAGGCTTAAAAATACTTTCCCGCCCAGTCTATTTTACTTGAAGAAACAAAATCTCAACAGACTGTTTAATAGTTCCATGTAGTTTTGAATACCTTAATGACCAAATATTTCCTAGGTCTTTTTATTTCCTGGGTTAATATTATTTCTTTGAGATCCTTATCTAGTTGAAATAAACTAAAATATAAATCACATGTAGAGAAAAATCAAAGAATTCACTCCATATTCTCTATAGATATTTAGATGTACTGAGGGTTAAAACATTGAAAGTCCTGGGTATTGGTTGAAAAATAGCCAACACCCTGAAGCTTCCCCCAAGATCCCAGAATTCCATGCCATCCAGAAATTGAAGAATGCTCTATGCACTCAAGCTCCTTATGTGGCATACAGACTGCTAAACATCATCACTAACTACACGAATCATGTTTAGCAACTTCTAACTTCAAATAGGTAGGAATTTTGGGCAAAAGACAACCAAAAATTTAAAACATAAACTATAACAACATAGTTTACAAAAAAGAAAGGGACATCTTAAAGTAAAATAAACAGAATATGACACCACAGTTCCCTAGGGAGTATCAAATTCAGATTGGCACCTAGAGACTACGATGTGACTGTCCACTCAAGGTCATGACTGACCCTGGGAGGGAAAGGGTACCAAGATCACTGTCTAAAGCAGGCACTGTGTGGCCCTTCATGAAAAGAAGCCCCCCCCCCCCAAAAAAAAAAGTGTCCATGCTCCAGTGAAGAGGCAGGGAAGTCTGTTGTCTTTCTGGTGCTCTGGAGCCTCCTTAAAGTTTGGGTGTGGGAGCCAGGTTTAAAATGTTTACTCAGGGTTTGGAAATTTCAATTCTGATCCATGAGATATAAACTGAAAAGCTCACCTCTGACCAAGAAGCCACTGCCCTGGAGCTGTTAGGTGAAACAAAGGTGAAATCAAACCAATTGAATCCTTCCCACCACCCAGACACAAAGGATCATCCTGCTCTTGATAACCTCGCAACAACAAGAAAGCTGTAAATGATGAACTGGAGTCATTCACCATGAAGGGGAGTGATTAGATGTAAGTAAGCAAAGGCAAATTTGCATCTCCAGTGATTGAGATAAGAGAATGCTGAACAAGAAGCTAGAAAATAATTTTGGTTTAAATAACTGAGGTAATAAAACACATAATAGAAAGAACACACCAATCTACAAAAATAATGGGTGGTTCTAAAACACCAAATAAAACCTTTATAAGTGGAAATTACTGTCATTGAAATAAAAAGTGGATGAGTTTAATAGCAGATCAGGTAACAGGCAGAGAGAACTATAATTTAGAAGACATATTTAAGGAAATCATCCAGAACACAGCACAGAGAAATAAAAATGTGATAAAAGATAAAATAGAGCTTAATATATATAAAAACTTTCAATAAATGTTCTGGAAAGAGGGAGCAGAGAATGGGGAAGAGGTGATGTTCGAGTGATAATTGTTATGGATATTCTACAATTTAAACATATGAGTTCTCAGATTATAGAATTAACTCTGATATAGGGGTAGGTGTAATTCAGAGTCTCCTACATGCCTGGTATACATTTTTTTCAAACTCCTTTGAGACGGTATATCAAGGCCTAAATTGCTGACTCTACCTCCTACCCCCAATCTTACTATCTTCTGAATCGTGGGCAATGGTAACGCCATCCTTCTAGTTACTCAGGTCATTAACTATGGCATCATACTTGATTCATCTCTTTCTCACATCTGGTATCCAATACATGTGAAAATGTTTTATTTTTTAAAAATATGTGTTTATTGAATTTAGAGAGGAAGGGAGAGGGATAGATAGAAACATCAGTGATGAGAGAGAATCACTGATTGACTGCCTTCTGCATGCTCCACATAAGGCACTGAGCCCACAACCTGGCCATGTGCCTTGAATGGAACTGAACCATGACCCCCTGGTTCATAGGTCCATGCTCAACCACGGAGCCAGGAAATTCAGATGAGTCTATCTTCAAAATATATACAGACTCTGACCCGACCCAACACAACACAGCTACCTTCTCTGTTTTGAGACACCATCAAATCTTAACCAATTACCGTAATGTCCCTCTCATGCTTTTCTCTAATTTTACCTTATTTTCAACATAAGCAGCCCAAGTGTATTTTTAAACATGAGCTATACCGTCACTCCTCTGCTCAAAACCATCTAGGAGCCCCCTTGCTCACTCAGACTCAGTGCAAACACTGCGCTGACCTGTAAGGCAGCCATCTCTCTGACCACCTCTTTCATATGCTCACTCTCTTCACACCGCCCAGACGGGCTTTAGAGGCTGCCAAGGGGCCTTTGCTCTCTTCCCTGACATCCACGTGGGTCACTCCGTGGCCTCCTTCAAATCTTTGCATGAGCTCGCTTTTCCAGTGAGGCCTCCCTGTACAAAACTGCAGCCCTGCCCTCTGTTCTGCCATGGTGTTCCCAGCTCCCTACACCCTGCTTTATTTTTCTATGCCACTTACCATTTTCTAAACTACTATCTAATTTATTTAGTATGGGTATCATTTATAATCTGTCTTCCGTTATCAGAACCTGCAGTGTGCTGGACAGGGATTTGTTGTACAATAGAGCAGTGTTCAGCACATAGTAAACACTTCATAGGTAATTGGTTGAATCAATGATTCTTGAGAAGCTAAATATATGCATGATATCTAACCCAGCTTAGAGGACATCTGTGTTTTCTCTTATGCTTGAGATATTTCATTAGTAAAGCTAATTTTTAATATTATTTTAAATTCTTTATTGTTTAAAGTATTACATATAGTATTACATATGTCTCCTTCCCCCATTGACTGCTTCTTGGGCACCCCTACCCCTCACCACATGCCCTCACCCCCCTAGTGTCTGTGTCCATTGTTATGCTCATACGCATGCACACAAGTCCTTTGGTTAATCTCCCCTTCCCCTGCCTTCCCTCTGAAGTTTGAGAGAGAGAAGCATCGAACAGACTGTCAAACTTCAGCAAAACTAATTTAAATGTCATAAGTTAAAAATTATTTAATGTTCAGATCCTGGGTAAAAAGAGAACTAGCACTTTTATTGTATATTTCTACATGGAATACACCAACTCCCCATTATAAACAAAACAATGTGTGTGTTTAGGAACATTATATATCGACTGAATGTATTTCAAATTTATTGTTATCATTTTTTATTGATGGCTTCCTTTCAAACAATGCAACAGAAATCTCTAAGAAATCTAAGTGAAAACATAAAGAACATCGGCATAAAACGTGCAGCTGGTTAAATTTCTATGGTTATTGGTGCTGTTCCAGTTAGCCAATTGCTTGCTACTATGTTTTAAAAGTTTTTATTATTACGATTGAGGCAAAAGAGACTCTTAGAATATAACTTTAAGCCTTGAGATGAAATACTTATTGGTCTTTGAAGAACACTAGCTTTAATAAATTAATAAAGTAAAACCAAGTCCCTAAAATATTTCCTGTGGAGGGAGCAAGCAGGTATCTCTCTGTCTTTTTTTTTTTTTTTAATATAGGTTGTTATTGATTTTAGAGACAGAGAGGAAGAGAGGAAGAGCAAAAATCATCAGAGATCATCAGAGAGAGAACCATGGATTGGGTGCCTCCTGCATGCCCCCTACTGGGGATCTAGCCATAACCTGGGCATGTGCCTTGACTGGGAATTGAACTGGAGACCTCTGGGTGCATGGGACAAGGCTCAACCAGCTGAGCCACACCAGGGTGGTACCACTCAGCATGATGCTGATGAGCTCTTCACTAAGGTGAGTCTCCAGTCACCTTAGATCCAGCCACGTGCTACATTCCCCTCTCTTCCCTTATACTTCTCACCAAAGGATAGACAACATCCCTTTCTCTTAGCTCCACTGAGAAGGCTGTTGCTCTTAATAACTAAGAAAAAAAAAAGAGAAATAAACACACCATGAAAGAAATACAAAACAACTTTGCTTTAGGAGTATATGTTTCCACTCTCACCGCATCTATTCCCTCCTTGGCTTATAGTCCCTCCTAACTACACCCAAACATTTCATGACTCCCCATGGCCTGGGCTCTTTCTCTGGGCTCCTTATTTACTTACATCTTCCTGGCCTGTTCCCCTTAAAAAACACCAGTTCCAAACCTCCATGGCTTTTCCAAGAATCTGTCATTTTTTGGTGAATAGACAAATGGTATGCCTCCGTCAAAGAACACTCGAGTGAGAGTGAGTCATACCAGAAAAGAGCTGGCAGGCTCCCAGTCTGGGGGCGTATGACTTCCCCCCTGTATATCTCAGTATAGTGAAATTCCATACACGAAGTGCATGGAGCACGACTAACAGTAAGAGGGTTTTCCTTTCATGAGCAGAAACACATTTTTAATACTTTAACTGTAGAAACAACATACATTATTGTAGCTATTATTTTTATCTGTATTTTCTTCATGCCATCTCTTTTTCTTATTAGCCCTTAGAAAATAGAGTTGTCTGTATAGGGTATTCTAAAACTGTAGGCTGAGGGAAAAGAAATTCTCCACTTTAGCGCTCACACACAATTTCCAGCAAAAAAAACTAGGACAATGTAGCATTTATGTATTATATTGCAGAAGGGCTTCGAGCTTTTTTGCAACAGCCTTTTCACAAAATTGATAGATTATTCTTCCTATTAAAAGAGTCCTTTATGCTGGGTGGCAGACCTGGTTCTTTCAGCTGGAATATGGCGTGAGCTTTTGATGCTATGATGGTGGCAATTCACTGCTGAATAAAATTACAAATGGTGTGCCTGATTCCCCAGGGCACAGACAAGGCTCACAGGCCTTGAAGCGGGCACGAGAGGGGATGTGTTTATTTTATTCCTAAACACACCTGGCGAGAATCCACAGTCATTACCTTTCTGTCAGGTTGAACGTGACCCAGAAAGAGAAGCATCATAGGTTGGCAATCATGGGTTCTAGGCTTGTGTTGCCTGCCAAGGGGCCCTCTGACTTTAGCAATGGATGAGAGAAAGCAAACTCTCCAATCTAATAAAAGAGTAATATGCAAATTTGACCACACCTTCGCTACACCCACAAGCCATGCCCACAGCCACGTCCACAAGCCAACCAGGAGCAGATTATGTAAATAAACCCCAACTAAGATGGCTGCCGCCACTGAGAGCAGGAGGAAGGCTTGGGTTTCCCTGGCAACAGAGGAAGCCAAGCTTTCTGCCTGCCATTGCCAGCCTAGACCTCCACTCAATGTTACAAAGTTTCAAACAGAAATGGCTGCTGCCAGGGAGCGAGCAGAAGGCTTGGCTCCACTCCAGACTACAAAGTTTCAATTGTAGACATAAATTAATCCTAGGTCACAGGGCATCCACTTGGGTCACTGGGGTGTGTGGCCAGCCTGCAAACTTCCACAGGCCCCTCGCCCAGGCCACCTTATGCCCCAAGGGAACCCCCAACCTGATCTGGGACACTCTTCAGGACAAACCAGCTGGCCCCCATCCATGCACCAAGCCTCTATCCTATCTAATAAAAGAGTAATTTGCAGATTGATCATCACTACAACACACAAGAGGGCTGCTTCCATGTGGTCAAAGATTCTGCCCCCATGTGGACACAAGATGGCCACTACAAGATGGCCAGCAGGGGAGGACAGTGGGAGGTTCCAGGCCTGCAAGGGAGGGCAGTTGTGGGCGATCAGGCCAGCAGGGGAAGGCAGTTGGGAGGGACCAGTCCTGCAAGGGAGGGCAGTTGGGAGTGATCAAGCCTGCAGTGGAGGGTAGTTAGGGGTGATCAGGCCGGCAGAGGAGGGAAGGTGGGGGCAAACAGGCTGACAGGAGACCAGTTAGACATCAATGAGGCTGGCAGGGGAGTGGTTAGGGGGTGATCAGGCTGGCAGGCAGAAGTGGTTAGGGGCAATCAGGAAGGCAGGCAAGGGAGCAGTTTGGAGCCAGCTGTCCTGGATTGTGAGAAGGATGTCTGACTGCCCAGTAGGATCAGGCCTAAATGGGCAGTCAGACATCCCTGAAGGGTCCCAGATTGGGGAGGGTGCAGGCTGTGCTAAGGGACATCCCCCACCCCCCATGCACAAATTTCGTGCACCGGGCCTCTAGTGTGATAATAATGACCATTTGTTGAATATTTATAAGTGCTTCATGTTCATTGGTTCTACCACCTCCAACTATTCTGCAAAGTAGGGGTTATTATCCCTGATTAAAAGGAGGAAACTGAAGGAGGGTACAGATATTAATTTGCCCAGCTAATAAGAGATGTGGTTAGAATTAGAATCCAAATTTCTCTGATTCCAAAATTTATAATTCTATAAGGTGCCCAAAGTCACTTCCATTTTCTACATATTTTTAAAAAAAATTCTCACTGAGGCTATATTTAATGATGAGAGAGAGAGAGAGAGAGAGAGAGAGAGAGAGAACTAGAGAGAGAGAGAGAGAAACATTGATGGGCTACCTCCCATATGCACCCTTTCTAGGGATCAAAGCTACAACCTAGGCACATGTCCTGACTGGGAATTGTCCCCCATTTGTTCTATGGGATAACGCTCCACCCAATGGTGCCACCAGCCCAGGACCATTTTCTACATCTCATGTTTCCTATGGATATTGTGAAGGCATCAGAAAATGTGATGTCTAAGTCTCCTTCTAGCTACAGCATGTTGAGAACTGTAGGCATAACCGTATGCAGCAGCAAACAATACCGATTAAAACCTAGCATGGACCACAGTAATTACACTGGCCTGCTACCCTCCCTTGGGCTGGAGTCAACCTGCCCTTTCTCTGGATCTTGGCCTCAAATTCACTTCCTCAGGGACTCTTCTTTGACTCCCAAACCAAGTCAGAGTCCCCTGTTTTTTTGCTTCCAAAGTCCCCTAACGATCCCCCCTGGAACACTCATCAGATTGCAGTGCTGTGGCTGCTTGTGCTCCGCCTTCCGCTCGTTCTGCTGCTGCTCTTGGCAGTGACATCATCGCGTTATTGACTCCTGATCACTGGCACCCACATGGTACATGGCACCCAGTAAGGAACCAGGACATTACTCAGAGAAGAGACTATCATTGAGAGAGCGCGGCGGTAGGCAAAAGAGGGAAAGGATCCCACCATTCTTACAAAGTAATTGACTGAGTTACTAACCAACTAACGATTAATTAATTTCAATATTACCTATGACAGATGCTTGATGCTTAGTCATGCAAGATACAGAGCTCACACAGAGCAACATTCATGTGGTCATAAAATTACTACCCAGGTATACACATGCGCTGAGTACCAGGTAGGTGCCAGGCCTGAGTTACATGCTTAGGACAGGAACAAGGATACACTGCAGTAGAGGAAAAGAGCCACGTTCACGAATACTTCTGCTAAGAGACCAATAAAGGATGATTAGCATCAGAGCCATTCCAAACAAGTGCGCTTAGAACCCAGAGCTGGGCAGGCTTGGAAAGAGGCAGCCTTGAGATGGCATTTGTCTGGGCCTTAAAAGACAGGAAGACCTCTTAAGGCAGATATAGTGAGAGCACATTCTAAGAAAAGGGAAGTGCCAGAGGCAGGAGGGAGACGTTGGGCGGTGCAGTGAGGATGGGGCAGTGTGGCAGAACCCAGGAGACAAGAGAGGAGAGAAGGATGGCACTGCTGCGGGGTGTCCCGCAAGCTGGGTGAGGGCCTGCGGCTGTCTTCACTGCCCAGAGAAGCTCTCAGCAGGCTTGAGAGTGAGGTGTCCTGCTTGTGGGGGCTCCAGGAGACAAACACAGGGGAAGAGCCTGCAGCTGGGTGGGGAGAGAGGCTCAACTGCATGCAAGAGGCTTGCTATTCAGGCATGAGGGGGTCAGGGGCACGCTTTAGAAAGAAGCAACGGAATGGAAAAGGAAGGAAGAATGTGATGCACTCTGCAAAGGGAGAAATGGCTGGCGGTGGTGGCTTAGAGCGCTTGGCGCCGAGCTCAGAGCTACTGGGAGAGAACAAATGAACACAATGTTAATACCTGATATTTACGTGAAAACACTGTTCTATGTGTTTTCCTAGACGGCTCCAGTCACCTCGCATGCACTTTATCAAACAGGCATTGCTCTCATCGCTCCGTTTCCTGGTAGGGAGGTTTAAGTACAGAAAGGTTCAGTGACTTGCCCAAGGTCCCACAGCATTCTCATTAAGCATTTGTCAGTGAGAAAGTGCAATATAAAAAACCTTGTTCTGGTTTTTAAAATGTATCTACCACGTCAGAGAAATCATCATATTTTTTTTGTCGCTGCTTTCTTATTTATAAAATGACACCAATAATGTACAAATGTCTTCCCTGGGAATACTATTGCATTCAGAAAACAATTTTAAATCTTCATAATTCCACAGAGACACAGGTGTGATTATTCATAAATTGCCTTTTGTTTAAGCTTCATTTTGCGTTTCTTGAAAAATCCCCGGAAAAGGAATAGGAACTGAAATGTCTGTAAGATGACTGTGAGTTTCTGAGTTCACCGAGTAGCACGCAGGTGCGATTCAGAAGCTGACCCCAAAGATAAGGGAAGTCCCTCCACAGATGTCGCAGAGAGGAGGCAGGTCTCAGCCACACCCCTGCTGGTCACTCAGAGTCTACAGCCTAGCAAATACACTGCGGGAAGCTACTATTGCATCATGGAAACCAAACTGGTTTTTAACATTTAAATAAGCTGCCTTTTGTTGCTGATGTTTACTTTTCCTTGAAGTAAAATAAATGTTAATTTAAAATGTTAAAACTTTATCCCTTCACTTTCTGACACCTGAACATTGAGAGCTTCCATTCCTCTAGAGGAAAAAAATAAAAATAAATAAAAATTTTTAAAAAAAGGAAAGTTAGGGAAGAACTTACTGTAGCCTCTTTCTGATCAATTATTTTAAAATTTGAAGTTATGCTAAAATTTTTTAACCTTGGTTCATCTTTTACTTACTGTGTTTCATAGTAAAAAAAAAATCATTTCCTTTCTCATTCAACTGCCATCCATAACAATAATTTAAAACCAGCTAATAAACATTATGGTTTGTTGGAACTGCTACCGATTAAATCTTAAGTGTCTAATACATACAAATATAAACAGAATGTAATTAGAGCTATTTAAAGAACCCATTTTTAACTTAGATTAACCATACTTTCCATTTGCCCAGGATAAACACTCATAAATGGAAGCCAGTGCTGAGCAAGAAGCAATTACTTCAGTTTAAAATATTAATATGCACCGCCTTTTAGAAAGCCATGGAAAATCATTTATGTACTGTGCTGTACAGACCCAAGCAGGACCCCAAAGGAAGAATGGGATTGCATTCTGCATCCTAGACAAGAAGCAATCAACTGAGGTATGGTTTGTCCTTACTCTCTGCAAGGCCCATTAAACTCCCGGCTTCAATTAGCATAGATTTCCAATGTAACATCCCTATACATGTTGAGTACGATTTAAAACCACGTATACAATCCCTGGCCAGCATGGCTCAGTGGTTGAGTGTCAATGTGTGAATCAGGAGGTCATGGTTTGATTCCCAGTCAGGGCCCATGCCTGGTTTGCTGGCTCAATTGTTAATGTGGAGCATACAGATGGCAGCCAAGATCAATGATTCTCTCTCTCTCATCGTTGATGTTTCTCTCTCTCTCTCTCTCATTCTCCCTCTCCCTTCCTTTCTGAAATCAAGAAAAGTATTAAAAAATAGAATAAAACCAAACATACAAATTCTCAGAAAGAAAGGGCAATGTTATTGTTGAAAATATCACCTTCATCAACCTGTTTCTGGGAATAATTGAGACACACGTACCATGTAAACTAAGAGCTGACTGGAGCATAAGGCACACAGACAGACTAGAGGAGAAGGAAATACAGACAGCCCACAAACATTAATTGCACATTCCTTGCTTTAAAGTGCTCAAAAACTAGATGGAGTCTGATTCAATGCAACCACCTAAGCAGGTCCACAGTGTTTCTGTGACATCAGCGAGCTGACTTAAAAGCTGGGCTCGGGCTAGGATGATATTCAATGCGGTTAAACGCATGCATTTTTAGTTGCTGCCACGAGTTAACCACAGGCCAAGTCCAGTCACAACGAACACCATGATCATAAAATGCTTCCAAACTGGGGCTGAAAGTCCTCCGAGCGGGGCTTTTCTGATTTCATCATGGTGACACCACTAATGACAGCGCCTGGACTGGCCCAGGACCCCTCCGATGCCTGGCGCGGCTGTGGTCTTTGGGATCTGTGGTTAAGTCTCTGAAAATGAAATGGACCTGGGAAGAGGCAAGGGCCTTTTCAATATCCGGAAACAAAACTCATAGAACAGCCCTTCCTTCTAAGAGTGCACACCCGCAGATAATCAGGAGAATACTTGGAGTACTGTTTTAAACTGGGACCCCGCCCCCCTTTGCCATCACAACCACATTTCAATGCACATGGGTTCAGTAGAATGATGGGCAGTTGTAGTGATACGGCTTGAACTGTAAGTGACATTTATAACTTTAGGACTTCATTATTTTGATTCCATTTACAGTGTTATCACCGATTCGTTTTATCCTGGCTTATGGAAAGCTCCATTTTCATTAAAGGTACGGAAGGGTGAGAGCTTCAGGGGCTTGGGCAAAAACATCTCAGCTGGGCCTGGATTTTACGGTTGGCCTTAGGCAAAATTACAGAGCAAGGGTCTTGTCTTTGATGCCAGTCCCAATTCTGCTTGCTGATCTAGCCCAGTGTCTGCAAACTTGTTAGTCAACAGTACAATGATTGAAATTTATCTTGATATCAACAGGACAACGATTGAAATTTCTTTTGAGAGCCCAGTGTTTTAAACTTAAACTTCTAATGCCACTTCTTCAAAATAGACTTGCCCAGGCCATGGTGTTTTGTGGAAGAGCCACACTCAAGGGGCCAAAGAGCCGCATGTGGCTCTCGAGCCGCAGTTTGCCGACCCTGGATCTAGCTATTCTTAGTCCATAGCTGCTCCTGGGTGTGTCCCCGCTCCCACCACACAGACCTCTTCTGTGGCCTTGCTGAGGCTTCTGTCCTCATCACAACCCCCCGGGTTCTCCTCTTGCTTATTTTCTCATTTATTATTTTCTCTATCCCTTTTACCTCTTCTGCCTGATGCTATCTTATTTTAAAAAAATAGATTCATATGAATTTAATAAAAAGGACCAATGATTAATGTTGTTCCCATAGTACATATTAGCATTTACAGGAACTTTCTGGATAAATGCCCAACCCAATGTGCTGTTTTTAATGGTAGACATTTCAGGTTGGGTTAGAGGAGTTTTTGAAGTTTGAAGACCTTTCAAAACACACTGTGTAGGTGGGTGCATATTCTATGAAACCTTTAGGCCGGTCATGTGTCTCTCATCTTTAAGTAAAGGGACCAGGTCCTATGATTTGGCTTCTAGCACCTTCATGCCAAAACAAAGCTTTTAAAGCACTTCCAACAAAAATTCAAAATAGTGGAAACAACCACATAATTCCCTGTAACACAGAAGATTCAGTTGATCTGGGTTTTCATTGTTCAACCTACCAAGCCTCGACCTGAAAACTGTAAAAAGAGAAAAGCTCACCTGGGAATATTTCTATGGACATGTATCTTGGTTGCCCTCTCTAATGCCATCACCCAACACAACAGGAGGTAGCTTGGCTAAATATAATGTGAGCCAGGGTGCTAACCAAGATTAATTTGAAATGGAAACATATTAATTTTAGCACCTCAGGGCATGACTAAGTTGTGCTCCATAACTTTATAAAATTTTATAACTCATCAACTACATAGCCTGAATGAGTTGACTTTATTGTTTGGTAAATGCTTGATAGCCAAGAGATTGAATACATTGTTAATTATCCTATCCTTCTTAAAATAGTATTTTTATAACCAAGAATATTTAGAGGCTAATTAGAAATCCAGTAATGTGAATTATAAATTATGTGTAATTACAATGAAACTACTGAAGAATAACACACATTACTTATAAATTATAACACTGTGATAAATTAAAGCAATTACAGGTAAACCAATAATGTTCTTTAATTAAGTAGTTATGAATGAGAATTTGTGCTCTGCATTTACAATAACCTATAAGGTTGGGGACCACATTTATAGCTTGTGCAGAAATTGATTATACTAGACTGTGATACTCTGCTAAGAATAACTTCCAAGTTCATTACTGTCATTATGCCATTATCATGTAAAAACACCCAGGATTGTAAAATGTAAAGTATGCTGACAACCAATCAACCGTACTTTTTAATATAATTATAATTATGTCACTATCTCTTCTTATGCCTTTATGAATCTGAAAAAGAAGTTCATATTTCCCCAAGTCTTCAATATTGGTTGCAAAGGAACAGAAGATGCTTTGTCACAAGTTTATTGAAAATACTATTGTATTTGACATTAAGAAGGCTATTCATCCTCATAATTATCTCACTGCAGCCTGCCATTTATAAGATGATAGCAACAGTGTTTTATTCCATTCTGTTTATTTTGTTATATATTGTCACTAGGGGCCCAGTGCACAAAATTCGTGCACTGGGGGTGGGTGATCCCTCAGCCCAACCTGCCCCCTCAATGGGGCCAATGGCTGGCTCTGCCCCTGCTGCCTTGGCCTTGCCCTCCCGGCCCTGGCCTTAGGCCTGGCTGCTGGCGACCACCTGGTGACCGCCCAGCCTTGGGGACCCCGCGCTTGCTGGATACCTCGGCCCCACTCCACCAGCCCAGGCCTTAGCCCCGGTGGTGACCGCCCAGCCTTTGCCCTGGCTGCCAGTGAATGCCAGGCCATGGGGGCCTCCCCACCTCTGTGCTTGCTGGCCACCTCACATATGCCTCAGCCCCGCCCCCCCACTCCTGACTGGCTGGTGGGCATGACTTGTGGGTATAGCGAAGGTACGGTCAATTTGCATATTGCTCTTTTATTAGATAGGATAATGTTGAGGTGGCTCTTTGATGTGTCCAAGAGTAATCAGGATGAATAAGAAGAGACCCACACACCATTTTCTGCCCTTATTCCAATCACGCAGTTATTTGTAAGTGTGCGTCAACAAATAGGTGGAGTGGAAAGAGAACTAATACAAGTTGGTGAAAAGGGGAAGAGTTGGAAGATTCCATGATGGGAACTTGCTGACTGCAATTTAAAACATCTTGAAGCTTATTTTAAAGATGAAATTTAAAAAGATGACTACTCAACAAGTAGAGTAAGAAGAGGATTCTGACTTTGTTCCAGGTACATACTGGTTATTAATTTGTTTTGAAGCACTGACAGCTTGTTTTTCAGAATTTAAGGGATGTTGCCACTAACATATGAGCCTTCTAAATGTAATATTTTGGATACCATGGAATAATATATCCAACCAGGGAAAACCCTGCATATGGTAGCAGCTGTGCATCTCAGGGATGACTGTCGGTCAGAGATTTTATCCACTTGCATCTAGTAAGTTCGCCTATTACTGCTTCCTGTACGGAGGGAGGACACACAACTCCGGAGTCAGAGATAAAGGATGTTGTCGCGCAAAGTACAGCAACCAGTGGGAGCATCTTCATGTCTATGCTGGTTTCCCTTGTCCTGGCATGAGGATGGTGTGCACTGCCACTGAGAAACACCAAAGTTGGGAATCCACCTTTTTAAAAAAATATATATTTTATTGATTTTTTACAGAGAGGAAGGGAGAGGGATAGAAGTCAGAAACATCAATGAGAGAGACACATCGATCAGCTGCCTCTTGCACACCCCCTAATGGGGCCTTGCCTGCAACCAAGGTACAAGCCCTTGACCCGAATTGAACCTGGGATCTTTCAGTCCACAGGCCAACGCTGTATCCACTGAGCCAAACCAGTCTCGGCTGGAACCCACCTTTTTTATAACAAGCAGTAAGCAAACCTGCTTTGTCCCAGAGGCAGACATCACCTCACCCATCAAGGTTACTTTCTGTGACCATGACTCAGAGAAATGGCCCCAGGAAAGATCAGTCAGAGCCCTGCATTCTTGACAAACTCAGAAAATCATGAAGGAGCCCAAAAGGCTTACAGAGAACCATCTTTTCCAAGAATCAGTATGAACATGTTTAGAAACTCGATGTATAACTAGAAAGAAAGACATCCTCATTCACTGGTTTCAAGTTCAAACTCTGACCCTAGGTCCATGCATACCTCCATATGCTTAGTGCAATGCTGTTTGATATGACACAGGAAACTTCTGGAGAGAGCTACCCTCTGATAAACCTCTTCTCTGGAGTGCTCTTCAAACTATCTGATTTCAGTCTGTCATTTCCCTAGAATTGTCCACTCATGTCATTTCCGTTCCTGGCATCATTTCACTTTTTCTTCAGTGAGATCCCTACTCTTAGTGAAATGGGAGTTTGACATGTTTTCTTACACCTTGATTTACTTGGTTTATCCAAGTGTAGAGGTCTCTAATGTGGCTCATAGGCCATTTTATCGATATTTCTTAAAGAGAAAGCTAGGCATATGAAGTCGTAATACATTTTTACTCTCAAGTCGAAAGCCAATCTCCAGCTCTCAGTGAGTTATGCAGAGTGATCCGCTGAAATATGTGGACACTGGGGCCACATTGTGATGTGCCCACATATTTTATAGTGCCCAACTCTAAAGTCCTCTGTAATCAGTGGCTGACCCTTTTGCAATCCCTTCTCCTCTCCCATGAAAATTGTGCTCCTTCTGAAATGCACACTCATTGCTCTCCTTTCAACTACTTTTCTGTTCTCCCGTGATGTGCAGCCTTGGCGGTCCCTCGGGCCAAATCTCAGGTTGTGAACCTCACTGAGTGAGCAGGACCAGGAAGGGCACCGAAGAAAACAGCTTTATTATTTCCTTCTCCCGCCACCTTTCAACCTATTTTCAACAAGCTGTATTTCCAGGCCTCGGGGTGAACTCTCCAGTGATCTCATACCTTTCATGATTACTCTCAGGTTAAAAAGAAAAAAAAAGCAATGGTCCCTTAGGTGTGGCTTTAAAAAGTTGAATTGAGCTGAAACCGGTGTGGCTCAGTGGATAGAGCGTCGGCCTGCGGACTGAAGGGTCCCAGGTTCCATTCCGATCAAGGGCATGTACAATGGTTGTAGGCACATCCCCAATAGGAGGTGTGCAAGATGCAGTTGATCCATGTTTCTCTCTCATCGATGTTTCTACCTCTCTATCCCTCTCCCTTCCTCTCTGTAAAAAATAAAAAAGTATATTTTTAAAAGTTGAATTGAGTATATAATCAAAACTTCACATATAATTAAATTATTTTCCCAACACACACACACACACATACACACACACACACACACACACTTAAATTATTTTTATACACACACACACACACACACACTTACATTATTTTTATACACACACACACACAAATTATTTTTACACACACACACACACAAACACACACACACACGCAGGAACTGTTTTAAATGGGGAAGCCTACAGTGGAGAAGGAGGGTTTCAAGGTTCCCCCCTTCCTCACAGCATCTCTCCCCAGCTCCCAGCTGGCTCCTGTCTGCTGGAAAGGCATGGTGGATAGGCCTGCCCCTCACTCCCTGCTAGCCATCAGCCTTTATGTCTCTTCTGGAAAAAGCAGCGATCAGGCTCTGGGGGAGACACATGAAATCTTTGGTGGTTGTGTTTAAGTCCCTCTCAGTTGGACTAAGTCAGAGAAGAGATCCCCCTCTAGATGGCTGGTACCGCAGCTCATCCATTTCCTGAATCCTTATCCTCCCTGATTCAATCTTCAATTTCTCTTTTATAGATTTGAGGTGCTTGGGCTTTTTTTTGGGGGGTGTCTCCTCTACAACTTCAGTACAAGCAGAGGAAACACATCCATTACCCTATTAATATTATTTTATTTATTTATTTAAAATTATTATTTATTACTACACTACAACTTTTTGAGAAAGTAGGGGCTGCTTATCCTCCTTCTCCTCCTCCTCCTCATCCTCCTCCTCCTCTTCCTCCTCCTCCTCCTCCTCCTCCTCCTCCTCCTCCTTCATCAATGGATTGGAGTTGTCCTCAGGACAGAGGCGTGCCATGACTACAGCAGTGAATGAAACATTCACCTGGGAGGTAATGAGGAATATGGGGTTTCCTTTTTTAAAGAGAAGCCAGGATATAGAATTTTGTGGAGCTGATTGATTTATTAATTGCACATGTATAAACAAATTAAATTGTATTTGCACAAAGCCAACATAATGAGTATATTTCATTTAATATGCAAAAAACCACTCCACTATTGGGAATAAGAAAAATAATAATTAAATATTTAACTTTTAAACTTCTTGTCATTAAGCTTTGATTAAAATAATTGGAGCCTACTTAACAAACTTTTTCAGCTGAAAAAAATAGATGTCTTGGGGACTACAAAATGAAGGGGCTAATGTATTGTTTTCCTACTTTTTAACTTATGAAAAACATGAAAAATATATTTACCTCTGTTTCAAGAAAGTCAGCTTCTAAATAAACAGCATCTGAATAGTTTGAATTGTTGCAACTGTTTTCTAAAAGTTGAGGAAAAGCTAATATTTATCATCTGACATTGTGTTATTTACTATTATGATGAATATGCAAATTGCCTTAATGCTCTACAGAAAGCCATGAAAAAGTCATAATTCATGAATGAAAAAGTAAATGCAGCAAGGGAAAAAAAATTAACCTACAAATAAAAGCCATTGCTCCGCTCAGTGCTTTTATGTGGCTCAATAAAGCCCTGAGAGATTTTAAGGAGAAGAAACTGATGAAAGCAAGATAGAAAAGGAGCCTGAGAAAACATTGACTATTTTCAGAAGAGCAAAATAAAGGCATCACCCAGAGCGCAAGGAGGATGCTGGGATGCTGAGAGGGCAGTACTAAGAGCCTTGCCTGTACTATGGACAGGGGAGGGACAGGGGAGAGGTAGTCTAGAGAAGGACAGTTAGGGCAGGGGCAGGAAGGAGAGGGGCAGGCAGGGGAGGGGCAGGCAGGGGAGGGGCAGTCAGGGGAGGGACAGTCAGGGTAGAGGTAGTCAGGGGAGGGGCAGGCAGGGGAGAAATAGGCAGGGAAGGGCAGTCAGGGGAGGGGCAAGGGAGAGGTAGTCAGGGGAGGGGCAGGCAGGGGAGTGGCAATCAGGGGAGGGGCAGGCAGTGGAGAAACAGGCAGGGGAGGGGCAGGCAGGGGTGTGACAGTAAGGGAAGGACAGGCAGGGGAGGGTCAGGCAGGAGAGAAACAGTCAGAGGAGAGGCAAGTCAGGGGAGGGGCAATCAGCAGAGGGTCAGGCAGCGGGGTAGGGGGAGGCAGGGGAGGGTCAGGCAGGGGAGGGGCAGAAAAAGGGAGGGGTTGCCTGGCAGGGGCTAGCAGGCCAGAGATAGGCAGGGTCTTGATGCAAAACCTCCACCCCCACCCCCAGGCTGGCAAGGAAGCTTTCTTTCTATGACCTCTTGTTCCTTCCCTGTCCTTGAGGATTTCATCTCTGGGATACAGATGAGAAAAAGAGCAGTTACATTTCATTAAATACCTACAAGTGGACAGTTTCTGAGTTTCATTAAAAGTAAAAGAAAGAAAGAAAGAAGCTTTTAAAATGAATACATGTGATGTGCTACAGATAACGGGTGCAGTGCCACTGGGCTATTTTTATTGATTCCTCTTTACCCTGTATTATTTTTCCCTTTCCCATATATACCACCTTTACATATATGACACAATACACTTAGATATGCCATTTGCTCTTTTTTTCCCCCTGCAAAATAATGAAGGTAGCATATGTAGAGGTCTTTGCTTTGTTCACTGATGTTTACCACGCCCCCAGAAGAGTGCCTCCCACATGGCAGGTCCTCCATAAATATCTATAGAATGTTCTCTAAAGAACACATCAGAAAAAGGAACTGCAATGGCGGGAGATATTGGAGGGGACCTGAGGAAGGATTTCCTCAAAATCAGAGAAGGTGAGAAATAATAAAGCTTGTTAAACATCTTCTATGAGACCTCTCAAATTATTTAGTAACAATCCACCCAATATATCTCTGAGCCATGTGGCTTGCATTCTTAATTAGCTCTTAAACTTACCTCTCCATTTCTATTTGTATCACATCTCTTCTGGACATTTCAAAAACATACATGTCTCTCCACCTGCCATCCTTACATCAGAAAAACCACCCCCAGAACCTAGAGTCTGGTACCAACTTCTATGTTACTTTTCTGTGTATTGCGTTCTTACATGGCCCCTGCTTTGCAGAATTTACAGCATAATTTTAGATTCTGGGGTGGACAGGCCCTGGCCCAGGCATCCACAGAATCACTGTGTGATTTGGTGCTGGAAAGAAGAGTTGGCCATGGGGGTCTAACTTAGGGGACTAATCTAGCCTAGGCTCTCAGAGGAGCAGCCCTTGTTGAGGCATTGATGTGCCGGATAAGATCTGAGAGAGAGGCAGGCGTGTGCAGGGAGGGAGGCGCAGAGAGGCTTGTAGAGGGAACAGAGGGTGCTAAAACCCTGAGGTGGAAGGACGAGCACCCTGCGTGATGACTGGAGTGGTGGATGGAAACCAGATGACGATTGTGAGGATCCTGATACGGACTTGATACTTGATTCTAATACAGAAGGATTTTGATGAGTGAAGAAACTTGATTTAATCTCTGAAATCACTCTGGCTGCAATGCAGTTCTTTCTTCCTTCTTCCTTCCTTCCTTCCTTCCTTCCTTCCTTCCTTCCTTCCTTCCTTCCTTCCTTCCTTCCTTCCTTTCTTTCTTTCTTTCTTTCTTTCTTTCTTTCTTTCTTTCTTTCTTTCTTTCTGCCTCAATGGCTCTCTATGGTCTGCTAAGTACAGAATTTAGTAATCTCCCAGGTGTAATTCAATATTGTAGACCTCAGCCTTTGGTCTTAGTTCCACTTTCCGTGCTGGATTAGCTCTGGCTCCCAGAACCTGCTGTTTGCCCCTCAGTCTTTCTTCCCTGTTTCCTCTCCCGTCCTTGTCTCTCCTGTGGTTCTCTATTCCCCTTCCTCCCTTTTCCTTCTCCCCTTCCTTCTCCTTCCCTCACCTTTTTTTCTCATAGACTGCCTATTCCACCCACCTCCTTTTTAACAGAATAGGCCCCATATATATTTTTAGGTCCAGATCATTATTTAGCAAATGTGATATACTAATAAAATAGCAACCCCCGAAAAGGTCTCTGGGAATAGTGAAATGAGGGATGAGTGTGTCAGTTCTGCCTGGATGACTAGGGAGGAGATAACTGAGGTAGGTCTTGGGGCTGTTGGTAGGCATTGGGAGATAGTTGGTTTTGAAGAATGAATGCTAGCAAAGGTAAGAAGTCTCAGTTATGACTGGTGAGAGGACACAAAACATAAGATCTATTTTAGTAAATGATGTCAATTGGGTATGGCTCCAGTTGGAAGAGTCTTGAAATTTGTAGGGAACAGCAGCTGTTGAGAAACTTTAACCAAAGACGTGCTATCATTAAGTTTGAAGTTTATAAAGATGACTTTTTGTAGAAATAAGGGTGGTTGAAACAGGACATATTAGAAATAGGAAGCCCAGGTGAGAGGTTATGGTACGATGCTATTGAGCTTTTGCTGCCATCATTCTCTTAAATTGGTCTGTTGAACATCACCAATCACTGAGCAAATTCAATGGCCCTTTCTTAGTCCTTGACTTCCCTGTTTAAATGATCTATTTTGTACCTTTAAGCATCCAGTTCCCCTCACCTCTCCTTTCTCTATTGATGTTTATGGTACCACGTAAGTCTCATTGTTTTTTAATTATTTTATTCTTGCCTTTCTTTCATTCTGTGTGTCCCTGTCTAGTTCATCTTGTTTTTGCTCCACTGAGATGGATGCTCATTCTGGAATATTTTCTTATCCTTCCTGCGTTATCCTGCAGACATTCCTACCCTCCTCCACGTGTTCAAGTGTCATGTCTAAGGTGAGTACAATCCCTTCCAAACATGTAATCCCAGGCCTGTTATTGTGGTTAGGCCCATTTATACATTTCTAAAGGTTTGTTGGATATTTCTACATGAAAGCCCCACCAACACATTGACTACAAAGTGTAAGTGCCCTTCCAACCCACACTTCCTTGTGCTGTCTCTAACAGTGGCCCCTTATTCTTACCTATCAGTTGAGGTTGACCTGTACCTATTTTTCTCCTCCTCCTCCTCCTCCTCCTCCTCCTCGTCCTCCTCCTCCCTCTTCTTCTCCTTCTTCCTCTTCTTCTCCTTCTTCTTCTTCTTCTTCTTCTTCTTCTTCTTCTTCTTCTTCTTCTTCTTCTTCTTCTTCTTCTTCTTCTTCTTCTTCTTCTTCTCCTCTCTCTCTCTCTCTCTCTCTCTCTCTCTCTCTCTCTCTCTCTCTCTCTCTCTCTCTCATTCATGTCAAAGTCTCATGTTGCTTTTCTCAAGCAATACTTCTTCAATATTCTACTTCTTTCCATCCCCACTGGCACTGGCAGTCCAGGCTTTTATCACCTTGATTATTATAATTGGCTTGCTTCAGAGCTTCCTCTTTCCAGACCATTTTATAATAATTACAAAAGTAATATTTCAAAAGTACCATTATAATCACATTGTTTCCCTGATCAAAATATTGATTGACTCTCACTGTCTTCCTAAATAATATGTAAACTCCTTAACCTGACCACCTCCAATCCCTTTTTAGTCTGATCTCTTACTACAGTTCTCACACTTTAGCTATCTGGTCTGCTCCCTGGCTCCTGACTATATCCTGAGCATTTTTACTTCTATAATTTTGCTCATTTTATTTCCTTTATCTTTCCTTTCAAGATGTATTACTATTTGTCAGAAACCTTAGTGCTCTGCAGGGTGTCTTCAATAATATCGCCCATGGCTACCTCAGTGGAAAGTCTATAGCCCCATCGTTACATGCCCAGCAGTGCTTAGTCTATTGACTCACATGATGTTTATCGCATATTGCCTCATATTAGAGAAATGTGGGTGTGCACATCATATCCTCATCTAGACTTGAAGCTTCATGAGGAAAGTACGTGTCAGCCCCAGGATGCAAACTCCTAGTGGAGGCCTGTTGTGCTAGAATCCTACCATGTGAATTTATGGGTGTGTGTGTTCTGTTTCCCTTGACATTGCCTCTTTGTGTGCATCCCTGGAAGCTCTGATGTGGGACTTGAGCTGAGGTCTTTGGTGCTGAAATCAGCCTCGCCAGCCTCTCGGATGTCACAGCTTTCCAAAAGACAGCTTTTATGGCTGGATGCCCTTGGGGCTTGGCCTTGGCCCACCCTATCTCTGTTCTCATTATAGGACTAAGTTGCTGCATTATGTAGAGAGTAACTCTGGTGTGTGATCCTGGGAATACAGTGGAGGTACAAAGACTGTGTTATTTTTGAGTTTCAGAAAAATGCTTTATTCGTGGTACCCCATATACACTTGCTGTATACCTAGCGCTTTATTTAATTGATTTCTATATCACTGATACTTACATGTTATTTCTGTATTTCAATATACATCATTATTGAACTATTAGCAAGTGTTTTCTGCCCATTTTAATGGCTCATTATGTCCTGTAGCATGTTATATCCTGGCTTATAAAAGCAGCTGGGTCTAATACATTCCTGTAAATCATCCCCGTTCATTTTCATAAGGATATTAGACTCAGCAAATATGTGTCATGTGGATTTTTATGTGCCAGTCTCCAAACATCACACAGACTTCTCAGAGCCAGAGATAACTGCACTGAATCAGCAGTTCCCAAGTTCACTTTTAACCATCCCTCAAATTAGGTATCTCTGAGCTCCCCTCAGAGTCCCATCCCAGGCTGCCAGCTGCTCCAGATGTTAGAGCGTTTCTAGCCTTCAAACACATTTTATCTGTCATCATTTTCATCAACAGAATATCCCTCTCTCCCTTCTCCCTCTCAGAACCTGGTAAACAAGGCAGGGGAAAAGCTTGGCTTTATTGTAAGTCCAAAGAGGCCAGTCAGTGGGAGAAAGAATCCCAGCGTGCCTTTCTTTGCATCTCTCTCTATGTGCTTCTTCAAAGGCGTATCAACCACCACCACATTCCATTTGTTAGAGATGGCCACATTTCCAGATGACCTTTCCTTTGGAATTCACTGAACATTCGGCTCGAGGTGATAGAAAGAGATACAGAATGGAGGAAGGGCTACGTTCTAACCATGTCTCCTCTACAGTTACTAGCCAAGTGTTCTTGCTGAATGCTCCAGTTTTTCTCATCTGTACAATGGGCAATGATTTTAAGAGTGCAAGAGTTAAAAAAAAAAACCCCAAAAACGATGATAATGAATCTTTTAAGATAAATTGCCAATAAATTCACATACCTTTTGCTCCTTACCAGAGAGCTAGGATATATTCAGAGAAGTTTGCCAAGATGAAAGTAAAACATCATGCATTGTAGCATTGTACATGATAACAAACAACCAGAAGTAAACTTGGGCATCTTTACAAGACTTCATGATGGTAACGGTGGAATATAAACATAACAAAATACATGAAGTCACTATTTAAAGGCATATGGTTTTGTGTGGCTTATAAGGAACTATTTCAAGAAATAGTAGGGCCGAAACCAGTCTGGCTCAGTGGATAGAACGTCGGCCTGTGGACTGAAGGGTCCCAAGTTTGATTCTAATCAAAGGCATGTACAGGGTGTGCAGGGTGTGCAAGAGGCAGCTGATCGATGTTTCTCGCTCATGGATGTTTCTGACTTTCTATCCCTCTCCCTTCCTCTCTGTAAAAAAAAAATCAATAAAATATATATTTTTTAAAAAAATAAGTAGTAGGAAAAGTAAAAAGCCAGGGAAAGAGCCTATGCAGTATGTTACATAGCATCATCAGAAAACGAAGGTGTGCTCACACATGCTGGTGTGCCTATGACATTCTGCACTGACTGGGCAGCTGATCAAGTGACTGCTTTGGAAGAGAATACCTGAGGACAGGTGGGCACCCTTCTACATGTTGCACATTCCTACCCCTGTCCATGTTTCATTTTGTCTGTAAAACAGCAGCAAGCGTTATGCAAATAGTTCAAAGGGACCTTTTGATTTTCTTTTGTAGATGTTTAGTAAGGAAATGAAGACCTATTATCCAAAAGCAATTGTAAGACATTTTATAACACTGTTGTGGGTAGATGGCCATAAAAGATTGTTTTATCATAGAGAGGATATCAACATTCAGTAGGGGGCTCAAAATAAGATGTGCTTCTTGTGGAAATGTGCCATTGAGCAGGTTAATACTGTAAGTGATCATGGGGAGAGAAGTTATGCCAAAGCTTGTATTGAGCATCTATTTATTTATTTTTTCCCCTCAATTGCCCTAGTCTTTTAGGAACGAGAGGATTAGAAGATATGAACTCTTCATTGCATTCTATTACATTTTAAAATCTGGACAATTGCTAAGTGATGCCTGAATCAATGCAACATCATATGAGGATGTCACCCCGCTGGGCTAGAACATGCACATAGACCTGGAGTAATCAGAGCCAAGTCACAGGACTCTGAGACCTGAAAGGGCCCACAGAGTCTCCCCCGGGTTACCAGATTTGGTGGCTGGACCTAGGGAATTTTGGTAATTTGCCCAAGGTGAACTAGAGGGCTGAATAGGGACTGCCTCTGATCATAACGCTTTGTCCATGGCCCCACATATTCCCAGTCAAGTTGAGTCCCTCACAGGTGCTTGGGCTGCAACATGAAAGAAGATGAGTGGCCCCCTTAATAAGCTCTGATGTGAAATATGTATCTGGCACTGGGGTGAGCACCCTGCTGATTTAGTCCCTGTAATAACCATATTTATTTCATGAAATAAGGAAACACAGAGATGTAAGAAATCACACAAAGACATACTTTATATGTAGTGAGACTGGAACTTAAAGTCATATATGACTCCTCTGTGACTTATCATCTCAATAATATGAGCAAGTTGGTGGTCTAGTTTCGTTGTTTTTGCATGTATCTGTCCAGTTTTCCCAACCCTCTATACAAAAATAAACTCAGAATGGATAAAGAAAACTTAAACATAAGACAGGAAACCATAAAAATACTAGAGGAATCCACAGGCAGCAAAATCTCAGACATATGCTGAAGCAATATCTTCACTGAGGCCAATAGAAACTAAAAAGAAAATAAACAAATGGGACTACATCAAAACGAAAAGCTTCTGCACAGCAAAAGAAACCATCAAGAAAACAACAAGAAAGCCCAATGCATGGGAGAACATATTTGCCAATGTTATCTCCAATAAGTGTTTAATCTCCAACATTTACAGGGAACTCATACAACTTACCAAAAGGAGGATAAACAACCCAATCAAAAAATGGGCAATGGACTTAAATAGACACTTTTCAAAAGAGGACAAAAGGAAGGCCAAGAGACATATGAAAACCTGCTCAAAGTCACTAATCATCAGAGAGATGCAAATCAAAATGACAATTGGTACCATCTCACACCTGTCAAAATGGCAAACATCAACAAATCAATAAATGACAGGCGCTGGTGAGGATGTGGAGAAATAGGAACCCTCATGCACTGCTGGTGGGAATGCAGACTGGTGCAGCCACTGTGGAGAACAGTATGGCATTTCCTCAAAAAACTAAAAATGGAGCTCCCATTTGACCCAGTGATCCCATTTCTAGGAAAATATCCCAAGAAACTAGAAACACCAATCAGAAAGGACATATGCACTCCTATGTTCTACAACAGCACTGTTTACCAAAGCTAAGATTTGGAAACAGCCTAAGTGCTCATCAGCAGATGACTAGATCAGAAAACTGTGGTACTTCTACACAATGGAATACTATGCTGTGGTAAAAAGGAAGGAATTCTTACCATTTGCAACAGCATGGATGGAATTGGAGAGCATTATGCTAAGCAAAATAAGCCAGTCAGAGAAAGATAAATATCACATGATCTCACTCATTTGTGTAATATAATGAACAACATAAACTGATGAACAAAAACAAATTCAGAGACAGAGAAGCATCAGTCAGATGCTCAAACCTCAGAGGGAAGGTAGGGGAGAGTAGGGGTAAAAGGGAGAAATCAACCAAAGGAATTGTATGCATGCATATAAGCCTAACCAATGGACACAGACTCCTGGGGTGTGAGGGCATGAGTAGGCGGGGGGGTGGAGGGGTACCTAATACTGTAATCAATAAAGAAATAAAAAAGAATATCAGAAAGATGGGTAAATGGGAATGAAAGAGGTATGAAGAGAAAACGGCCAGTTGAAGGCTTAGGCTGTACTAATAAATTCTTGTAGTAACAATATTTTGTAGTAAGATAGAAATAAATTAATTCAAAGAGGAAAGGTGAAAGTCAAGTCGAAAACCAATGGAATAAAAATCTCCCACACACTGCCTTGAGCTAGCCTATGCACATTGTTTGAGTATTCTGATGCTGGTAACCAAACAGCGGGCATATTAATAAGAAACACTACACCTGGCTTGCATGCATCTTCCCACTGATCAAGTCTATAATCTGCTGTAAGGGTAATAGCTCTGTCTTAGAGGTGAGTTTCGTTTGCTTACCTTTTCAGGGTTATACACATAACTGTGATAACCCAATTTATCACCTACACTGTGCCTCGCAATCTTCTCCTCCGAACTGAAAATTAAACTCTCCGCACATCTCATAAAATGCATATTAAAATATCATGCGCAGGGTGAAAACAGTTTCACATAATGACAGGTTTAATTTTGTTTACCCTGTAAGCATCTATTCTTGAAAACGAGGCCCTAAAACTTCCTGTTTATGCTCCTAAATTCAGAATCGTCTGAAATGTCAGTTTTATTATTCCTTATATTAGAGGCCTTAAAATTAAAAACATTCATCAGAAAACGGCTGTCTTCAAAATATATTGTCCAATATGGAATGTAAATATTAAACTTAAATATTTTACAATTAAATTATTATTTAATTTATAATTGCAGAGCACCGATTAGTTGGGCCATGTGGGTGGACAGATCTGCTGAGGGGAGAGATATGGGCGCCGGTGTCACGTTCAATGCCACACACCCACACTTTTCAGCTTTCTGTCTGAGGACAGGAAGGTTCCTGAAAGCTGTGGAGAAACCATCACGCTGGAAATCTCAAAGCAGTTCTTAATCATTGAAAACGACTTTCAAAATTATGGGCACATTGAATTTTCAAAGCTTCCTCCATGTCACCAAAAAACAAAAACGAAAGCAAACCAAACCACAATAGATGGTTTCACCATAAAACCTGTAAAACTGGCATACAATCAAAGGAAGGAAAAGAGATGGCACACTGTCAGCGGCACCCCCAGGTAGGAAAGATGAGCAGACAAACAAAGACTTTATGTAAAATAGAGCTTGCAAAGCTTACTGACCTCATCCTAACTTAGAGTTAACATCAAGAACCTGAAAATACATGTAATCTTTAAGTAAAGGCCCAGTGCAGGAAATTTGTGCATGGGGGTGAGTCCCGTCAGTCCAGCCTGCACCCTCTCTAATCTAGGATCCCTTGGGGGATATCCAAATGCCAGTTTAGGTCCCATCCCTGTTGGGCCTACACTGGCAGTCAGATATCCCTCTCACAATCCAGGACCACTGGCTCCTAACTGCTCACCTGCAGGCATGCCTGATCACCCTTAACTGCCCCCCTGATGGCCTGGTCACCCCCCGACTTCGCCCCTGCCAATGTGGTTGCCCCTTACTGCCCCCCCCACCAGCTTGGTCACACACAACTGCCCCTCCTGCCAGCCTGGTCACCCCTCACTGACCCCTGCCGACCTGGTCATCCCTATCTGCCCCCACCCCCTTCTGCCAGCCTGGTTGCTCCATGCAGCCTGCTGTTAGGTCATTTTCACTCCACACAGCCTGTTTGGTCATCATTTGGTTGTTTCGGTTGCGACGGCCACTTAGGCTTTTATATATATATATATATATATATATATATATATATATATATATATGTAGACGAGATGGTAACAGAACCATTCTGTACAGGAATTAAAATGTCATATACTTTTTAAATGTTTTATATGCCAGTACTAGTGGGTATTAAAGAAAATGTTCTTTAAATGTGTAGAGTGCCTCATGGTTTTCAGAGCATCTCATGGAATCCATTATTTTATCACAACCTCGCAACACTGAGGCAGGCCCCTCCTGGCCCTGGTGCAGCAGGCCCCTTTCTCCACAGTGCAGCATCCAGCGTCTGCTCAGGCCCCACTGGCTCTGAGTCCTCGGACCGCCCAGATGGAAGCAATTCCCCTTCCTCAGAAAGCTCTGGGGTTGATTATCACACACGGCAATGGCTCTGCCTTGAATGAGCTTTTCCTTTCTTTCCACATGTCTCTGAGTTGTCTCCTACTTTATCATCACCCCCTCCCTCCCACTCCTCCACTGAATACCTGGCCCAGAGCGCTGGCCCGGATTTACAACCAGAATGCCTGTGGGCTGAGCGTGGTCTACAGACAGGCTTTGTATGGGCTCTCATGCTTGACAGTGTCTAGCTAACATTTCAATTTCAGAGAAATTCATTTAAAAGTCTGATGTTCTAGTTTCTTCTGAGGAAGTAGAACATCTGGCAACTCTGGATCCATATCTTCCATGGCATCAGCTGGCAAGGGCCAAGTGGTGGCTCTAGGATGGTGAATGGGTGCATCAGTGGCTGCTGCCCCGTCTTGCTCCCCACTGAAACCACCCTGCAGAGCCTCTCCATGACATCATTACCACCCTTTCTGAAGGCGGGGGAGTATTTACCTGTGCCCATATATATCTAGGCATAGACCAAAGAGTGGCCATCAGCTGTGCCGTAGATTGAGTTCACAGCCTGATGTGTTCATAAGGCAGGTTGTTCTCCAAGCTGGGCGCTTTCCTTTCCGTACCCTTGTTCCCAACACGAATTGGCCGCATACACACTTGAGTCTGGACTTTGTGTTCAAACAGGAAACGGGAAAGCACACCCGTCTGTGCAACCTCAGCTTCTTATCTGCTTCCTTGTGTATTAACTGCAAAGCCTCTACTTTTGGTATCTTATCTCAGAAAAGTAGAAATAATCCTCACTGATTTTTTATGAGGATTAAGGAAAATAATAAATAGTCCCCACATCACATGCAACATAGTAAGCACGTAGTAAGTGCTAAAATATGATTACTGTCCTTACCATGTTGAAAGTTCAGAGATTTTTTTTTTTTGAACCAAGCTCTCATGCAAGATTACTTCAGAAGCGCAGGGTAGATTTGCCCTCCTGGCTGGAACCCATAACCGGATACTCTGAGTCCTTCCTTTAACAGATACTCAGTAGACAACGTCTATGTGTCTGTACTAGTCTAGATATTTGGTATTTCGTTGTATACAAAGCAGGTCTAGTCTCTGCTCTACTGGGGCTTACATACTGAGGGAAGAGACACTAAACACAAAAAATAAATATATTATGTCATGCCAGGAACAACAGGTATTATAAAAAGTAAGCCACATCAAAGGAAGCAAGAAAAAAAGGGGCATGTGCTGTTTCAGATAGAGAGAACCAGAGAGGTGGCATCAAGCAAGGATGTGAAGGAAGTGGGGCATAAGGGAGCCATGGAAGCACATGCGGAGAAAGCATCACTGGCAGCAGGGGCTGAGTCCCTGAAGCAAGTCATGCTGGGTATTGTGATCAATGACAAGCAGGCCAGGGAATGAGAGGCAGAGAACTGGAGACTTGTCTAGGAGCCATGCCATGTTGGGACTTGTAGGCCCTAGGTCAGTGGTCGGGAACGGCAGCTCGCGAGCCACGTGCAGCTCTTTGGCCCCTTGAGTGTTCTAACGCCACCTCGTCAAAAATAGACTCGCCCAGGCTGAAAACCCACTTCTGCACATGGGCCAAGAAGTTTCAATTGCACTGTACGTGTGTCCCTGCATGCAATATTTTGTGGAAGAGCCACACTCAAAAGGCCAAAGAGCCGCATGTGGCTCGTGTGCCATGGTTTGCTGACCACTGGGCTAGGTGAACAATCAGCGGCGATCAGAAAACCCTGGAATATTTAAGTGCATACTTTACAGAATCTGCTTTGTCTTGAAAGGCTGCTGTGTCGGTCACAGACTGTGGGGAAGCTTGTGCTCCATCAGGAGGGTATTCCTTAGAGCACACCAGGGATTATGGTGGTGGCAGTGGAGGGTGTGCGGTGCTAAGATTGTTAGAGCAGCGGGCTTTGCGGTTGGATGCGGGGCACACACAAAAGAAAAGAGCAGATGATGTCTTTTCAGTTAACAACATCAGAAACTGGATGCATAGTGTCAGATGTATTGAAATGTACAAGCCTGGAAGAGGGTCCAGGGTTTGGAGGGAGGGGGAGAGCAAATGTCAGCGGTTCAGTTTTACACATGTGGAGGTTTAGATGCTCAAAGAGTGTCACACCCAAGAGGAGACAGTTGCATATAAATCCAGACTTCAAGGGAGAGATTGGGACTGGAGATGTAAATTTGGAAATCACTGTCTTATGCAGATGGCATTGAAAGCCAGGGAATTGGCTAAAATTAAGAATAAAAAGAAGAGGCATGAGGCTTGATCCCTGGGTTACTCAAGACTTAGTGTTCAGGTTTCAAATGAGTGTCTCTCTCATGAGATGAGAATGAGGAGCTGGTGCCGTAGGAGAAAACCGGGAGAGTGGCCATCAGCTGTGCCATAGACTGAGTTCTTAGCCTGATGTGTTCATAAGTCAGGTTGTTCTCCAAGGTTATGATATTCTAACAGCACTTTCGGAATGCATGGACCTTACCACTAGTATTTTGCAAGTTCTGCACTCTACAGAAGTTAAGACTGAGACATGGGGAGCTTGATCACCCAAAGCCGTGGTCGGCAAACTGCGGCTCACGAGCTATATGCGGCTCTTTGGCTCCTTGAGTGTGGCTCTTTCAAAAAATACCATGGCTTGGGCGAGTCTAGTTTGAAGAAGTGGCGTTAGAAGAAGTTTAAGTTTACAAAATGTGGCTCTCTCAAAAAAAAAATTTCAATCGTTGTCCTGTTGGTATTTGGCTCTGTTGACTAAGGAGTTAGTTTTAGTTGGTTAGGAATGAAGCTTTCAGTTGCAGAGGTGACGGATGGGGCAAGTACCCATAATGAAACTGGAATTGTTTCCAGCTCCTCCTGTCTCTGGGCAGGAAAGGAGGGGTGAGGAACCGTCATAGGCATCTGATACTGACCCCTTTTCTTAGGAGTGCTCCTTCCCAATGATCAGCGGTCACCAACTTTCCTAAAGCCCTTCCACTGTGGAGGATGCTGTTCTTAGACCCGGCACACAGCAGAGTGAGAGTATAAATGTTCTTAAGAACTGAACAGGCTGGATGTTTAAATGGAATTTAGAAGGCAGGTTTTGAAAAAATACACACACAGAAATCAAGCAGTCCTTCAAGCAATACTGACCCTTCCGTAAGAGTGTGCGGGGAACAGGGCCCCTGACATCCAGTTAGTATTTACTGAGTAAGTTGATGCCTGTGCTGGCTCTCAGGAAGACACCACTAATGGGATAAGGTGGCCAAACTGTGAATGGACATACGGATCTCCCCAAGAATTTTGAATTAAGGAGTTCTATTCACACAGGCGGTGATGAAATGGATACGTATCTAAAATATTCTAGGATGATTACCTTCACTAATCTTCATTCAATCGCATATATCATCTGAAAACCCCTCTGTCCTTCTTTATTTTTTAAAAAATATATTATATTGATTTTTTACAGAGAGGAAGGGAGAGGGATAGAAAGTCAGAAACACTGATGAGAGAGAAACATCCATCAGCTGCCTTTTGCACACCCACTATTGGGGATTTGCCCACAACCAAGGTATACACCCTTGACCAGAATCAAACCTGGGACCTTTCAGTCTGTAGGCCAACTCTCTGTCCACTGAGCCAAATTGGTTTCAGCTGTCCTCCTTTATTTTTTTTAAAATCTATGTTTTGATTGATTTCAGAGACCAAGGGAGAGGAAAAGAGAAATACAAACATCAGTGATGAGAGAGAATCATTGATCGGCTGCCTCCTGGACATCCCCCATCCAGGAGCAAGCCTGCAACCTGGGCACGTGCCCTGACTGGGAATCCTGGTTCATAGGTTGACATTGAAGCCCTGAGCCATGCTGGTCGGGCCCTCTGTCCTTCTTTAAATGTCTAAATGGTTTAGCAGGCTCTGGAGTCAATGTCACTGACAGAGACTGGGTCTGACTACATGGGGAGATCACATTTTATTATTTTAATGCGATTTTTCTCTTTTCTTTTTTGGCTATAATTGGTATTTACATCAAAGTCTATTCAATTTTTAGTTATAATGCACAGGGACCCTTTCTCTCTCATGTTGGAGAATGATGACTGTGTGGCTGTAAAATCTCCATTAGGCTCTGAACATTGGGTGGATGGAAACTGTCAAAATGAAGGAAGATGTGAAACACATGGGACTTTAAAAAATGGCAGCAGATCCAAATTGTGTGTGTGTGTGTGTGTGTGTGTGTGCGCACGTGCGCGCGCATGTACACACACATATACTCTCACATATGCACACCCACTTACCTCTTTATCTAGAACATATGGACTTACATATTTCTATGCCAAGTCCCACATTTCTGGCTGGCATTATATAACTCAAATATGTTTAAAACTATCCAGTCCTGTGGTGCGCTTCTTTGTTATATATAGGGTATCCCCCGTTCCCCCCCCCAAAAAAAATGTCTACACATTCTCATAGCTGATCACTCAATTTTTAAAATGAAATGTATTTTACTAGACACCGACTTTATGATTATTCAAAGTGTGTGCATACATTTTTGGGGACACCCTCTATTGTCTAAATCACAGGAGTGACAAGTCCCATTGGAGCAAGGCAAAAACAAAAAAGCTGCCATCTTGATCCTTTGACAGTTTGTTTTGGGCAATGGAGGATGGGAAAACTTGATGGAAGCATAAACATTCACTTTATAGTAATAATGGGTTGGCTCTGATATAATCAATGTTGGTGGTATTTCATATCTTCATTCATGACTTTACACTAAACAGGACCCCGTCGTAGTGGTCAGATTCTATGACTTCCAATGCAGTGGTCAGATTCTGTGACTTCCAATGCAGTGGGCGGCTGGAAAGAGAGCGCACAGGTGTGCGCTGATGTGGGCGGCATGGAAGGAACTCTCAGCTGTGAGTGTGTTGGGTAAATATCTGCACGTCACACAGAGCACATGCCACAGGAGAAAGATCACACAGCCTGTGGCTCTCACCGCGCTCTGGGTGAACTCCAGGGGAAAGCTCTGAAATTATTCTTGCAGACGGAGAGGCTCGTCTACAGAACTACCCTGGCTGACACCGATCTTCTTTCCTTTCACTTAGCAGATCGAATATTGAATTTAGCTTCAAAAGTGGATCACATTCTGGGTGGCCCCAGGGAAAGGCTGACGAGTGTTGTGTGTGTGTGTGTGTGTGTGTGTGTGCGTGTGCGTGTGCGTGTGTGTGTGTGTGTGTGTGTGTGTGTGTGTGTGTGGTTTTTGTTTTCCTGGCAGCAGAGGAATCTTAAAATTTGTTCCCAGCTTTGTCCACCGGCGGCATGGTGAGCAGGTGTGGTCACTCTATGCACAGCCTTCCCAGGTCACCTCCGCCGTGGGATTCCATCTCACTCCATAATTTTTACTCAGCACGGCAGACTCATTTCTTTTTGGCACAGTCGTAGAATGTGACCCCTTATAACAACAGTGCATGTTTCCTGGTTGTAGGAGGGGCTGTGATTTTTTTTGGGAGGAAACTCAGGGCCAAATTCTTCCCACCTCTTGTCATGATTGTGAGGGTGTGTGGCAAGTCAGCATCCATGGGCTCCTCTTTGTGCTTCCAACCGGGATCCAGTGGAAACCGTGCACTCAGATGAGCTGTGTTCTCTCTCTGAACCAATGCACACCCAGCCACGCGCCCATCCTGAGCGACCGGTCTGCCATCAGAAATGTTATTCTGGCCAAATGCTCTTGAACTTGGAAGGAATGGCCACAGGGTTGCACTCTACTAAGTGGAAGACAGACTGTTCTGATGGCACTGTGCAGCTATAAACATGGCATTGCGAATTTTATCCAAATTGGTTTAATAACACTCTGCTATCAGAGTGTTATTAACTATCAGACTGCCAACCTGTCCACCCTGGTATTGCTTTGAGGGTATCTAATATCTTTCCTTGTTACCCTTCTTTCTCCTATCTTTCAACTGGTCATCATCTATGGATGGTTTGCTGCTGTCTTTTCCAAATTAGTGAACATGACAGGAGAGTGTGGTCTCTGAGAAGGAAACTAGTTGAAAGAAAATGGAAACACGAAGGCCTATTTGCCCTGGAGACTTGGATGGAGGTGAGCGTGTGCACGTGCCCTGGCAGGTGCACAAAAACTCAGCATGGGGGGTGGTGGGGGGAGGTTGAGGCTTGGGAGAGAACAAAGACCCTAGCAACATCTAGGCATTGTGCTTCTGTTCCCAGGGACACTCCGGATAGCTTTGGCTCTTGGGAGAGAGGAGGGGAGCTCCCCTCTCCGCGCTGAAGCTGCAGAGGAGGAAGACAGGTGCTCCTTCTTTGTTGTACTTCACACTGAGTCCTTTCCATGGAGCACAGGCCCAATTAGCGCCGGTGGAATTGAATGTGTTGAATGGCACTGAAGGGAAAAGAGGACTCTGGGCACTGGGAGACTTCAAGAGCAGATTGCAAGGGGGGCAGCTTCGAGGAGAGACTACAACTTTAAATCTCCGGATTTGTCTGCTGGGAGCTGGAGATGTCTGTCTTGAATGGGAAGCACAGAGCCAACATACGCATGGGAAGTGCTGAACCATTGGGATTACCTTGGGGAAGGCTCTATTGATTTCTTGACTTCTTTTTTTTTTTTTGAAATGATTATAATGTTTTTTTTTTTTATGAATCGTCTTTTTATTTTCTTGGTAATGTCCTTTGTTTTTAATTTCTTTTATTGGTTTCTAATTGTAATGTTATGGAATACATCTTGAGCCAAAATGTCCTTTCAAGTTCTATGAGTTTTAAAGATGAAACTCAGTAGAAAAATGGCATATTATTCAGTCAGTTAATTAAAATTCCTAATGGCAAAAGTGAACCCACTAAATTTACAGTTTAATTTAAGCTATATTGAATTTTGAATTAACCTAAAAAGCCAAAATATTTTTGGCAATGGAAGCTTCTTTAAAATATTCTCATAAATGAATGAAGATTTAAGACCAGCCTCAAATTTTGAAGATAAACTCATATTTGGGTTCTAATGGGATGTGAAATACTTCAGCATGAAATTATTATTTTTATGAAAGTATGTGTGTGTGATCACCTCTCTGCTAAATTATTTACAGTGATAAATACTACAACGAATAGAAAATGAAAAATTAGAAAATGTGACCTAAATTTTTAAAACAGTCAGTAGGGAAAAGTGAGGTTTTACATCCACAATAAAATCTGCTGGACAGTTGATGAGGTACTATTAGAATCTTATTAAAAAATAAAGAACTGAATAAAATTTATTTAAAATTTTGTTGGTTTTCTTTTACTTGTGTGTGTACTGTAGCAAGTGTTGTTCTGTGTTTTCAATTCCTATTTCTTAAATACTCCTTTATTATTTTTTGTCTTTGTAAGGAAAAAAACTGCAACAACAAAATAGAGTTACTCTATCTAAATCTTATGGACAGAAAGATACTGTTTCTCAGTATTTGCTATTTTACTTCTCATGTGAACCTCGACTTAATCTTTCAATACATCTAACAATTTTAGTTTAAAGAATCAAAAGTTATTGTGAGTTAAAGAAAGACATTATCAAAGGTAAAATACACATTTCATAAGTTTTCTAATCATTTCATAGAAAAAACACTATCCCAATAACTTGAATTGTTTTTATATCTAATCTTTGAAAATATTTAATATAAATATTTAAACATATAGAAAGCCAAAAGCTCTGTTAAAATAAATAATATGGTAAAGTAAAAACATTACTACATGGATTTTTTGGGGGGTAGAAAATTGTCCCAGGGAAAGAGATTTCTTTTCAATGAATAAGTAAAACGACACATTAAAGATTAGAACTACAGAAGAAAAATGTCTGTAAGGAATTACCCCAAACTATTTCCCCAACGGGAATTTAGGAAAGGATTTGGCCTGAGGTCATGTGGGTTATATAAAAATGTTTTAATTCAGAAAGAAAAATGCTAGAAAACCCAATGATTTGGAAGAGCTTGAGCTCCCTTATTAGGACACACAGTGGGACTAGAAATTTGCTTGAGCCTTCATCTTTCTTTCTTTCATGCTAATAATTAAAGTTTAACCAATGGAAAAAATAAACCATCAATAGACTTTAAGTGTAAATAGTGCAGAACTAAGCAACAATGTAGACAAAATAGGGAAGAACCTAGAATAAATATCAGGATTGGGTAACTACTGTATTCTGCACTGACAAAACCACCACAAAGGTATATGCCCCCACAAGTACCTGAGTGTTTAACCACAGACTAGGCTTATCTAGAACTGTTTTGTTTCCAAGATTATATTTAAAAAGGAATGATGAGGTAACACTAAACCCTTTTTACTGTGAACTGATCCTTTCCCATTTTCTCTTTTCAATGAAGTCGAATTGAGTGAAGTGAATGAAGCCATTTTACCTGGTGGTATCAGCCTGTAAAGTTGAAGGAAGAACTCCCATGGTACCTATGCCATAGATTGCAGGTTTAGGGAAATAGAACTGTTGGTGAGTCATAGGGCTGCTAAGCTGTTCTCATACAATGGCAGTTTGGATGAGCATTTTGACAGTGAAAGAGTACATAAGTTTTTAAGCCCATTTCTGATGGAAGCATAACCATGTACTTATTAAATAAGGTAAAAAATGACAGGAGGAAAAAATGAATGAATACATTTCACAATCAGGATAATGCTGAAAGCATTTGAAGATGCCATTGTCAATTCAGTTATGTTTTTTTTTTAAAATTGCTTTAGGGAGAGAGGGAGGGATAGACAGAAACACTGAAGAGAGAAACATTAATGGCTTGCTTCCTGAATTCTCCCTACTGGGGATCTAGCCAGTAACCTTGGCCTGTGCCTTGACCAGAAACCAAACCAGCCATCTCTGGTTGATGAAGGCTCAAGCATGGGACAATGCTCAACCAACTGTGCCATATAGGCCAGGGCCTAATTCCATTTTTACACATACATGTATTGGTATTATTGGCCAGTGTAGAAGTTTTCCTGGAACACTAGTTCTTCCAACACTTGAAAATGGAAGCAAATAAACTCAATGTCTCCAGTGACCTCCAATATTCCCAGATGTAGATGTAGAAGATAAAGTTTTTGAAACAAATCCTTGATCGAAGTTAAGAATTTTATTCTTGAAACACAAGTAAAGTGTGTGAGAAAACCAAGATGCTCCTAACTATTAAGTTAGACCTCATCTTTGGAATACCAAGTTAAGAGGGAGCTGGGCTGCATTTGGCTACTCTGAGATTAGCTCAGGAGGAGACTACCTGGGTTTCATCACTTGTAAATGAGTTTCTGGATATACTTGGTCCAGGGGAATGATGGGGAGGCCTTCTTTTGACTAATAACACTTTTTAAAAATATATATATTTTATTTTATTTTTTACAGAGAGGAAGGGAGAGGGATAGAAAATCAGAAACACCAATGAGAGAGAAACATCAATCAGCTGCCTCCTACATACTCCCCACTGGGGATGTGCCCGCTACCAAGGTACATGCCTTTGACCGTAATCAAACCTGGGACCCTTTGGTCCGCAGGCCGATGCTCTATCCACTGAGCCCAAACTGGTTAGGGCTAATAACACATTTTATGCTCTTGAGTATGTCTTCATATCTGTGTCACAGCTGAAATTAATGAGCTGTGGGTAAAAAATTGGGTGACTATTGTAAGATGCCCAAAAAAGCTATTCCACTTAAACATTTCATCTGGGCCAAAATAATTTGTTTAAAATGCTGAATTCTGCACATTGAAATTACAGATTGCAGATCTGGGGATTCCACTAGTCACGAGCCATTGGCCAGCTTTGAAATTGGCAGGTTGAGAGAAAGAAGGAGCGAAGAGCATAGGGCCGTGGTGGGCAAACTGTGGTTCCTGAGCCACATGCGGCTCTTTGGCCCCTTGAGTGTGGCTCGTCCCCAAAATACCACGGCCTGGGCGAGTGTGTGTTGAAGAAGTGGCGTTAGAAGTTGAAGTTTAAAAAATGTGGCTCTCAAAAAAAAATTCAATCATTGTGCTGCTGATATTTGGCTCTGTTGACTAATGAGTTTGCCGACCACTGGCCTAGGGTGAACACCAGGAAGGAAGTGGGACGGTGCAAGAAGAGGATTTCGGGGTGAAAGAGGGGTCCTGAGAGAAATAACTGGCCATCCCAGCCGGGTCCCTGGAATTGGCATCTTTGAAAGATTACTTCCAGGAAGAACGCCTGGGATGGAGATGGACATGTGTTTTCATATCGGTGTCTAACATTTGGAAGTCATCCTGTAACAGGTCTGGGACTCCTCACATTATTCCGAGCAGGCAGGGCCTTTCGGGAGTAATCCAAACCCAGATGCATGGAGAACAGCCACACCATTCGGGCCGGGGCCAGCCCAGGGCCCCCGGAGTGGTGCCTACTATAGGCAGCGCCCTCCTGCAGAAACCCGACCCCGGCTGCTGTGGCACCGAAACCACAAGCCCTGGTCCTCCACCCCCAGCGCCCAGTAGGACTGTTCCCTTGGAAAGAGATGGTCCAGGCCTCTCCGCCCCTTTGTAAGAAGCTGCACTCTTCATGTGTGTGTACTTAGCACGTTCCAGAATGTTCACACTTCCTATTTTCCCGTGCGGCTCTGAGGTGCATCTGGGAGAACGCTGGCACTGCCAGTTTCCGAGACGAAAGGCAGATGCTAAATTTGGATCCTCGGGAATATCAGGGTGCCCTGAGAAACACTGCTCCCCAGGCTCTGAAGTTCCTCAGAAACGCACATTTTCATTGGAAAAGCCATCTCGATGAGCTTATTCAACATTCTACTTGGATGGGCAACACAATGGCAGTCTAGTAGGAGTAAGTGACTTGCCTTAGATCATGTATATATATATAAAAAAGTCTTGGACCAGTTTTCCAGATTTTAGATTGGGAAAAAAAAAAAAAAAAGGCCATTTGTATATCTAATTCCTAACAAGTCACTCAGCATCTCCCCGAGGGCAGAGCTTGCCTCTTCCGATGCGCCACCTGCCTTTATCCAGACCGGCCTGTGCCTGAGGGTAAGGAGCACTGAGACTAGACTCTCTCAACGCGGGACTTACATTTAAACCCAGGAGCAAGGACAGTAGGAAAGCTGACTTGTAAGGGGAAAGTCAAGGAATAGTGTATGAAGAAAAACAACTACCTTCAACAAGCCAAGAAAAGCATGGCTATGTCACAGTCCTCTGTGAGTGCAGATCTGATGAAGGAAAATGAGTGAAAGTTTAAAGGGGCCAGAGAGTTGGCGAGAGGGAGGAGAGAGATGTAGAGAAAGAAAGAGGGGGAGAAAGAGAGAGAGAGAGAGGGGGGGGGGGCAAACATAAGAATAGTCAGATAGAGATGAGGTCATGGCACAGACAGGAAGAGATACTGGGTACCTGGGTGGTGAGCAACACAGGAAATGAAACTGTTTACACTTTGCTATAGAGCCCCGCGGAGTCAATGTTTATAACCAGAATAGCTAATAATACATCCATGAGTGGAGATTCTGAAGCACGAGTTCGATTCAGAAGGAGGTTTACTGTTTTACTATGGAATGACCTAATCCTTCTTAACGTTGAAATTGGTAAAAATGATAATTTTGCTTAAGCGCTCATGAGAAAGACACAGAGTGGGCCACTGACACAAACTTGCAAAAAGGCAACCGCGTTATTTCCACGGACAAGAAATGAGATCTGAGGCAGTCAATAAATATTTATTAATTTAACAGTTTATGTTAATGTGTCCAACCTAACCTCCTGCTTATTAGAATGAAAGGCATGTGTTATTGGAAATTATATCACAGGTCAAGCAAAAGCTAGGCCTACACAATATTCTTGCTGAGCAAATAAACCACTACTTGCTGATTGAGTTTCTAAAGGAGATATCAATTGAAACAAGTGATTCAAGTTGACCATGGAATTGTACAAATGACCTAATTAACGAATTTTCTAGCCTTTTCCATGTTTATGGACATTACCCCTGTTTTCACACGGTGTGCATAAACATGCATGCACTGCAACAGGACGCGCATAACTGGATGGCAGCCATGCTCAGGTACCTACTGTGGCGCATGTGGATTCTGACATATCATTCTTTTTAAAAAAATTAAATTTATTGCGGTGACATTGGTCAGCATGAACATATAGGCTGTAGATATGTATATTGCACCATGTTCCCACCACCCAATGTCATGACATATCATCCTTTCTTAAGCTTCCTATATGAGTTTTTTTTCCTCTTTTCTTTTTACTGCCACCAACTCGGTGACTGTTGACTTGGCAAAGCCCCTAGCCAGATCCCAGATAAAACCAGCCATTTTCAAAACATCACATCTTCTTCCGCAGCTTTGGATTAAGGAGCCTAACCTTGAAAATAAGTCCTGCTTCCATCACCCCTTCTCTTTGTAAATACGATAAACCGATGGCTGTTTTGCACCCACTCCCTGACAGCAGGGAGATAATGTCACTCTTCAAATAAGTTCTTACTTATTGGTTACCTTTTGATGGGCTTATCGGCTGCCAGCAAATAACGGAGAAGTATTCTGGTGAAGTCGGTCATGCCAAGCCTGTAAATGAGAGCATCCTGTGTGCAGTCTAGGAATGACAGGTGGGTCTCTGATGTGTGAACATGTGACAGGATTAGAACTACCCTAATGCTTCTGTCTGGCCCCTCAGCCCCCCGAGATTCAGGGTATAAGATGCTACTTCTCAATGAGGACCGGTCCATAGAGGAGCTTAGGTTAAAGGGTGATGTGCCTACATCATTAGGAGTTTTGAAATTGGTAATAACATGACTGCCTTCTATCCAGTTCACTAAAATCAGCTCGTCAGCGTCAATTTTTAAAAGGTCATAGCTGCTGGCATTTTCATGGCAGGTTTTTCCATGTAAAAACTATAGTTTTCTTGCTCTGCTAGATGCCAATATTTGTAACTGCCCATCAATGTATATGGGATAGATTTGCCCGCTTTTCCTACATATAAAACATAACACATAATGTTTGATACTGGCGTGTTGGTTCTTTGGCGAGCAATAAAAATGCTTTGCTCCCCATATAGTACTGTACCACATATTTAAAAATGTGTGGAAATATTATAAATGATTTCAAAGGTTTCAGTGACCAAGCAGGAGGGTTATGTACTGGGTGGGACTGTCTTTTGTGCTAAAGCATATTAACCTACAGCTGCGCTTTATTATTCTGTTTAGCATTTATCAAGCCTCACACAGATGAAATGTACACACAGGCCCAAATATTAATAGCAGCATTTTTCTTTTGTGTTCCCAAACACACTTCATTTGGGATTAGTAATCACAGATATAAATGTCAATGAATTTAATTATGCAAACAAAATGACAGAGGCTAGAATCTTTGCATTCACAGATACGTAATTTGAAACCCACAAAATACCTGATGGGCCTTAAGAGGAATAGAATATAAATAATGTCTATCTTCATATTTTTCCAAATATGATCTAGATGTCTATAATTCAATAGCTCTATGACTGTGAATAGTGTTCAGTGATGCTGTAAGTGTGTAATTTTTACGGGCAGAAAGACATGAAGTGAGTTCAGAGTGTGGTGTAATGAGTTCTATATATTTGCTCAGAGTTACATGAGCACGTAGATGCTAATTCTTACATTTATAGAACGTCGACTTTATCATTTCAAGTTCATTTTCATTCAGTCTTTTTTCATTTAAGCATGCGTCAATGTATTTATAATAAATGAGAGTACATGTAAACCTTCCAGACTATCTCTGGGAATACGGAATTATATTAATAACACTCTTAATGTCATTTATTTGACATGGAATCTGATTATGCCATTAAAGACCTAGTTCTCTGATACTCACACAGGGATTCGAAATAACTGAATTGGGGAAACATCCCAGAAACTAGGAATAGTTATTTTTAAATTCAATGGCAGAACTCACACATTTAAAATGGTACCACTCACAGTTCCTCCTCTTCAGGAATGTTAACTCTCATTTGAGAGGAAGTTTATGTATTCATGGTAAGTTAGAAAACTACTTGGAAGCCATCTATAAAATTCAGAGAGTGTCAGCCTGCATGTGATTTGGAGGCAATTCGAACCTGAGCAAACACACTGTGCTGGTGTGGGTTCGGGCCTGCCCTGGGGAGGGGCAGATATGAGAGGTAAAGATGGCAGGATTGTTCTCAGTAGAGAGAGGGCACAGGAGGCAGATGCATAGGCAACTGTGAGCGTCAGGAAGTACAGCGGAGGTGAGGATGGAAGAGTCTAAAGGCTCTAGGATAGTGTTGCTGGGTTGACAGTGTAAAACTGAGCAGGCCCTGGCTGGCTGGCCCAGCTGGCTGGAGCCTTGTCCTCCTACACTGAACGATCATTGGTTCGATTTCTGGTGAGGTCACATACCCAGGTTACAGGTTTGATCCCAAGTTGGGACACATATGGGAGGCAACTGATCCATATTTCTCGCTCCTATCAATGCTTCTCTCTCTCTCTCTCTCTCTCTCTCTCTCTCTCTCTCTCTCTCTCTCTCTCTCTTTTCCCTCTCTCTAAAAATCAATAAAAACATATCCTTGGGTGAGGCTTGAAAAAAAAATAGGATGAAATGGAGTCAGGTCCTTACTGCTGTTTGGAGGGCTTTAAATGTGTCCTCTGCACGAACAGAAGCCACTACCCATTATTAAGAGAGAGAATACACCGAAAAAGCGACCCAGACACTAACCCGGAACACCTGCATGCAACAGAGCAGTGACACTCAGGAACAAGCTCTTCTCAATGACTGGAAAAGAGAAAAGAGGTGATGACAGTCCATGCTGGGGCAGGTGCCTTGTGACACGGGAAGGAAGAAACAAACCCATGAGTGGGGAGTGAGTGACAGAGAAAGAGCTGAACTCCATTTCTGGGCCGGGGAAACAGGTGGCATGACAGCCATGGATAGAAATGGGAAGGTAGACAATGGATCCATTTCTTATGATTGTGTACACTCAGGCTCCACCTGAAAGCATGACCCCTTGACTGGCTACCTCTGTGAACAACTGGAAGTGGATGGAGAAGAAAGGTCTGTGTAGAAACGGCTGGTTTCATAATGAGCCCGTAGGTGGCGGTGGGGATGGGAAGACTAGCTGAGCCATCCAAGGAACTGGTAAGGCAAGTAGAAATGGAGAGTGGGGGCACTAGGAAGGCTGGTAGGGAGGAGAGTGGGAACACTAGGAAGGCTGGTAGGGAGGAGAGTGGGAACACTAGGAAGGCTGGTAGGGAGGAGAGTGGGAACACTAGGAAGGCTGGTAGGGAGGAGAGTGGGAACACTAGGAAGGCTGGTAGGGAGGAGAGTGGGAACACTAGGAAGGCTGGTAGGGAGGAGAGTGGGAACACTGGGAAGGCTGGTAGGGAGGAGAGTGGGAACACTGGGAAGGCTGGTAGGGAGGAGAGTGGGAACACTGGGAAGGCTGGTAGGGAGGAGAGTGGGAGCACTGGTGAGGCTGGTAGAGAGGAGAGTGGGGACACTGGTGAGATTTGTAGAGAGGAGAGTGGGGGCACTGGTGAGGCTGGTAGAGAGGAGAGTGGGGGCACTGGTGAGGCTGGTAGAGAGGAGAGTGGGGACACTGGTGAGGCTGGTAGAGAGGAGAGTGGGGGCACTGGTGAGGCTGGTAGAGAGGAGAGTGGGGGCACTGGTGAGGCTGGTAGAGAGGAGAGTGGGGACACTGGTGAGATTTGTAGAGAGGAGAGTGGGGACACTGGTGAGGCTGGTAGAGAGGAGAGTGGGGGCACTGGTGAGGCTGGTAGAGAGGAGAGTGGGGGCACTGGTGAGGCTGGTAGAGAGGAGAGTGGGGGCACTGGTGAGGCTGGTAGAGAGGAGAGTAGGGGCACTGGTGAGGCTGGTAGAGAGGAGAGTGGGGACACTGGTGAGATTTGTAGAGAGGAGAGTAGGGGCACTGGTGAGGCTGGTAGAGAGGAGAGCGGGGACACTGGTAAGGATGGTAGAGAGGAGAGTGGGGACACTGGTGAGATTGGTAGAGAGGAGAGTGGGGGCACTGGTAAGGATGGTAGAGAGGAGAGTGGGGGCACTGGTGAGGCTGGTAGAGAGGCGAGTGGGGGCACTGGTGAGGCTGGTAGAGAGGAGAGCGGGGACACTGGTAAGGATGGTAGAGAGGAGAGTGGGGACACTGGTGAGATTGGTAGAGAGGAGAGTGGGGGCACTGGTAAGGATGGTAGAGAGGAGAGTGGGGGCACTGGTGAGGCTGGTAGAGAGGAGAGTGGGGGCACTGGTGAGGCTGGTAGAGAGGAGAGTGGGGGCACTGGTAAGGATGGTAGAGAGAGGAAAGTGGGGGTATTGGGAATTCTATGAAAGAACCGGTCAAAAAATGAGCAAAAGGGGGAACAGAGAGACACTCAGACGGCATTAGAAGAGCAAAGGGAAGGCAGAGAAGTTTTCAAAGAAGCGGAGGGCCCTGGTGTGGCAGCCGCAGAGTGGAGCATGCTCAGTACCCAGAGGCCGTCTGCACTTGGCCTTCTCTGTTCGATAAGCTATAGGAATCAGATGAAAGCGCCGCCCTGGGGCGGGGATCCCTGAGCACAAATGTTCGTTTCTCTAGATGGCACGGTTTCCATTGATATTTTAGATGTGTTTTCCTCCTATCAGGGGATGAGTAGTGTGTGCTTCTCGCTGGAATTCAGCGGTTCGGCTGAACTAATTTAAGTTTTTGAGCTTAAGAACAGCTGCACGTTTGTATTTAAATTTCATCTGCTCTCTGTCCTCCTGAATGTTCCAGTAACAATCTGTCTTCCTTTCAAGTCTGAAGGTTTCATAAGGGTGTTGGCCACCTACTGAGAGCATGCCTTCAAAGGGGAGAGCCCTGGAAGAGCCGCGGGAGGGAAACAAACCAGCTTAGAGGCAGCCGGGCTGTGAGAACAGAACTGGGGCCAGGCCGCAGTGACAGGAAGAATGAGCTCCATTCTTTTGCCTGATGCCCCAGGAAGGCCAGAGCATCCTGGGAACCAGAAGAACTCAGAGCACTGGCATGTCGCTGGGGTACATGATGCCTGTGATTCAAGCATCCCCCCTATAGAATTTCAGTAGACGTGTAGTTAAATTCATGGAACTGGACACTGTCCCTTTTCTTCGGACACTGAAGGTTTTCTAGTTAATGATTCAGGTTCCCTTAAGTAAGAATGAGGGGCAGGATCACATTTTATTTGGTTTATAACAAAGATTTTTGGTAAGACTTGACTTTATCCTAACAATAGAAAGGGCCAGGAATCAGCGTAACACAGAATAAATGGCTTGAGTTTAATTGTCTTCAACGCACAAGAGAAATTAAGACAAAAACCCACAATGATTATTGACATTTAAAAAACTTTTAATATCATCATCATATGTCCTGTGTTTAAGAGACTGAGATTGCAACTGATTTTCTTTCTTCTTCCCACTGAACATCTTTGCATGTAAATAGCCTTTCTTTTTCTGTTGAAAATCCAATTCCTATCCATAAATATTTCTAAACGAGGGGCCCAGTGCACGAATCCATGCACCTTGAAAGGAACTGTGGGCGATGAAGCTGTGATGAACACAGGGGAGGGTCTTGGTCCATCCTCGGGCCCCCACCCTGCCCCTCCCACTGCAGCTTCTGGTCCCCCGTCTGCTGGCAGCCCTGGTCCTGCCAAAGCTGCTCCAATGTGCTGACAGTGCCAGGCCCACTTGCACCCACTGACGACACAGAGCAATGGGGGCCCGCAACAGCTTGTGAGCTGCGGCTGCTGCCCCCATCATCCCTCAGGAGCCGGGGGAAGTGGAGAAGCCCTCAGGGGCAATTGGGGCCAGCAGCCACTGCTCGCACCTGCTGACAGGGCCGAGCAATTTGGGCTAGCCCTGGGCACCAGCAGCAGGCGTGAGCACAGGGCGGGACTGCAGCGCAGGAGGGCAAAGAATTTTCAGTAACCACCAGAGGCTCGCCCCAGTGAAGACAGGCACCCGCTTTAGTCTGACACCCCTGCTCACCTGCACCACCATCCCACCATGGCTGACACCCACCATGTTCTGTGCTCTGCCATCTGCTGCTGATGCCTGCCATACTTGGTGCATACTCCTGGTGGTCAGAACATGTAATAGTGATGAGCTGTTTGGTTGTTCCAGAGTTCAGTCTATTTACACACACACACATACACACTGAGTGGCCAGATTATTATATCTATATCTATATTTATATCTATATCTATGTCTATGTCTATGTCTATGTCTATGTCTATGTCTATGTCTATGTCTATCTATATCTATCTATCTCTATCTATCTCTATCTCTATCTATCTATCTATCTATCTATCTATCTATCATCTATCTATTAAAGGCCTGGTGCATGAATTCATGCATGGGTGGGGTCTGGCCAGCCTGGCTAGGGGGAGGGGACATGGGCAGTTGGCCAGCCTGCCAGCTGGTCAAACTCCTGGTCAAGGGGACAATTTGCATGTTAGTCTTTTATTAAATAGGATATACACTGAGTGGCCAGATTATTATGCGTTCAGAGATCATCATAATCTGGCCCTCCTAATTATATATAATATCTAATAAAGAGGGAATATGCAAATTGACTGACACACCATCACAAAGACAGCAGCGCCCACAGTGGAGGCAGGGTTTCTGTAATATAAGACAGCTGCACCCATAACATAGGCTGAGTTTCCATAACGAGCCTTAAGGAGCAATTAGCAGGGACCTGAGGTTGTGTGGCGCTGGGTTGGGGCAGGGGACCTGAGGCTCTGCCCCACTTCCTGGTGGAGCTTGACAGGGGACCTCAGCCTATGACCCCCTGCCCTGGTGCCAGGCCAGGGGACCTCAGGCCGCACTCCCCACCCAGAGTGGGTCTTGATGGGGGACCTGAGGCTGTAACCCTTGCCTAGTGGGGCTTGACAGAGGAAGGATCTAAAGCTGTGTCCCCTGCTTTGTGGGGCTTAACAAGGGTGGGGCCGGCTGGGCCTGGGTTTTGCGCAATTTTGAGGTGCCACGGGTGAGCAGGGACTTGACTCTGGATCCCATGGTGAGCCCCAAACTCTGACAGGAAGAAGGTTTTCATATACATTTTACTAATTAATCTTTCATCTGTGACACTTCTATTATAGAGAAAGGGCCAATAACAATATTAAAATATTTCCTCTAATTAATCTTCTTTTAATACACATGAATTTCATGTACCAGGCCACTAGTATATATATAATCAGGAGAGTGCTCCTTTAAACGAAGGCTGTCCCATCAGGTAACCTGTATCAGGTAGGACCACATGTTCACACTCAACCTCAGCATGGCCCCTTTGGACTGATTGGACTGATAACGAACATGTGACAATGTTGATAATTAAATCAGCTAAGGAAGCGGCAGATGTCTTTCATGAATTCAAAGCAGCTTAAGGTGAAACTCAGTGTGCTCTCCAATTTCCCCAGACATGGCGCTATCCCTCTCCGCCATGGTGGTGTGGCTTTTGATACACTAAACCTGATGTCTGACAGAACCTGGGCTGGAGACAAACAAAGGGTGGATGGATTGTAGACTGTGTAAGTATGAGGCCCTCTGAAAGCTTCTCTTGATTAGGCTGAGTAGGTCAGAGGAAGATGTTTTCCAATCAACCTAACGCTTGTGAAGAAATTATATTTTCCTGTATCACTTCCTAAGAGCTAGGGGAGTTCAGATCTTTGGTTTATAGGAAAAATCTCAATTCATTAAAAGAATGAAGGAGAAAAATAAAAGCAAATTACTGTACTTTCATACTGGGGTATAATTTTAACATTTATATGCATAGATTCCATTAGCAGTGAAGGGACTTAAAAATTTCATCACCCTTCTGAAATGCAATCAGAAAAATCCTAAAATGGGAAGCACAGGGCCAAGGATTAGAGCTGTCTGTATCCCTGGTCTTCAAAAGTGAGCTCGGTCAAGGGGAACATAAGTAATTTTAGGATAAACTTCTAATTATTACCTGTACAATTAAATTGTTCATGCCTGTCCTCTACAGTCTCTACCAGCTGATTAAATAACATTGATTGCATGCCAACAAATACCCCGAATGCACACCATGTAAAAACACTGAATATGATTTGATTGAAATTTGTTCTTTTCATGAGCTGTCTGTCTAGAAATGCGCACAAGCCTGGCCAGCATGGCTCCGACCTGTGAACCAGGAGGTCACAGTTGGATTCTTGGTCAGGGGACATGTCCAGGTTGCAGGCTAGGTCCCCAGATTGTGGGCTTGGTCCCCAGTGTGGGGTAGGCAGAAGGCAGCCATTGATATTTCTATTTCTCTCTCCATCTGCCTTCCTCTCTGAAATCAATAAAAATATCATTTAAAAAATAGATAAATACAAGTAAGCACAACCTCGGGCTGTGTCAGGGGGCCAGGTTGGGAAAACTCAATTTGAGCCTTTATCTGGGAAGTTTTTAGGATTGTTATGTGATTGGCTTTGAAACTTGCCTTTTCCTCACCTGAACTGTAGGCCTGGAATAGCTAAAGCCGAATCTCTGAGATCCTCAAATCGATGGAGGATGTTTGATAGTTTAAAAGAGTCGTTTGATTTCAATATTTTTGTATCCTATCACAACCTCTTCTAGGTTGTCCCCACCGTGGAAGCTGCATCTTAGCTTCAGAAAGCCAATGGGTATAAAGTCATCCTGGAATTGGAGCACCTGATCAGAGTGAGCAGAACAGAGACACTGTCCTTAGGCTTTAAGCTGGAACTTTGAGGTGAATTACACTGGAGGGAAGGGAATGTTTTTAGATTTACTTTAAGTATTTGCAGGCATGATGGAAGGCATGATTCGACGAATCATCCATTCCAGTGCAGACTGAATGGCAGTTAGCAAGGGCAAAAACATGAGTAAAATAAATTAAAAAGAAAAGTAACTTGAGGATAGGTATGTAGTCATCTAAAATAATAGGTACCTTAAATAGGGTACAGGGAACATTTTGGCAGTTACCTTATGGGGGGGATTTGGGAAAGTGGGTGAAAAAGAGGAAGAGATTAAGAAATAGAAATTGGTAGTTACAGAGTAGTCGTGGGAATGTAAAGTACAGCATAAGGAACAGTCAGTAATATTGTAATAACTATGGATGGTGTCGGGGGTGTACTAGATTTATCAGGGTCATCACTTTGTAAGTCTATAAATGTCTAATCACTGGATAGTTCATCTGAAACTAATATAACATTGTACATAAACTATAATTGAAAAAAATATTAAAAAGGAAAGCCATAAATTTCCTAGTAAAGAGCTATTGGAAATATGCATTAGAAAGATAATGTATTTTATTGGGTATATCATTATGCTTATGCTAACACCTAGCAAACCATATTCAGTTATTAACCCATTTTGTATATTGTAAATTCTTCTTCTGGTTCTAAATGCCATATGTTAAAAAATAATGTATGTACATCTTAAAGATACATAATTTTATGTGTCAATTATATGTCAATAAAGCTAAAAATCACCTAAATGGATATAAAAATGATTATTTAAATTTGGTAAACCCAATCAGCAACCGAAGCCTAGTTTCCCAGTGTCCATTATGACTGAGCCTGGGAGACTGGCACCGAGGGGAAGGAAGGCGAACAGGAAGGACAAAGTGCACTTTTTCAAGGTGTACCGTGTAGGAATTCTTGAACTACAGCAGGAAAGTATTTCAAGTATTTGCTGGGTTCTTCTGTGCCAAATTTCAAGGTAGCTATTTTCTCTGGCTTCCAGATTTTATTTATGTTGGCTCAATGGAAACCTCTCTTTGTGGTAAAGAACATGCAAGCAGGTGTCAGGCACTAAGAATGTCAACTATTAATTACCCCATTTAGAAATATCACTGAATTAAAATGGAATTAAACTGAATTAAAACTGATTACCGAAAAGTTATTAGGAAGGTATGACAAAAATTAAACTGGTAACAGTGTTAGATTTTAAACCAGATTTTTTATTATGTTGAGGTTTTAATTTGAATATGAAATGAAGGCATGTGAAATTTTATATATATATATTTATATATATATTTATATGAGATTTTTCTTAATAGTAGAAATGAATGTTAAATGCATGGCCATAATGTACTTGATTTGTATTATATATATTAGTCATATGTATACGTTACATATGTTAAGTAGTAACACTGTAAATGAAAGAATCCAAACATTCTAAGAAGTCAAATTATTTAAATGCATTTAATTAATGCATTTTTGTTATCACACTAATATGTCTTTCATAAGTTTGCTTCAAAATTAATTTTTATTTACTTTAACAACTAGCTATTACCATCATAATTCGTCAGTTATTAATAATCGGAAAGGAGCAAAGGGGAGGCCAGGCTTCATAGGCGTGGCCATCGGGCCAGCCTCATCAGGAAGCTGCAACTTCACGCTCCCCAGAGAACCACGGGCCCATTCCCTGCAGATCACTGGGGAAAGGGGTCCAACCCAGAGGAAGACGGGTGCACACACAGTGCAGTAGTGGTGACAAAGGGGCACTTGCCTATCAGTCCCACCTGGAAACAAAGATCATTGCCTAGGGGTGGGGGGGCCCAATGCAAGCCCACCAAAAATTGGGAGTATATCATCCCAAATGATGAATTATCTCCCTCTTTTTCCACTTGCTTCGTTCTTACATTCATTTGTTCTAGGACCTGCCCGAGCCTGCCATGTGGCGCTGGAAGCCGCGTGGCCATCACCCCACACGCCATGGGCTGCAGCTGGGAAAGCGAGCTAAGCCAGCCCCATGCTGGGCTGGACTGTACAATAAGGAGCAGAGACTCTGGGCAACAGCTTCGATCCCAGCTCTGCTGAAGACAACATGGGGCCTTTTCCTTGGCAGGACAGAAGGCGATGGGACCTAGGAAACTCAGAGGCTTAATTTCACAGAAGCAAAACTCTCCATGATACCTCATGCTCCAGTAGGGGCCTCTGGAAATTTTTATTCCAGTGGTACCCCAAGAGATCCACGTTTGCCAGCAACAGGTGGGGATACAGAGAGCTCCCCAGCAATAACACAGCTACTTCCAAAATTATTCAGAAAGCGTGATGAAGCAACAGTTGTAGAGAGCATGCTGGGAGAAATTTCTCTGGCCTGTTGCTCTAGCTATTGCAAGTGTTCACATAAAGGATGACTTAGCTCAAAAATACATGTGAAGAACTACTCTTCCAATTCCATACTTGGAACAATAGCAAGCTTATTTTCACTAAGTTTATTCTACAAATATTATATTTCTAAGAAGAGCCCAGAGGAAATATAGATCATATTAGTATATTAGCATGTTACAAAATAGGAGTACTGTCTACCTAATGAGAAAAATCTTTCATAAGCAATGTTTAAGTTTTGAATTAGGATTCAATGAGCACTTTATAGTTGCAATTTAAGACATTGTTATTTGATCTAAGCCTTGGTTGCTATGCGTTATTTTTGAAAGAATTAAAATAAATGGAGGCATAGCTGCAGGACTATTTTTTTTTCATGCCCAGGCTGCTTAAATTCTAGTCAGTGGTTTAAAAATCTTGAACGTCTATGTTCTTTGTACTTTGCACATTGTCTTCTTAGACAGTAGGACTGAGACAGAAGCTTTTGATGCTCAAAGCTAGAGGACATTCTCAGGAAGCCAGTATTTGGTTCCTATCAAGGGGAGAAGAAATATACCTTGCAATGCTTATAAATTCCGCAGCAGGAAAACATGTGATCATTGCATCAATCGAAGATGAGTACTAAGAACAATGTCACATGAAACAGCTATAGCAAGATCCAGAAAGTTTGGAACTTTAAAAAATGAACAAACAAAACACTATTTCAACTTTTCCCCAATAAAAGGCCACAGTAATAAAACTTCTAAGTTTGTAATAGCATCAAATAAGAAGAGATCTGAAACTACCAATTTGTACTTCTTTGTTTAAAAAATATATTTTAAAAAATACATTTGATTGATTTTTTTTACAGAGAGGAAGAGAGAGGGTTAGAAAGTCAGAAACAACGATGAGAGAGAAACATCGATCAGCTGCCTCCTGCATACTCCCTACTGGGGATGTGCCCACAACCAAGGTACATGCCCTTGACTGGAATCGAACCTGTCCTCAGGCCAATGTTCTATCCACTGAGCCAAACAGGTCAGGGCCCAATTTGTACATCTTAATCCCTCCATTTTTCACCTAGGCCCCCCCACCGCCAGGCAACCATCCGTTTGTTCTCCGTGTCTGTATCTAAACAGTCACCAGGATGTAAAGTACAGCACAGGGAATGTATCAATGACGATGTAATAAGTAGGTATGATGCCAAGAGAGTACTTGAAATATCAGGGAATGTTTTTAAAGTATGTGATTGACTAACCACTGTGCGAAACACCTGAAGCCAATGTAAAATAAAATTGAATGTCAACTGTAACTGAAAAGTAAAATTAAAAAATAAAAAAAAAACTGAAAAAGAAGAAGACATGTGTATTTGATCTTCTTTCCTGGTCCCTGGAAAAGAGATCCTAAAGCTCTTCTAATTTCCTGATATGGGTCAGAAGAGCATCTTTTTTTGTGTGTGGTAAAAATGGTAAATTTTCTATAACGGATATTTTATCACAAAAGAAAACTCCCAGTAACCATAGTCAGTTTAAGCCTCATTATTCTTATCTGGAAGACAAGAGGCCTTGAACTAACTGGTTTAGTCAAATAACTCCTTCGTTATCTGGGAAGCAAAGTTCCATAGGATGTCCAGTTGATAGGTTGACCTATCAGTCTGCCATGAAAAAATAATTAACTTTTCTAGAACTCAGTGTAAATAATGAGACTACTTCCACAGGATTTTGTCAGCAAAACACAACTATTTAATGTGTTTGTCAAAATGTGTTATTTCCCCTGAGGGACCAGGATGCTTCCTCCTGTCCCTTAATGAGAACCTTATAATTGAGGGTGCCTCCATTTCTTTCCCCTGGCTACCAGAAAGCTCAAACAGAATATGAGGTTCAGTGACTAGATGCATCTTATGATTGGCACATTTATGTCCTCCTTGTCCCAGGTACTAATCTTCCGTACTTATAGTTCATTATTTCACTAGGGTTTCTTTTCAGTTGGATATTGCTTAAAATTCATTGTGAAAACAATATGACAACATAAAAATAATTTGATCAGTGGCACCGAATCCAATATTTTGAGTTCTCACTAAGTTTGCAGAGGGTGCCTCACATGGATGATTTGGATGAGTTGACAAACTTCCCTTCCCTCCAATTATATATATACACACAATACACACAAACACACACACACACACACACACACACACACACACACACACACACACACAGGTTCTCAGAAGAAAATTTTGTGGTATTCCCTCACTCTATACTTGGAAAGCTCATTATTTGGTCAGAAAAAATGTTAGATGAACTAGATCTGTTTTAAATAAAGAAAAAGATAAACTACAAAAGAAAATATTAAATAAGCACAATTTCTTATGAAACACAAAACACGCCATAACCTTGAATAGGGATAAATGCCCCAGGAACATGTATACCTTTTTAAAAAATACCTAGGATTGTAATTGAAAAAATTTATTCACAATGTGCAAGGTAGGTTCCTGTTAATCTGACTTCGGTGGTTGTTTTGAAATCATTGCATACCCTGTTTCTTTGCTGCCCTTTATCATACTTTTGGGAGCTCATTCATTCTGATATTTAGGTAATTACATCTATTTCCAATTTACGTTTGCCATCTTCAACTTTTCCCACCTATTAGGCCAATTTGGAACAAAGTATTATGCCAGGTGAACAAAACATGAAATCATTGCCTAAGCCCTTTGCAACAATGGAAGTCTATAATACCATGGCGATATACAATTTTAGAATTAGAGAAGAACTTAGAAATGATTGGTTCTAATCCTCTAATTTTACAAATGAAGTCTTGGAAACTAAGTGTCCAGGGTGATACAGCCACCTAAAGTCAGGGCTCTCACTCAGTTCTTTCCCCATCACTTTCGACTATGATGTATGTGAGAATGGCACCATAGCATACCAGTGTGATTCTTCCAACCCCAATTCCCAGAGAGGGCTCTAGTGACAGATGGCATACATGTCCCAGTGTTAAGAAGGTTTCTCTGCCCCAGAATCCTTACACTGGAGTTCCAACACTGAGAAATTAAGGCTTAAGCCTTTCATGTCTCATGCAGCATTTGGTTTTGGCACAGACCAACAGTACACAAAGCGATGAGGGGCAAACCTAATGGATTAATTCCCAGGCCCCGTGTAGGGGAGTAATTAGTCCATTTGCTTCTCATTTCGGCTCTGTGCCTCCCCTAGAATGTGTTATTAGCGCGGAGGCTGAGCAGATGCCCTCCACAAAGGGCTTTCCTCGCAATGAAATCAGAGCCGGGAGAGTTAGGGTGCTGCTGCCAGCTCCACAGGCAAACGGACACTCAGAGTCCTTGAAACAGATGTGCTTTCAACGAGAACCTTGAACTTCCACCGTGAACCCAAGGATCCCAGTCTATTCACCCTGCACCTGTTGCCTTTCTGCGCTGTGTGCGTATTTCCCCCTCGGTCTAAAGTGTATAAAATCACAGAAGTTACCCGAATGTGGGAAGCCATTGAAAAGATCTTAATTCTAATTGGAAAGGCTGGCATTCAGAGCCTGAAACTAAAAATGAGGTTCACTTTTAAGGAGATGGATGCGTGAATCGTAGCTTGCACGTGACAGTTCTTTCGGCCACTTCCTGTGGCTGCCCGATTGTAGAGACCCAGGGGTTCACAACTGATGGTGTGTTTTTGGAGTTGTCTCGGTCATAGTTCTACCACCGCTAGGAAACACACTCAGTCCTAGTTAGGTTTGATCGACTTGTCACAGCTTCAGCAGGTGCTACCCATGTTTGAAAAAGCAAAGCAAAATAAGCTGAGAGGGTAAAAAACAAAACAAAAACCTAGTAGATATACTTCAGGACCTAGAATAAATGCTCCACACATATGCGGCCAATAAATATTATCTCTCTCTGGCTTCAAATATCACTTTTCCCTGGTATGATATATTTATTCGTGTTGCTCCTATCTGTCTTCTAGAGGGATGTGTTTAAATTATTCTCTTTAAATTCTCCTTTTCCTTAACTTCCCTCCTCCAATTACTTCCACCAACTTCCCCTCCTCTTACTGGTGCCAGGTTCCTAACATTAGTGAGAAATAAAATACTGATTGAATCATTACACCTGCCTCCATAGAGGGCTTCTAAAACTCCATATCCCCCAATAGCATCCTAAATCGTGGTGCCCTTTTATACAGATGGCAGAGAGTGAACCCTGGGAAGGCAGGGCAGGAGCAGCACCGCATTAGCCCTAAAGTTACCCCTAGAATTCTCCTTTGGAGCCCAAGGCTGTTTTTTTTACATAGACGAGCTCCATGAGCTATTCTCACCACATCCCCAGTTAGCTGGGGAGAAGTAACAGAATGATAAGATTCAGTCAACAAAACATGACTCACGTTTCAGGACCAGGAGAATTGACCTGACCTGGCCTTTGCTGCACCCATTGGGCAGGTGCTGGGTTTTGCCATGGAGGAGTCGTGCTTGGTGCTTCACAGATCTTACAAATTTTGTCAAAAGATGAAGGACTTGCCACTTGCCAGGCTAAATGAAATTTTTGTGCGAGTTTATGTGAATCTTTACAAAGGGAGGGGACACATTTTCTCCTAATCTGCTTTTGAAGTCCAGGAGATAGAACTCACCAAATTGTTTTATATTCAGCACCTACTAAGCACCAGGTATTGTTCCAGAATCTGACAATTTTCCTAATATTCTAGGACTTCGTATTACTTGTTTCCCTTCTGTTAGCTTGCTAAAAATTGGATAATAAAGTTGAATACAATACATGATCACTGTTTATTTGTAATGACAAACTAACGTTACTGATGAAATCATGATTGCATTTTTAATTCCCCAATGTCTTTTGTTGTTCTCAATCCTTTTTGTTCGGTAACAGTTTTTAATATTTGTATAGTATTTGAAATTTTAAATACTTTTCAATCAACTAATCTAGCATATATTACTGGAAGGCAGGGATCATATTTCCATTTTATAAATAATCAAGACTGGACTCATCTGTGTAGATTATCAATGTCTATCAAACTTGCTAACTTCCTCAGTTGGGAAGGAGAGAGGAGCAGCGGAAGGTGCCTTTGGCTAGGATAGGTCAGGAATCAACATGAGGCAGCATTGAACAACGTTTCAATTACAAAGCGAATGAATAACATTATGAAATCTCATGGAAATTATAATAAATTATTTCCGAGAACAGGAAGGGCAATGCAAATGAAAATCCCATAATGTTTATCCCATCCCCATTGACTATGCAAGAGTTGAATTTTGAAAAATTAACTTAGACACACTAAAAAAAAGTTCACCTATTTCATTTTAAAAATCCAATCTGAACATATCAAAAAAAAAAAAAAACCCACAACCTTTTCCTGAGCTTTGGTGTTGTGTGCGTGAGGCAGGTTTGAGGTATGGATATTTGACAGGTCACTTTGGGATGTGCAATCAACAGAACGCCACAGGTGTGTCTACTAATCTCATAGGAGAGAGGAAGACTAAGAGACCTCGCTAAATACCATCACTAACTACTCATCTCTGGGTGATCGCCAATGCCAAATGAGTTAGAAGAGTATAGATATTTTATTTTTTAAAGAATATGTTTTTATAGATTTCAGAGAGGAAGGAAGAGGGAGAGGGATATAAACACCAATACTGAGAGAGAATCATTGATTGGCTGTCTCCTGCACCCCCCACACTGAGGACTGAGCCCACACACGGGAATGTGCCCTGACCTGGAGTCGAACTGTGCCCTTCTGGACCATTGGTCGATGCTCAATCACTGAGCCACGTCATCTGGGTGGCATATATATTTTAAAGAAAAATCAAAATTAATTTCATGAACTAATATATCCCTGTGCACTAAAATTAAAAGTTATGTCATCACACATTTACAGGGTACTTCAGATATGCATGCGTTCCCAGGGTACAGATTATGAGCAATGTCAGTAACTTGGCACCTGGTTTTCCAAGTTGGCAGCAAATTCCCTTCACCGCTGTTCTACCTTCTCTCAATTCTCCCTACTTCCTTGTAGACTGTATATGTCGCTGGGAGAAGGTCATTGAAGATATTTTTAATGTGACCAGAGGTAACCTCTGTCACTGAAGACTCCTCAGAGAACTGTATTTATTTTTTGCCTGTGATGTACTGAGAGGGGGGCTAGGTACACTGGCTATTGGCCTTCTGAAGTCAGGTTGCTGCAGCCTGGCCACCTCGTTCTGCACACGTTCTGCACAAGCTCGCTCTCCTCTGCTAGAGAGAGGTTTAATGGGGTAACACACACAGTGTAATGGAGTTCCCAATACAGAGGGTCCATTTTCATCCAAGACTCAGTGCAGAGCTGATCCTGAACTGTGACAACAGAGAAGACCTTCCCTAGGCGATGGGAAACGCAGCCAGCAGAGGACAGAGGCAACGCTGAAGGAGACATAGAGGTCAGGCCCATGGACAGAAAGCACTCAGCAAAGATGTGTGGAGCGAGTCACCCCTTGTTAAGCAGTGAGCAGGGCCCAGCTGGAGGGGCTCAGGGGTCGAGGGTCGACCAATGAACCAGGAGGTCTCAGTTTGAATTCCGGTCATATCCGGTTGAGTGCTGGATCCCCTGGGTGGGGCGTGCAGGAGGCAGCCTATCAACGATTCTCCCTCATCATTGATGTTTCTATCTCTCTCTCCCACTCCCTTCCTCTCTGAAATAATACAAAATATTTTAAAAATAAGTAAATAGGGAAATAAACATGTGATCAAATATTAGAAGAAAAATGTTTCCTCAGGTTCATATTGAGGGGCACTCTCAGCATTCACAAATCTATAAATAAAAGATCATCTACAAAAAAAAAATAATCAGGATCTTAATGAAACATAATAGCATTCCAGAGCAGAAAGATGTGCTTCATGGAGAAAATGTCAGCAGAATAGCTCAATACAGAGAGATGTAAATTTTGATTAGACCAGAGTATCCTTACTATACCGCTAAGAATTCTCTCCCATTCTTTAGTTCAGTCTTCTTCATCTTCTTTTCTCCCTTTCTATCTCCTCTCCTCTCATCTTCTTTCCTCTTTCTTTCTGTTTTTCCATTAATCTCACTGAAGAGCCTGTTACCTATATACATACCCATGTAACTATCCAGACAAAAGCAATGATATGCACCCTTGCATAATTTAACCACAAAGCACAATATCTATCATCCCCATTCTAGGTTTAGTCGTTTTCAAGAAATTTTTCATAATCTGATTAGAATGTGTGGTGCCTACCTAAGCATGGAGTAACATTTTTTGCGTCTAGAATAGATCAACCCAGTATATGATATCCCTCCTATTAAGGCTGCAATGCCAGCCAGACCCATTTCAACATAGTCATGCCACAACTTGCATCATGGATATGAAAAATGTTTAGTAGGAATGACCAAAACTGCTATATGCTCACCCTAGTCTCCAATATCCCCTTCCTCTCCCAACCTGTAGGCCGTCATGTACTGCTGAGAAAGCTGCATTTTTGAACCTCCCTGTTGTAAGCAAAGTCAAGTATGAAGCCTCCTGAAAGGAAGGGCTGATACCCATTTTTATTCCGCCCACTGGCTGTGGGTCCGGAAGAGAGATGTGATGGCTGGAGCTTCAGCTGCTACTTTGGACCTAATACAATACCACAGAGGGAGGGGAGAGCTAGATAAAACCCTAAGGACATCATGGAGTTGCTTTAAAGGAGAAATGAAATCCCCTCATGTTTAAGTCACAATTTCACTGGCAATCTCTTGGGGATGAACATAAATACTGATAGAGCAGGTAAAACTGAATGTGAAAAACGAAATAAAGTACCGATTAACACAGAGTTTCAGTGCTTCTGTGTTTTATTATTATTTTTAATTAGCATGAAACCAAATATAGCTATGAAAAAGAAAATTTTCACCATTTTTATATTTAACATAGGTTGCTTAGATTTAATAAAAACATGTTGCATATACACTTGTTACTATTCAGTAGTATTTTCATTATGAATTACTATTATTCACTGCTCCCATTCCTCAACTCAAATCCCACTGCAGCTGTGAAATCTTAGAGAAAAGAAAATGTGTTGATTCTCTAAAACCCAACAGCACTTAAATATACCACTTTGTTGGCATGCATATTTTTATTTCTTTAACCAGGTTTTAACCTATGGAAGTCAATATCTTTGTATTTCACACAGCTTACAGGCAAGTGATTTATACCCCATGGGTTAAATGTGTTTGTTGATATTTAAGGTTGTTTATATGTCCTATGTGAAATTCATTTTTTCCCATTAAATCTTAGGCTAGTATTATTATTAATACTGTAATTATTTCTTTATCTTTTACCAGTTTCTTGGACAGTTCCAATTATTTTCCAAAAGAAGAATGATAAAAGGTCTAAAATACATGACTTTGTAAATCAAGGAGAGTAAAATCTATGAATATTTGACATCTGAAAAGTTTGAAATGCTATTAATAAAGACATCAAAGTTCTGTTTAAGATGCTTTGCATATCTAATGCTCTTGACAAAACATGCATTTCAAGCAGAAGTTTTAAGGGTTTTAAATCACAGATTTTCATAGCGTTTCCTTCCGGCAGCTGATGAAAATTGGATAATATACAATCAGAACACTTTTTCTACACGTTTTAAGTTGATTGAAAAATAGAAACAGACTTAACATTCAAAAAGCGCATTTGCAACTGTTATATAAAAATGGTCTGATCTGATTTAGTAGATACTACGGATAGAAACTTAGGGCTGACAGCATGCTTTGGGATGTTTTAAAACAGAGGGAACGTATTGTACCACCCAGGCTGCTGCTCTCTCAAAATAAGCGTCTCTGGACTGAGAGTTTGAATCTCCTATAAGGATGGCAATAACATGGAATACCTGGATTTAGAGGGAAGTGTTCTCCATATTTCATTGTGGGCACAAGTCTGACATTAAATTGGTTATGAATAGTTTTCAATAAAAAAGCTCATAAAAATAATAAAAATTGAACAGGAAATATAGGGAAATACAACATCTATACAAATAAAAGGGTAATATGCTAATCAGACTGGGAGACTTTCTAGGAGACCTTCTGGATGTCCTTCCAGACAAAGCCATGGTGGTGGGGCCAAGGCAGAGGTGGTTAGGGGCGATCAGGCCAGGTGTGAAGGGCAGTTGCGGGTAAGTGGGCTAGCAGGGCGGGGAGAGTTGGGGGTGAGCAGGCCAGCAGGCAGAGTGGTTAGGTGTGATCACTCAGGCAGGCAGGTGAGCAGTTAGGAGCCAGCGGTCCTGGATTGTGAGAGGGATATCCGACTGCCCTGAGAGGTCCCATATTGAAGAGGGTTTAGGCTGGGCTGAGGGACACCCCCGTGTGCATGAATTTCATGCACTGGGCCACTAGTATTTGCATAAGACCTGAAAGTTCAATATTTATGACTGTCTTCAATATGATACGGAACTTAGCAATTGAAAAACAACTGGATAACTTCAGGTTGTCAGTGTGTATTCACAGGGTGCTTGGTCAAAGGAAATGAGCAATGAACAAGAAGGCCTGCCTTGCCCCATGTTTACTAAGCCATCAGACGTTGACTGCACGGCCAAAAATGCAGTTCAGAGAACATGACACCCTCTAGTAAGGGAAGTACTAGTTATGGCCAGAAATACCACATTTACTCTCAAATACGCTTTTACCTAAGATTCATTCTTTTCTTAGTGTAAGGAAATACAGGACATTTTTCTTTGCATACTTGTTTCTCCCCGTAAGATATTTGGGCACATACAAGTTTTTATGTCTTTTTCAGAAGGTCAGGTCATGATAACTAAAACGTGAATGACTATTTTTCAGAGGAACTGAGGAGAGAGGTTTGAGAAGCAAGAACAAGTCTTAATTCCTTCTCCCAATAATAATTCCATGTCTCTGTCCATTGAACATTTGTATGGGCTGCAGACAGAGAATTTATGGAGTTAATCCAATGTATATGGTACATAAAGCACTCTGCTGTCTTTTGAAAATAAAGACATCTTTGAAAAAGGGAGAATTTTATGAGTAAATAGGATACATTTTTTTCTGCTTAAAAAATATCCTAATATAAGTTTGGTTAGTTTTGTGCAGCTTATTTATCCTAACACATTTTTACAACGTTGAAACTTATTTCAAAGCACAATCCCCCGGAGAGGTAGATTGGATGCAAACTTACCAACTGGCAAGAAAATATGTCTAAAAAGAAATAATGATATTAAACCTGGAAAAGATAAAGTGAAAATTAAAAATGACTGCATAGTAAAGATAAATGGGTTATATAGGGTTCTCACACTAAAAATCTCTTTTATTAATACTAATAAATGAGTATCCAGGATATTTCTTGCCAAAAGTGGAATATTTTTGAGACTACAATGGGGAACTATTAATAACAGCCATGAATGGGGACTACGTTAGAAAACCAGGAAATGTGTTCCTTCTATTTACAAGATATTTTATTTGGTTGGATTTGAAGATAATGAGATGTCTTTTATTTGGACCAAAATGGAAACAGAGATTCACTACAATTATTCTGTCTCTTGTTAAAAATGATGATGAGTCAGAAGAACTTGCACACATGGCCTCAATAACATAACTGGCACTGAACAGAACAGAACAGAGCAGAAGAGAAGATAGGAGACAACTATTCCAAAACAATGGGCAGCAGGTAATGGGAGACTGTGATCTTGGAGGGAAGGAAAGCACATGAAGGGAACGCCACACTTATCATAGTTTCCTTCCTGGTGGCAAGAGTGCAAACAGGAAAGCAGAGCCGGAGTTAGGCATTGCTAGACATCCTGCAATGCATAGGAAAGCCATCTACAACAGAGGGTTCTATGCTTAAAATACCGAGTCCTAAGTCAACAAATCTTGATATAAGGGAATAGCAATATCAATGCTAACTTCATATCAGAAACAATGGATGGCAGAAGACAATTAAACAACACCTTTAAAGTAGCAAGGAAAAGCTTATCAACACAGGATTCTATATTCAGTAAAAAATATTCTTCAGCGAGGTTAAAATAAAGATTTTTCAGATAAATGAACACTGAGAAAAACTGTCACTAGTAAAACTTCACTGCCAGAAATACTACAAAAATATCTCCAGGCTGAAGGGAAATGATACCAGATGGAAACTTGATTATGAGAAGAAATGAAGAATGTAGGAAATAGTAAATACATAGGGGTATGCGTGCATGCACTGTGCAGGCACACACACATAAATATCCATAGATATAGATATAGATATAGATATAGATATAGATATAGATATAGATATAGATATAGATATAGATATATAGATATAGATATAGATGATATAGATATAGATATAGATATAGATATAGATATAGATATAGATATAGATATAGATATAGATATAGATATATAAATAGTTTTTCTCTTCCCTTAGTGCTATGGGTTGAATTGTGTCTCCTAATATTCATACATTGAGGTCTTCACCCCCAGACCTGTGAATATAACCTTATTTGGAAACAGGTTACAGATAAGCCCGTATCCTTATCCCATATGCTTGATGTCCTTTTCCAAGAGGGAAATTTGGACACAGAGACAGGTATATCTACACGGGAAGAACGCCATGCGAAACTGGAGCTTTGCTGCCACAAGGTGAGGACTACCAGATGTTAGGAGGCTGGTGTAGAAAAGAGCTTCCCTGGGCACCTGCAGGGGGAGCATGGCTTCGTGAGTGACATCGTGACCTGGAACTTCTAGCCTCCAGAACTGTGAGACAATACATTTCTATAGTTTAAGCCGCTCGGCTGGCAATTAATTACAGCACACCTGATGGGACAAAGAAACAAAACAAAACAGTCTTATAGATATAGAGAACAGACGTCAACAGTCAGGGGGGACTGTTGGGGACTGGGTGATAAAGGTAGATGGGTCAAGCAACAGAAACCGCATAGACATGGACAATAGTATTGTGATCACTAGGCAGAAAAGGGATAGGGGAGGTAGGAGAGGGTAAAGAGGGGATAAATGATGATGGAAAGAGACTTGACTTTTGATGGTGAACACACAACGCAATATGCAGATGATGTATTATAAAACTGTACATTTGAAACCTAGATAATTTTGTTAGACAACTAGAAGCCTGGTGCATGAAATTTGTGCATGGGGGTATGGGTCCCTCAGCTTGGCCTGCACTCTGTCCAATCTTGCACCCCTTGGGGGAAGTCCCTCAGACACCCCTCTCATAATCTGGGACCACTGGCTCCTAATTGCTCTCCTGCTTGCCTGCCTGATCACTCCTAACTGCTCTCCCCTGCTGGCCTGATAGTTCCTATCTGTCCCCACCACCATGGCTGTGTCTGGAAAGACATCTGGAAGGATGTTCAGAAGACATTCAGTCCAATTAGCACATCACCCTTTCATTAGTATAGATGTCACCCCAGTACACTCAACAGAAATTTAAAAACCTCCCCACTAAGAAAACGCCACGCCAAAAAAAAAGTGAATTATCTTGTGAACTCTATTACATTTTTGTGTGTGTAATACACACACAAAAATGTAATAGAGTTCATATATATGAATAGAGTTTATATATATGTATTATATATATATAAATATATAAATATTTATATATAATACATATATATATATATAATTTAAGATAAGACAGGAGGAGGAAATACTTAAATATTCCCCAGCTCAATTAATGAGGCCAGCAAAACTCTGACAATAAAAACTGACAAAAATATTTCAAGAAAACAAAATCAGAGGCCAACATTCCCAAAATACACACCTAAGTTTTATTAACAAAATATTATCAATTCAAATCCAGCTCCACATCAATGGCCATGGATATGCAACCAAATGGAGATGGATCTAGGAATGCTAGATAGGTTTAGCACTTAAGAGATTCATCAACACAATTATCAAAGAAAGGAAAAGAGATTGTAGATTAACTCCATATGAGCAGGAAGAAAAGCTGTTGAAAAAATTCAACCCCTGTTCATTATAAAAAGCAGTTCACCAAATGGGTATAGTCAAAACATCCTTAGTCTGAAAAGGCATCTAGGAAAAGCCTCGTGTTGATGCCAGACTTTACAAGGGAACACTGACCACTTTCCTCCTGAAATCGGGAACAAGACAAAGATGGCTCTTCTCCCCTCTTACGCTCAACATTATCCAGACAATCCAAGTCAGTGCAATAGAAAAGAGAGAGATAAAAGGTATAAACTTCAGCAAAGACAAAGTAAAATTCTTAATGTGTAGACAAAATGGCTGTTTACATAGAGTCTATAGGAACCTGTGGAAAAATACTATTAGAATAAGTAAATTTGAATGATTACAGAATACAAGGTCAATGTGTAAAAAATCAATTGTATTTCTGCCTACTGGTAGCAAACAATGACATGGGAAGTAAAAAAAATTAAATCCAGTTTATAATAGAATAAAAAGATAAAATGTTTAAGAATAAGCTTAAAAGATGTTTGAAAGCTCTATACCTAAAAGCATAAAATACGAAAAAAAAATTCTAAACAAACAGAGCATTACCATCTTCATTGATTGGAAGACTCACAATTGTTAAAATAATCACTTCTATTCAAATTAAACTAGAGATTCAATGTAATTTTAATAAAAATCCTAGCTATTTTTTAAAGAAAATGACTAGTTCATTTTCTAAAGTATATAAATGTAAAAAATCTAAAGTAGATAAAACAATCAACAATTATAATAAAGAAGAACATAAATGGAAGACATGCATTACCTATTTTAAGACTACAATGTTTCATGTAGTGTCTATTGGATAGGGATAATCAAACACATCAATAAAATAGAATAAATAGCTCAGAAAGTAGACATCTATGATAAATTGACTTTCACTAAAGTACCAAAGTCATTCAACTTGGAAAGGAATTCTTTTTCAATCAGATTGAAATAATTGCATAAAAAGTGAAAAAATGCTCTTAACCACTACCTCAAACCACCCAGAAAAATTAAGATCATCAAAGACCCAAAAATAAGAATGAAACTATACAGATTTTTAAACTTGTTTGCAAATATTTCTTACAGAGGACACATAAGCAGTAACCATGAAAGAAAACTGACCAATTAAGCTGTATGAAAATAACGACACCTGTTATCAAAAGACATAGTCACAAAAACAGGCAAGCCACAAATGGAGTAAAAATAGTCAAAATACATCAAGGCTGACAAAGGCCTTATATCCAAAACATATTTTAAAAACTCCCATAGATTAGGCAAATACACCTATTGGACAAACAACTCAAATAGATACTTCACAAGAAAGAGATATTTAAGCACGTGAAAATATGCTCACATCATTAATCATAGGGTAATGCAAATATATACCACTGTGAGGTCACAAGAAATACTAAAACCCAGAAGATGAATAACATCACATGTTGGTGAAGATTTGGGACAAATAAAATTTTCATGCATTTCTGGTGGGAGTGTAAAATGGAACAAAGACACTGAAACACAGTTGGGTGGTTTGTTATAAGATGAAACACATATCCATTCTCTAACCCAGAAACCCCACTCCTCAGTATTATCCCGAGAGATAAATACATATAGCCACAAAAAAACATTTAAAAATGCTTTTAGCAGCTTTATTTGTAATATGTAAAACTTGGAAACAACCCAAATGGCCGATAGAGAAATGGTTTAAAATATTGTAGTGTGTTAATTCAGTGGGATAATTATTACTCACCAGTTAAAAGCAGCTATCAACTGTTATATAAACTCAACAACAGAGACGAAACTCAGAAACATTACATTGGATGAGAGATCGAGCCAGACGCAAAAAGGCACACATTGTACAATCACACTCAAACAGAGTCCAATGATTAGTATATCCAATCCCCACGGCAGAAATCAGAACAATGGATGTCCTTGGGGAGGGGCAGTGGTTAGAGACGGACCCTATCTTCCTGTTTTTCATACTTATGTATGTTAATAACTGAATGGCTTATATGACCAGTAGCTATTTTTGTGAGTTCCGACATTTAAACAAAATGGACTACTATTTAAATGTATTGTTCCTTTAATGTACTGTATATACATGGATTCATGCACCAATGGGACCCCTAGGTCTCCGTGCCACTGCAGCCTGGCTGAGCCCACCAGCTCGTCGGGCTCCAGCCTGCGGTCCGTGTCAGTTCCACACAGCACGGAATATTGCAGAAAGGGGCAGGCAGCCAGGGAGGAGCCAGAGCCTGGACTGGGCACAGTGCCACTCCTACTAATCCCAGCCCCACTGTGCCTGCCACCTCCACTAGGGCATGCAGAGGGCACACAGAGGGAGTGTCAGTAGGAGAGGCTCCTGAAGCTGCAGCTTGCCAGCCATCAGCCCAGCATCTGGAGCCAGTCTGTCAGCTGAGTGGCGTTTCTGCTGTGGGAGCACACCGACCATCAGGGGGCAGCTCCTGCATTTAGCGTCTGCCCCCTAGTGGCCACTGTGCATCAGAGTTATTGGCCAGTCATCAGGTTGTTCTGTCATCTGGTAGCTTAGGCTTTTATATATATAGATTTATTGATTTCAGAGAGAAGGGAGAGGGAGAGAGATATAGAAACATCAATGATGAGAGAATCATTGATTGGCTACCTACTGCATGCCTCCTACTGGGGATTGAGCCCACAATCTGGGCACATGCCCTTGACTGGAATCGAACCTGGGACCCTTCAGTCCACAGGCCAAAACTCTATCCCCTGAGCCAAACCAGCTAGGGCCAATTGTACCTTTTAACACCAATTTTAATCTTCCAAGTTATTAAATGCTTTATAGCATATATATTCTTTAAGACACATGGCAACCCACTGCATAGTTTTAAACAAAACTTGATTAGGAAATAAACTTTACATGCTTTTCTTATATGCAAAATGCACATAAAGATGGTTCAACACATGTTCAAGGACATGTTCAAGTGATGCAGGCACTGGAAGACTGCAGGTCTCTCTACACTGGAGTGTATCCTAACACTTAGGAGCAAAGTCAAGAGTTTTCTCCGAGTAGCAAATGAATGACCTACAATAGATAAGATTAGATAAACTATTGTGCTGTGATTTGTAGATAATGAATGACATTAAATGTAAAGGGTTAATTTGGAATATAAATTATTTTCAATAAAGGGACCAGCTGCCCTACAGTGAAAATTTATAAAGTAAGATGAGAATCATAATAAGTAATAATAACATAAAAGAAATTGGGCAACAACAATTTTGGGGGAAATTTAAGATACGTAGAAATTTCAGTTTTTTCTCTCCAGGATCTCAATCAAGAACATACTATCGGAATCATTAACTGGAACATTGAAGTGTTAGGGTTTAATTGCTCTATCTTGGGAAGATGCCTGAAAATTAATAGAGACTAAAAGGATCTAGTAAGGCTTTCTCTAGACTAGATAACCGGGAAGACAATTATCTCTCTTAAAATAAATAAATGTGATCCCATTTCTCCTTTATTATGCTAAATAAAATAAAACTTTTAACAAGTGTGTTATTAAGCCTTCAGTTGATCTAAGTAACCTCTACCTATTTTCTTAGTACCTTTCAGAAGCCGTGCAAAATCTTCATCCTCTGTTAATTACCCATTTAATCAGTCAGTGCTAAGAGAAATCTTTTGCTCTAATTATAAAAGACAGTTGCTGTAAACATGTGACGTGATGAATACCTTTTCAGATCTTGGGCAGGCTGTAATTTATTAGGCACGAATATGAGGAGAACACCTGAGCAGAGTGCTTAATCAGCAGTGACCCTCAATTAAAACAAGGTGATATTTGCTGGGTTTAAGAATAAAAGCAATATGACTCCAATTAGCTGTCAAATCATCTGGCAAAACAGCTGTTACATAAATGCAAAATCACTTGGCCTTTATGCTCACTTTTTACTTTTTGGTCTTTACATTTAAGTCATTTAAAAGGATAGTCCCTCTGTTCACATGCAAGTTAAAAACAGGGGAAACTACTGTGCAGTGTTAGAAGTCAAGATGGTAATAAACTTCAGTGGAGCTTAGCAAAGGATGGTGGTGAGGATGGATGGTGTTGAGGATGGTGGTTAGAATGGATGGTGGTGAGGATGGTGGTGAGTACAGTGGTGAGAATGGATGGTGGTGAGAATGGATGGTGAAGGATGGTGGTGAGGACAGTGTGAGGGCCATGGTGAGGATGATGGTAAGGACGTTGGTAGGACAGTAGTGAGGGTGGTGGTGAGGATGGTGGTGAGGACAGTGGTGAGGATGGTGAGGATGATGATGAGGATGGTGGTGAGGACAGTAGTGAGGATGGTGGTGAGGATGGTGGTGAGGACAGTGGTGAGGATGGTGAGGATGATGATGAGGATGGTGGTGAGGGCAGTGGTGAGGATGGTGGTGAGGATGGTGGTGAGAATGGATGGTGGTGAGGACGGTGGTGAGGACAGTGGTGAGAATGGATGGTGGTGAGGACAGTAGTGAGGATGATGGTGAGGATGGCGGTGAGGGCAGTGGTGAGGATGCTGATGAGGATGGTGGTGAGAATGGATGGTGGTGAGAATGGGATGATGGTGAGAATGGATGGTGGTGAGGACAGTGGTCAGGATGGTGGTAAGGATGATGGTGAGGATGAGGGTGAGGATGGATAGAGGTGAGGATGGTGGTGAGGACAGTAGTGAGGATGGTGGTGAGAATGGATGGTGGTGAGGATGGGATTTTAAATCAAAAAGGGACAAAAACAGTAACTTTCTTATTTCAACCAGAATTTCAAAATGCACATGCTGCTTTCTAATAAGGTGTGTTCTTCCTCAGTTTTGTGGAGGCTGGCTCATTAGAGTTGCCAAAGCAAACATTGGTTGCGGTACAAGCCTGGATAAATGGTACAAAGGGTAACATTGCTGTACTGCAGGGTATTTCTCTTACTGTAACTGTGTATTAGCTGCACTATAATATATTTATCTATGAAACTATAACTCATTCACCTAATCATTCATGTAACAAACCGTCGCTAAGCATCTTTGCATGTACCAAGTGGTAGGAGAGATCCATAGCTATGTAATGCATAACCATTTGCTCAAGGAAATTGGGTGAAGAAGAAATATAATAAGCGCACAAAACTGTTGAGTACCAGAGAAGGGGTCCGAATCAATCATGGGGATGAGGAGGTGGGAGAGGCTGCTTCCAGCAGGGAGGCTGGGGAGAACTTTATGAGGATTTTGGACTTTAGCTGAACGGTTTCTTGTTTTTTCTTTATTTTTATTGATTTCAGAGAGGAAGGGAGAGGGAGATAGAAACACCAATGATGAGAGATAATCATTGATTGGCTGCCTCTTGCATGCTCACTACTGGGGATCGAGCCCACAACCAGGGTATGTGCCCTGACTGGAAATCCCACAGTGACCTCCTGGTTTATAGGTCAATGCTCAACCATTGACTCACATCAGCTGGCAAGAGTACAATTTCTTAAAGATGGTAGGTAGGAGCTGAACAGACAAGAACCCAAGTCAATGAGACAAAACCACCAAGGTACAGAATTCGAACATAATGAAAAACTGAATGCGTTTCAGTTTCAACGGAGAACATTCAGGGAGGGTTTGGAATGTAGGGGACACTTCAGAGCTAGAGGTAGAGTCACCTGCAATGTCCCCTACAGACCCAGGGATTAGGGAAGGGAAGAAAGACCTGAGCTTGGGCCTCATGAAGCTGCCAGTTTATTGGACAACCAATGCGAAGAGTTAGGATAATTTCTGAGCAGGAGCAGAGGTTTCTTTGGGAAGCTGTAGCAAAGCAACCAATCTAGCCTAAGGGTCAGAGAGAAAAAAAGGGGGTCTCATGAATTTCAATGAGATTGCCGGGTTAAGAGTGTAGAATATGAAGAGACAGGGGTATAGGCAGACTCTCTTACAGTTAGAGGAAAGAAAGAATCAAGTGAGAAAACAGGGAGGAATAAGGGGGCCTAGAAGGATCTGGCAAATTCAGATTTAAGCCCCAAATTACGTTAATATCTCAGAGCATGCTGGACACCCTGAATTGGAGCAGAAGGAAAATGGGCTCCTGCTATATTCGTTGATGGTTTCTAACTTGATGAAAAACTTAGGCTTTTCAGTTTGGAACACATCGATCCATGGCTTCCAATGTGTACAGTAAATAGCTGACACTTGTTTTTTCAATTCCTGGTTCTCAGACATCCCACTGAGAGCCTGGGGTGGTGGAGTGGATGGTGCACAGTGCCATGGCGTAAGGGCTGGGGTGGGGACAAGCCAATACCACAGCCAGGCTTAGGAACCAAGAGGTCATTTGTGATCCTAGAAAAGGCAGTTTAAAGAAGCATGGTTTTTATACAAACTGGTGGTTGGCTTTCTGGAACCATCTCTTGTGTTTGGCAAATCAGCACAAGTACCTGGGAGCTGGGGAACGTGTGCTTCCTTGCCAGATGACTATTGGAAATGGTTGTGGGAAAAAGCTGTTGGTTTCCTTTCCTTTAGAAGGAGCTGTGAGCTCCTCAGCTTAGAATTCCAAATAGAAACAATTTAAATGAATTTCTACATGAAATGTGGGCCTAGCTCTAGAGTAGTACTGACAAAATGTATCTTTTTGATTCTCTACAGCCTCATAATTTGGCCTAGGAATTTAGACACATCATCTAACATTGTTCCTGTGAGAGCAGATATTCCATGTTTTCCCATTTATTGTGTATCAAGCAATAATCACTGAACATCAGCTCTGTGCCTGGCACTGTGTTAGATAGACCCAGTTTATCCAACAGCCAGAAAAAGATTGGTAACTAGCCTGAGTAAATTTCTCAGTGAACAAGTTGTAAGAGCCCTGTAATCACACGATCTCATTTATATGTGGAATATAATCCTATCTAATAAAAGAGTAATATGCAAATAAGCCACGCCCACAAGCCAATCAGAGTGAGCATGCAAATTAACCCAACCAAGATGGCAGATAATTTGCATATCTATATGTAGTAGACAGTGGAAGCCAAGCACTGCAGAAGGGAGCAAAGCTGCGGAGAAGTAAGCAGGTGGGGCAGGAAGAAGGGAGGGAGCAAGGCAGAGGAGATGAGGGGAAGGGAGGCAGCAGAGAAGGAAGCAAGGCAGCAGAGAAGGGACTGATCTTTGCTCAGGTCGCAGGAAGCTCTATTCTTGCAGGAATCTTCCAGCAAAAGGTCACTAGTGAACAATACAAATTGATGAATAAAAATAGATTCAGAGACATAGAAGCATCAGACAGCTGTCAAACCTCAAAGGGAAGGCAGGGGAGGGTAGGTGGTTGGGAAGAGGTCAACCCAAGGACTTGCATGCATAGATGCATAACCCATGGACACAGACAGTAGGGTGGTGAAGGCCTGGGCTGCGGGGCCAGGCCGACTAGGAGAGATCAGTGGGAGAAATGGAGGACCTATGTAATACATTCAACAATAAAACTTAAAAAATAAATAAATACAATGAACAATTCTAACTGAGAATTTCCTATTTTTCTCTAAAACTGACCTGTTAAATAAGAACAGAGGGGTAGATAGAGAGCACTGGGTAGCAAGAAGGAAATGGACTCAGGTGAAGGCAGCGCCTCATGTTCTACATGCACAGCAGCCTTGACAGAGTGGTGTGCTTTCCCTGCCTTAGAGCCCGATTTGGATGTCTCTCAGGACTATCCTTTCTCAACTAGATCAGGCCACATCTCCAGAGCCAGGAACTCTTGTCTGCAACTAACTGGTTATACCCGAGTAGCACTCAGGATTACCTTGTTGTTCCCCTTTTTATCATATCCTTTATTATGTCTGTAGGGTATCACTAGCTCTTTAAAATCAGTGGCTAGCATAGTCAGATAGTTGGAGATGTTGTTGGCAAACCATGTTTGGAGATTCCACTGTTGGTAGTTGCTATAACTTCTGGAAAAATGCAACATATACATTAATATTAATGATGATTGCCATTAAACTTGTTAACATGTTATTAGTATTGACTCACACATCATAATAAAATATCCTATATAATAAAAGGCTAATATGCAAATTAACTGAATGGTGAAACAACTGGTTGCTATGATGCACACTGACCACCAGAGTGCAGACACTCAGTGCAGGAGCTGCCCCGTGGTGGTTATTGTGGGGGAGCACCACTTAGCCAGAAGCTGGGCTAATGGCTGGTGAGTTTAGCAGTGGTGACAGGAGCCTCTCCTGCCTCTGCGGCAGCACTGAAGACTTCTAACTGCCATCTTAGGCCTACTCGCTGGGAGAAGCAGGCCTAAGAAGGCAATTGGACATCCCCCAAGGGCTCCCAGACCCCCTCGAGTGCATGGATTTTGTGTACCGGGTCTCTAGTTGTTAGATAAGAGGCTGCTAATACCAAGATAAACATATGTACTTTTTGAAAAAAAATATTTTATTTTATTGATTTTACAGTGAGAGGAAAGGAGGGGGATAGAGAGAAAAGATGGATGAGAGAGAAACATCAATTATTCTCTCCCGCATGCTCCCTACTGGGGATCAAGCCCACAACCTGGACATGTGCTCTCACAGGAAATCAAATCTCTGATCTCTTGGTTCATAGGTCAACACTCAACCACTGATTCACACCAGCCAGCAATTGTAATTACTTCTGACTGTAATCATTTATCCTCAATAGAGTGATAATCTCTCCTTCATTGATTCTGAATTTGAAATTTTAGAGAATATACTAAATATTTTACTTAAACAGTCACAGCACCTACTATCACTGGTGAACCTCAGTTCTCCTTCCTGGAAAGCAGTCTTCTCTATCAGAGGGATGTGGGACACTATGTGATGATTCAGGACATAATTTGGTTCAGGTTCATTGGTTAGAGCAAACCCTTTAGAAATCATTCTTGCCCAGCCAATGTTGTTCAGTGGTTGAGCATCAACCTATGAACCAGGAGGTCATCATTCAATTCCAGGTCAGGTACATGTCCAGGTTGTGGGCTCAGTCCCTAGTGGGGGCTGTGCAAGAGGCAGCCGATCAATAATTCTCTCTCATTGATGTTTCTATCGTGTTCTCCCTCTTCCTTCCTCTCTGAAATCAATTAAAAATATTTTTTAAAAAATCATTCTTAAAGTTACGAATTGTAAGTAGGTAGTTTCAGTGACTTCTCCTACTTTTAAAATTATAGGATTTTATTCATTGGAATTATTTGCCAACAAAACAACCCAAGGCAGCATCTCGAAGATAAATACTAGTGGAGATGCTTGGTTGATTGTTCAGTCCATCCTAATTATGTGTTACACACTCACAGAGCTGATTACCATGCAGTTGAACAAGAGGGTGTAAGAAATTTCTAGATTGATGTGACTTTTCTGATTTAGCTCTGGTTTAGAGGTAACAACTTCTATTTCTTGAAAATCACAGAAGATAGAAATAGCATGTTAATTTATGGAGAGTAATTACTTAAGGGTGCTACTGAGTTTAGCCATGCAATCAAGATTATAGTTCCCAAATATCAAGTGAATTAAAATAATCATTCACTATTAACTCCACTCCTGCAAAAACTATTTTCAGCTTTCAGTAATTTGACACCCTTCACAAATATTTAGAAAATAAGAACTAGGGATTTAAAGAAAATGGATATAGTTTAGAACAGAGCAAATCATATTCTATGCAGGCTTATAAACAGTGATAACTAAGGTGATGATTTAAAATGGCCTGAAACTAACAAATTTCTGTGTTTATAGATATACTAGAGGCCCAGCCCAGCATGTGAAACCGCTTGGCCCACCCACCCATGCGTGCCTTGCCCACTCCCACCCTAACCTCTCCACCCAGAGCTAGAGCATGCCTGGCCCTGCCCCTGACCCCTCAGGCCTTCTCTGGCTGCTTCAAGCTCTGCCCTTGGTCCCATCAGTCACCTTAGGCTGGTCCCACATCCTCTGGGAGCCTCCCTACTTCCACCCCATCTCTGGAGCAGTGGGTGGTGAAGAACTAGTGAGGGAGGTGCTACTGGCTCTCAGCCCCAGCCTCCCCACCATGGGGTGGTCCTTCCTCCTCCAGGTGCCTCCCTGTTTCTGCCCAGTTTCTGGAGCAATATGGAAGATTCGCCCCACTGCACACGTGCACGCACACTCCTGCTGATCAGTTGTTATGGCATGAGGGTGTCACAACCATTAGTATATTAGCTCTTTATTATATAGGATATTTTTCTACATTCTGAGTTTTTCTTGCAATCAAATCTTCTTAAATATATATTTGGAAGGATTCTGATAAGAATCATAATACAAATGGAAGAATAATGAGATGATCGGATTTCTGGAGCTTTACAAACCTAGGCACATGTATAATACCTAAAGATCAGAGGAAAAAGTGTCTATGGTGAAAATGGAGTGGAAAAATTAGTCCCTTCTCCAGTGCTAAAAAGCTTAGAGAGTCCCTGCCAAGTTTATTAATGAGAAGATGCTTGAGCCAGGCTTCACCCCTCATTTTTACATCTCTCTGGAGGCATGTGGCTGACATTACTGCCAGGGTGTCCATGGTCAGACACAGAGGGCATTTAGGATCAACTGGACTTAAGTTGTTAACAGAATAAACTAGAGTGTCTATCACCGACTCCGGTTAATGTGCTCAAAGTGTTCCTGCTCCCTTGTCTGTTTCAGGCCCATCACCAACAGCCACAACAAAAAAGAAGAAGAAAAAAGGAAAGAAAAAATTACCAAGCATCACATTAATATTTGTCTTTGGAAATAGACTCTAAAATGTAAAGATTTTCCTACAGAATAACCTAGATGACCAACAACAACAACCTGCTTGAAATCTCGTGCTCTAAGCTAATGTCCAAATGCTATATCAACTCCCAGGAGCAGGTAAAGTTTGTGAAATAATTTTCCCACATATAAGCTCCATGTGAGGGTGAAAGTTGAATGGAAATGGACTTGGATAGTAGTTGAATAACATAGTAATTAGTCATTATAATAGGACAAAAATAGTGATTTCATTGTAGAACACACTCCAGGTTACTTGGTACAGATGGCTTGACATGCTCAATAGATGTCATCAGAGTTTTCACTGAGTCACAGACAGACTCACTCTAGAGCTAATGGCGATAACAAATGGTAGATGTAGCCAGCTGATTTAATACTGATAATTCAACATCTTGGCAAAAGGAGAATGTCTGTGGAAAACACTGACTTAAATGGATAAGAGCAATTTGACTGCAGAAAGCTCCAGTCATGGCATCGCTGAACAGTGAAGTTCCCATCTGGTATATTAGGGCTCTAGCACCTCAGTCTTCAAACCTATGAGGGCAGTTGGCCCACCACCTTAAATGGTCCTTGATAGAACCTCATCCTCCCTGACTTCCCCTTATTTTATAATAGCCTGATGATGAGATATGTTTGATTTTTGGGGGTGGGGGTAGGGGACTGGTCCCACAGATCTCTATGGCTCATTGAGATACAACTTTCTGTCATTCTCCCTCTCTCTCTCTCTCCCTCCCTCCTTCCCTCCCCCCTCCCTCCCTCCCTCCTTACCTCCCTCCCTCTCTCCTCCCATCCCGTCCTCCCTCCCTCCCTCCTTACCTCCCTCCCTCTCTCCTCCCATCCCGTCCTCCCTCCCTCTCTCGTTTGAATTGACAATCATTAGCACCCAAGCGAACAGGCTGGAAACGTGACCTCTGTCTGGAAACAGCCTCAGACCCTATGGGCTCATTATCTGCGAGCTGGCGCTGGGCCCCTAAAGCTCAAAGCACGCCTTATTATTTCTGTGGAACTTCAAAGTTCAGCCTCGTGGACAGAGAGCTCATCTTTGATTTTTATAGATGAATAATATGCACTTTCATAGAGGTTAATGGACATTCGCTAGTATTTGCTAAAGTGCTAGAAGGTATAATCCGTAAACTAATATTTGCATGTTACCAGAACTAACTGAGACCTCTGAATGGGCGTTCCACACAGACAGCTGACTGCCACTCAATGTGTGGGGGGTACTGTCTGGAACTGGTCTTGGTTGCAGACAAATATGTATGAATTTACATATTTGTAACATTATGATTAGACTTTATCCGAGTATTTGTTCATCAGTTGGTTTTGTTGTGCAATTGCTGCGTTGGTACTATGTTGAATTTTATTTTGTTCCTCACCAGTTTTTTTTTTTAAATTATGGGGTTTATTTTTGTTTCCATTGAATATAGGAATAGTTTGAGTTATAAATCCTTAAGTGATCTCTAGTTAAAAGTTTGAGAAACATACCCATGAAAGGATGGGACAAGTCAGGGTAGAAAACGTTTTATGAGCAGGAACTGAAACCAGGATTCTTGTCCTGGCCATGAACTCTGGATGCCTGGATCCAGGAGAAAGGCACAGGGGGTCTGGGTGTCTGAGGATCAGTGTCAAGGGCAAGCACTCACTGAATGGTCTTGCCCCGGGTCAGCCCTGCTTGTACATTACAGAGAACCCTAATTTCTTTCAATTTTGCCTTATTCTCCAGGTATTAGGAGAACCATTAGTGGTTTTTTTTTTTTTTTTTGGGGGGGGGGTGGGGTTTGGCCAATAACTTGTGTTCGCCAAGTATTACTAGACATTCATTTTCTACTCAGAATGTAAATTACATTTCCTATTTGTCCTCAAACCAATGTAGCATTTCTTTGTGCTTTTTACGCATGATTATTTACTGTGACTTTGACATTTTTATTTAGTAGTCACTATTAATAAATCTTCCCGAAAGTAACAGAGGCATTGTGATTTTTGTTAAAAATGCATTGCTTACAGTTCTTTGAAGAAGTCTGAATGTTCAGCTAAAAAGACAAACAATAAAAGGAACAAACACTATCGCAGGAGCAATCTAATTCATCTTTGCATCGGTGGAATTAATATATTGACTGAACCGTTCATTTCTTTTCTGACTGCCATTGTCTGCAGCTTCTTAAAGCATAAAACTAGGGCTAAAAAAAAAGGTACTTTTAAAAAAAGTCATGTTGGGCAGAATATATGTTAATCAGCCCGCAAGTGCCATGGTACAGTTTTCCATTAAAAATATAGAAATCCACCAACATGATTCATGACATATTGCAACATGATTCATGACATATTGCTGCGACACAGTGCTCACGTGACCATTCTTGCTGATGTCTGAACTCTCTTGTTTGCACCTGTGCTTATCCCCACTGATTCCTTCCGTGGGAATGAAAATATGCTTTACTTCTTAAGGGAGATACTATTTTACAAAGAAAATAAATCCACGTGAGCTCCTTCCCCTGACCCATGTATTCTATTTCTCTGGAAAGAGATCTATTGCCCCAAACAGGATATGGTAGTTCAGCCATCAAAATAATCAAGTAACAGAAATGAAACAATATGATTCTGTTTTATATCCCGTTGACCCTTTGCACTGCTTGGGCCCACTGATACGCACATTTTGTTTAAAATAAGTTTCAATGTGGTTGGGAATCTGTAGATGCAGAGGGTGGCTGTATTCACTGATCCAGGCCATTTTAGATAAGGTTCCTGAGCACCCATGGATTTTGGTATTTTGGGGTTTCTGATATGGATCCTGAGTGGGTATTGAGGGGAAATCTAATTTTTTTTGAGGGGGGGGGAGCCAAAAATTATACATGGATTTTCCACTGGGAGGGCCAGTGCCCTTAAGCCTTTCATTGTTGCAGGGTTTACTATGTAAATATACTGAAGCGGCCATGAAGAGGCCACATCTTTTTGATTCCATTCCAATTGAGAAAACACCAGAAAGCTACCTGCCGCAGCGCCTGGCACATGATAAGACCGGAGGAAACATTTTTCTTTGCCTGCTTTCTGACCTACTTCTCATTGCAGGTCTGTCTGTGGCAGAGGGTGGCAGAAAGGCTTTCCTGTTCCTAAAGTTTCAAAGAAGCCTGGATTTGGATTCGGGTGAGAAAAAGAACACAGTTGCCCAGCTGGTGTGGCTCCGTGATTGGGTGTCGACCTATGAACCAGGAGGTCACAGTTGGATTCCAGGTCAGGGCACATGCCCAGGGTTTGAGTTTCAGGCTCCATGCCCAGTAGCGGCATGCAGGAGACAGTCTATCCTTGATTCTCTCTCATCGTTGATGTTTCTGTCTCTCTCTCTCCCTCTCCCTTCCTCTCTGAAATAAATAAAATTATATTAAAAAAAAAACGAAAGGAGAAAAAAAGAACAGTAATATTGGCAAAAATGATAGAAAAGGGATATATAAACTATGCTTTACTGCACTTCATAAAAATATAGTAGTGTATGGCAAAATGGTTAGTCTGTGGTCTACTATGATGCTAAACTCCTTTATATGCAGTTCTTTCTAGTCTAGTATTTGTAGAAGAGAGTGTGTGTGTGTATATAAGGGAGTTTATGTAACCAAAAGGCATTACCCTGATCCTTTGAAAGCTGAGTTAAATGTCTATTTTCCCTCTAAGGAATCCTTTGAAATGTCTTAAACACTTTATCAATTCATATCACTTTCTACGAAAAACATATAACACAATTTTCACCCAAAACAAAGGTAAGTCAATTTTGAAGAGGTGAGCATGCATGAGAAGTGTGGGTCACAGATTCATGTTGTGGGCATATTTTTCATAGAGGCTCCAAGCTAAGTATACAGAAATCACATTGACAAAATTCTACAAATTAGTCTTCTTTCTGGCCATGAAGGTCCTCTATACTCATCAGATATTAGCAGACAGACTCTTCTAAGAGTACTTTCACAATAAAGTTTTTACTTTATTTAACTGACAGGGGCAGGTATGCTGATGGAAAGAGAGAGGAGAAAGAATAATAGAAAAGACAATGATTCATGGTGCAAAACCAGAGGTAAGCTAATCCAATAAACCCGTTAAATACTAGCAGTAAATTTACTCATGTAAACACATTTGGACAAGTCATAGACTTAATACGTATTAGGGGCACAGAGGCAAAGAAAGAAAAATCTGAATAAGTAAGTAGTGCCTGAAACATTTAGCAAGCTCCAGCCCTGCTCGTAATATTGTCCATGTAATGAATATTTCAGGTGTGTCTTGACATCCTTATATTTTTCAAAGAAAAGCAGACAAGATGCACTTTACATCTGTTAAAGACTTCTGATTGGCATAAAGGTTGAAAGATGGCTTCAAGACTGAAAGGGAAGTGTCCCTCAAAAGCCATAGCTATGAAATATTTATTCCGCCTTCTTTCATAAAGCAGAATGAGTTGATTTTGTGACATAAATCTCTACCAATAATACCAACAAAATGGCGTGGCTCCTGTTAAATGATTGCTCTTAGAAGGTGAACTGGGTCTTGTTTGTTGTAGATGATCAGAGTAGAACCATGCAAGTATTGTTTCCAGTGTTCTTGCGAGGGATGATGGTGTATTACAGCACAGGGCATGCAAGGTTTGCTAAAGATTTATTATAAAGGTGATGCAGGACAAGATTTTTGGAGGGATTGTTTGGCTTCTTTATTGTTAATTTTAAAATTACATTTTGGGTCGATATCAACCTCTCTTCGTGAGAAACTTTTGTATATAAAAATACCGTAGCTATACCTTGGAGTATACTTTTTATTAAGCAAGGCAAACACTCGTGTGTCTACAAATATTGCTTAAATTTCCAAAGCCAGCTGAGTAAATAAACATTATGTGATCTGCAGCCCAAAAGTCTGCAAATGACTCCGTATGATGTAAAAAAAAAAAAAAATACCAACTATAATTCCTTCGAACTATTTCTTGGAGCCAATGATCATCAGTTTTGTTTAAGTTCTGAGACCCCCGAGCCTCCATAAAAATAACTTTGGAATATTATATTATGTGTGAAAATTTTACACACATGCACATTTATAATCATCAGGCTAGCCCCTCTGCCCTTTCTCACCCTGATCATCAACCCAAGCGCCCCCTCAAACATGGAAAAATAAAAGGTTCAGCGCTCTAACGCACATAATCTTAGCACCATTCAGAGCCATGTGTAATTCTGAAATCTCTCTTTCCTGCAAATCTCTTGGTTGTGTTTTCTACGCAATTGTCTGTTTCTCATTATCAACGTCTACAGAAACCTGATACAGTCGCGCAACACTTGGCCAAGGAGTGTCAGAAAAATGCATTCCGGAGCGTTCAGCTTATCTTTCCTTTCCAAGACAGTAACTACTGTCTGCCTTTCCTCCTCTGGAGAAACCAGCTGAGCGGGGGAAGAACACAAAAAGCAAAAGCAAACCAAAGTAAACGAAGCAATGGCCCCACGCCTAAGTCAATCACCGACACCAGCTTTTCGACCATGAATTGTAGTTAACAGGCTCCAGGGTGACATCAACATGGAGAATTGTGACTCTGGGCAGTCACCTTTTGTACACTGTGTACTGTGCCATTCTCTGAACCAAGTTTGCCCGATTAAGGTGACATGGGCACACTGTGAGGGTGGCGATGCCTTTGACTGTAGCCGTCAGACTCTCTGGGCCTCAGTGAGTCAGCTAATAAACTCCCAAAGATGACCTTTGATTAGCTTATTCTTTACTATGGCTAAGACCTCGGGGACTACCTGTCATCCTGCCTCAAAAGCAAAGATGTCAGGGAAAAGAAAGCCTGAGAGATACATTGTAAATATTAGCTATGAAGGAAGTAGGCCTTATTCCAACATGCAACCTTTTTTTTTTTTTCTGCTCATGGAGGTCAGCTGAGTATTAGTTATGATACAAAGAGTCTTCAGGCAACTCTAGATGCACATCTGGTCAATTAAGATAGAACTCTGTTTTGGGGGTTCGAGCCTTATAGTTAAAATATAGCCAAGGCCACGTTGGGCTGTCAAAATCCATTGGCACCACTGGGCGGTCTGAAAATAGCAGGCAATGCCACTGAACACTGGAAAGGAACCGGCTAGTTCACGTTTTCCAATAAAACATGCTTCACCTCTGAGTTTACGCCGGGGTGTGTGCTGAGAGCCCATAATGAACTCATAATGAGGAGAACCACGGTGAATATCCATTTCCTTAGCAAAAACATTTGCTGTTTTCATCATTGTCTAATCTTTGCTATTTCCTTGTCAGTTTGTAGTCAGCTTGTCACTGTTAATCAAGAAAAGACAGAAAAGATGTCCCATGATTTTTCTAGAGAGGGAATACTTATTTCAGTCAAATAAAGAACAAACACTTCTTGGTAAAAGCTAGCACGTCATCCCGGAGTCCATATGGTTTGAGCACAAATGTTGACGTATTTGTAGAGTCATTTCCCTTTGAAAACCCAGAAACTGCCCCACTGGCGCGGCTCAGAGGGTGAGTGCTGACCTATGCCCTGGGGGGAACTGTCTGATTTCTGGTCCGGGCACATGCCCAGGCTGTGGGCTCCATCCCCACTGTGCGGTGTGGAGGAGTCAGTCCATCAATGACTCTCTCTCATCATGGATGTTTCTATCTCTCTCTCTCTTCCTCTCTGAAATCAATAAAAATATTTAATTTAATTTTTTATTTTTTAAAATGCTTCTCAACCCCTTACTCCCTACAGCAGCTGCTTCCTGCTTTGTCTCCCTCTGTCTTCCTGCACACAGCTGTCAGCTTCACCTTACAAAGAACTTTCCATCACATCCCTCCTTCGCTCAAAACCCTTCAATAGCTGCTCAATACCAACCGTACAGCGCCCACATTCCTGGCCAGGCATTAGGCCCCCTCTCCAATGTGGTTCCATTTTTCACTTCTTGCCTCCTTTCCCGCTGTTCCCTTACGATGTAGTGGCACATGTGAATTCTCTGCTCCAGTCCACTCCACTGCCTTTGAAAAGTCTACCTGCTTTCTGCTTTTCCTGTCATTTGCTCATGCTGTTCCCAGCCAGGGGTGCTCTCTTCCTCCAGTCCTGGGCTTGACGCAGACACATCCATAGTCGGCTTCGGATGCTCCGTGCACCTCCAGGTGGGACTACCTGTTCTGTAATGCAGCCCAGCTCGGGGTGAGACTTGCTGCTCCACGAGACAGGCGCATATCTCAGAGCTCTTCACCTCTTCCACCACTGTTCGCTCAGCTTCTTGAGTGGTACGGAGCCCTCGGAAAAGAGCTACTGACTGATAGACCACTGTTCCTATAATCCACGAACCATCAGCCCAGCATCTGGTTTGGCTCACTTGTGTCATTAAGAAATAGCCGGTTTGTAACCAAGATTCCCCCTCCCCCGACACCAAATTTCTTGCTAGCCTCCCCTCCCCAAAGTTAGAGTAAAGCACATAAACCTCCCAATGTATTTGGCCTGAAATTGTGAGACATCTAAATCTTATTGTACATGAAAATGTATGCCAACATTAGGTAAGCCTAATAATTAAAGTTTAAGATACTTTAGATATTGAAAAGTGGTTGGATGTACCATGTGGTCAGTGTGAAGGGGACCCATTTGGCTCTTTGTGTGTTGGCTCGAGGAAAGGATTTTGGGGACATTGCTTCCACCGTTGTCCTCCTGCCGCCCATCCTTCTCATGGCAGACACAGCCGTATTTCTCCGATGGAAATCCAGCCTTGTCTTCCTCTGCTGCAACCTGCCAATGGCTTCTCCGTTGCACCTGAACACAATCCTGTCCCTTTCCTGACTCACAAGACCTGTCGCCCAATCGCACCCCCCACCATTGCTCCACTTGCCCACCATCCCCAACTTCCTGCCTTCTTTATACTTTTCCAGGGTCTTTGCATTTACGGTTTCCCACCCAAACACGCTGCCCTGGACCTTTTTCCTGGCAGGTTCCTTATGATCATTTTCACACATTCATTCTCAATCAGGGTTTTCTTACGACCAAAAGGATTTTTGAGAATTGCTATATGAGGTTAGCGAAGTAGGTGTTACTCATAAGGTTGAACTACTAATTTTATTTTACCTTTATCAGGCAAATTCTCTTAAGTGTCTAATTACATATAATAATGTGAAAGTAAAATTATAAAGTTAAGGTACAGTGTTACTACCTCAAAACTTTACTGAAAACATAGGAAAGTATATAATGTATAATACAACACAATGACTTGTTAAACATTAAATTTTCCTTCAAACTACTTCCGTTGGCCAATTTATAAAAATATTATTTTCTCTCTCCACAAAAAAATATTGCATCAATACTTTCTTTTAAAACAAAACTGAACACATCAGTCCTAGGTTTATTTTCTGTTGTATTTCACTACATTAGCTTATCTATCCTAACCATAGTATATAAATAACAGATCATCTTAGTTTCCTGGTAAAGATGCAAAAGTATAAAAAACAGCATTTAAAAAAAATCCAGTCTTGCCTGTATTGGAATCAATCAAGTATGATCTATTGTCCATAATATTAATCTGAGAAACAATATTTTAGGGACAAAGTTTTATGTGTATAAGTACATATTTATCCAGACATGGACCATCCAGTGATCCTTAATAAATGATGACTAACTTAAACATTAGAGAACTATTATATAATAATACCACAGGGATTGATAGGTTGGGTCCCACTGACCTAAAAATTACTCAAAATATTAAATGTGTTTAAAAAGAATAATGAGCTGAAACCGTTTGGCTCAGTGGATAGAGCATCAGCCTGCAGACTGAAAGGACCTAGGTTTGATTCCGGTCAAGGGCATGTACCTTGGTTGCCAGCACATTCCCAGTGTGGGGTGTGCAAGAGGCAGCTGATGGATGTGTTTCCCTCTCATCGATGTTTCCAAGTCTCTGTCCCTCTCCCTTCCTCTCTGTAAAAAAATCAATAAAATATATATTTTTAATAAATAAAAAAATAAAAAAAAGAATAATGAAACACTCCCCTCTCGATGAAGGCATGGGCATTGTGCTTCCTGCTACAGAGATTGTTTTAAAGATGTCAACGCCTATCCTGTCAGGATCCTGCAACAATTCATTTGCAGTTTAACGGCACAGTCAAGTCAGCCATTACCATTTATTGCCAATTGGAAAGGGGAAGAACGGGGAGCTTCGTGTCTGGGGAGGGATTCTGTAACCTGGCACATTTGCTGGTTCTCAAATTAAACGGCTTTTCTGAATGAGCTCCTCTGGAGTGTGTGGTTGCCCAATGTTCTTCTGACTAATGCGGATGCCCTGCGGCCCTGGCTCGCCGAGTGGCTCCATTCACGGGCAGCAGATGATGCGTGAGGAAGCTCTAATGCTCTTAGGAGGAAGTGAGCTGGGAAGAGCCACGCTGTACCGGAGGGGTTTTGATAAGACTTCCATCAGGGCTACATATTGGAGACACTGATTTGAAATAAATTGTGACTGATGATCAGCACATGATGATTTCCATAATCATTATGCTGCCCGTAATTCATCAAGGTAATGATGTTTGTGTGGGGGACTGAAGAACATGCCCTGGTTTTCAAAGCTCCTATTGGGAACCGGCCAGTTGTGGGATCCTCTGGGTGGTAAAGCCATTCGTGGCATGGCTAAAGGCGAAGAATACCTTTTCACAGTCCTGCCAGGTGGGGCATAAAATTATTTGACCAAACCTTCCATAGCACAAAGGGAGAGATCTCACACTTACAGCATCATAATATATATATTAATCCTCACCCAAGGATCTTTTCCCATTGATTTTTAGAAAGAGTGGAAGAGAGAGGGAAAGACAGAGAGAAATATCGATGTGAGAGAAACACGTCAATTGGTTGCCTCTTGCAGGAGCCCCCACGAGGACCAGGGGAAGGGAGGAGCAACCGAGGTTCATGCCCTTGACCTGAATCAATCCAGACCCTTCAGTCCGCAGGCTGACACTCTATCCATTTCACCAAATTGACTAGGGCAGCGGTCGGCGAACTCATTAGTCCACAGAGCCAAATATCAACAGCACAACAATTGAAATTTCTTTTGAGAGCCACATTTTTAAAACTTAAACTTCTAACACCACTTCTTCCAAACAGACTTGCCCAGGCCGTGGTATTTTGTGGAAGAGCCACACTCAAGGGGCCAAGGAGCCATATGTGGCTCGCGAGCCGCAGTTTGCTAGCCTCTGGCTAAGGCCAAAAAAAAAAAGTGAATGAAGTGTTTTCACAATCCTGCCAGGTGTGTAACACAATTCTTTCCCCAAACCTCCAGCTGCAGGAAGGGAGAGGTCTCATGCTCATAGCATGTTAATTAAACCTCCCTCATCAAGGCAGTCCAGTGTAGTCTGCCAACACATTGGAGAGAGATGCTGCAGCACAGTGGGCAGAGCGGTCAGCCGAGGAACCTCCTCCAGCCCCTGGACCACTTTCCCCAGGACTGCCCCTCCCTGTCAGACTCGGGACATGTGCAGGAGCACGGCGCTCAGCATGCTCGCCCCCTGGCACCCCGTGTCCTGCACTTACTCCTGGTAGACACAAGCCTGACACCTTCCTTCCTTCCTGAGTCAGAAAACACGCTAATGGCATCAAACTCCCAACGTTCCTCCCCACGAGTGAAAGTGAGCCCATGGCGGGGGATGCACCCAGCAGCCAACACCTAACAGGTGTGCCCTGAGATGGTCTTCATGAAACCAACTATGATGAGATGGCGAACGAGCTGGAATCCCTTATGGTTTTTTTCTGGGACATGGTTTAAATACGTACAACCTGGTGCAGTTTCAAGTATTTCACAAATAATTCTAGTTCGGCATCTTAGAATTTTAACTGCGCTAATGTAAAGCGGTATACTATTTTTAAAAAAAAATTAGAAAAATAATTTTTTTATTAGAGTAATAGGGAGATTGCTAAGAAAAATGCTGTACCTGTCACTTTTGACCAGTTTGATGTTAAAATGTACGAAAGAGAACATATAACGAATACACTGAAAAAGCCTCGGTTCGCTGTGATTATAGAGAGCAGGCAAGCGGCTCTGGGGGCAGGAGGGTGGGTGGGGGACTGACCCAAAGTGGAGAGAGAGAGAGAGAGAGAGAGAGAGAGAGAGAGAGAGAGAGAGAGAGAGAGAGAGGAGAGAGAAAGAGAGAGGAGAGAGAGAGAGAGGAGGAAGAGAGAGAGAGAGAGAGAGAGAGAGAGAGAAGAGAGGAGAGAAAGAGAGAGAGAGAGAGAGAGAGAGAGAGAGAGAGAGAGAGAGAGAGAGAGAGAGAAAGAGACCTCATGGGCATGGACAATAGTGTGGTGATTGCAGTGGTAGAGGGGATGGGGTGGAGGCGGTAGAAGGCATAGAGTGGATAAAAGGTGATGAGAAAAATTAAATTAAAGAAAAAAAACATATAGGGAGAATATATTGAGTCATGTAAATTATATTTTTTAGTACAGTAACATGGTCTGTAGATTTGTAAGCATGATAACTTTTAACAATCTTTCAAATACCAAGCATTACTAGAATATAGAAAGAGGGATTTTTATTAAACTTTGAAAACAAGTTTTGAGAAATATAAGCTTCCTATATAGTTTTTTTTTCAAACAAATGTCATTTGAAAATATTTTAAATGTCACTTGAAAAAAGTAAATACCAAAATTTATTTCTAGACACATTTGATACTAAATGGTATCAAGTTCCCATTAAAACCATATAGGATGATTTATTCTGTGCTATTACAACTTTATCTCTTGTTAATCAAGCCATATTAAGTGAAAAGTAGAGGTAAAGCTGTGGGGAACGAATGTTTAACTTTTACTTACATGAAACAAGGGAGAAGCAAGAAAAAAAGGAGAGGACCAGGAAGAGAATGGAAAGCCGTAACAATAAAAATAAATGTGAAAAGGCATCACGGAGGAAGAAATGACAAAGTAATAAACTGGGAAAATATAGAAAGGAGAACGGGGAGAGGGAGAACAGGAGGGACAGAGTGAGGGAGGAAGAAGGCAGAAGAAAAAGGCAAGAAAGGGGAATGAAACTAAAGAGTATGCATTGTGCCCTAGCTGGTGTAGCTCAGTGGAGAGAGCGTCGGCCTGCAGACTCAAGGGTCCCAGGTTCGATTCTGGTCAAGGGCATGTGCCTTGGTTGTGGGCACATACCCAGTGGGAGATGTGCTGGAGGTAGCTGATAGATATTTCTAACTCTCTACCCCTCTTCCTTCCTCTCTTTAGAATAAAAAAAATTATATATATATATATATATATATATATATATATATATATATATATATATATATTAAAGAGTGTGCTTTGCATTGCACTCCTGAAATGGTGAGAGGAGGTGGGGGGGGGGGGCAGATACTTATAACCCCCAAATGCAGACAAGCCCAAAGCATGCCTTGCCCATCCACCTTCCCCTTACAGAGAAGCAGCAAGTATTTCATTGTTCCTCGCAAGTCAAGGCAAGACTAGAGAGATTCCCTCTGTGTCTGTCAACAGATCATAATGAGCGCGTCAGACTTTTCAGAGATAATTCAGAAACATTCCAACAATGCCTGCGGAACGTCACCCAGAGGGACTCCGCACACCTCAGCGTGAAGGGTGACACTGTCTTCCATTAGCTTGCCTTGGCTTTGACTTTTTAAGTGGCTTTTGAAAACATTTTTGAACGTTTAAACACATTAAAGAAACACTAGACTGCTTTTGAGTGTGTGAGTGTATACAGTACATTTTTTCCCCCTGCAGCATAATTCAAGTCTAATTAATGATTTTCTCCAGAGACTTTTTTAAAAAGACAACTATTGTGACAACAATAGAGAAACGACTTCTCTCGTCACCTCTGAAAATATTGCAGGGGCAAGGGTGCAGTTTTGTGAAAGCCTCAATACATCTTTTTTAAAAAAAAAAAATATATATATATATATATTATTGATTTTTCACAGAGAGGAAGGGAGAGAGATAGAGAGTTAGAAACATCGATGAGAGAGAAACATCGATCAGCTGCCTCCTGCACACCTCTTACTGGGGATGTGCCTGCAGCCAAGGTACATGCCCTTGACCAGAATCGAGCCTGGGACCTTTCAGTCCGCAGGCCGACGCTCTAGCCACTGAGCCACACCGGTTCCGGGTGGACACCTCTTTACTAGCTACGACCCTGCAATTTGCAACAGGAGCGAACAGTCTCACTGAGGTGCTTGTGAACATGCACCTCTTTCTCAGGACAGGAACATGTTTCTTTATCACTGAAAACAAGACACAGATTTTTAACTAATTCTATTGATTTCTTTTCCATGTATGAATTAGGGGAATTATGTTCCCCTTTTAGTTGTAACACTCAAATATTAGGCGTTTATTTTTATTTTTTGGTTTGTCTTAATGCAGATTTAATTACCTAGAAAACCTTTCCGCCCCATCACTGAAGCTCAGATGTGGATGCTTGGTGGGTCTGCCTACGAGTGAACTGTAAATTTTAATGCCAAGTGGCTCTTTTCTGCTTAGTCATCTGGGGCTCAGGAAAACAATGGGTGCGTGGGCTGTGCTATAAGTTCAAGGCGGCTGACTCATTCCTCAGGACCAGGAATCTGAAGTTCTCCTCCCAGAGGAGTGTTAGCCACTCCCACAAGCCCCAGCAGCAGACTGTGCTGGCTCCCAGCATCCCTGCATCCACGAAGTCCCAGCTCCCGCTGCTATCCAGGTCTCCATGTTCTGCACTGGAAGACAGGCCCCTTGAGATTCCAATCACCATTCAACGCATCTCCGTTGTCTGCTGGGAATATAGTCTAATGTCTCTCGACGTTTTCCTCCTTAAAGAGACTTACTCTTTTGGATTTGGGTAATTCCAATATTTACTGGATTATTTCTCCCTATTGTCTCCAAGAATCCTGGTAATGATGAATCTATAAAGCTTTGATCTTTGCTCTGCTAGGAGTACCAGCCGAAGACTGTTGGGACGGATTGATGATTGACATGTGACATGGTGAAACACCCACCTTTTCATTTATGCACAGCATTGCGCTGGCAGGTAGAGCATTATTTTTGGACTAGAGGCCCGGTGCATGAAATTCATGCACTCGGGAGGGTGTTCCTCAGCCCAGCCTGCACCCACTCCAATCTGGGATCCCTCAGGGGGTGTCCAACTGCAGGTTTAGAAATCAGATTCTAACCCTGCAGTCAGGCATCCCTCTCACAATCCGGGACTGCTGGCTCCTAACCACTCGCCTGCTTCCCTGATTGTTTCCTAACTGCTTCTTTGTCAGCCTGATTGACACCTAACTGCTCCTTTGCTGGCCTGATTTCCCCCAGCTACCTCCCCTGCTGACCTGATTGCCCCTAACTACCCTCCCCTGCTGGCCTGATCAACCCCAGGCTTTTATTAGTATAGATAAACAATAAGTGAGTTATACATGGAGTACACACTACTCTTCAATTTGTACCGGATGAGGCAGTCCCTGAAAGTACTAATGTGATATTTTCTATAAAATCTCATGTATGTTGTGTATCATTGGATTTTAAAAACTTCATTTGAATCTACTAGTACTTGTGGTTTCATCACCAACAACCAAAGCTTAGATCAAGCTTTCTCAGGTCTCTGCTTTCTTATTTGTACAATAAGAGACACTGGAAGGCCTGTGAATCTTCCAGCTTAACTGCTGCACTGGTGCGTGGACTTAAGGCCTCCTAGGAAGACGCTATGGACACTGGGAACTTTTGTTCTTTCGTGATTCACTTCCATTTTAAGGTGAAATTCTAAACCCCATGATTCCTAAAAATAAGAATATATTGACATGTCTGTTGGCAGCAGAGGAGATAAATTGCCGTTTTAAAGCATTTATATATTCTGCATAGTTTTATGTACCCAAGTAGCAACAGTGCTTGAAAAATGACTAAAGCAACTAAGACCTGCTTCAAATAACATTTATTTTATAAATGAGAACTGACAGTGTGAATTTTTTGTATTTAAAGTCATAAAAAGAAAGTGTCTCCAATTACACATACTGTACACTGGAAGAGAACTTTCTAGCTCAAATATTTTATTCCAATGTAAGTTTCTTTCCATTTATTTTTGAATATTTTTTGAAAGAAATCCTATATTGTTCTCTAATTTTATTGTTTACTAGAGTCCTGGTGCACAAAATATCATGCACTCAGGGGTGTCCCTTAGCCCAGTCCAATCCTCTCATAGCTCAGGACCCCTCAAGAAATGTCTACTCGCTGGCTTAGGCCTACTCCCTGCGGAATTGGGCCTAAGCCAGCAGCCAGATATCTCTGGCAGCCCAGAAGCCCTCGGGGGATGTCCAATTGATGGCTTTTTGGTGGAGCTGGCCTAAGCCAGCAGTCAGACAACCTTAGCACTGCTGAGGAAGCGGGAGAGGCTCCCATCACTGCCGCTGCGATCACAGCTGTCAGCCTGGCTTCTGGCTGAGCAGAGTGCCTGCTGTGGGAGTGCACTGACCACTAGGGGGAAGACAGCATCTGCCCCCTGGTGGTCAGTGTGCATCACAGAGACCAGTCGTTCCACCATTAGGGTCAATTTGCATATTACCCTTTTATGATATAGAATTCCTCACAATTATATGTATATATATTATGGTAAGAAGAATTGACATAAGACCTACCCTCTTAACTAATTTATAAGCACTAAGTACAGCATTGCCAACTATAGGCACCATGTTGCACAGTAAATCGCTGGAAATTCTTCATCTTTTTAACCTGAAAATTGGTGCCCATTGATTACAGACTCTTCACTGCCCTTCCCCAGTCCCAGGCAGCCACCATTCTTTTCACTGAGTCTATGAATTTGACTATTTTAGATACTATATATAAGTGGGATCATGTAGTATTGGTTTTCCTGTGACTGGCTGAACTAATATTAATGTACATAATTCCTTTACGATTATCTATGTTATCACATAGTGCAGAATTTCTAGGCTCTAATTTTTAAGATTGAAAAGTTTATAGTACTGCTAATATTATATATGTATGTGTGTGCACATAGTGTATATATTTAGTATCAAAATATATATCTTATTCATATATTATATATGGTATTATCAGTATATCTATAAATGTATTCACATTGTATTTACATATATTTGTTGTTAATTATCACCCAACGATATATTTTTGCATTGAGTTTTAGAGAAAGTAGAAGGGAGGGAGGAAGGGGGAGAGAGAGAAACATGAATATAATAGAGACACATTGGTTGGTTACTTCCCCCAGGCACCCCAATCAGGCCCAGCAATTAAACCTGCCATCCAGGCACATACTCTTGACTGAGAATTGAACCCTCAACGCTTTGGTGTGCTGACCAATGCCATAACCACTGAGCAATATGGACCATGGCTACATAAATTTCTATATAATGTATAGAATATATTAATATACATGTTTTAGTAAACACTAAGAGTAATTTCACACAATGTAGGAAGAGAAGATAAAAAGTAAATGCAAAGGATTTGGTTATTAAATGGATTTAGCTTATATATATATCTCCTATAAGCCAATTACTAGGGTAGAGTTGGGGACAGATTGAAGGAAAAAAATGCAAATTATATGCACTCAAACTTACCCGCTAACCTTTCATTGGATTATGGCACACTGTCTATTTCTGCTTAAAAGGAGATATTGCACCTCAATAGCAAGGCAGATTTCCTCTTTTCTAAAGGTAACCAGTAAAAACTACCTTAGTGCTAAAGGCTAAGGTATGTAAAGCTGTGAACTCCCTAATTCGCTTGTATTCCCTGGTATAATGCCTTCCATATGGACAGGATTTTCAGAGCTAAAACCCATCCATATGGGAATTCTGCAGCCAGGAATTGCTCCAGATGCAGCATTCTGCTTTCAGCCACAGTATTCTGAGGGCTGCACTGTCTCCCGCGGGTGGCAAGGACAAGACCACCCTCCACTGCTGCACCTTGGACACTGGACCTTGGGGCCAGAGGCAGCTCCTCTTTTTGCCACAGAGAACAAAACTTATTTTTGGTTTTTGGTCAATTTGCTCAATGTAGCGACTATTCATAGAGGATTGCTTTCTGAGCCTACCGTTCACCTGTTCTGTGCCTCACTGTATTTGTGCTCTACACTGTACTGTTTGTTAACGTGTCCATGTCCCACACACTTGGAGGCACAGGTGCTGGCTGTCATATCACAGATTCCTGGGCTCCTGTGTGGGATTTCTTTTTATTCTGTCCCCACATCCGGGACAGACTCTAACACACAGTGCTCAGCCCATATATATTTGTCCAGAGAATGAATGAATAAATCCTAAAGACTGAGAACCATGACTCTATACTAAAGAGAAAACCAAGAGCTAATACAATCCCAAGCACAGCATACTGCCTTTATGAATCATCTTTAAAAATTTGGACCAACGTAATTCAAAGGAAATGTTTACAAAATTTTGAGTCTATGAGAAAATTAGACTCAACTATTCTGCCCTGCAGACAGTCTAACAAAGACATAGTCTATTCAAACAATCTAGACATTTTCTCTGCTAGCACCCCCACAGAGAAGTTCAAATCCTTAGCAATCCTATCTCATAAGAGGGTAATATGCAAATTAACCATCACTCCATCACAAAGATGGTGGTGGCTATAACCACAAGAGGGTAGCGCCCAGTACTCTCAGCCCTGCAGAGTCTCGAGTCCTGGAGGGGTGGCTGCTGAGAGCAGGTAACATGAGCAGCCTGGTGGAATGCTTGCTTCCTCGCCGTGGCAATGAGGCAAGCGTTCCCTGCCTGCTGCCAAGGGCCTCTGGCCAGGCCAGGGCATGGAGCACTTGTGTCATCCCCCCGGTGACGAGGCAAGCGTTCTGTGTCCAGTCACAGATGGCCTCTGGCCAGGCTGGGGTGCAGATGGGCCTCTGGGCCGCAGAGTGCCTCTGGGCAGCGGGCACGGAATGGCCAGGCCCATAGAGAGCTATTTGCACACAGATTCGTGCACAGGGCTGCTAGTATTTCACAATTTCCCAAAGCTAGATTTAAGGAAAGGTAACATAGCATGTAAAGGTTTCAGAATATTTGGATTATATTTACTTTTTATTAGTTATATTTTTCCATAGATTTTTAGAGAGAATGGAAGGGAGGGGGAGAGACAGAGAGAGAGAGAGAGAGAAACATCAATGTGGGAGAGACACAGTGGTTGCCTTCTACACTTGCCCCAACCAGGACCCCGGGATATGAGGCTACAATTGAGGGACAGAGCCTGAGACCCTTTAGTCCAGGGGCCAACGCTTTATCCATTGAGCCAATCTGGCTAGGACATACCTTTTATTATTTATAGATAGACTCCAAACAACTCAGGAATTTTGGACAAATCTAGTTCTAACACTTTATAATTATCCACAGAAAACCATCCAGTCAGGGAAACAGTAAGAATAGCAGAGAAGATAACTTGAAATACAGTAAAAAAAAATGTGGGAAAAATGACTTTACATGTTAAAAGTGAACAACCCAGTGGAGAAAGAGAGCATGCATGTGAGATAGGATTTATTAGGATTATTTTTTTGGGGGGGTGGGGGCAAGGACAGAAAACCTTAGAATAAACAGGAATAACCTGATCCTGAATGTTTGTTAACAGAAGATGAGACCTGCCATGTGCCAGTAAGACAGAACAAGGAGCCCGAGCCACTGTGCAGTCCTTCCCTGAGTGGAGAAGACTTGCTCTCTCCCATCTGAATAGGCATCAAGAAGCAGGTGACATCGGTAGTAATGGTTAATATCTCTCTGTAGTCAACTCACGGAATGGTTTATCATTAGTGTGGGACCAACTGCCTTTCTTGCTGTCACAAGTCCTGTTCTTCAAGAAAGATATTAATAAATTTATGAATCAAGACAGGTCTTACTAACCATTTTGTCCTAAGACCAAGGCAGGTACATACCTGAACCCACGCAGGCACTGGAGAGAGAAGAATGGCAAGGTCGGTGTGCTCAAACATTTACTTCTATGTTGAAACTTTACATGCATATTTAATTATGTATATGTAAGAGATATAGGATGTTTCCTTCTCCAATCACTAACATTTTAGACTGAAATATAGAGACTTATCTAGCAGATTTTACATTCCAACATTGGAAACAAGCACTACAGTAAGTAATAAGTAAACATAAAAATATTAGATGTATATATTATATGGATTTCCTGGCTAATGGCAAAATTTGGATCAAATTATTTCATTCTCCTTACAAAAATGTAAGACTTCAAATTGAAATTATATATTTTATTTCTTTATAGTTTTAATATAGCCACTCAAATATTCATGTTAAAATAATTAAAATGTATGCATACCCCAGAATATTCCCAAGTCTTGAAAAGAGAAGAATAGGATAATTTTTTTTAGGAAATAAGTTCCAAAACAAACTCAGTGCAGTAGCATATTTAATTGACTCACTCTTTAATCATTCAAATTTATAAACAATGTAGAAGACTTATTGATCCCTAATACTTAAATATCACATTGAATGAATAACAAATGATATAAAGTATGCAAAATAATAGCACATTAGCCTAACTAACACTAATAAATTGCAAAGCTTAGCATGAAATTGAAAATCGCTAATGGAACACTGTGCAGGCTGTGCATGCAACAAGCAGGCTCATACATAATTGAGGAGCACAGCTGCCAGCAGCAGGCTCAGGAAGCACCATGTAAATGTGTCTTTATGGACAGACTGGATTGATCTGGGAAGTGGTTCCTGAGGAGATCCCACTTACCTCGAAGAGCATCTTGGGAGATTTTCATCATTTCCCATCTGTACCTGAAACTCAAACCCTTAAGATAACCTGAATTCCTTATACCAAGTTTTATATATATATATATATATATATATATATTGAACAAAATAGAATTAATTTTAAAATCACTTGTAACAATGATCATTTGACCTAGGGTTTTCTCCTATGGCATATTCCCAACTTGATATTCAAGTTCTATGCCCACTGATTTAAAAAATAATCATCTCCTTTATTCTGCAGATATCATCTAATGTTATGAACTCTAAAACTATGCCTAAAAGACTCCAGTTCTTACTAGACTGGAGCCTCACCCTTGACAAGATTCAATATCACACAGAAATTAGTATATGACAGAGGCTAACTCAGACCCCTTCTCTGGGAAATGAGTTATTGAATATATTAGAAGGTACTTGTAGGACTATGTTTTAACCGTAAGTTGGTCCCCAGGCATGGAGATGGATGATAACATTATTAAGTAAAGCTCTAGTGTTTTCCACTTTCATTTTTACCTTAATATCACCTCTAAATTTAATTGGTATTTCAAAAGAGAGTATAGTTTGAATTTGAACATTTCATATCTAAAGGTGAGTGTAAGGATGAGAGTTTGAAGGTGATATGAAGTTGTCAAAAGTCATAAAGCTGCTACTAATTTCAAGATAAAAATAAATTGCAGTACTGAAGGAAAAGCTTAGCTAATACAACAGGGAATATAATAAGTTCACCTAATATAGTCCCTAGAAGTGCAGAGAAGATTTTAGTTAAAGGAACTCAGAAAAGACGGCATCTGTGTGTAACAGAACACTCTAGGGAAGTAGAGTGAGTAAAAATAGAGTTTTGTCCTTTAATCATTGCTATCCTCAATGGTTCATTTAGAGCTTTCTCCTGGATTATGAACCTGTAGGCTCACTTATGAATTAGGAAAGATCCAAGTGGTATTTCATGTCCATCCTCATATTGTTTATGATACATTAGTGATCAGTAACGTCAGCACAAACAACTCTGATGTTAACATTTCTTCAACAAAAAATAGATTTTACGCATACTCAGTATCACGCTACTTCACCTTACAGATGTCTGAACTTGATCTATTGTACAATTGTGATTATCGTCAGGTGAGTATGAAAAATATATACTATTGATTTCAGAGAGGAAGAGAGAGGGAAAGAGAGATAGAAACATCAACGATGAGATAGAATCGTTGGTCAGCTGCCTCCTGCACTCCCCAAATGGGATCAAGCCCACAATCCCGGCAGGTGGCCTGATTGTAAACCTTAATATCTGGGTTCATAGGTCAAGGGTCAATCACTGAGTCATACCAGCCGGGCTTACCATATTAAACTAATTGGCCCAGAATGAAATGCTCAGTCATACAACACCTGCTTCATGCATATAATTTTGCTACTACTGAACAAAAACTAGTAAATAGATTAGTCAAAAGGGGGCTGCTGAGAGATACTTGTGATGTGCTATAAATATTGAGTTTTAAGAGATTATTATAAAGCTCATGTTTATGGAGAATTAGTAATGTGCTTAAGTCATACTGAGCAAAAAGCTTATAAAAATAAAACAAGAGAGTGAGTTAAACAGACTAGTATGGAATCGGATGCTTAAATAAAATAGAAGTTTAAGATATAAAATAAAAAACTGCCATGATAAAAATATAACACCGACAATAAAGAGGTAAAAGTAAGTTGTTGCATTCTTGATTTTTATAGATGATGAAATAAAAATAATGTTTAAAATTCCATTGTTTTTCTATTCTAGAAGATCATAGATGATCCTACAGAGCTTCTTAGCTATGACTTATTTTTATAATTTAAATTATTACATTTGATTAGGCTTTTCATTTATGTAGTAACCTTTTTTATAAGTAGATCATGTTTTTTAATGTTGCTTGTAATCAACAGTTTCCAACTAAGAACATTTTTATAAATAGAAATTAGTAAACTTAGTTGAGATGAGGAAGACAAAGAAAAATCCATATATAGCACTAAATTTATATTTAATATATTGAAAATCAAGGTTACTTTATCTATATCTATCCTCTTTGAGTTAATTTTGATCCTTAAATCATAAGCTCAGGTAGTCTTATGCTAACATTCAATGGGTCTTATTTTTCTAGATATCAATTTTTGGATATCTATGTATAGAGTGGTACATATATTTAATAGATACATTGTTAGAATTTTTTGGCTTTTAAAAGAAAGAAGTCTTCCCAAGTCAATTTTATAATTTATTTTCTCTATATACAAAATAAATGGAAGAGGAAATGTCAGGATTATAACATTATTGCTTTTAATAGCATTTAATAACTCCATTTCAAAGGAGGTAGTATTAAGAATATGTAAAGATACAAAAATATAAAAGAATCAAAATGCTAGAAAAATACTATAAAGAATAGAAAGCATGTAAGTGCTAGTTCATTAAAAATGTATGAACCAATTCCTGTATTTCTTAACCTTTATCATGCGATTATCAGACTTCATGATATATGGGAACAGACAGCACTACTTATTTAAAAATGGAGAAATAATGGGCATTACTAAATGGATTCTGATTCAGAAAGTATTTGGATTATGCCGGAAATATGCATTCCTTAATTGCCTTACCAAGATTCTCTAATTAGAGCTAACTCTTGGATACACTTTGAGAAAGGTAATTTCAAAATGTGAATATTTATAGTCAAAGAAGAGGTATTGCGAATTGTTGCCACTGACGTTTAACTTGTCTTTAAGATATATAATATTTTTTATCTTTAGTAGGAAAAAGGAGAGGCTCTCTATATAAGATGTAACGTGTAGACAGCGCCTGGAAAGGCACATGGGCATTATTTAATTACCAGGGGCCCGGTGCATGAAATTCGTGCACTGGGGGTGGGTAGTCCCTCAGCCCCACCTGCCCCCTCCCCCTCTACTGGGAGCCCTCAGGGGATGTCCAACTGATGGCTCACCCCCATTGCCCTGCTCAGCTCAGCCCCGGCTGCCTGTGATCACCCGGCTCTGGCCACCACTACCGCTGCTGCTGCTGCCACCACTTCCCCTCACAGCGCCCGGAGGCTGGGCTCTTGCCACCACCACCATTTCATCTCCATTTCTGGGGCCAGTGCTTGCGCCACTTGGCCCTGCCCCCGCTCCTGATTGGCTGGTAGCATAGCCAATCAGGAGTGAGGGTATGGTCAAATTTGCATGTTTCTCTTTTATTATATAGGATTGTCAGCTGAACCCAAGGCCACAGGCAAAGCCACGCCCTGGGAACACGCTTTGCCAAAAGGGCAAGGGTGTTGTCAGTTTGACTTCATTTCAGCCCTGGGTGTGGGGAAGTGGTTTTGATATCTAAATCCAGCCTAGCCACAGGAATGCTCAGGGCCTACTCAAGAATGCAGATAATCTCCTTCTGTTTTGACCTTTTGGTGAAACTTCCTGGTATTTGGGATATAACCTAAACTTGTTGGATTGGCACTGGGTCCCTGTCTCTCCATCAGAAGAGGACAGTGGTCCCACTGGTCCCAGCTTTTTCCTTCTATCTCTGTGTCTTGTCTCTTTTATTTCTCAATCCCCATCACCCCTACTCAGGAACTGGACCCTCTCTCTAGTTGCGCAGGATACCGAAAGAAAGAAATACCTACAGCAATGTGTTGACTAGTATAAGGAATTGTAGAAACAAAGCTACTCAACTAAAAATACATGTTCTTAGCTCTCACATAAACATATGCATGCACTATTAGAAGACTCTCTTCCAATGCTAGTCTTATTTACAGGCTTTCCAAATTTAGAATGGGAACTGATTGAACTAGAATTTCCATTAAACTAAAAATTATTGCTATTGTCTGAAACCACATGGGTTCTTAAAAGTTTTTAAAATATAAAAGTAGGAGCCCTGGCAGGTGTGGCTAATTTGGTGGGGCATCACCCTATGCACCACCTACAGGTTACTAGTTCTACTCCCTGTCAGGGCACATGCTCAGGATGGATGCGGGCTTGACCCCCCGCCCATGAGGGGGCTTGAAGGAGGCAGCCAATCATATGTATCTCCTACATCCATGTTTCTCTCTCTTTCCCTCTTTCTTCCTCTCACTTTAGACAAATAAAATAATGTTGGTTGGATTGTAAATGGGTGCAGCCACCTTGGCAAACAGTATGGAGCTTCCTCCAAAAATTAAAATAGAGCTGCCACACAACTGGACAATTCCACTTCTGAATCTTTATCTAAAGAAAACAAAAGCACTATGTTCATTGCAACATTATTTATAAATAGAGGCCCAATGCATGAAATTCATGCAAGGGGCTTGGCCCTCACTGCCACAGTGACTTGCCTTGGCCCTTGTAGCCCCAGCTTCATCCGGAAGGTCACCTGGAAGGACATCCAGAAGGACATCTGGAAGGTTATTTGGCTGTCCGGTCGAATTAGCATGTTATGCTTTTATTATTATAGATTGTCATGATGTGGAGGCAACCTAGGTGCCCATGGATAGCTGAATGGATAAAGAAGATGTAGCGCATATATACAAAGAAATATTACTCATCCATAAAAAGAAAGTAAAATTTTCATTTGTGACCCATGGATGGACCTAGAGTATATATGAAGTGAAATAAGTCAAACAGAGAAAGAGAAATACCATCTGATTTCACTTACATGTGGAAATCAAAAAAGCAAAACAAATGAATAAAATAGAAACAGACCCATAGATATAGAAAACAAACTGATAACTTGCAAAGAAGATGGGGTAGAGAGACAAAAAAAAGAAGAAGAAAAGACTATGATTGTGTTTTAGAAAAAAAAAAATCTCCAAATTTCAAGAATAGCCAAGAAACCTTGCAAAAGAAGGGGGCGGAGTCCTGGTTCTATCAGATACCATGAAGGCATTGTGACACAATAATATTCAGAAATAGAGCCATCTATAGATGAATAACATATATGGTAAGGTGGTATTGGGATTCAAAGAGGAAAGAGTTGAGTTTTCAAAAAATATTACTAGAAGTCATTCATACAGAAAAGGAAACTGGACACATCCCTCACCCCCAGCACACAGAGTTCAATTCCAGAATGAGGAGAGATGTATGTATGCCATATATTATTTAAAAATGGAAATGCCTGTGGTACATTGAAGTGGAGGCAGCAGATGGCTATCTAAAATAAAAGCAAAATATGCAAAACAACAGAATAACATAAACAGCAGAACAGTGGAACAACCATTCAGAGGACCACACTATGACACCCACTGGTGCCAGGCCAGCCAAAGCAAGTGTGAAGTTATTGGTCAGGGGCCGAGCCATCACCCCATGACCCTGTAGAGAGAGGCCCAGGCCACTGGCTGGGAGGGCAATCGATCAATCGGGAGGCTCCACAATGGCCCCAAAGAGGGAGGCCAGGCCACTGACCAGTGGGCTGCAGCAGGTAGACGTGGCCTCCCTCTGCTGGGGCGATTGATCACGGGGCTTATGGACTGTGAGAGAGTGCAGGCCGGGCTGAGGGACCACCACTCCTCCTCCTCCCAGTGCATGAATTTTGTGCACCAGGCCTCTAGTTATTATATCATTTTAAATATAAACAAGTATGTCAAGTCACCCAAGAAAATATGAGCATTATGATTAGAATTAGTGTTAGTCAGAGAATTCTTAAGGGGGAGGTGGGCATATATGTATGAAAATAGTAGATATCAAACATGCTTGTAACTATACTCCAAAAGATTCTGGGAAGATAACAATAAATGAGATCAGTTTTATCCTCAAGGAGTCCACCATCCCTATAATACTCCTGGGACTTAAATGGCTGTTTTTATCATCACTGCCATCCCACATCCCCACCATGTCCAGAGCTGTATAAAGGGAGGGAGTAAAATAATGTTACAAAGGTAAAAACAAAACAAAACAAAAAACCAACAACAAGGATTTGGGGTCACCTAGACTAGATCGCTGCAAATCTAACCTCCCACAGAACCCCTTTTGAAAAAATAAGTTTTGAATTTCTAATCAGACAATTAACCAAGTGTAATTATGGGCTACTGGATAAGATAACGTGTAGTATTTGTAACAATTACACACACATCCTTTTAATTATTTTAATTACATACTTTAATGGTCTTGCTACTGATAACTAGAAAACAGCAAGGCTTAGTAATCCTTCAAGCCTCATCACATTCTTCCTCAAGTAACTAGAGTATTAGATCACTAGATCTGTCCATTTTTTATGAATATACAATATACTCTCTTGAATTAAAGAAAAAATAATTATAATCCTCACCCAAGGATATGTTTACCCCAAATTATTTTTAGAAAGAGTGGAAGAGAGAAGGAAAGACAGAAACATCAATGTAAGAGCAACACATTGATTGGTTGCCTCCTGCATGCGCCCATCCAGGGCCATGACCTGCAACCGTGGTATGTGCCTTGATTGGAATTGAACCTGGTACCCTTCAGTCCACAGGCCAATGCTCTATCCACTGAACAAAACTGGCTAGGGCAAAGAAAACATTTTAAACTCACATTGAACAACCCAGAACCAATGACAGTGGTCGCCAACTCTGCCCATTAGTTAGTGATCTTTCTCTGATCACTTGAGCCTCATTATTCAGATAATTACTGTAATCATTATGACACTAATGACTATTGAAGTCTAAATGTGTGAAATTAATTCACTAACAAGTGTAAATATGTGTCCATGAAAGGACAGTACAAACCATGGAAAATGAAACTTTGTATTCTGTAAAATGAGAAATTAGTCCCACGATTAGAATATTGATGGGGTACAAGCACAAGCAGTGACTATGAGCACAATGGTAGAAAATTTAGTGGTAATTAATCCATATGGGAATGAATACCCAGAGCACATACAGCTCTTCCCCAGTGAGCTAAATTGGAAAAATCTAATTCAGTTTCTTGAGTCCATTGTAAATTAATTCCTAAAGGTGACCTCATAGTGGACACGTTGTCTGCATGGAAGGTGACCTGGCTGTGACAAGCCACCCCGTCTATTCTTACTGGCTTGCCGGTGCCCCCTTCTTGCTCCTCAGCAATTCAGTGCCTGTCCTCCTTGAAGCAGAATGCTCAGACTGAAAAGGACACATTAAAAAAAATGTTAAAGAACTTTCTATGCTGGTTTCTATTTGGTGGCAAATGTCCAGTTTAACTGTACCTCTTAGAATTGAAAAAAAATTGGCACTTTCACCTTAAAAGGAATAAGAAATCATTGTATGTAGAGCTTTAAGTTTAAAGGAATCCATTTCTCGACCGACTCCCGCCCGCCCCCCTCCCGCCAATCTGTCCTCACCCGGCCAGCTGAGGGATGGGCCCTGAGTCTCGGCCACAAGTATAACCACCTGCCTGACTCATCAGTCCCTCACAGAGCAGCCGGGCCAGGGACACCAGACAGGATGGCTCACAGGATGGCTGTGAGGCCACCCCTGCTCCCATGCCAAGGTTGAGGGCAGGAAATTGAGCTTGTCCTGGGGAGATGGGATCCCTCGTGCAGGTGCATGCCAGCTGGAGGCTGCTGTTAGCCAGTTGGCGCCTCCGAGTCCAGATACACACGTGCTGTGATTGGGAGCCTGCCTGCGACCTAGATCCCCTCCGTGGTGAGCACCCGGAGCTCTGGTGATTAGGCCCAGATTTAAGAGGCTCCGTGACTGACAGGACAGGGAACAATAGATTGGAAATAGCAGCCCAATACTTCACAGGTTTCGTGGAACGAGGTGGGCATCTCTCTTTACTCTAAAACAAACAAGCCTGGCATGGGGATATGCTCTGGAAAATGCCATCTGTCTAAGTTGGAGAAGGAAAGTTGGATTCAATAGGAAGTTGTCAAACAACCCCTATGAGTGAGGCGAGGGGGCAAATGTGATGAGCAGTGGAAGAGCCCTTCCGGCCTTTCTCCATTTGTTTTAGCAGATTTGTTTTCTCTTGGGAGTTCAGCTTTCAGCCCTGTGCAGACATGACTCTAATAGGCAGGTCTTTTCCTTAAACACCCAAAGCAGTCTTCAAGAAAAGACCCTGGACTTGAACATTCTGTAAGTTGGAGTTGCCTTAATTACTTACATTTTTATTTTTAAAAAATATTTTCATTGATTTCAGAACAGAAGGGGGAGGGAGAGAGAAAGAGAGAGAGAGAGATGATGATGATGATGATGATGATGATGATAGATTATCAGCTGCCTCCTATATACCTTCTACTGGGGACCAAGCCAAAACCCAAGCTTGTGCCCTGACTGGGAATCAAACCATGACCTCCTGGTTCTTAGGTCAACATTCAACCACTGAGAAATACTGGCTGGGCTAATTAGTTACATTTTTAAACCAAGATTTAGTAAGTTCTCAACCATGTGCTAGGTCCTGTTTTAGGAATCCAGCAGCTAAAGAAGAGAGGGGGACATTCCCGTGCTTTTGAGAAGCAAACAGCCTACAGAGGGAAGAGAGACGTGGCCACGCCATTCCAATCTCATTAAACACGCGGGTCAGTGCGGGTTGCTAAGAACGTCGCTGATTGTGTCAGGGAGAGTAAGACGAAATTTGAGAAAGGCGTGCATAGACATGGAAGACCAGCAGGGAGAGTGAAGAGAAAGGAGGGATGTACAAAAGCAGAGATTTTCATTCCAGGTAAAGGTGTGAATGTCTCAGGCTTGAATGCAAAGGAGAGGAGGGAGCTGGGAAAGTTGGTGCTGGATTTGACAGGTCTGGCATGCTTGGAGAGCTGATGAGACGTCATAAGCAGGGCAGTCACTTGGTCAGATGTTCTCTCTCTCTCTCTCTCTCTCTCTCTCTCTCTCTCTCTCAGAAAGATAATTTAGCATTTTTAGAATGGAGGCAGAATGCAGTCAGGAAGTCACCACAGCAGCACGGGTGAGCAATAAGAAGCGGACGCCCGAGCTAAAGCACTGGCTATGGGCATGAAAAGGACACAGGGACACTGAAGAAGGGATCCAGTAGCCTGAACAGATGAGTCTAGTCTTCAACTGAGGCAGGAGAGGCAGGGGAGATAGGGAGAAGCCACCTCTGATAATATGCTTATCAGCTTTCCCTAGAGCAGTAGTCGGCAAACTCATTAGTCAACAAAGCCAAATATCAACAGTACAACAATTGAAATTTCTTCATAGAGCTAAATTTTTTAAACTTAAACTTCTTCAAATGCCACTTCTTCAAAATAGACTTGCCCAGGTCGTGGCATTTTGTGGAAGAGTCACACTCAATGGGCCAAAGAGCCACATGTGGCTCTCGAGCTGCAGTCTGCCGACCAGGGCTCGAGAACATCATCCCTTTGATCAGAAAGTTTATTCCTATTCCAAACTGCGCACTGTTTTGATCTCATGAAGTCTTTTTTGAGTTCTCTGGACAGGTGGAAAGCCATCCCTCAGCATTCCCACAAAGACCTGTCGAATGCTCGAAGACATTGACTGCCCCTGTTTTTCTCTTGTCTAGACCAGTGGTCGGCAAACTAGGGCTTGCAAGCCACATGCGGCTCTTTGGCCCCATTGAGTGTGGCTCTTCCACAAAAGACCACATGTAGGCATGAGATTGGAACTTTGTGGCCCATATACAGAAGTTGGTTTTTGGTCTGGGGAAGTCTATTTTGAAAAAGTGGTATTAGAACACTGAAGGGGTCAAAGAGCTTTGGTTTGCTGACCACTTGTCTAGACTATTCAACCTAAATTCTTTCAAACCTAGAGTGTTTGATGGACTTTGTCTTGTTCTTTGCCTCTCTCTGTTTTTTGCTTATTCACTTTTATTTTTTAAATATCCAAACTAGCACTGACTGTCTCTCCCACTAGTTTTAAAAAGAGTCTTTCGTTTTTGGAGCACGAATTCTTGAGAAGATGTGATGTTTGAGTGAATGCTATGGACTTCCCATTTGTTCCTGGCTTCTCTTCAGACACTGGTCCTCCCCTTCAGACCCTTGTGCCTCCAGTAATGCCACCTGCTTCCCCAACCCCTCAGCTCGTCCCATAGGCTGTCTTCTTGATCTGGAAGTAGTCATATCCCAATGGCTGGTGGCTGCCTGGGGTCTAAGAACATGAGATTGCATTTTCTAGGGTCAGTTCTTTGAGACTCTGAGAAAAACGGCTGAAGCAAGTCCTCAGTGTTTCCATGCATGACACTTTACTGTCATGGAGGGGGACATGTAATGAATGTGAAGTCTAGACCTAGCCAGCCCACTGCCAGCTGAAAGGAGAGTTGGTTTATAGAGGTGGGGAGAATGGAGAGGATTACAGAAAGATGCACCCAGAGCTACCCATCTAATAGAACAGGGAAACCCCATCTTCACTTCTGTGTCGCCATTTTGGTGAGCCAATCTGTCTTCTTATGCTTCAGCTAGCTAGAGTTTGATAATCAGAAACAGTTAAAAGAAACGACACGCTGGCATTTTTATTATCATTCACACACGCTGATGTCAGATTTGCATATTTCTTAAAAAAGACCACGATGTAAGCCGCCTATTTCATTGTCTTGTGTTGCTTACAGATATATTTTAATCAGCCATGTACTCAGGGCTCTGGCACCCACGGTGGGTAACATAAACCAAGTAGAAAAGCTCTGGTCTTTACTCTGAGTTCATAATATCATCAGAAGACAGAAAGCACGGGTGACATGCTACGCACTTCGCAAACAGCATAGGACAGCTCTTGGCTGTTCAGAGATGGGAGAGGTCAGCGTGGTGGGACTGGCTCTGGAATGCTGGGTAGATTGGCCATTTGGGTACTGATGACACTCGGGTGAAGAGAGGAATAGGAACAAAGGCAGCTAGGACTTGTTGAGGCAGTTAGGACGTGTTCGGCGCACCATCTATCACCAGGGGAACATCAGAAATAAGCTTGAGGTCCTGAAAGCTAGGTAGAGAAGTTAAGTGCAGTAGAGAGGGAGTATGTATACAGAGGTGTGCAAAGTCTTCCTCCCATACAATGGCCAATTGTTTTCCATTGTTTCTCTGGATTTTCCATTCTGGGAGTGACCTGAGAGTAGCAGCAGGGTCTAAATCACCGGATAAACAGGTAAACGCTTATCTATGGCACGCAGGCTTCCTGTAGTGTGGGCAGTGGGTGTGCTGGATTAGCTAATTCCTTTTAGACTTAGTTTATCACTCCTGGTAAATAACTTCTCATCCACGGTGATATCATCTTCGTAGCCCCAATCTTATCCTTTGTGTAACCGATTAAATACTGGCTGGTTGCAGGGAAAGCGATGCTACTCGATAAGTTCAGCTGGCTTTGCAGAATCTGTTCTCCACAAGCTTTGCTATTCCTTTCCCACTGTCCTGTGCTTGACATGCCTGAAGCAGATTTTTATAACATTTTCCCAAGATTTTCCAAAATATAGAAATTAAGATCAGTGATCTTTGAGAAAAGACTGGGATATCTTATTTTAATTTTTTATAGTAAAGACAGACAATATTTCTTTCTATCTAGTCCTTTATAACTCTTAAAACTCATTTTTATTGGCACATTAGGCACATGTTAATCACACTGATAAGTGAACGCTTTGAAGGGTCAAAGAACTGATGGTAACAGTATTAAAAAATAAAGCATTTGGCTTTTCTCACTTTTGTAGCAGAAAATCAAACCGGAGTAATAAAAATTCTAGGACTATCAAACATAGACTTAATTAAGATGACACCTGCATATGACAATAGCATCTCTTAATTTTTGTAATTCTTAAACCTAAACTGGAAAAAAAAAAGTAGAGAATTTAATCAGAGATTCTTAAAATTTGTGGATTGCAAGGGCTAAGGATGAGAGAACTCTAATTCATAATAAATCTATTCTTAAACATGGGCTAAAGGAAAAAAATGTCATTTCCTTTTTAATCTTTGTGTCATTTACATTTACTCAGAAAAACAAACATTTTCATGGATCATGAAAAGATACTTTTTGAGGGAAGTAGAGAGAAGATTTTTAAGATGATTTTTAAGAATAGTTTTTCTTCTTATGAGTCTAATGTCTAATGGAGATTGTATGTGAACAAGAAGTCATAGTAAAAGTTCCCCGAATTTAGATACAAAGTTGGGAAAATGCCATTTTGAAACTAAAAGTGATAAGTATTCCAATCTCAGCATCAGTAGGCGGCAGGTGTGGCCTTTCCAGGGGAGACTTGGGTGATGGGGAGGGTCATCCTCCCCGGGACCCTTTCCACGACTATCAAGTACTTACAGATTTTAATGCATTTGGGAAGAGAAAAGTTATTAAACTAATACTTGTCACATGTTTCCTTTGTGCCAAGCACTGGGCAAGGCAATTTGCATAGCATTATCTAATTCAATGCTTATCTATTTACTCTGAGGCAATGTAATGTTTTCCAATTTATAGGTGAGGAAACTGAGGCTAGAAAGAGTGAGAGAACTAGCTGTAAGCAGGATGCCACAGTCCCTGTGGAAAACACTGGCAATGGAACTCCCACCACATGAGTCTCACTCTTGGGAAGCCCACAAGGACAGCTTTCTTTGGAGATCAATGTGCTCCTCCACACCCCCATCCCCCCTCTGCTCTCACATTGGAAAACTTGTCCCCCGCATGGGAATCACTATGTGCTTCTCTCACACCTTCTAGGTCCTGGAAGGAACGGACTGAGTCTTGGTCCCTGGGGGTGCCATAAGCACAACTCACCCAAGACAATGATTTATGGACATGTTCTTGGGAGGTGAAAGAAACACTGGAGGGAAAAGAAGAGAAGGGAACCACAAACAGGTTCGTTACCAAACCAGCTAACCCTGTGGGGGTGACCGGAGCTCCCCTCCCCTGGGGAAACTCTGGCAGCCGATGTCCAGCACACAGGTCACCGTTATCTCCCCTCCCACTGGGCATTGATGGGAGGTAGCTCTTGTGTGGCCAGGGATGCAGGTGCTGGTCTTTGAAAGTGGGAGGACAGAAAGACCAGTGTGCATTGAAGGGGTAGGGTGAGAGGATAGCGTGGAGTCAAGAGCATCTACTACAAAATTCTTCACACCTAGCCCAGGACCTATTGAATTGTGGGTATTCAATAAGCATTTGCTGTGTGAGTTAGCCTTTCTGATGTATTAATCCTATTCTGTGCATCTGGATGGAGTGAGTGAGTTGTCATGAATCTGACTGAGCTGCTAAACATTTAAAGTTTGGGAGCAAACCCTAAACAACTGTGATTTTACCCAAGGACTGTCTGAAGCCAACAGTTGGTGTTCCCCTTTCACACATATTTAGCTTCATTATCATATCTTTAATTCCCATCCATATAATTTTGGACAAAATCACTATTATGTTTGCAGCACCTCATGAGATACTATAAACTCTAGAAAACACGCCCATTTCAGACACTCTGTAAGTAGCTGAAAAGGGTCCTGTGTGGCTCTTGTGACAGTAACAGCATCAGAAGCAAATACAGAAACGATTTACCATTTACTGAACTAATTATAATGAAAAAATCAAAGGTGGGACAAGAAAGCCCTTTATGAATTCAAAAGACCACATTTAAGGTAAGATGATGGTTGTGTGGTGTGTGTGTGTGTGTGTGTGTGTGTGATTTAAGCTATTTCACCTAACAGGCTCTGAGATGGAGAAGGAAGGGCAATTAGCATTGAATTACCTTGGGTAGAGAGAGAGAGAGTGCACCTCCCTGCATGCACACAGTAATATTTCTATAGGGTAGCTCCTCAAGGGACAGGATAAAATCATAGGAGCACAATGGGATATGGAATGAGAAATCCCATCTTCAAACCCTGTTTTTAGTTTCTAAATGGGTATTACTGGGCAAGAAGCATGAACTCTTTGAGCCTTAATTTCTGCATTGATTCAGCAAGATAACACGGCTACTTCATTTCATGAGGATTTATGCCATTAGGGGGCTTTGTAAACTCTATAGGCTACTTACTAGCATTGGAGAAAATGAGAAGGAATGCCATTTTGTACCCTCCAAATTCCAAAGAAAATCAGAAGTTTTTTTCCTGGTGCAGAGCCTTTAGCTGGATGAGCCAGAGACCATTCATCAGGATGTTGAGGAAGGAAGCAGCCCATAAGGACCATACTATGGCCACAGCAACTTTGCCTGAGCTCTCTCTGGAAACCTGGGCATAACCAGGAGCCTGCCAAGGTGTGGTTTGGTTAGAGAAAACAGCACTGCCTTTCTTCCTCCATAAAAACGTTCAAGGTGGAGCCAAAACCGGTTTGGCTCAGTGGATAGAGCATCAGCCCGTGGACTGAAAGGCCCCAGGTTCAATTCCGGTCAAAGGCATGTACCTTGGTTGTGGGCACATCCCCCGTAGCGGGTGTGCAAGAGGCAGCTGATCGATGTTTCCCTCTCATCAATGTTTCTGATTTTCTGTCCCTCTCCCTTCCTCTCTGTGAAAAATCAATAAAATATATTTTTTAAAAAAGGTTCAAGGTGGAGATCTGAGTCCCTAGAAACCAGCTTCCTGGCCAGCAGCATCTCCCTCCCACTGGAAGCCTGACTGGGGGCATCCTACCAACGTTGACCTCCTTCCCAGAGAAGCAGAGGGGAAAGGCGGCTTTGTTCCTTTAATGAGTTGGATTTTATTACTGTGAACATAAACCCTGTCTTGTCTTCCCTTGTTTTCATGCATGAAAATAATCAACGTGCAAACAGCCGGTCTGCCTTGCAACAGTGCCTCTCCCATTTGTTCTCTCTACAGAACTTAATCGCCTGGTCTTGTTCTCTAATGATTTTATTGGAGTCGCTCTCATTGTCTGGTTACTATTTCCCTCTTCCTGGGGGGAGGCGCCCTGCCATGGGGGTTCTCCCACCAGCCACAGAGCCTGGCAGGGTGTGGGTTACCCAGTTGGTTCTCCCCGAAGAGCAGATGATTGAAGTGATATCCTTTACAGAGAGGGACTTGCTGGTGACTGATTACACAAGCAGCATGGGACTCGAATAACAGATGTGCGTTTCCCACAGGGCCTTTTACACGTTGTGTTAATTCTTCCCCAAATCTTGGAAGGTAGGGGGGAGGCCTATTGATTCCTGTTTTATGGGACTTGCCTGCCCAGGGTTCCCCAGCTAGGAAGTGATAGAAATTATCAGGTTCCAACCTCCTGATTTCCAATTTGATGCCATTTCTGTCTCATCTATCCTGGGGAAAAAGGGAGATGAATGCCTGAGAGTGGCTAAAATCCTCCATCAGCGATGGAATCTGTGGAATCATGCCTCCCTTTAGAACAATGATTCTTAACCCTGGTTGCACATGACCACCACTGGGGAGCTTTGAACCAATACCTCCCCTGGGACTTCACCCCAAACCAATCAAGTCCACATCTCTTGGGGTGGGTCTAGGCATCGGTGTGTTTCACACTCCCTGGGTGATTTTAGGTGTAGCGAGAGTTAAGAACTGCTGCTCTAGAGGGATAATCAACAAAACCCTGATTGAATTTTCCACTTTTAAACCACGTTGGGAGTGTAGTAATGAAAAATCCTGCCAGCCATGTGACCAGCAGCCTCAGAAGATAGGCCCTGGCCTTGGTTCCTGGTAGGGAGTCGAATTTATCTAGAGATTGACTGACAGATGAGTTGATAAAGAACCACTTTTACTGCCTGGATCAGTAACAGCAGAGCTGTCAATCCAGAGACTTTGCAAGATAAATAAATTACTTTCGGCTCCTTCACACCTTTTAATTATGTTCCCTTAATAGCTTTACTACTAATGACCAGAAAATTAACTCCTAGCATAGATCATGCTATCAACATGTAACCATTGTTTTTCTTAATTCAATAACCCGTGGTTGCTTTTCCCCTGGCTTTTTTCCCCCTTCCAAATGATTATGGATCATTTTATTCCTTTCAAGGTTAATTTAATGATTAGCTTTTGCATACATCCCATTCACTGGGAAGTTTGTCTGAGTTAAGGCTTCATGGAAATAAGTATAAATAACTGCAACTCCTTTATGTTTCTTTAAAAATTAACCTATTGTTGACAAATCTGTGCTGTGTGCTTACATAAAAAATGTTCCCTTTTCAATATATTCCTTGTGTCTCCTCTAAGGAACTCTTTGAAGCATGCATTGATTGGAAAACTGACTTCTCTGTTAATCCCTGTGCTAGGTTTTGGGGTCACAAGTATGTACATTCTATGGACTGTCCCTTGTGAGAAATGCTATGAAACAGGATCAGAAATCAGAAGTGAAGAAGATAGAAATATTTCAAGGAGGAAATGTTTTTCTATTGAGTCTGTGGAAGGCACTTAATAAAAAAAATTGCTATTTGTCGTGAGTCTACAAATCGCCATCTTCTTTGAGTTCTAAGGCATATGTTTCTCACATTTTATGTATAAAAATAGAAAGTTTATAAGTCTTTTACTTGTCTTGAAAGCACTTATTATGTTAACTGTGTGTTTTTTTAAGTGAGGGTATTTTACTGTCAATAAAATATGGTATTAATGTGCTGAATTAGATTTCCTTTCTGATGTTTACAAATGCCTACCCAGCAAGTTAATAATGCCTTTTCCAATCTCCTTCACTTGATACTACAACTTGGAATGGCTTCCTGAATCCTTGTACATCAATTTCTATTCCAATACATGGTGGATAAATAGCTGGTATAGTTTTCTCATAATACTTTTGGAGAAAAATATTATCCAATACTCTGAATTAAAAATAGATTCATAGTGCTAGTAGAAACAATACTATTCTTATGCTAATGACACATAGAAATACATACTATTAAGGCACTGGAGGAATTTCTCAGAACTGAATTAAAATTGTGACAGGTAGCCCATAACTTTACATAACTATCAGCTAAATGGACTCCACAGATCCAGTGAGTCTGTCATGAAATGCCTGTTAGTACCTGTGGTCCTAGTACATCACAGCCTGGTGGCCTGAAATGAATGCACCTTCCTGAGCAATCTGTTCTCTGGTCAAGCCTGGCTAGGGCACTGAACAGAATGAAGTCCAGTGAGCAAGAGGGTCGTTTTTCATTAGTTTTGATATTTTCCCACTGTTACAGGTGCTTTGAATATTCATTCTTGGCCCGTAGCTATTTTCACTCCCCCCCCCCCCCCCCGTGCGACATATAAACATGGAAAGATCTGGCATTTTGGTGCACTTACTTCTCTGATTTCAGAAACAGACAGTTGGGATGGTTGGTCTCCATTGTCCTGTGTCATGTTCACAAAGTCTGCTGAGATCTCTCTTAGCAGCGTGCACAGGGGGCTCACACACGTTCAGCACTAGGAATGGAATGTGCTCTTAGGAAAACACAGAAAGCCCAGATATCAGTCCTTTGTAAGACAGAGCAGAGCACTCAGCAGACACTTCGTCTTTAAATGTTTTCATGTGTCTGCATTATTTCAAGACACAAGGATCTTTAAAATGATGTAGTTGTGCCCTATATACAAAACCATCACTTTCGAAGCCTTTGGTTAATTTGAGCACAATTGAGGGCATATGAGAGAGCTGCCACTTAGTGAGCCAAAACCATCGGATGCCAACTGCAATCAGCTTAGCAAGCTGCCCAGTCCAGCTGTGAGGAAAACGACGGTGGTTACAAGCAATCGTTTCCTTCAGTGGGTTCATCATTTTCAATTTTTTGGGTTGGATTTCCAGATTTGTGATAGTTGTAAGAATGCTTTAGCAGAGAAATATTTTCCCCCGGGCATTACTATCAACAACTTACTATATTATTTTCCCCCCATCATTGATTCAAGTAGAGAAGCTCATCAGGCAAGAAATATTGTGATTACAACGTCACATATACATTATTAAAAGGGATTCAGCCTATCAAACCAGGACATCTAAGTGACTGACTGTTTTCCTCTGGCTGCCTTTGTAACTCCTACTCAAACACTCACCAAAATGACACCAAGCAGGGAAGTAAGGAAGCAGAGGAAGACATTGATTGAGGAGAATACTCGGGCATCCAGTGCTTCCTCACTTAGCCCAGCTTTGGCTAAACTGAGCAATCCCTGGTGAATAAGCTGTCACACAGGGACTCTCTTTCAACAGCCAGGTCTCCCTCTGGCCTTCCAGCTGAAATCTTTAGCTCACTAGACTGTCACCACCTGCCTTGACTTCATACCTTGACTATCACCTGGAAGAAACAGCATGCCAATCATATCTCACCTGCCTCAGTTCATCCCACCACTGAATTTTGAGATTTTTCTTTCTCTATTTTCCCTGTCTTAGGTGGTATACCCTTTGCCTCACTATATAACATGCAATGGTATGCCAATTCTCTAATTTAATGCGTGATCACAGAATAACTCACTTTAGGTAGAATTTTGGAAAATGTATTTCCTGGAATCACATAGGAGAGCTTGTATCCCCCCTTTCGTTTTCGAAAACTGAACCTAATAAAAACAAAAAACAAACAAACCAAGAACTTCCAAGAGTTAACAGAGTTATCCTCCAAAACTGCCAATAGTAGATGCGTTACATTTAAAAGTACATTAAAAATTAATACATTCTCCTCAAAGGACATTCTGCAATTGTTATACATCCTTTTTGTACATTAAGTGCTGTAGTCAAGACAGGAAGCTGGATCTTCTGACTTACAGCAGCAGTGGAAAAATGAAAAAAAAAGTTAAACCATTATTCTGAATAATATGGTGCATGAATAGACTAGTTTGATATACAAAGCTTTTATTTATACATTGGTTAAGGTGCCAATTCAACAAATACCTTGAGTTTTGAAATGACAAAAATGTAGGGATTACAAATATTAATCTCTTCCTTTAAATAAATCCCTTCCCTTTAAAAGCTTACAAAAGACTATAAAATCCCCCATTTTTGTGACTATAAATTAAATACTTCACCAAAAAGCCCAATCAATTGTGCAGTCTCTCCTGCAAAGTTGGAGGATTTTAAAGTATCAAAAAGAAACAAGAGGTAATAAACTCACTATTAAGGCATTTAGCTTGGCAACTGATTTATCTCTTTTCCTTTATCTACTTAGGGTTTTTATTTCACTGTGTGAGCAAATTTCCACTGACATGTTATTTTTGGAGAACAGCCAAGTAGTGAGGGGTAGAGGGTGGGGGAAAAGATCTCCTAAGATATCAAAGACCTGAAGAAAAAAAGGAACTAGTGGAGTGACATTCGTGGTTTCAAAAATAATACACCTTCTCTGGTTTCCTGTTCATTTATCAAAGGACAGCTATCTTGCTTTTCAGCTCTCATTATGAACGGGATGCATGGAGTAATTCTGACCAAAATTATTTTCTGTATGTGATGGATAAAAAGAATTCCAACCAAAAAAAAAAAAATCACTTAAATGGTAGAAACATTCTCTGTGGCTGCACTGCGCTTTACAAAATATCTATTTTTATTGATTTCAGAGAGGAAGGGAGGGGGGAGACAGAGATAGAAACACCAATGATGAGAGAGAATCATTGAACGGCTGCCTCCTATACACCCCCTACTGGGATAAGCCTGCAACCTGGGCCTCTGCACTTACTAGGAATGGACCTGTGACCTCCTGGTACATTGGTCAAAGTTCCACCACTGAGCCACACTAGCTGGCCTGCCCTGCACTTTCAAAGACCCCTCTGATATCATTCTGCTGGGGAACGGAACATGGCCAGACTGAGAGGTCTGCAGGTCACAACAGCCTCTGAGGAAATGCTGAGGGACAACACACACACACACACACACACACACACACACACACACACACACACCCCGAGTGGCTACCGTTATCCACTGGTGTTCGTGCCAAACCTGAGCAATGCCCACACAGTAGGGCCCCAGAGATGAGTTTCATTAAATCGATTTCTCAGGGCAGTCTCTAGAAGGTATTTTTTTTTCATTGTACTTTCGTAATTCCATTTCAGTTCCCTGTACAACAGCTCTATCAATACCTGTCCTGTGGAGAGAGAGCCCATCTTGGCAAATGGAGCCAGGCTGCTGCCAACGGGTAAACTGTGCCCCAGGTTCACCTATCTGTTCACCTGATGAATATTTATTCAGGGCTCACTGGTACGACGCGCCGTTGGTGGCGTTTGAAAGAATAATTAAGACAGAGTTGTGTCTTCAAGGACTACCATGTAGGCTCTCACATGGGAGCTGTGATGAGGTGCCAAAGGGTCCTCAAAGGGAGAAGATGCTATTTCCTTCCCATGGAATCTTGGGGGGTGGGGGGCCTTTGGGAAGGAAGCAAATGGTACTGAGGCCTGACCTGGAGGGATGGAAGGAGGAAGGAAACTGTTGGGTGTTAGATGGCTGAGATGTGGTCAGGACAGAGGAAGAAGCACGGCTTTGTGGAAAGGGCTGAAGGATGTCCAGGTTGAGTTGAGAGAAGGGAAATTACAGGAGAGGAGGCAACAGCCAGCCTCTAAGTGCTGCCAGGGATGAGCGGCTGGAGTGGGATCATCTGAACATCTTCAGGGAAGATTATCTGTGAGGAATACCACACCCAGCCTGAACCTTGGAGAAAGATGACCACACTGCTATTTATATACTCCTCCGACATCTTACATACACTCTTATATCTGTTGATCTTTGCGATCTCGGCTGTGTTGAATAAGATATAAAGGTCTACAAGAGGGAAGAGAAAAGAAAAGGCAACATATAAAAAATACTCCAGGGAAACGCACGACCCACGGGACCACGTGGGCGGGCACTGGCCCTGCGGAGAAAGCCAGAGCAGTAAAAACAGGCTCCACCCCCTGCTCCCCACTGTGGCCCATGAGAAAGGGATGCTGTGTGGATGAACAATACTCCAAGGTCCCCGTTACGATATGAAAATATTTATAGTGGCGGTGCTTTTGCTATGGGATTATGTGTTTTCCTTGCAAATATTTAACTTATGCTTCTGTGAGTCATGGCACATGGTGCGAAGAAAACACTCTGATCAAAGAGGATATTGTGGGTAAATTCAGTTGGTCCCAAACTACTGTTTTTAGAACATTTCTAATTAAAGGTGCCTATTACCACTAATCATGGAGACCAAAGAAATATGACATTTTTTTATATTTAAGCTACTGAGAGAATGTATTTTGAAATAAAAAATAGCCCAGATTATTGGATGTTTTTACTGCTTCATTTAATAAGTTTAAGATTTGTTTATGTTATTTGTTAACAATGACTCCAAGTTGTTCTGGAAACACATCACTGGACCGTGGAGGAGACCCTGCCCTGACCTTCTGTGGGGAAAGCCAGTGAGGACAGCAATCTCTGAGCCAGGAGTTGTCCAGCTTTCTTCTCTCCACACGTCACACTTACACTGGACGATGCTCAAGATCATAGCTCCAGAGAGTCACACATCTCCTGGAGGAACAGAGCCCCTGAGCTGACAGGAAATAGGGTAGGACCTGAAGTAAGTCTGCTGAGTCAAGGGCAAAGTTTTAGAAGCTAGGAAATGAGGAAGACAATTTGGGAGAGGGAAAGTCAAAACCAAGATATCAGGACCACACCAGCAGCTCTGTGGTAGCTTTGAGTAAGGAGTACACTAGTGCTTTTGAACCCAGGGAAATTTTGCACCCCTTCCCTCAAAAAGGGGCACTTTGGCTATGGTGAGAACTGGGAGCCATTGGCATTTAGTAGCTAGAGACCAGGGAGATAGATGGAACTTCCCACAATACACATTACAGATCCCACAATAATAATTATCCAGCCTCAAATGTCAGCAGTGTCACATTTGAGAAACCCTGGAATCCTATCTAATAAAAGAGTAATATGCAAATTGACCATACCTTTGCTATGCCAACAAGCCAATCAGAGTGAGTATGCAAATTAACTCAATCAACATGGCAGTTAATTTGCATATCCGCATGAAGGGGGCATAGAAGGAAGCCAAGCACTGCAGAAGAGAGCAAAGCTGCAGACAAGTAAGCAAGCGAGGTGGGGGAGAAGGAAGGGAGTGAGGCAGATGAGACGACAGGAAAGGAAGCAGCAAAGAAGGAAGCGAGCAAGGCAGCAGAGACAGGAGAGAGCAAGGTGGTGGAGAAGGGAGCAAGGCAGCAGAGAAAGGAGGGAGCTTTGCTCAGGCCACAGGAAGCTCTATTCTTGCAGGAATCTTCCTGCAACAGGTCTCTAGTAAAGTGATAAATATCAGTAGAATGCATTTAATATTCAGTCTATATTAATCCCTAACTTTATATAATTACTGGCTATCTACAGAGCTTGTGTGGAAGAAAGATGTTGAGAAGGAAAGAAGAAGTAGCCCTATCTTTTCTTTGGAGACAGCAGGGCATAGTGGCTGGAGTATGACTTTAGAGTGAGGGAGTCCTAAGTTCAAAGCCAACTCTGACATACACCACGCACACCTTCAGCACAACACTTAATCTCGTATGTAATCCATTTACTTATCTATAAAATGAGAATGCCTATCTCACAGCGTTATTGAGAGTGCTTATGGTATCACTAGATAAATGTTAGTTACTTTTACCCTAAGAAAGCATTTGGGCAGCTATGACAAAATCCAGCGAAAAGAGAATAAGACCATGAATTAAGCAATACCACTGCTAAGGTGTAGAAGGGATTTTAGAAATATTTCTTAGAATCTACAAGACTTGTTGACCCACTGGATAGAGAAGAATGGAGATAGTTGTCAAGGAAGACTACAGTGGATGGATGTTGTCACCATGAACTGACCTATGAAATCACAAAGAGAACCCAGTTTTTTGGGAAATATACTGAATTTGGTTTCAGACATGAACCTATGAGTAATTTCTAAGACAGTTGGATGGAGATAGAGTGGAATATGTGTTCTTTACAAGCCACTTTACATGTATCATTTCATTTAAATTTTGAACCTCATAGCAACCTTTATTACCTATTGTTCTTAGATGAGGAAACTGAGGCTCAGAGAAATTAAGTGAATTATTTGAGACCATGAAGACTGTAGGAGGTGGAGTTTTGACTCCAATTCTCAATATTATTTTTAAAAGGAAAGTACCAAGTTTTATAAGTGACAAGTGGAAGGCTAAGAACTAGTTTTGGTTGGGTTGTCTGTGAGGGGGTTCACCTATTCCTCAAAGGTTGTGGAAGGTTGAGAAAGGTGCAACATTCTAGTAAATGCTCTCAGAATGGAGCAGCCAGTTGAGCTGAAAAGTCAGAACATACCCTGTCGTACAAATTGGTAAGGCCATCGGGAGTGGAAATGTTTTGTAGATCATTAACTACGTGAACAAAGGCTGTCAGAAAAACTTGAAACAAAAATATATCCAGGCATTGCCAATGCAAAATAAATTTGCAGTGAAGATAAGTCATCTGTGAAATGATCATGCAAATCAGGGGAAAGATATGAACGAACACATTTTGATTTACCCATAACTTCTGAGGAACACGTGCACGGAGACTCATCTCCATCTCGGAGCATTGGTGTTATTTCTTTCCAGTAGCAAAGGGAAGCGTGCTGTTCCCAGGAAGAGCCCGCAAAAGACTGGGTTTGCACAGGTTTGTTTTTCACAGACAAAGTTGTAATGTTTCCGAAGACTTAATTTTGGCCACGAGACACATATGCAAAAGTGCACTCAAGAGGAAAAATCTGATTTTGAATGTAGATTTTCTAAACCTAAATATCTGAAATTCTCAATGAAGCAGCCCCGAACTTCTGTCTGGTTCTTGGGAGAAGGAAAGCCTTTGGCGGCCCAGGTTGTGTGGTCAGAGGACCTCTCCTCATTCGATGAAACAACATGTAGAGTCTTCAGGACCTTCTTCGGAGGAGAGAAGGACTGTATTTCCACTAGTCTTCCATATTCTTAGAACCTCTCCCAATATTCAAGTTTATTTCATTTTGAGGTTCAGTTAGGTACTTTCATTTTGCCAATATATCATTAATTTCTTCTCTGCCTTCATAGTAGGGCCATAGACAAACATCTGTTCCTTTAAAATTATTGTAATCCAAACCCTTCTACATCTCTGGTTATGCCTCTTTAATTTCTTACCCTACATAGCTATGTTTCTGGCTTTCTCTTATTTCCTCTGTCAGACTTTTGAGGTATTTCTTTAATTTATAGCCTTTTAAAAAGATTTAATTATATTTCTACTCTTTTCATGTTTTATTTCATTAGCACAAGTTACTATCTTTATATATTTGTTTTCTTAGCTTCTTTTTTGTTCTTTCTAAATTTTTATGTACTTTAAGTTTTGCTTTCATTCCTGTCTTTCAAATTCCCTTTCTTCCCTCCTTCTCTACCCTTTTTTCCCTCCCATCCTTCCTTACTTATTTTTGTTTTCCCGCTTCTCTGATTATACATGTTTCTAGTTTCCAAATGTTACATGTGGAAATAGGGCCAAGATTTCTTTGGGGTTTGTCTCTTTGTAAATTGTTTTATCATTCTATTTGATTATGACTAGATTCAGTCATAAAAATCTCTCTTAAAAATTAATATTAAGGCTTTTTACAAAAAAAGAATTAACTATGAATTTTTGTGATTGTTTCATGATACATACACAAACACATATTTCTAGAAATCTATTTGAGTTGTGCATATATCTATTAAGTGGAGTTTATTGATTGTAATGTTCAATTCTTATATGTCTTTACTCATTTTGTCTATTTGACCTTTCAATCAGAAAGAGGTATATTAAAAATGCCCCTAAGTTGATTTTTTTATCTAGTTCTCCTGACCTCTGTCTCTTGTTTTAATTATTTGCTAAGGGTTTGGTTGTTTTTTTCTTTATAGGTTTCATATTTTATAACTGCTTAATATACTGTATCTTTTTATGATGCTCCTCATCTTAAAGTCTACCCCCCTCTCCCATACATCTTTAGTATTGCCACTCTGACTGTCTTTTATTTTATATCCGAGAGGCATCGCCTTTTCTTGATGTCCAAATTCCTTTATCACTGTTTCAAATGCTTCCTATAGAAGCATCAAGCTGGATTTTTTTTTTTTAACCCTCACTGAGGCCTCTGCCTTTTAATGGGCGATGCTCCTCTACCCATGTTTAGAGGAATAATTGAAATACTTGACTCTGTTCCTCCCCTTTCCCTTTATGCTAATATATGGTTTACTTTGTATTTATTCATAGTTTTCCGGGTTCCCTCAAGTTATTATTTTCTTCTCTAATTTTTCCTGATTAATTAAAAGTTCTGTTCTGGCCCTGGCAGGTGTGGATCAGGGGAGAGAGTTCGACCTGTGGACTGAAGGGTCCCCCGAGTGACTGCAGACAAGGTCACATACGCTGGTTGCAGGCTCCATCCCCAGCTGCGGTCAGGGTGTATGCAGGAGAATACCGATTGATGTGGCTCTGTCTCATGATGTTTCTCTCTCTGTGTCTCTCCCGCTCCCTTCCACTCTCTCTGAAAATCAATGGAAACGTATCCTCAGATGAGGATTTTCTATCCCTTATAGATAGATGCTTTGCACTTTCCCAACACTTATGCAGGTCCAAATTTATCCATTATTATTTGAAAAAGAATAACGATTTCCTTGTGTACCTCTCCCCATAAGGTGAGACTTGTAGAGTATGCCCCTTCCTCTCTTTCTTCCCTTCCTTGAACCCTTGTTCCCCAGAGAGACACTGGGAACCATTGCTCCCCACCCCAAAATTGTAGGTTTTGCTGAATTTTTGTTCATATTTCTTTCTTACATTGATTCCCTTTTCCTTTTCTGGAGTGCTGCCCACTGGCATTCTGGTCTTCCGGATCTCAGTTGCTGTTCTTATCTTTTCTCCCCATGTGTTCACTTGTGTACGTTGAATATGAGCATGAGAATAAAAACACATTTTAGGCCACTAACTTGGATCTCAATGCTGCCTTTTTTTCTTCAATCCACCTATGGATTTTGAATTCACAAATATCACATGTATTTTTGTCATTTGTTTTGTTGTTTTTCTTATTGTGCTTGATTCTTAATTGCTAATATTATGATATTCATGTGTCCACAAGCCCAGACTCTAGCGTGCAGAGTGAAATGTTAATATCCAGTCACCATCTCCCAGAATCCTATCTACATGATACTTTGAAGACATTCATGAAAGTGATCTTTCCAAAAGATTTTTTGTTTGGGTTGATCTCTATAAATATAAATTACCAGCTCAATTAATTTTTAACATATATGTGCTAAAGTAAGATCAGGCAGATATAAATTATGAGTTAAAATTTTCCTAGAGTGAAAAGCAGCAACTGAGAAAATAATAAGATACTATTTTATTTATGTTAGTCTCTCATCCTTAGGATAAGGACCTGAAATTCTCTATAAATACCCTCAGATATTAAACAAAAACAAAGTTAGTGCTGCTGCTGTTTTTATGATATCTCAAACCTTAATAAAAGTCTTCGCTTAATGGAGAAAATAGTAGGCTATTCTTGTACCATTTTGACCTGGGCCTTTTAGTTCCTAGCTGCTAGAATGAATAGACACAAGACTGGACAAAACAAAAAGTATGCTCACTCCAGTGAGACACATTATTTTGAAGGGAAGAGAAATCAACCATTATCCAAAGGCAATATTTGTCCTAAACATTAAACATTCATGTTTAACAACACTCCATACAATTTTCTGAGGACCTACAAGAAATTCACAATCCAGATATTTATGACAACAAAATCCAGGGTACTCTATGGGCCTACTTACTGCATAACTCATCCTCTTGACTTTGAAAGCATTTTCAGAACTCTCGTATAAGTTTACTACAGAAGAACTTTTTGGCCAAAATGTTGGAACCACGTATCTAGCTTTAATTATCACTTCTGTGGGGCATAATTGAGAACTATAAAATGAATCTTTAAATGCTATCTGAAACAGGTATATATAACAAATGTAACAGTCTACATATGTGAAATATTCACAAGATACATAAGTGAGAATAATTAGAAAGAAAGGTATTCAACTCGTAGGGTAGAAAACCAGCCTGTCAAGTGAGTCTTTCCATTTTGAAGGCTGTTCTCTCCAAAATATTCTCTAGTGCATATTCATGTAGGCATAGGAAGGACATTTGGTTTGGCAGAAGAATCTCTTGAGTCAAAATAATTCAAACTACCCCGAATTCTGAGCTGCTTGCCGCATAGCCCATCTGGTGCTCCCCCAGCCTCCCACAATCAACTCAGCCAGATTTGGACATATTTTCTTCTCTCCTCTCCTTCCTCAGAACTCTTCCTTCCTCTAGCAGTCTCTCTGTATGTTGGTGTTCCTATCTAGTCACTCAAACTGGGAACTCACTTCATCTTCCCACATTCCCTAACTCCATCCGTACAGGGATCTCTCACTTGCCCCCAAACATCCGAGGTTCCTGGCTTTATATGTTGTATTTTTTCACCCAAGACTTCCCCCAGACAAATTTTACTTGGAGATGTACTGCTTTCTCTTCAAGGCTTACATTTCATGCCATTCCTCATGGGTTGGTGGGGTAGGGAGTCACATTTATTACCCCAAAACGGGCCTCTTTGGCATGAGAATTATTCTAGGCTGCTAAGTTTTAAGAAACAGAAGTCTTGGGAAGTTTGTCTTCTGACTGCCCTCTTCACTGCCTGAAGGACTTAGATAGGGAGGCTGTATGAGGAAGAAAGTTGTCACCAAAGATAACTTTTTACATCAGAAAGATTGCTCTGCGTGGCATGGGGAACATCCCCTTACCAAACCTTTGCTCTCCCCAGCATCCTGTGTACTGTGAGTCTTCCCATTGAAGTCCCAGAGCCTCCCTCCTTCTTCTCAGTTCAGGAAGGAGTATAAGCTTCAGTTGTCTGGCTGTCTGGAAACCTCATATCTTTGGGGTTTCTGTAAATGAAATTAAGTTTGTTTTCCTCCATCTAAAATGGTTTATGTTAATTTGATTTTTAGAGCAGCGAAAGAACTAGAAGGGTGGAAGGACAATGTTTCCTCTCCTGCCATATCCCCAAGTTTCCTAATCAGAATTCATTATTCTGCTTCCTGTGCTTTCAGAGATCTTTGTTTATCTATCACTTTCGTTCTGTCTACATATTGTTCATTTTACATGTGCATGTCTGTCTCTCTGGGATCATAAGCTGTAGTGGCTGGTTAGGGCTCAATGATCTTTTGATTCCCTAAATGTAAGCGTGGAGCCATATGAGAATAATATAATAATCAGCAAAAACAGATGCCAATTCTAAACCTATTACAGTGCAAACATACTTTTTTAATGAAATCCAGAATCCATGGGGGAGGAGTCCAATAATTTGGGATTTTCACAAAAGAGGAGACTTAGATTTTTGCTCCTTATTCACTAGATACCAGATATACCAGAAGCCTGCTTTCTGATTTCCTCGGCCACAATCCTGCATCACTGTCCCTGCCATTCGCATTTCATATTTGTAGATGCTAAGGGTCCGAGGTTAAGTAACTTGCCAAAGACCATTTAACTAGGGAGCAAAGACCATGGTTTTTGTTACTATATGGCTTTGATGAGTGATCCCTTTCTCCCACATGTCACCACCATGGGTCCTGGTCTCGTTTCCTTGTGCATGAATTAGCTTCTTTTTTTTTTGTCTCCCCTGAAGAGTGGCTGTGATTGCATGGCCAGTGTGACTTTGTGGTTGAGTGTCAACCTATTCTCTCTCTCTCTTCCTCCCTGAAATCAATAAAAAATATATTTTTAAAGAATCCCTGTGATTTATTTTCCTATTCTTGATATGTCCCTTTGTACTAGCTTCTTGTTACTGCTACAACAGACCAACACACACTTAGTAGTTTAAAACAACACACATTGCCGAAACCAGTTTGGCTCCGTGGATAGAGCGTCGGCTTGCGGACTGAAGGGTCCCAGGTTTGATTCTGGTCAAGGACATGTACCTTGGTTGCAGGCATATCCCTATATCCCTAGTGAGGGGAGGGGGTGTAGGAGGCAGCTGATAGATGTATATCTCATCAATGTTTCTAACTCTATCCCTCTCTCTTCCTCTCTGTAAAAAAATCAATAAAATATATTAAAAAATAAAACAATACACATCTATTCTCCTCTAACTGTGGAGATCAGAGATCTGAAATGAGGTTTTAAGGAGACATGCTTCCTTCCAGAGGCTCCGGGACATTCTGACTCTTGCCTCTGCCAGCATCCAGGGGGTCATGTCCCCATCATCTCAGTCACTGATTCTGTGACCTCAGAGCCTCCTGCTGCCTTTGACCTCCTTACCTCCCTCTCATAAGAATCCCTGTGCTTACCTTGGGCTCACCTGGAAAACCCAGAAAAATCTCCCCAGTCCAAGAATAATCATACCTACCATGCCCCCTTTACATATAAGATCACTTTTTACAGATTCCAGCAATTAGAATACAGGCAATTCAGGGCAGGGGTATTATTCAACCTCCCATACCGTAGAGCTGAAATAGAAATTAGGGAATACGAGCTTTTCGCATCATAGCAGCACAGGGAGCTAAGGGCTCCACTATGGGGTTGAATCAGGAATGTCGGATTCTGCAAGCAGCGAGGTATAAACAGAGACATTTGTGCACACAGACACCCGAGCCCCAGATAATTGTGAACTACATGCCTAACTCTCATTGACTTTATAAAATATAAAATCAACTTGACACTACTCATGGTGGAGAAGTGGTCAGAAAACCCCAGAGCCACCTACTTTAGAAATTAAAACCTATAATAATAAAAGCACAATATGCTAATTAGACCAGACATCCTTCTGGACATCCTTCCGGATGACCTTCTGGATTAAGCTAGCGCTATAAGGAAAGCTGGAGCTATAAGGCCTCTAGTGTGTGTTATATAATCCATTTAGCCGTGTACTGTTGCCTTTTGACTTTTAAAAGAAATGTCCTATGGCCAAAACTCCCTACAGCAATGCTCCCTTTCCTGGAAGGGCACCCATTGTGTCTCCAATTGTGCCTGAATGGTAAAACAGCTTTCTTTAAATTCTTCTTCTGCAGGTGAACTAATCACTAGAGCCACACACGTGATCGACTGTCAGTTAAAAGACTGAAATGTCAAGATGCGTTCATCGGCACCTCCCATGGCTATGTTCAGATTGAACAGTTCTCTGCTTTATGTCAGATTGTTGTCCTGGGTTATTTTCTCCTCCATAAAACAGAAACTGCTCACCTGCTAACACACACTACCTTGTCCACTTCTCACCCATTTCATCTAGAAGCTCCTTTCCTGCTTGTGAAAAGACATGAGGGGACATAGCAGCCCGTTGCTGATGAAGGCCCATTAGCCTCGAGGAGCAAATATGCCCCCCCGTGTACTGTTGCCTTTTGACTTTTAAAAGTCTACGGCGGCCATAGAATGCCATGTTGTGTTTTGTGGGAAAAGGAATGTTTTAGAGCCAATCTATGTGCACTGTCAAATTTCCTACCATATACATTCGGCTTCTAAGCTGCTCACTTACTTGCTGGCATATATCCCATTTTCACATGCAATTTCTTTATCAATCGAAGGGAATATGCGGGCAGGCATCTAGCTGTTTAGGAAAATAAATTCATAGTTTTTGAGCATGTGCCTTCCCGTGGGTGTGGGCCAAAATACAGGGGTGGCCAAAAGGAGGGTATGGAAAATATGAGCATATGGAAAATAATATAATCATTAATAAATAATAATACCATAATAAACATACTGTTTCATGCACTTTCAACTGTAAACCTACATTTGCCCCTCTCTGTGTATATGTAGACATCTCAAACCACCAGTGAGGTTTTCTTATTTATTTATTTATTTATTTATTTATTTATTTATTTATTTGAGATTTTCTTTTTTAAAGATAGATTATAGGAAGAAGCCCTGGCCAGTGTACTCAGGGGTTAGCATGTTAGACTGTGCACTGAAGGATCACAAGTTCGATCCCTGGCCCTGATTGTGGCTTGTGAGGGAGGCAACCAATTTATGTGTCTCTCGAACATTGAAGTTTTTTTTTTTTTTTCCATTCCCCCTATTCTCCCTCCATTACAAATGGAAAAAAAAATATCCTGGAGTGAGTTTAAGAAGAAATATGGATTAGAGAAAATATTTTTCTTCTTCATGTTTCTGAATGCGTCTGTTAATTTTTCTTTACTCTTAAACTACTGCTCTGTTCCATAATCAGTAATATAATGACCTATCTAAAATGCCATATGTCATCAAACCCTTTGGCAGCACAAACCTCTTTGAGACCCATTATTTGGTGACAGCAGGGTATCCTTGAATAAACTTCATTATCTATGTGCTCGAATCCATGAACATCTGTGAATGAAGAGATATCATATTGATTTTGCGACGGCCCATCGCTGTGATGTGAGTGGCTTTGTACCAGCCTACAATTTCAGTGGTCTGCTGCTGTTTGGAAATAAAAAATCATTATCTGGAAACCTCTCAAACCAACAGAAAGGTAATCAATTTTTTTTATCTGTGGTTTGGTACTGGAAGTCAGTGGCGGATTTCCTGTCCTCAGTGCTCTCGTCATCTTGTTAAGACACTTAGGGAGCTTTCTGGGGAGATGATGTACCTAGATTGAGCCTGTTCACATCAGGAACTGAAAAGTCTGCTCTTTGTATTCTGTGAGCCACCAGCGCATCCTTGCATCCTCTTTGCACCCGCATCTCACAGTTCTCCCCCTGGGGAACTACTACATAGCTCTTCTCTGGTTTCTAAACACACACCCACAACCTTGCTTATTATTTGAATTCAGCACGCATTTTACCTCATGCAACTTAACTCCCATTCAGGTGGGGATATCCTCATTTGATATCAAGCAGTATTTTCAATAATTCTCTTTTTTAAAACATATTTTATTGATTTTTACAAAGAGGAAAGGAGAAGGATAGAGAGTTAGAAACATCGATGAGAGAGAAACATCGATCAGCTGCCTCCTGCACACCCCCTCCTGGGGATGTGCCCGGAACTAAGGTACATGCCCTTGACCGGAATTGAACCTGGAACCCTTGAGTCTGCAGGCCGAAGCTCTATCCACTGAGCCAAACCGGTCAGGGCCAATAATTCTCTTTTGATGATTATGGAAGGAAAGCAACTCTACACTGGAAAACATGATAGAAGTGTTTCTAGGATTGCTAACATACCTCACATAAGGAACTTTAGAAATCATTACACTTCAATTTTTTGTGGCCCAACCATTACAATCATTGAGGATATGCTATGATTTCAGCACAGTGGGAATGACGCAAAAGTGAAGGAGAGATTTATCTAGAAAGAGATTTGTCTAGAAAGAGGGGAGAGACATGCTTACACGTCACCATACTGCAGAGGACACAAACCACAAATGCCAGAGCTGAGTCTAAGAACTATCAGTTTCCTGGGAGGAGAGAACCTCAAAGATGGAGGAAGTCAGAGAAGGCTTCTGGAAGGAGGGACATCTGTGATGAAGTGAAGAAACATGGAAGAATCACTGATCAAGCTCCTACACTGTGTGTCTGACTCTGGTGGACAAATAGAGAATCCAGTAGGGGAGAAAAGCCTTCAGTAAGACTTGACATAAAAATGAATGAATGACAAATACAATAAGTCTGTAAGGAAGCATCATGTTTGATGAGCACATAGAACCAGGGGCCCAATTGGAGGTTCCCTGAGGTGGTGCAGACCCAGAAGTAGAAGAGGTTGGTATTGAAGGGGGGAAGGACAAAAGGGACAGAATTAAGTAAGATCCAGTTTGTCCCAAGACACATACATGTCAAGGGGTGGTCATCATGATCACCATAAATTCAGTTCTTGGCGGGGGGCAGGGGAGAGAAGGGGAGATGTCAGTGAATTCTGGGAGTCCAAGAAAGGCCTAAGAATTGATGGGTCTGAAAAGCTGACTGAAAAGGGAAAATGGGACTCCTCATTATTAGTTACCAGTCATAGGTAGGCATGATGTCAGGCTCTCAACATTCATTACACTCATTCATCTACCATGTGCTCATTTTAAAAATGAGGGAAATAAGGACTTAAAAAGTTGAATAATCCCCCTAAAATAATCTTGCAGGTATAAATGGCTCCACTTGGGAAATCAAGCTGGAAAGAAGCTGAGTCTGGGTGGAGTCACCCCATTTTACTGAAGAAGAGTTATAAAGAGACTAAGCTCCCTTTTCTCTAAGGATGGAGATCTGGATTGGCATAGATCAGGATTAGAGATTTTATTTGGATAATTTTGCATCAATGTAAGTGTCATCAATGGAAATTGAAGAAAGGAAACCAGATGTGAGAAAATGTGTAAAAGTGGAAACTTCTGACTCCATATTGTTTCACAATTAAGCCCCAGTTCTATTAGACTCCAAGAAGAGCTTTTCCAAGAGTCTGCTTTGAATGGATCACCTATGCTCAATGAGACAGTCATCCCCTCAGCCCTCAGCATGGATGGTTAGTAACACCCACACACTCACACACTCACCTTCACACACACACACATTCATATGCACATACACACTCATACACATTCACACAAACTCACACACACACATTCATATGCGCATACACACACACTCACACACACATTGACACAAACTCACATACACACACACACACACATTCACACCAATTCACACATACGTGCACACACACACACGCACATTCACATACACAGACTCACACACATTCACAGGCACAGGCACATACACACATACACATTCACACAAACTCTCTCTCTCTCTCACACACACATACACACACTCACCACACACACTAAGTGTTTCTTCTCAGGATCAACTGAATAATGTAAACACAGAACCTATGAGCAAAACCTTGATCCAGTGCCAGTCTGAACAGGGCAGGCCTCTTCAATGGTGAAGCAGAATGAGGAGAAGCACGCATGCGAAGGAACACTCCATTGCCAGGAGCTGGGAAAGACCTCTACAGGGAAGGCGTGGAGGCCGAGCCTCGCTGGCTGTTTGCGATTGGTGGGCCTTAGTTTTTCTCAACGGGGAGGCATTTGCAGGCTTAGCTTTCGCTTGGCTTCCATAGGCTGCTAAGGTATTAGAACTACCTAAGTCTAATGGTCTTCTCACTGAATTAATTTAACACCCTCCCCCCTGTATAAAATGGACTTGGAGGCTTATAAATCATGTGTTTGATTCTTTGGGAATCTTAGTGTTTGGAAAGTGGAAGTAAGGTGGGAAGAAGTTAACCAAAGAACTTAAATGCATAAATGCATAACCCATGGACATAGACTATAGTTCGATGAAGGCTGGGGTATTAGAAAAAACAAAAACAAAACACAACCCTACAAAAATTTTTAAAAAGACAAATAAAAACATAGGACTATTAAGAGTTCAAATGACAAAAACAGCTAACAAAAATATAGACAGATAAGGAAATTTGAGAGATAAACAATATCAACAGAGGGTGAGTGCCTCACTGACAATTCAGAGACCAGGGGGAAAATGCATCAAGGTAGAGCCTCAAATGTGAAAAGTTAAAACATTTTATAGTTTTTACTCATGGAAAGTTTGAAATTTACCTTCAAACTCAAATCTAGTTATTAAAAATGTGACCATTTAAAGTTTTGATCTAAAGACCTAACCTTTACTTTTTTTTTTTTTTTTTTTTGCAGAATCTTCCTCTTGGCCCCAAAAACTATGAGCCTGAGAGGAGGTATTTGTGGTCTTCTGGAACACAACAGGTTTGATGGGCTAGAGGGGATTCCAGGGAGTGCAAAGTTATGGCCAAATCTTTACACCCCGGGAGGTTACATACTTCTCCCTGCAGCATCCTCGCTGCAGCCATTTCTATAACTTGTCCAGCACAGGCTCAGAGTTCATCTGGAAGAGACACAATGGCCATAATAGTATCCATTATAGCTGCTATTCTTCTCAGTTGTAAAGGCACAGTGGAAGCTGTGCCTTGATTGGCTGTTAAATTGCGATCAATAAAAAGTATTTGTACCATAATTTTACAACCAAGCAAGAGCTGGCCATCCTGGTGTTAAGCCAGCATGTACATACCATCAAAACTAAAGTGTCTCGCTTGGATAACTGAACTGAATTTTCTTTAAGACAACAGGGTACAATAGAAGTCATATTAAAAGAAAACATGCACCCTGGCATTTTTCTGCCACTGGGATAAAAATAAATAACATATGAACAAGGACAAAGTCCAAATAAGAACGGTTACTTGTCTTTAACTTATAGCTGAGCTACATCATTAGAAAAGAAAACCAACGTTATTCTCCCCAGTAAATCTACTTGTAGGTGAAAATGATGAAGGGCCAGATGGTAAGCATTTTAGGCTCTATGGGCTATCTACAGTCACTATGGCATATTATAATTTTTCACAGCCCTTTAAAATGTAAAAAATAGGCCTCACTGCATCGGTCTGCAAACGCCTAATTGATGTGAGTGCTCACAGTTGTGAATCTCAATAAACATCTCATTGGTGTCTCCCATGTACCCCCTACCCCACCCACCTGGACCAAGGGTCTGGAGGGTGTCCCTGGCTTTTAGACCAACACTCAAAACTAAATGTAAGCAACAGTCCTCGCCCTATGATGCCTATTTGCAGATGTTCTTGGCTTTGCAGAACCTCCCACTGTTCGACTTTCAGTCTTGTAGAGGGTCTTAGAGAAAACAAAAAGATAGAAAGAGAGATCTCTGCCCCAAAGCCCACCAAAAAGCTGAGAATACTGGCTTCCAAACACTCACCTATGCAATACCTGATCAGTGCCTTCTGTCACCGAGGTAGCCTGCCTCTTAGGACAATGACCTAGTTGTCCAAAAAGAACTATTGGGAGCTTGTGCTTCATTGTAACCTTGAGCTCTTTCTTCTCAGCTGCTTCCCAACTTACCATAACACAAGCGTTTGGACATCATGGTGTGGTTTCCTCTTTGGCAGTAGGAATACTGCAAGAGGCATCTTTTCAATGAGTGGCTACATTCTGGAAGTGTCACCTTGACCCAGTGCATTTAACATTGAAGGGACACACTCATATTTTATTCATCCTGTTAAGAGCAATACTGGAAAACAATTATTGAGTGCCTACTATATGCTAGATACTCTTCTAAGAGTTTTTTTAAAATATACATTTTATTGATTTTTCACAGAGAGGAAGGGAGAGGGATAGAAAGAAACATCGATGAGAGAGAAACATTGATCAGCTGCCTCTTGCACACCCCCTACTTCGGATGTGCCCACAATCGAGGTACATGCCCTTGACTGGAATCAAACCTGGGACCTTTCAGTCAGCAGGCGGACGCTCTATCTACTGAGACAAACCGGTTTGGGCTCCTCTAAGAGTTTTATGTAAATAACTCATTTAATCCTCATCATAGTCCTATCAAGTAGGTACCGCTGTTATGTCCTTTTTACAGAGAATGAGAGGGCCAGGGAGTTAACCACAGTCACCAGAATTGTCCTCTCTTTGCCAGAGTCTAGGTAAGTTATTCTAAATTCAAAGAAATTTCTTATCTCTCGTAAGCCCTGACTGGTGTTCTTGGTAAGATGTTTTTCAAATGGTTTTGGCCATAACTTGTTCAGCTGGTGGCCATGGTCCAATCTTCATAGACTATTCAGACAACCTTGTCACATCATTGCATGCTCCCGAGTGGCTCCCACTGGAATCGAGTTCACACAGATATTACTGTTGTTGTGTTTTGTTTTTGTTTTATAACTTAGTTGGCAACCCTGAACAATATGGGTATTTCATAGGAAAATCTTAATTTCTGGCTCTTCTCGAAGCATCAGGAAGTCTGGCAATCCTGGGCCTGCATTCGAGCAGCACACCCATTGGCTCTATCAGTGGCCTTTATCAGGCAAGTGCTTTCCAAGTTTGCCTGTCTCCACAGACCACTCCCAGGTAGCCATCACCTGCCCACCTCCTGAGGTCTTTTAAATTTGCAAACCCTAGTAGACACCCTGCTTCTGACTCGTTCCCCCACATAGAGAACTTCGTGCTGTGATTCTTTCAGAAAATCCACTGTGCTAGTCAAAGCATGCCATGTCAGAGACTTATATCCTCATCAGATAATTTCCTAGCCTCCCCACGCTCATCTGTCATTCTCTCGGGCATTTCTCAGCAGAGGAAGCATTTGGCAGGATCTTAAAGCGCTAGACGCTCACCGTTCCTCTGCTGCCTGGACAGCTACGCCAGCTTTCTTCCTGCTTAGGCAATACCTGTCTGCGGATATTTGCTGGTGTGCTTTATGGAAGCCTATAAAAGTAATTGTCAGAAGTGATCAGTGCTTTGATTAAATAAATATGCGATTGAGGACTTAGGCTCGCCATTTAAATATGGTAGGAATAATTTGCGAGCCTATCTGTCAGCCTTTCGCGGTGGCTTTAAGTGGTAGATACATCTGTGGAAGCACCTTCCTGTTTTGCAAATTTGACAGCAATGGCTGTTTCCTGATTGTACCTGACGTTATTTTCCACATTGTTTTATGCCAATCACATTTGCTGCAAATTGCTTATTACTTTCTTGCTGAAAATGGCAATGTGTATTTATTTAGCTTTTTATTTTAGAATCAGCAGGCTATCACTTGCTTTATTAACCAGAGCCAGCCCTGAGGATGAGAGCCCCTGGTTTCAAGTTTATCTAATTGCTGCTGCTCAAAACTGAGGAATCAGTAATGCGGTGGTAGCATCTCCCTTGAGGAATTATTGTTCCTAAGGATGTTACATTTGCCACTGGAAAGAAAGAAAGCCTTCCAATTCCTATATATAATTGAAAGTACTGCCTAAGTAGCTTTCTAAATTTTGTTTTCGTGGTTACTCCTGTGGAAAGAACCCAACTGACCTTCTTTTAGGCATCCTATCTCTTTTATAAAGTTCTTACTACTTACCAAGGTTTTTTTCTCCTTGTATTTCCAGGGATCTCCCGGCAGGCACAGTTACATTTGTTACCAAATTAAAACTACGTTTGTTAACTCGCACACCATCGTTTTTATTAACCCAGCAGAGAAGTCGATATTTCTAATTTGTTGCCTCTGGGTTCATGCCAGTTTTGATATATAAAATCAGCCCAACTAGGCCACATAATGTACACGAACCCAAATCTATAAAGAAGGAAAATGGAAGTCAAAATAATTACTTGGAAACCAGAACAGAAAGCAATCTGAAGTCACGGAGTTATACCAGCCTGCATTGATTCTTGACTTTGGAAAAGGAATGCACCTCAAAGCATTTAGGATCCAGAAGAGAAGGGGATGCTGAGTCCCCTTGTCCTGTGAAGCTCACAGGGTCCCTTCTTTGATACTGGAAATGCTTTTCCAGGTGGGAATGGGGAATCCCAGTGCAAAGTCAAGATAGTAGGGTTCCAACTCAGCTCCTGCTCTTATATGACTCAATCTGTTTCTCTGTGCTGTGCCTGAGTTTCCTCATTTGTGACGTGAAGGGGGTTGGTCAAGACTTAGGTCTTGTATTATTAGCTCCTCAATTCCATAATTCTGATTCCTCAGGGTAAAAAAAAAAATCACTCCCAAACCAAAAACATATATACACACTCCTGTTTTAGTACAGGCTTTAACATATTCTCTTCAAGAGAGGGAAGAAAATGGAAAAGAAAGAATAAGTAGTGGTAAAAGATTTAGCAGTGAAAATAGCTGAAAATTGTAAATTCCATCATCAATTTCCCCTACTTCCTTGTGAACCATAAAAGTCTCCCAGAGAAAATACATGAAGAAAGCCTGTTCCAAATTTATCCCCGTAGTCACAAAACATAGGTAGGGTTATTGCTTTGGAGTTCTGCCTCTTATAAAAATATTATCCAGGCTACCCTATGGTTATGCCAGAGAGAAGCTCCCATAATAGGAAATAATGTATGGCAATGACAAACGCTCACTTGCATTCCAGCTCTTATGAGTGCTACCTCATTAAAAATAAATGACCACTGAAAAGCCCATGGCGATAAGTGGAAAACACATATTCAGACACGTTCAATATGGTGTCTTCTTTCTCCTCCCCAGTTTCTTGTGCACATTTTACTTGTTAATGCCTATGAACTAAGTAGAAGATTACAAATTCTATATATTACGATGGGAGAAACACAGGGATTGTTAGAGTGATATATATCTATATCTATATCTATATATCTATATAATCTATATCTATATCTATATCTATCTATCTATCTATCTATCTATATTTGTTGTTGTTGTTGTTGTTGTTGAAGGACTGAATTAGTCACCCAAATAGAGTCTAAAGTAATAAATCAGAAATAAAACACAGTCAGAGGGCAAAGGAGAAGATGCAGAAGGTGGGTCAGCTTGGCTCAAAGGGTGAGGAGACAGCAGACACAGGAGCCCTATCTGAAGTCCAGGACTCCTCTCTGTCCTCCCCTGTGTCCTTTTTGTGATTATGTCTCTGCCCTTTTTCTTTCCTCCAGTTTGACGTTGTAAAAGGAATGTTGGCCGTGGTGAGCAACGCGGCTGCATCATTGGTAGCAAGGTAAGCTTCATAGAGTACTTTGAGGATTGAGAGAAAGAGGACAGGAGAAAAGATAAAACAGAATCTTCTAAGGCAAAGGAGTGGGAGCATATTTGGAGATAGTGACGGCCTCCTGAATCGGGTCCTCGGTATCCTGTGTTTACCAATGTCATGACCAAGTTGCATCAACCACTGGGTGACGGCTCAGTAACTAAGCAACTGCCATCCATCAGCCCCCAAAGAAAGGAGGTCACAACGCTTCATTTAGGCCAATGTAAATATTGAAGGAGAAAGAAATAACCCATAGCAGGTATTACAGAGTAATAGCGACTCTGCGCCTAAATAAACTACCAGGTCAACCTCCTACCCAATGAATTAGTGGTTATTGTTGTTGATGGTGGTTTAGGTATAGCCTATGGAAGAGTGTGCCCCCCCAAGTGCTCTTGCGCCCCATCAAGGAGTGTCTGCTGTGGATACTTGGAAGAATGTAGCTGAGACCTGAGGTGGGGATGAGACCCGCAGTCCTTGCCAAGAGGTCAGAAGCACTGGAGATGCTACTTGCAAATGACTTTAGGATTCAGTTCTTAAATGTGCTTCCTTTTATACACCTCTAGCTAAACAGACCCAGAAACTCTTCCTAGGCCCAACCAAATAAGCAAAGAAACTCCCATGTTGGCTCTTACTTTGAGGGTAACTAATGTAGAAAGGCGTGGGGGGTTGGGGGGGAGTGGAGTGCTGAGGTTGTTGCTATGCTTATTTTTGATGCTGCTTTTGTAGTTAAATCACAGTGGTTTTGGATGTTGTCAGGTGCCATTACTGTGGGAACACGAAAACAACAGGAGGCATATAAAGTAATAAAAAAAGGACTATGCGACCAGTGCTAATCATAATCTAAATAATGGGATCCACAATAAAACAAATGGACTGAAAACACTCAACAGCTTCTCAATGGAAAGAGGCCGGGCTCCCGTTTTCTGAAAGGATGTACGCTTTCTCCTGATTCGGATGTTGATGCAAGCACAGCGTTTTCTTCTTTGTGTGTCTGGGAAAGCCAGCCCTATTGAGCGTTAGAATAGCTTTCAAGGCTCCTGATTTAAATTTCAAACTCTTGATCATAGCTGGGGAGCAGAGGTGTTTTTTTTTTTTTTTTTAATCTCGGAATTGGAAATGGAGTTCTTTAGCTCCATACCAAGCGATAATATTAAGCGTTTTGTTGTAGCCACCATGCCAGCCAAGTTCCCCACTGTGCCTCCAAAGCCACAGTGAATGAGCCATATTTGGATCTGCTTCTCGGGAAGAGACCTTTGGAAAGACAATGCACTTGTCCTGCAGGACCCAGACTCCTGACGCTTTCCGATAGGCCTGTGGAGAGCTGCAAAATGGGCCCTAAAATCAGGCTGACATGGTCGCTTAACAAGCTTCAGCCGGCTCGATGGGCTCAGAGAGTCTGGGCTGTCCCCCACAGGGCCGCTGATGGCAGCCATCATAATTAGCACACATGGATCAAAAAACACCAGGTGAAGCTTTGGCCTTGAAGAAAGAGAAGGCAGATGGAGGGAATTACCATGCCCTTGGACTATTGAGCACTGTCATGCAGCTGGCTGGCTGGCTGGCTGGCCCTGGTTACGTGAGGGAGTCTGGGGAGTTGACAGAAGCCTCCACCTTCCCAGAACCAAGCCTCCAAGTGTCCAAGGCAGCAGGAAATATCTGCCCTGCCAACTCCCTGGAAGAAGTGAGACCTCAGCCACCCTCCCAGCCGTTGGTAAAACAGGTAACAGCGTTTGTCTAAGATCTGTTTATTCACATGGAAAATGACTTGACAATCTTTTAACAGGAAGAAACCCTCTGTAACTTAAAGGGATATGACCTTGAAAGAGATTTGCTGAACTTGACTTCCACTGGTTCCCCCCCCCCCCCCCCCAGCCTTTATGGGCTCTTGTTTTTAGAATCTGCCAAACAAAAGCTCTGCCAGGAAAGCTGTTATTATAAAGATGCTCCTCAATAGGGAGAAGTGGGTTAATTGCAAGCTCTTCAGTAAAATAAAGGGGAGGTTTAGAAAACAAGCTTGGAGTTGACAAAACGTTCCACATTGCTCTTATGGCGGGGGAAAAAAAAACACCGAGGGAGGAATATTTGAAATGGCAAATGTCTCACGTAGATAGATGCTATAAACTTGCTGGGAGAGGTCTATAAGAGATTTCAGATTACTCATAAGCAATTATCCATCTGACCTCGATATGAATACAGAAATCCATTAGCAATCAAATTTTCAAACATAATTGTATACTAAGAAATATGTACTTTCCCCCTATCAATTTATGTTGACAGGATCTAGTTTAATATCACAATCTAGACTTATTTATGTTTTTATCTTCTTTTCCGCTCTGACACTTTTTAGACTTAAGTGAGCATCATTCATAATGAAGAGCTGGAAAGTAAGTTGTGATTTTGTTGGTGAAATTTCCTTTTGGTGTTCTATTACTTCTACGAATCCTGAAGTACTCCTTTTGAGCCAAAATAAAAGCTTCAAATACACAAGGATTTTTATGTTTCCCTGTTGATAAGCAATTAAAGTGGTATGTTTGAAACAGAGTAAACTTTACTGGTATTTTCCTGATCGTAACAACTTTTAAGAGAAAAAAATGCACTGTATTGTTATATCTATGACTTAGATAATATCATTTGATATAATAATGGGAATGTTTTCCCATTATCTTGAAAGTAAGATTTGATCTTGAATGTGCTGAATATATATGTAAGCGCAAATGCAGTTGGCATTACTGCCCAGAATCGCTATCATCATATAGACTGATAGAGCCGCTTACTGAATCCATCCAAGAAATTACAGTGGAAATTGTATTTCTGTCCATGTGTCCTGAGAGTGGCAGTCCCCAGAGGATCCCTGCTTTAATTTCGCCTATTAAGTAAATGAATATTCTTGAGAATACACAGTCAAGCAAAACACAACAGCCCCCATTGCCTACTTTTATTGTAGTACTAGTCAGACTAGACATTTCTCTGTCTGATTGGAGCTTTGTTTGGAAGCAATTAACTACTCTATACCAGATATAATATGGGTCTCTTGAGTGTGGACCACATTTGCCAGCATCCGTTGTTGAAAGCTTAATTGAGTATATTTGCATTTACAGTCAACATAGCTCTAAATGATAACCAATTTCTTACCGCTCAGCGCTGAGAGAGTTGGGGGTAAAGGGGAGGCCAAAATTACTAACTACTTTTATGCTTATGTGACTTTACTGAAATATATAGTTAAACATCAGCATGGCCGGAAAGCACATTAAATAAGTTGCTTCACACCTTGTTTACAAAAACCACACCAGATGCCCAACTTTACCTTCATGTTTCATTTTAAAACATTATGATTTTGACTTACTGTCTGTAATTAGATTTTTGCTAAAATGAGCAACATCAAAAGAGGGTAGCGACATTTAAACATCTTTTCAGGGTCCATTATTTCATAAAGTGGGGGAAATACAAAGTATTTAAAAGAATTTGTGAAAGCTATCTTATAAATGTGGCAATAAAAATAATAAAAGCCCTACATTGAAGATGGCAGGCTCTTGAGTAGCTTAGAGAGGCCCCGGTTTCCTGCAAACAGCTGTGCTGAAGACAGGGGTCTTTGACTCACGGGGACCTGCCCCCTGTTCAGCGTTTTCATCTTCTGAGCTTTAACACTGTTCTTTCTAGCTGACCCTTTCCCCCGGAAAACTGATGCAGGCCCTTCTTTCAGTTTCCAGTGAGTTCTGTACATGCCCCCTTTGAACATCTAGCTCATGGCCACCCAATAATCTCTTACTTGTGTTCACATCTAAACACTTCATTGTTGGATGAAAGGCTCCAGGTTTCATTCACATTTTAATCTCAGGACTGAGTAGAGGACCCAACACAGAAGAAGCAGGAAGAGGTTTGGCCTCTAAATCTGACCAGGAATTTCTACTGAGGAAGGGTCTCAATGAGGTTGAAGGTGGCTTCCACTTTCCTACTTCATGAACATGGATTAAGTCCAGTCTGGGACTGTTTCTTAATATTGGAAGCCTCTGAATGTTTCATTGTTCTTGCCTAAAAATGGTAAGAATGAACGAAGAAAGCCCTCCTCTCCTGAAGTCGAAATGTTTGTGTTGGATTGGATGAGTTTCCTTCCATTTGCTTCACTTCTCTAAATTGTAGCTAAACTCCTTGATCAGAAATTTCTTGCATGTTTATAATCAAGAGCAGTCAACTTATATTTCCATTTCCAATAACATTAAGACACCTGGCATAATTAATAGACTATGTGACCAAACCAGGTCCAAAACAATATCAATGACCTGAGATTATGGGCTGCAGCCAATACAATGACATTTAATTAGAATAAGTATAAAGTCCTCTGCTGAAATCCTAGAAACCAACCCCAACACAAAAACTAGAATTACTATCTTTTAACCTAGAAAAATGACCACAGAAACAACTGTATACAATAAACAAGGCAAAACTATTCCTAAAATGAACTTAGTAAGAGTTAACAGTCAGAGGTTAAGCTGATTGCATATTCCATAGAATCAGGGCCATGTGCTGTCACAGAGCTCCCATGTCCTTGTCTGCTCTGACAGAAGCTCAGTGTTGACAGTAAGGACAGCCATGGTTCTGTACCTGCTAAGCTGATGCTCTGCCTAGTCACCCACCACAACTTACAAGACAGCCCAGAGAATGGATGGATTGATTTGAACATTATGACCTCAACCGAAAGCATTTTAGCAAATAGTAGGTGCTTATAAACACAGTTACAGGAAGGAATCCTTTGTGATGAAAATTAACTTATAATCAATTGGGGGCAGATTTTATTTTAACTCAGATAACTTCCTAAGAAATAAAACCATCCGAAAATGGAAAAAGTTATTAACTCTCAAACCATTAGGATTCTCTCCAAGAAAAGAGAGGCTCACTGACAATTCATTTGTTGGGGATGCTGCAGGAGAGATTTAAGCTGGGAGTTAGAGAGGACACATTCCAAGTTCCTATTTAAATTGGGCACTACCGTTGTCATCCAGCGTCATGGTTATTCAAGAGGTAGCAGTTATAATCAAGACCTAAAATAATAGACATATAATCTAATATAAAATATACACTAATAATCAACAAAACAGACTTTACTGACAGATAAGCCTTTGTTTCAGGACTACGACTAAAGATAAACACTAATTCAGAACTAGTACAGAGTTGAGCAATTCTAAGTTAAAAATTTGAACCTCAATATTCCAAAACCTTGTGACCTAGAGCAGAAAGTAATTTAAATTTGTGAAGGCCTCTCTTATATAGCATTTATGTATGAGATGGTTGGATGAGATGGCCTTTAAGTTAGATTTCAACTCTCAGTTCTATAAATTTATAAATAGGCCTGTTCTAAATTGTAGCTAAACTCCTTGGTATCAACTGTGGCAATTACTGGTAGGATTCTTGGATATAGAAATAGGAGCATATTCTACAAAGCAATGACTCTCACTGCATTGTTATTAGTTATGTCTTTAAAAGTTCCATGATTGATTGGGGACCCCACTAGGTAATATGAAATGGATAACTTCAAGTCTATCTGATGCGGAAGCAAAAATAAAACACTCGTTGGGCATAGGAGCTTTTGAGGAAAGACGAAGGAGCTGCGATTTAAGCTGAAGAAGCAAAGTCTGGGTGAGTTCTTACCCACGACAGTCAGGCACTCTCAAGAAATCACGTGGGTGCTGGTAAACAGATGTTCTTTGTGTTGAATCAGAGAAGGTAACTTGCCCAAGGTTACAAACCCAATAAATTGCTTAGCTAGGATAGACTGTGATTCTACAATCTAAATTTTGAACAAAACAATGTCTCCTTTTAATGTGAAAACTGAAACCCAGAGTATTTAATATCCAAGGTAATATAATTCTTAGTGATGAACTAACACTTGACTTCAGTCACATGATCACTTGCCCTGTGCTATTTCCAGGAGATGCTTTCAAAGAGCTTAGTTGGGTTGTTTGCATTAATATCTTTGAAAGATAATGAGCTCAGTTAACTTAAATGAACTCCTTAAAATAGTGGCTACTGTACAATATTCAATCCAACTATTATCAATTTCATAATGAAATTTGCATATCAAAAAGCTTAGATAAGCACCCCTTCCTCAAAGAAAAATCACTTGAAAACATGAGCTAAGTTATAATGAAGGTCATTTTCTTGAACGCTTTCAAACCTTCACAACAAAACAAAACTTCTTAGTCATGATTAAAAAGAAAAACCAGAGAGGAAATGGAAATAAAATAAGGGAGAGAGATGGCAAGATGGGTCTTGTCTTCTTTAGACATTTTATGTTTTCATGTTGTTTTTATGTTTTAACTAGAGGTCCAGTGCACAAAATTGTGAGCAGGTAGGGTCCTTAGGCCTAGCCTGCAATCAGTGGCCTGCTTGCCAGTTTCCAGTCCAACCCTGCTGCTGCCACCCACCCCAGTTCTTCACTCACCATCCGGGGATCAAAAAAACAGCCCGCTCTGCCTTGGGTGCCTTGTGCCAACAAAGGGCACCTGGCCCTTTCCTTCCTTTAAAGAAGTAAAATAAATGCCCTCTTTCTGCTCCTGTCTCTTCTCTCCCTTGTGAATCCTTTCACAGCTGGCTTCACCAGCCAAAACCCTAACAATGACGTGGGAAACTCAACCAGGAAGGGCTATGCCTGTGGGAGGAGGTGCAGGGAATTAGGGCTGCCCTCTTGCTCCTGCCCAGCCCTCCCTCCCTCTCTCCCTCCCTCTCTCCCTCCCTCCCTCCCTCCCTCCTTCTATCCCTGCTTTGTCCCAGCTGCCTGGCTCAGCCCATCTCCCATTGAGGAACCACTCAGCTCAGGCTCTGGCCCTGGCCACCCTGCAGGGAGGAGCATGCTGAGTTTTTTGCAGACCAGGAAGTGGCTGTGGAAAGGAAGGTGGTGGGTTCTCCCTGAGGAGGGTGTTTGTGCTTTAAAGCTACTGCTCTCCATCCACCTTTCAGTAGTGAAGGCTGAGGGTCACTGCAGGCACTGAAGTCCTTGTTTAAGTCCCCATTCCAGAGCCTCTCACGGAGGAGAGGCTGCATCCCAAGAATCTGTGCAGTGGAGGCACCATGTTTCTTTTTGGAAGAAACTGAGGATCAGTCAGAGCCTGTGGGCCAGTGGGAGGGACCAAGAGGTCTGCCTTCTTCCCTGCTCTCCAGTCCCCAGGCCCACCCTGCCACCAACCACCCCGGTTCCCTGTGGTTCCCCAATGGCTATCCAGCAATCAGAGCCTGCGGGCTGCAGGGAGGGACTAAAAGGTGGTCAATGCGCCTCATAGCGACTGGTCCATCGGTCGTTCTAGTTGTTACATTGGCCTTTTGTTACATAGGATTGCCCGTAAGACTGTGAAAATGTCTATGCCCATAAATATTTTATGTCTCCTGCTATCACATCAGAATAGATCATTTGATACTTGTGTCTTTGATAGAAATATCACTAATGTAATAAAAGCATGTTTATGAATAAGTTTGGGCTTGATGAAAAAGGAATGGTATTTCTACATGAATTGCTAAGTATATTGTAGCACTAGAGGCCCAGTGCATGAAATTCGTGCACTGGGGGGGGGGGTGTTGTGTCCCCTCAGCCCGACCTGCACCCTCTCGCAGTCTGGGAGCCCTTGGGGGATGTCTGACAGGCCCAATCTCCTAAACCAGGAGTTGGGCATCCTTACTGCTGCGCTACCAGCAGTGAGCCCGGCCTCCAGCTAAGTGTCTGCATTGAGCATCTGCTCCCTGGTGGCCAGTGTGTGTCACAATGACCAGTTATTCCACCATTTGGTCAATTTTGCATAATTGCCTTTTATTATATAAGATAATTCAATGCTAATGAGGTAAAGCACACCTTAAAAATTTTATGGTAATATGGCATTGAATTGATGTAGCATTTTTGGTTCATCTAGAAAGCCCTTCTTACTGCTGAATAGCTGCAATGTCCCTTTAATGTTTTTCCACTAAAACTAATCAGTGAAGAATATGAATATTTTTGACAGGATTAATTTTACATATAATAAAATAAACTATAAAGCAAAATTGATCAGCCTCAGTACTATTGATATTTTGGGCTGGATAATTTACTGTTGTGAGTAGCTGTATGTGAGTTGTATATTAGTTAGCATCATTCCCTGGTTTCTACTGACTGGAATTAGTAGCATACAGAATACCACTCCAGGTATGTCAACCAAAAATGTGTCCTGACAATAGGAATGTCTAGTGGGGTACAAAATTGCCTTTTTAAAAGAACTATTGTTTTAAAGGTCAAATAATTATACTTCATTTTTTTTCTTTATCCCAAACTCCGTTATATAATCCTCAAATTGACTAGTTGTTTTATATTCAAATGTGCCTGTCAACAGGCAAAGTTTAAATGACCTTTTCCCAACTGAATGAGCATTTGTCAACTGCACTTAGGTTGAAATTTTTATTTATCAATGTGTATTACTTAAAATTAAAATCCTTAATATGTATAGATTTTTTTTCTTAAATCTGAGGTTGCCTAACCATCTTCATGGATGGTCTTCACATGAACTTATTTCTCTGAATCTTCCTAAACAAATATATGTATTTCCAACTCATTTAAATTAATATACTATATAAAAATATTCCTTGAAGAGAAGCAGATTTGGAATTATAAAAATACTACAATTTCTTCGAAAAACTAATGCCTGGTCCAGTGTTTCTCAAAAGTGTAGTCCATGGACCCATCTGTCTCAAAATTCCCTCTGATGTTTGTTAATAGTTTAGACAATGTTCCTCCCTCGAGACCTACTGATCAGCACCCTCTGAAAAGTGATCTAGGCTTCCACACTTGAGTCAGCCCTATGCCTCCTCCAGTCGTGCACTCAGGCCATCAAAACCAGATGAAATGTATATCTGAAAGTATTCATTCAATGAAAATGATAATGGAGCTATTCATTTGGGACCCAATTTGATTCTTATTTACTTATATCTTGGCAACTTTATATTGGTTGAAATTAAACATTAGAGAGCTTCCTTTTATCTAGAATGTATCAAAATTTAAGACAGCTATCCCTTAGTAAAACTGCTTGTTTGTCAGGCAATAGTGAAGTAAAATTCTTCATTGTTCTGCTTTAGTTCACCAAAGAACAACAGATTGGCCGATACAAATTAATGCAACTGATTTACACTAAGCCAATAATTACCTTTTATTTTTATTTAAAATACTCACTTAAAAATTTAGAAAAAACTAAGATGGAAACCTTGGCTTTTCTATGTCACTTTTCCAATTTGAAGGTATTTTAGATAATCACCAACGTTTGTTTTGCTAACTTTATTTTTTAGTGTTTATATAAAAACTTAATGTACATCATATTTTAATACATGGGTGGTTCCACTCATCTCTTTTAAGAAAGCCTAGAGCATGATGACTACTTGACAGCCTTCACACCAAACTCTGAGAACATCCTGGTGTCTCTATGAAAAAGTAAGGGAATCTCCATTTTTCTTTCTCTAAGTTTAGAAAACAAAATCTTAACTACCATAATAATTAAAAAAAATTCTCGGTAGTTACATATTTTTCTAACACTGGTGAAAAACATAAAGGGGAGACATTAAATTTTAATCCAGTAAGGGAAGCTACAAAAATATATACATCTGAATCTGTCAAAATATACAATGCTTCAACAATCTTTTCCATCTATGTTGCCATACTCATTTTAACCTTAATTCTACAATTGAACTTATGCAACATTCACCATCAATTTTTTGTTCACATTTTCTCACTTTTATGTCTAGTTTGTAGGAAATTGACCTTGTAATAGATTAAAAGGAAGGGGTTATGAGTACAGTGTTCTCCAAGTCTTATACATTTAAGACCGTTTGTCTACAATATTAAGACTAATTTTGTCAAAATAAAAAATCCATTTTCACGCTTTTTTTAGTTCCTTAAAAGTGTTGCTCTAGAGAAATATGGTGCTATGTAAATTTTTTTTATTTGTATCCCTGTAAATAATTTGAACTTTGTGCCTGGTGGCTCTGAGGATTGTTTTCTTTGCCATTTACAGTCTAGGACATCAGATTATGTCTTGGACTTGATAATTGTTCCTGGCAATTGTTCCAGGCATATAGTGAGTTCTTTCAATATAGAGGGGTTCCAGTTTTCTTAGTTCCCAGGAAAAATATATATTTTTTAGATTATAGTTTTAAATATTAGCTTTGTTCCACAATTTTATTTTTCTTATTCACATCCTCTAGTTATATGTATATTGGACCTCTTTGCCTACTTCCATTTCAATCACTTTCTATTTTGTTTCTTCTTTATTTGAACTTTATTTGTTGCTTATTTCCCTGCCTACCTCTGATGTCATTAATTAAACTGTCATACAAATATATCTTCCCTAGGGCCTAGTAAATTATTCCATAATTCTAAGATAATTTTGTTTTCCTCTTTGATATATTTCCTAAATTTAATAAACTATCATTGTATAATTTTTCATTTTGGTTTTTAATTTTTGACTTTCTTACCACATTAAAAAAATATCTTATTTGACAATCCTAAATGCAAATAGGAGTGTGGTGATCACACTATTCCCATGTTTTTTGGTGGTTTTTCAATAGCTGAATTTTAAAAAATTACATTATTTTCTATAAATAGCTTTATAGGGTCTCACTTCTTCCCTGTTTCCCTCCCTCCCTCCCTCCCTCCCTCCCTCCCTCCCTCCCTCCCTCCCTCCCTCCCTCCCTCCCTTCCTTCCTTCCTTCCTTCCTTCCTTCCTTCCTTCCTTCCTTCCTTTCTTCTTTTCTTCTTTTCTTTTTTTCTCCCTTCCTTGGTATCCTATAGCAGGGTTCTTGGTTCAAGAGTACCCTCTTCTATCAGTTTAGTGTTCATGTGGTTTTCTTTTCATGTATATTTATGAGGGGTTAATATTTCTCCCTTTGAGTTCCTTCTTTTCCTTCATCCCCATTGTTCTGAGGGGCTCACATATTCCTGTCTATCTCCTCCCTTTTTCTTTCTCAGAAGAAAAATCTCCACGGCCGTCACCTCTGCTCTCTCTCCAGCCTCTTCTCGGGAACTGCTGCTGGGAACCCACCATTTCCAGGCCTGAGCTGGCCGTTGTGTCAGTTAGTGATGCACTCTCTGGAGGATGACACGGTCTGCACCGTTTCTCTTTCCAATGAACCACTTAGCACCTCCTCCCCCATTTGTGGCATCCACCACCTTGTAGCAACGGCAAGAGCTCTGCTGGAGTTGGGCCTTCGCCTCTGCTTATCTCCCAGTTACGGAAAAGGCATGGGTAAAACGGTGAGGTGGACTCGCCTTTCCACTGAAGAGGACGGGCAGAGATCCAGGCAGCCGCTCTGTCCTTCAGTGGTCAGAGCTGTACAAGGAGGGGGCAGTGCATGCCTGGGGTCCAGTCACTGAGGTGCACCTGGGAGTCAAAAAAAGGAGTCCTGAGCCCTGGCTAGTTTGCTCAGTGGTTAGAGCATCAGTCCAAGAACCAAAGGGTTGCAGGTTCAATTCCAGGTCCAGGGCATGTGCCTAGGTTGCAGGTTTGATCCCCAGTCCTGGAATGGACACAGTGGGAGGCAACCAATCAATGTGTCACTCTCACATCAATGTCTCTCTCTCTCTCTCTCTCTCTCTCTCTCTCTCTCTCTCTCTCTCTCTCTCTCTCTCTCTCTCCTTCCCTAACCCTCTCCAGTCTCTCAAAAAGTCAATTAAAATATCCTTTGGTGAAGAAAGAAAAACAAGAGGTTCCTCACATGGAGAGTAACTGAAGACCATTAATGATGTACTTTGGTCTTTTCCACCAGGACTGGATCAGCCAAGCGTTTTTCCGGACACACACACGCTGGGTCATGGTTCTGGCTTCAGAAGGAAAGCTACCCTTTAACCAAGCCTTCCTCTTCTTCTCCTCTTCTTTCGGCAGATCCACTTTTTCTAGTTATTCACAAAATTTAATATTTCATGAACCCCACACCCAGATATATACTGTACAGCACATCAGTTCTCTTCTACCCTGTACCATTTCTCTAAATCATGGGAAATAATAACGGAGGCAATAACATATATTTTTCTTTCTAAACACTTTTCCCTCTAGGACGGCAGCATATTGTATTTTGGCAGTGATGGCTGAGGATTTCATCCGAACCTACTTTCCCATCCTCTTTAATAGAAGTACCTACCTATTGTGTCTCATTATTTTTGTGCTTTTCAATTCTTATTGATGAGTGAAGGAAAGCTTAGCAGTATATTATGATGACTTGGATTGGGAGTAGCTAGCTATTTCTCAACCCCCCGAAAGTCATTGAAAACAGGTTGCTTCTTCTTGAATCAACATTTATTAAGTCATCTTAAATAACGTTTATTTTATATGCGGCAGCCTATTGAGTTTTAACTTTTTTATTCTTCATTCATGAAATCAGAGATTTATGAAAGATTGTTCTAGTGTTCATTAATATAATTTTATGAGTGCTTTGCTGTCTTTTCAAATAAACAAGAACAATATTATTTTTGTACAGTAATAAATAATTCCATTTTAAATTATCATTTTGAAGGACTTCACAGACCCTGCTCTTTATGTTTGCACGTGTGTCTGCTTTACACACAACACATAGTAAACATGTTCTACGAGAGGAGCTCTCACAATCAAATAAAAAATATCTGTGCAAAGTGAATAACAGTATTACACGAAACATAGAAACGTATTGGGAAAAACATAAATCTCAGGCACATCTTTCAGAATATAATAGTATAAACTATTTGTTAAAATCACTAATTCTGTTTTTTTGTATTCTTAAAAAATGGCCTAAGTACATTTAAATTGGCAAATTATCCTTAAAAGCATGATGATTTTGCATCATGTCCAAATGCACACATTTATACTCACTCTCTGATAATTCATAAAATTTTAGGTAAACAAGTATAAAATAACCATCTGCTAATGGAATAGTTGCTGTCAAGTTATTCTTACAATTATGTGGTGGATATAAATAAGTCACAGTGAATTAACCACCCACATTTCACAGAAGATGACCAGGTAAAGCATCGACTCTAAATAATTACTCAAAGCTTAGAAATGCTGAGCGTGTTGCTTGTTTTTAAATGAAACCACTGAAAATTGCTGTTGCTTTCAATTTTATGACAAGATATTCTGTCAGAAAGGAAAGAGAGAGAGAGAGAGAGAGAGAGAGAGAGAGAGAGAGAGAGAGAGAGAGAGAGATTGAGATTTCAATCTCTAACTGCCATACTCTATTGGAAGTTGATTCAAGTTGTAACAGGCACTGTTAGGGAAGAGGTCCTGATAATAGAGGGAATCTCATATCATTGAGCAAGCAGATGCTGTAGAGAAAGAAGCAGACGCTGTAGAAGAAGCAGCAGATGCTGTAGAAAAAGACGTGGGGTGTTTTTCTCCCTCTGTGCTTCTCACCGCAGAGTTGGGGAAGCCATGCTGCAGCTGAAGGCAGACTCAGCAATGCCATCAGTTGGGCCTCAGATCAAGCTGACCTGATTGCTCAAGGCAAAATGGTCATCCCAAATCAACTGCTGCTGGGATGGAGCCTGCACACGGCAGGCTTGACTCCCACTGACCTTTCCTCGAGATGCATTCGACACGAACACCCTGAGAAACAGTTTGGAAGGTGGAGGGGAGGAGTGGAGAGGAATCCAGGAGAGTCAAACGAATATATATACTACATGCTAGCCCTTGACATCACTGCCCATTCACTTTTGTTACACTCATTCTTAATGTCGGTTCTCCAACTCACAATTGACACTACACGCAGTTATGAGAAATGATTTACCTTTTGGTGTGGATACATTTTTAAATTTCAGACATCAATAACCATCACAATGATACTACTCCCTAAGACTGATAATGATGAGTTTCTTTTTCCCTCAACAAGCTTCATATAATTGGCAGTAAAAATAAAAACTGCGAACTCTTGCCTTGACTAAGCAACTGATAATATAGAGATGCTTAGAGTGACTAGCACTTCTCCTGTGCTCATACAGTACGTGCTGGCGGTGAAGGGAGGGTTGTCTAGGACCCAGAAGTCTAGTTCTATTGCTAAGCACCTTCTATTGCTAACCACCGGCACCCAGCCTTAGGAAATTCCGACCAGAAGCTATTTCACTTTTCACATTTCAAAAGGACCTGGGAGACATTTTCAAATCGTCGGCTTCTATGCACTCGTGGGGAAAACTTTGTAGTGAGCTTGGATACTAACTGGAGAGGCCTGCATTCCTCAGGTGTGCTGGCCAATCCGATTTCTTATGAGAATGTATCATCCCAGGATCCCACGCAGACTAACAAAGTGGCCACTCTAAGTTGCCTCTTGACAATGAAAAGAAAAATGCTATTGGGAAGAATCACAATATCCTGGCAGTATTTTTTTGAATTGATCTTTAAGATGACGGATGACTTCTATTCCAAATGTCACACATACTCGGGGCAGTTAGATTCATGCTTTAAATTTAAATCCTGTGTGCCAGAGAATGTTCTAGGCACTTTAAAAGAGATTATCTCTAATCTTCCCAGAAACCTAGAAATATAGGCCACACACCCAATGCTTAGGAACACTTGTCAGGAAGCAGCATGTAATTGAAATCATTTTAGAAAATCATAGAGAGGCTGAGAGGATTTGCTCAAACATAACTGTGAGGGGTATAATAAAACCAGAATAATATGGCTCTGGTATTTAAATAACGGTTTTAGATGCGACCTTACAATTACGTATACGCTTTTAGATATATAAATTTAGTGGAATATGATTGTGGGAAGATGAAACATCCTTTTAAATCAACTTCAAAATGGCCATTGTGTTCTAGCGATTCATCATTAATAACAAAGACTTCAGAGGGGAGCTGTTTCTCTGTTTTGTTTTAATGGACAACCGTGGCACAAAAATGCCAAGGGCTTATCTCCTTGTGCACAGACCAAAGAAGGAACAGCCATGCGACACTGCCCATCCACTTACGTCAGACTCATTCTTAATGTCGGGCCTCCAACCTACAATGGACTCTACATGCAGTGATGAGAAATGATTTATCTTTCGGTATGGATACATTTTTAAATTTCAGTCATCAATAACCATCACAATGATACTACACCCTAAGACTGATAATGATGAGTTTCTTTTTCCCTCAACAAGCTTAGTATAATTGATAGCAAAAATAAAAACATCAATAAAATGCTAACTCTTGTCTTGACCAAGCAATGGATAATATAAAGATATTTAGAGTGACTAGTTAAAATATAAACAACGAAGTTACTTATGAATGGTATTTTATAGCACGGACTTATTGAAATAATTACTTGGTGCACATGTGCTCACACCCACACATATACACATATAGATCTTTCTTTCTTTCTCTCTCTCTCTCTCTCTCTCTCTCTCTCTCTCTCAGAAATGTAATGGAAGAAAAAAAGTGAAAGAATCCTATATAACAAAGAACTAATATGCTAATTAGACCAAACAACAGAACAACCTCCACACAACCTTCCAGACATATCTGGGGCTGCAAGGGGCTGGGAGGGGCTGTGAGGGCCCAGCTCCTTGCATGGATTTCGGGCATCAGACCTCTGGTATACATAACCCACATAGGTCAAAACTTCCATTAAAGAAGACAGTAAGATGTCAGAAGAGATAATTATCAACCACGCGATCCACAATTATGGACAGCAAAACATAAGAAATGACAACTCCTTGGTCATATTTGCTGTATCCTACTGATTGTAACCTTCTTGGCAGCGACTAGGAAACCCCACCTCCCTCGAAGTTATACAATGAGTTCAGGAATCGGGCTGATTAAAAATTTTAGGTCACATGTCCCACTATCATCATCATAATGGATCCAACATAGGAGAAATTAAACTACAACTAATATATACTTACAAAGGTATAAAATTAATTCTCTGTTAACAGTGGAAAATTACCCAATTGTGGTTTATTAAATTCAACATAGATATACCTAAGTGACTAGATTAGCACAAATAAAGGGAATTAGGGAGCATATTTGGAAATTTTATTAGCAATTTGGAAACAATAGGGTGGTGAGTGAAAAGTGTCCTGTATTAAGAGGAATAATTACTGCAGATTCAAGTGCTAAATTATCTTTAATCTTAGTTTGGGGATACTTTTTTTGACCCAAGAATTAATTATTATAGGTTTTTAAATCTACAAGTGGAGTTTTGTTTTGTTTTGTTTTGTTTTGCTTTTTGAAGGAATGATAGATGTTTTGTTTGGTGATCTTTTGATTATGGTCAGAAAGTACTGTCTGTAAATATGTTTGGAATTTGTTCAAGTTTGTTTTGATCAATCCATGAGCAGTTTGACAAGTTTTCATGCCACAGGGAAAAACCTGTATCCTCTGTCGGCAGCAGGATGTGCGAGAGCCTTAAGACGAAGCCCCAGGAGCCAGACCCTCTGGGTTCAAGCCTTCCCGGCTCCTCTCGGCCACGTAGCCCCGGACAAGTTACCTGTCCACTTGGTGCCCTGTTTCCTCATCTCTAAAAGGCCGCGTTGAGGGTCCCATGATGATGTCAAACTCTGGAACAGTACCTAGCACACAGTAAGCATGAAGTCCTTGTTTATGAAATATCCATCACTTTATCCCTCTGCCGTGTACTCACAGGCACACACGCATACACACCGGCTCATTACTGGTCATATTTTTTTCAGGTCCTTGCTTAGTTTTTCTCTGCCTAATTACGACTCTTGCAGAATGTTACAGACTCACCTCCATTACCCTTTGGTTTTATCTGACTGTATTTCTGGGAGTTTTTCTCTCACGTATTCCATAACAATAGGTTGCTTGGTCCAAAACAGTGTCTGAGTCTTTTACTGCTTGTGAATAGAAAGCTTGCTGCTCTCATGATACCCCTTTTGTTCTGGGTGATGTTTGTAGCTATTGTAGTGGACTTTGAGTGACATTAATAAGGTAACTCTGGCCGAAGCTGGTTTTGCTCAGTGGATAGAGCGAAGGCTGCGGACTGAAAGGTCCCAGGTTAGATTCTGGTCAAGGGCGTGTACCTTGGCTGCAGGCACATCACCAGCAGGAGGTGTGCAAGAGGCAGCTGATCGATGTTTCTCTCTCATTGATGTTTCTTACTTTCTATCCCTCTCTCTTCCTCTCTGTGAAAAATCAATAAAATATATATTTTTTTTAAAAAAATAAGGTAACTCTGTTTTACCTTTTTACCACAGACATCTTTTGTGTGATTATATTTTCAAACATCTTTTAACATTTTTTATATGTGCTCTTTACATATAAAATCTGAACGTCTTTGTGCCTGTGAGAACTCTGATGCTCATAATCACTGTCACATGACTGAGTTACCTTCATTCCTTCCTTGAATAAACTTTTAACTAATACATTGCTTGGTTGTCTCATTTTCCCCATCCTGACTTTGGCTGGGTTCATCAACTTTTTTTCATTTACTTCCTCCTCTCCATTCCCCTCCCTCGAGATATGAAAATTCTGCCTGGGGACTCTATTAGCAGCAAACTTTAAGTGGTTAAACTGATTTTTGAATATCAAAGCGCTGTTATTTGCAGTTTTTATATCAAAGAATGAAAACAAGATAACACCTTTGCACAATGTTTACAAGCTATGATTTTTTTTTTAATATGGAGAGAGTTGGTATAGGTTTTTGAATGTGCTTCCTAAAATAGAAATTGAGTAGAAACCACATTTAAAAATTTCCTTCTTTCAGAGTGGAATTCCAGAGAGTGGTGAATGTAGATTTTCATCAACTATTCAAAACCAGAGGAAACAGAACCTCATGTCCCTAAACACAGGCTCCTGTGAGACCAGAGCGAGGTGCGGGCTTCGTCATCTTTGCGGGGAGAGGCGCTGGGAGGAAGGAGGCGGAGCTGCACTTGGCTCCAAGGTGGGCAGAGAAAAACCTGTATCCTCTGTCGGCAGCATCATGTGCGAGAGCCTTAAGACCAAGCCCCAGGAGCCAGACCCTCTGGGTTCAAGCCTCCCCGGCTCCTCTCGGCCACGTAGCCCCGGACAAGTGACCTGTTCACTTGGTGCCCAGCTTCCTCATCTCTCAAAGGCCGCGTTGAGGGTCCCCTGATCATGTCAAACTCCGGAACAGTACCTAGCACACCGTAAGCATGCTGTCCTTGTTTACGAAATATCCGACGCTTTATCCCTTGTTTATTAAATATCTATCGCTTTATCCCTCTGCCGTGTACTCACAGGCACATGCGCATACACGCCGGCTCATCACTGATCATGTTTTCTCAGATCCTTGCTTATTGTCAGTGACTTTTATTTTTTAGTCTGCCCTGTCCCAGCAGGCTCCAGGACCCGGCAAACCCTGCATCCTAACCCAGCTTCCGCCGCTGAGGGGAGCGGGCCCCTGGCAAAACCCTGTCCATAGGTCCTTCCATCCTTCCAGGCCAGGCTGCTCTGCTCAGACTTCCCAGGCTGAGAAATTGAAACCCTCCCGAAGATTCCAGAGCGCCTCTGATCTGCATTCCCTCTTCCAGGATGCATGGTCCCTGTGATTTTATTATTATTATTTTTTTATTTTATTTTTATTATTTTATTTTTTTATTCTTTAAAGTATTACAAATAGTATGTTTTCATTCCCCCCCCCATTGACTCCCCCCTGGCCTCCCCTGCCCCCCAGGACATGTCCTCACCTGCCCCCACCCCCAGTGTCCTGTATCCATTGGTAATGCTCATATGCATGCATACAAGTCCTTCTGTTGATCTCTTACAGCCCCCCACCCTCCCCTCCCCTGCCTTCCCCCTGTAGTTTGACAGTCTGTTCCATGCTTCTTTGCCTCTATATCAATCTCTGACCCCCTGTTTCTTTTCTTTAAAATATCTTGCATGCGCATACTGGAAATAAATGTATAAGAACAAAAAAAATGTTTGAGTCTCAGTTTCAATGTCCAACTGGTCCTTGTGATTTTATAATTAAACACAGGTAGTAGAAAGGGAAGCCCATTAGTGGTTAGAGAGCCTTGTTAGGCCAGGCAGACCCGCCCCCCCCCATCACCCCCACATCTCAAGGATATACAGAAATCTCTGCCGTGTCCTCAAACTGCGGGCTCCCGTGCTTCCTCCAGTGTCTGCCCCCCGCAGCTCGTTGGGAGGTAAATGAATGTGGCGGCGGGTTCTCACGGGTGTTTTAGTCAAGTCCGTCCATTGTCACGTTGGGGCCTGCACAGGACCAGGAGGCTGGGAGCAGGCAGAGGCAGCAGCGAGCCATCCCTGGGTCGTTTGTCATTGTTCCAGGACAAAAGGCAGACTGTCACAATAAACAGCGTTTGTTCCTCTCCTATGTGCGGCTCGGGGCCAGAGAGGAAAGGTATCCCTGGTCATAATTGTCCAACAAGCGAATAATCATCGTCGCTTGCAAATCTTACATCAGAGAACACAGAGGCAGCTGGCAGTGAAGAAGGCAAGAAAATAGATGCTTCCAGCACTAATCTGCTAAATATATATATATATATATATATATATATATATATATTTTTTTTCCCCCCCCTAACAGCACAGGTGGAATAATCTTATTTGCTATATTCCGCTCAGGTAAGGAAGGTAAAACTTCTAACTCATAGGATATATGTGTTATTTTAGGCAAGTAAGTATGCATAGATGATTTTCTTCATTGGAGAGACATTTTTATTTATTTTATTTTTATTTTTTATTATTTATTTCAGAGAGGAAGAGACAGACAGAAACATCAATGAGGAGAGAGAATCACTGATCAGGTGCCTCCTGCACTCCCCACACTGGGGTCAAGCCAGCAGCCCCAGCACGCGCCCTGACTGGGCATCCAGCTAGTGAGCCCTGGTTTCTAGGTCTGTGCTCAGCCACTGAGCCGCAGCTGCCAGGCATGGAGAGGCATTTTCAAATGCAGGACGACCTTTACGAACTACATGTATGTGGTCTCATGGGGCTGAGAGCAGCAGCCGGGGAAGCCCGGAGTGAGGCACCTGCGAGATCTCCCTGCTTCTGTTTCTGAGCGAGGAGAACTGGTTTGGGGACCCAGAGAATCCCCAGCTCATGTTACCCCTGGACAATCTGACCTCATAGGAGGTGAGGGCCCAGCATCCCAAAGACTGCAGATGGGAATTCTACCTTCTCTCTCGGACCCCCCCAGACAAGAGAAACGTTACAGAGCGCAACGTGAAAATGAGTCTGAGGGAGGCAGCGACCAGCAACCTTCTCACTTTCTCCCCACCCTGCCCCCCAAACTCCCGGGGAGAGTCCCCGCAGGACGACACGGCTGGAAAGCACCCCCGTGTTGTTAGGAGGTTGAAAGGCTTCTCATTTACTGCTGGCCGCAAGTGTCTGTGGTGCCTTCTAATAAAAACCTGTGAAGCCACATGGGTGCAAAGTCATTTTTTCCCAGCTTTTCAGGAGACGGGTGACAAAGCCAAGTTCACTGTTTCAGCGGCGGCTGCGAAGTGTTACACCCTGTCTGTGATGGCAGGTTTGCATCTGCTGCAACCTCTTGTTACAGCCACATAATTGGGACTCCAGCCCCCGCAAGGACTGGCTTTCTCTCCACGGAGGGCATAGGAGTGCTCCCGACACGAAGCATGATCCACTCCGCATGCCTTTCACGTGAGTATAAGAGAACATCTGCCCTAACTGGTTTGGCTCAGTGGATAGATCCTAGGCCTGTGGACTGAAGGGTCCCGGGTTTGATTCCGGGCAAGGGCATGTACCTTGGTTGTGGGCAGATCCCCAGTAGAAGGTGTGTAGGAGGCAGCTGATGGATGTTTTTCTCCCATTGATGTTTCTGACTCTATATCTCTCTCTTGCTCTCTGCAAAAAATCAATAAAAATATATTTTTTTAAAAAAGAGAACATCTGTGTATATGGCTATACCATAATGTACAAGACAAAGCAATAGCTGAGACAGGGTGAAAGAGTAAAGAGTTGAGGCAAGGTCTGTCTGCAAAAGGATTCATCTTCCCAGAAATGTCTGTGATAAATGCCTCATGGTACATGATGGCCACGTGCTGTTGGGTACAAGACACAGAGATGTGATTATTTCGTAGTACTGGGCTTAACCAGCACTTTGCTGTGTGTTTTCTTTTCATATATATTTCAGAAAGGAAGGGAGATGGAGAGAGAGCGAAACACCAATGATGAGAAAGAATTACCGATCGGCTGCCTCCTGCATGCTCCACACTGGGGATTGAGGCCACAACCATACATTTGCCCTTGACTGGGAATTGAACCTGGACCTCCTAGTTCATAGGTGGGTGCCCAACTACTGAGCCATGCTGGCCAGGCTAACCAGCATTTTGAATGGCTTAGGAGTCATGTCAGAACAGAGACTGGGGTGGATCTTGAGAATTGTGACACTCCCCTTTCTCTGGTCTCAGTGAGAGCCACGGGAGGAGGGAAAATGCACCAAAGACATGTGCACGGGTATTCCTAGCAGCACTATTCCTCACAGTCAAGAGGTGGCCACAGCCCTAGGACCAGCCATCAGCCCTCCATATGGGAGATGGGAAGACTAGTCAGCGCATTTCCGAAGAAGTGGGCCGGGTGCCTCACCTCCATTGAGGTCAGATTGTCCAGGTGTAACATGAGCTGGGAATTCTCTCGGGTCCCCAAACCAGTTCTCTCTGAGAAACAGAAGCAGGGAGACCCCGCAGCTGCCTGACCCCGGGCTTCCCCCGGCTGCTGCTCTCAGCACCAGGAGACCCCGCAAAAGGGCGGTCACGTACATGTAGTTCGTAAAGGCAACGCCTGCATTTAAAAATTTCTCTCCCAAAAGTGGGAGACTTGGCCACAGGGAGAGCTGGCAATCCCCTCATCACAGCGGGACGCCCAGATGGGGGCAGTCCCCTGGACTTGGCTCTGAAGACATCTCAGGCTCCAGCCTGAGTCATGGTTGTTGTCCCCAACATTTGCTTTTGTACAGCAGTTTTGACACGTGCACTGCTCCCAGCAAACTGCCACCACAGTGCATTCTGCTTCAGTGCCACTGCCTGTCATAGCCTGTCACCAGGCAAGCAAGCTGGACAGGAACCCATCCAACGGGGCTTAATCATTCCTGTTCCTCCTGTCACCTGCGCAGGCCACCTGGTTGCACACAGCATGCGGTGTGACCCTCCCAACCACACTTGTTTCTTAGGGTTCCCTTAGAAAAATAGTGATGAGGTACACTGTTTGGTAAACATAATCAGAGAAATAGATCTACTGACTAATGATACTGAAATGCATCCCTGAGGAGCCAAACTCTGATGAGTGCACTGGCATTCTCTCTGCAGGCTGTGGCTGCTCTTGTCCCACGGGAGCTACGTAATCGAGAGGGTCAGTAAGACCGCTCTTGTTTCACTGGGAGGACCACGCAGAAGAGAATGGTTCTTTCTTGATTGGAAGAAACCTAAGGGAGAGACTTTAGCAACATCCCCACTGCCCCTCACGCCCATCCACCCTTTGTTTGGGATGGAGGTACCTCTATTGACCTGCTCTTTCTGATATGTGAAGTCAGACGGGTTCCACACCGTAGGCAGGAGGGTATTTAAATATCTGGTGTCTCTCAACTGATGAGGCAACAGGCACTGGAGATGACAATGAGTCTGACTTTAAATCATTATAGTAAGGGCCTGCAATCCAGGCAAAGTTCCTCAACCACAGAAAGGAGAAATCCAGGCAGTTCTGTCAACACTGCTGGTATTGGACCCAGGTAGACGCAGCCGGCCTTGTGTGGCTATTTCCTGTCACTGGGATCAGTCAGGCCTCGCAACAGTGCTCAGGGCCTGGGAGGAGTGGGAGCGACCTTGCCGAGGAGAAAGGCACAGGCTTGTAGGCGTCAAGGTCACTTGTGGTAGGGTCTCTTCTGGAATACGTGCTTGGGTGGGAGTTGCTCAATTTTGGCTGAATACATGGCTTGAAGATAATGCATGTAAGTCGTTGCTCTGATTTCTGATTGGCCAATCTTCCTAATGTTTACATGGAAAGCCATCTAGCATGTTGTACATACTCAACCTTTTAAATTGGCCAACTCATACTTCATAGTGTTCAAAGATAGGATTGGCTTAGGACTACAACGGTTTGTTATTAGAATTGTGTTATACCAGGAAAAAAAATGTCTTCATTTTTATTTTATTGAGTAAAAAAGACTATAAGAATAAAAAGATTATTCATAAAACATATACTTTCAAAACTTTTGAAAGATTTAAAAAGTAAATTAAAATTTAAACTGCTTTAAAAGCTCCCAATAAAATATGAATAAATTGAATACCTACAAACAACCAAACTCTGAACTAGGTATTGGACTGGGAGGAATCCGCACCATTAATGAACTAGCATCAGAATAAAAAGCAATAAACAAAACTTGGTGTTTGTGGATAGACCAAGGCTCACTGGCTGCCGGAGGATACCCAAGTTTGCATGTGAGAGCTAACTTTCTAAAATCTAACAAAACATATGACTTTGATAATGCTTTTAGAAAGGTAGCAAAATCACAAGCAGAGAGCCCCTTAGCCTATACAATAATGTCTGGGTAATCTGGAGGGTTGTAGGTGACATTATTTAACGGTCTTGGAAAGGATGTAGTAGGAAGGTCAGACATGGATTGCTATGAGACAATCAGAAACTCCTTAAAATTGCCCAATCTATATTAATAATAGCCTAGGTGGTCATCTCACCCTCATGCATCAAGCCCTAATGTCATCACAAGATGGCTGTCACAAGATGGCTGCATGCACAGCAAAGGTGGGGCCCAGCGGGGGAGGCATGTCATGGCAGAGGGGAGAGGGAAGTTGTGGGCAATCAGGCTAGCAGGGGAGGGCAGTTGTGAATTTTCAGGCCTGGCAGGGGAGGGTAGTTGGGGCCAGTCAGGTCTGCAGGCGATCAGTTAGGCATCAATCAGGCTGGCAGGGGAGTGGTAAGGGCAATCAGGCAGGCATTCAGAGTAGTGGTTAGGAGCCAGCAGTCCTGGATTGTGAGAGGGATGTCCCAGGATGCAATCCAGGCTGAGGGGCACCCCCCGTGCACAAATTTTGTGCACCAGGCCTCTAGACAAAACTAATAAAATAATAATATGCAAATTGACCATGCCTTCACTAGACCCATAAGCCAAGCACACAAGCCAATCAGGAGCAAATGTGCAAATTAACCCTACCAAGATGGCTGCAGCCACGGAGAGAGCAGCAGGCTTGGGTTTCCCCGGCAATGGAGGAAACCAAGCTTTCTGCCTGCCCTGAGCAGCCTTGGCCTATGTTTAAGGCTACAATGTTTCAATTATAGAAGATAAATAAATTCCAACAAAAATGGCAGCAGCCACAGAGCTGGAGAGAGCAGGAGAAGCCAAGTTTCTACAGCCCTGACCTGCCTTGGCCTCTGCTGAAGGTTACAAAGTTTCAATTATAGAAGATAAATAAATCCCAGATACCAGGGCCTTCGCTGGGTTTACCAGGGGGTGTGGCCAGCCTACAGGCGCCTCGATCTCGCAGCCCTATGACCCAAGGGAACCCCACCCTGATCCTGGACACTCTTCAAGGCAAGCCAGCTGGCCCCCACCCAATCTACAGGCCTCTATCCTATCTAATAAAAGAGAAATATGCAAATTGAATGTCACTCCAACATACAATATGGTTTCCCCCATGTGATCAAAGATGGGTGCCCCCACGTGGACACAAGATGGCTGCCACAAGATGGCCAGCAAGGGACGGTAGTTGGGAGGGACAAAGTCTGCAAAGGAGGGCAGCTGTGGGCAATCAGGTCAGCAGGGGAGGGCAATTGTGAGGGACCAGGCCTGAAAGGGAAGCACTTGAGGGTGATTAAGCCTTCAGTGGAGGGCATTTAGGGCTGACTGGGCCTGCAGGGAAGGGCAGCTGGGAGAGAACCCAGGCCTGCAGGGGAGAGCAGTTGGGGAGACCAGGCCAGCATGGGGCAGTAGTTGAGAGAGGGTAGTTGAGGGGATCAAGATAGCAGTGGAGGACACTAAGGGAGACCAGGCCAGCAGGGGAGGGCAGTTTGGGGGACCAGGTCAGCAGGGGAGGGCCATTTGGGGGGACAAGACCTGCAGGGGAGGGCAGTTCAGTGGGAAGCATGCCTGCAGGAGAGGGCAGTAGGGGCAAACAGCCTTCCAGGAGAGCAGTTAGGCATAAATTAAGCTGGCAGGGGAGTGGTTAGGGGTTGATCAGGCTGGCAGGCAGAAGTGGTTAGGGGCAATTGGGACAGCAGGTAGGTGAGCAGTTGGGAGCCAGCAGTCCTAGATTGTGAGAGGGATGTCCTACATGGATCCAGCCTAAATGGGCAGTCAGACATCCCACAAGGGTTCCCAGATTGGAGAGGGTATAGGCTGGGCTGAGGGACACACACCCCCAGGCACGAATTTTGTGCACCAGGCCTCTAGTCTATATATACAAAAGCCTAAGTGACTAGATGACCAGACAGCAGCTATTGCATGCACTGACCACCAGGGAGTAGATGCTTCATGCAGAAGCTACTTCCTGGCGGTCAGTGCACTTTCTCAGGTGACAGGTGTCAGATGCTGGGCTCATGGCTTGCGAGCACTGGTGTATCGACACAAGCCTCTCCTGCGGACATCTTCCCTGCATGCCTGAGCTGTGGCAGTGGCAAGCACAGGGGGCCCAGGATGAGTAGGATGGGCGCAGTGTCCATCCTGGGCTCAGGCTCCTCCTGTGCTGTCTGATGCACTATTTGTGCTGTCCAGGATTGATGTGGACAGTGGGCTGAAGCTTGATGAGCTGGCAAATAAAACTGGGCTAGTGTGGAGGTCCACTGATCCCCACAAGCCAGGTGGAGGGACCCCACCAGTGCACGAATCCATGCACCAGGCCTCTAGCTCTAAAATGAAATGATGGCCATGGTCATGCTTACTTGCCATCCATGGGCCTCCAGAAGAATGGTGCTGCCCATCTTTCCATCTTGACTTCATCCAGCTCCCAATCTTATTCCCTACCGATTGGCCTAGTAACTTTTCATTTACTATGTGTGATAAAGTTCCAGATTATTGCTTTTGTAAATGCTACTCCCTCTTGCCATGCCCTTCCTGCTGTTACCATTTCAAAAGGTGTTCATCTTTTGAAGACAAGTTTCACAATCTTTCTTAGACAGAAAACATTTTGTCTCTCCACCCAAACACGTTTTCTGCAAAAGCATGTGGTTTGAACTCTTCTTACAAAAGTAGGTTATTTTGTGTTGGTCTTCGCCTTATTGTATTCTGAGGAACTTTAGAGCAAAGCTGTATGTTTTTTTAAAAAATATATTTTATTGATTTTTTACAGAGAGGAAGGGAGAGGGACAGAAAGTCAGAAACATTGATCAACTACCTCCTGCACACCCCCTACCAGGGATGTGCCTGCAACCAAGGCACACGCCCCTGACTGGAATTGAACTCGGGACCCTTCAGTCCACAGGCTGATGCTCTATCCACTGAGCCAAACCAATTTTGGCAAGCTATATATATTTTTAGACATATGTGAATGCACACACGTGCAAATACTGGAAATACTGAGCATGGTTTTGGCTGTAAGTAGGCATTCAATCAACGATAAATTGTGTCCTTCTATTAAGTTTAAACTGCTATAGTTAACTTCTTTTTGTCGCATATGTTCTATGATTGTTGGTGTGGTTACAGGATTAAAGATGACTTGTGATTAGCAAGCTGCTTTATAGCTTAAATATCTGTCAACATAACAATATCTATAAGGAGTGTTCAATAGGGAACACACTTGTCAATGTTATGGTTGCTTCCTTTCTTTACTCTGGTTCACCGCATAAATGAATGAAGCCTCACTAAACCCCCATCCCATTACCTGAAGAGCTGTCCTGGCTGCCTGCTGGCCAAGAGGGAGTCCCAGCCATCTTTTTTGATGAGCACACACTCAACATAGCTCCTCCCTTGTACTTAGTACAGAGCACTGGTTTGACATGCAAGGAAGTCTCTCAGCCTCTCTAAGTCTCGGCCACCTGCTTGTTCACATCACAAACAAACACAACTACATGAAACTAATAATCCATGCCTACATCCTTTCTCCTGGGATCTAAAATGGCTTGCCCTGGTGTGACCCACAGTAGGGCAGCAGGGGTCTCTTCCCTGTGGATTGCAGGCTGTGGAAGTCTGATGGAGTGACCAGCCAGCAGTCTAGTGTGAGAATAATGGTAACGCTTAAGCGCCCCCCGAACCAATATTTTTATATACTGAACTCAGAAAACATCCATCTTTCTCTTCTCATTTTTATGAAACAACTGTGGGTATTATCCCCGAATAGCTGGCTGTTAACTGGACAAGTAGCCAGATCTATGAAGCCCCATGTGGTCGCTGGCTGGTGCACCCCCATCTGTACTGGGTGGCCCTCCTGTGCTGGATTTTGGAAAGCTGGGAGGGGCATCCAGGAGATAAGGATTCCCTGATAGGTTGCCTCTCCTCTGGCTTTCCCTGGGCAGATATTTCTCTCTTCCACACTCTCACGGTGGATGATTAAACAGGATTCCCAGGGCCTTCTCACTTTCAAGGCATCTCTGTGGGAGGAAAGCTGGCCACCAGTTGTGAGGAGCAGGTGCAGATCTGGTTACCTTCAGGTGGCCTGGGTATGCCAGTATTTCCGTTCTCTCCCGCCCTCCGTGTCTCCTTTTCCTTTTACACGGTAAACCTCGGGGATTCTTATTTCCTCTAAACGAACCGTCTAACAGGTGCTGAGCCGAGGAACGCGTGTGCGGACGGCTCATGGTCACGTCCTTCACTGCAGATGTCCCAGGAACCCTCATCTCTGTTGGGAGCAGCAGCAGGTAAAGGAGGGAAACTTTTCCCAGCAGGTGGGATAAGTCTTGTCAGTTATTACATGGTCACTGAGCTAGTTTTAGTGTCTTATTGTTTTCATCACTCTTCTTCCATTTGTTAGATTATGTGCCATGATTTTAAAAGATAAGTGTTTTTTTTTTTCTGTTTTGAAGCAAAAATAGAAATTTCCGGCAACTATTGACATTACTTTCACTGACACGTCAACTTCTTTCACTGTTGACTTTAATAATTTCCCTGTCTGCTTTGTGCTGTCCGCGCAGCAGAGGCATGCAAAAACAAAAGTAGAGGATGTGGTTAATAATTCTTGAAAATATGAAATGATGCCACCGCAGTGAGAGATAATGAGTGCTTCTTTCTCTATGTTGGTTTTGATTGATGCCTGCATTCCACTTTGAATACAAATGTAGTGACAAGGTATCTCTACAATTTTCTGACGAGTGACCTGGTTAGGAACGAGGACCCTCGTCCTCCGCTGAGCAGCTGTGGTGGAGGGGAACAGCCGGCCCCGTGTGAGGCTGTGGGTATAGAAAGCTACTTCCCATGCGGGAGAGAGATGAGAAACCTGGGTCCAGGCCTCTGCTTTGAAGTCACACCCCTTAAAAACAGCAACTTGGCTGAGGAAAACTGAACCAAAAAGTGATGTCAGGAAATGAGATTGAGATCGAGCAACATTCACGTAGGCACTCCTGGTCTCAAGGGGTGCTAAGCCCTGTGCAAAACTTTGTGTCCCAGCTCAGTGTTTGTTGCCGTCTGTCCTTAACTAACGGTCAGTATTTCCTTTTTCCCCTCCCCAGAATGATCATGACAAGAGTTCGTCAGAACTCCTGCTCTTGCAGTTCTGAAAGGCTGTAACAACAAGCTAGCAAGAAAGCTGCTAGAATGGGCAGGCGATGAAATTTAATAGTAATCCTGAATTGTAGACTGGAAAAATGAAAGCTTTTCTCTCTTTTTTTAAAAAAATATATTTTACTGATTTTTTAAAGAGAGGAAGGGAGAGGGATAGAAGGTTAGAAACATCGATCAGCTGCCTCCTGCACGGTCCCTACTGGGGATGTGCCCACAGCCAAGGTACATGCCCTTGACCGGAATCGAACCTGGGACCTTTCAGCCTGCAGGCCGACGCTCTATCCACTGAGCCAAACTCGTTTCGGCTTCTCTCTTTTATCTTGATTTCATTTTTATAAGGCCTCGTGATGGCTAAATTCAATTGTTAAAATATTCAGACTCACTACAGAAAGAGACAACACTGTTCACTGGAAATAACTTTACTTTTCAAACCAGAGTCTTCAGTTTAAAAATGGGCCCCCTGCTGACTTACTGAGGGTCTCTATGAGCTTGCTTCTCGAGCTCTAAGTTTCCACCGCTCCTATGGTGTTGTTGTAAATATTAATGAGATGATGTTGTGGAAACCAGCACCAAGTTTCTCATTGTACTCTAATAATTTATCCTATTAAAAGCAATTTTGATCATTGTACTGAGTGTCGTGACTAGCTAAAATCTGAACATATTGTCTGAACAAGCATGTAGGCCAAATAACAACCAGCTGGCAAAAGACAATTTTTAACAGTTATAGTCTAAAATATTTTAAATATTTACGTCTCTGTAGAAGTAGATACAGACTAAGTCAAGGGGGCAGGCTGGTATAAAAGTTAGAACAATGTCATTGATTACCCTTTTCTAAATGCATAGGTGTTCTTCATTCACGCTTATCACACACTGACCCTGTTGCAAGCTGAGGGGATAATTTCACACCATGGTCCCCTAAAGATAATTCTAATAATCCCGTGAGTGGCTGTTCACTTTAACAAACCACCCGTCATGGCGGGTTGCCCCCAAATGACTCAATAAAACCTGGAGAAGGACTAAAAGTTATGGTTTCCTATACCCAGCACTTGTGAGTAAAATCTTACAGAAATGTAACTCCGGAAAAATGACAAAATAGAATCACCTACTAGAAAACTAAATCCTGCCTTATTCCTTGAAACGGAAATCAGAAAAAGGCATTAAATCTGGTTTTATTTAATAATGATAAACCTATTACAAGTGACAGAGTTGGTAAGACCATAAAGTACTGGAAATAAAGTTTTCCTTAGCTTCCCCCACCATTGCCATCACAAAGACGTGGCCCATCCTTGCCTAAAAAATCCATAATTCTGTTTCCTTCAGGTTTTGATTTTTCTCCTGACCACAGGGGGGAAGTTTGCTTTCAGACCACCTTTCAGTGGCTGAGTGCCTGTCACAGTAATACTGAGCCCATGTTTCAAGGATAGAACTTTTTCCTCTCATCTCCATTAAAAACTCCTTTCCTGTATCTTATTTTCTCTCTGCTTTTCATCTTAGAATAAAACAAATTGATAAACAATCTATTCATTTATCAAATAGTTAAACTAAGGGATCAGTAAGACTGATAACAGAGTCCTGTGTCCTTACTTGGGAGACATTTTATTTAACAAGGCATTTTTTTTTTTAAATAAGAGGAGTAAATAATGAACGGTGCTATGATAAGACATTATGGGTCATATTTTAGGCAGGTGTGTGTCTGGAGCTGCTTTAAAAATACTTAACGTATTCTCACAAGTCGGGGGTCATCTTATACGCCGGGTGTAAAAATACCATAGCTTGCAGTTATGATGGGCGTTGCTAACTCGCCAGGGACTTGCCCGGCACTTGCTCTCTCTCTATTGTTTGTCTTCCTCCTATTTTCATCAGTTCCGGTTGTCTTATATGCTGGAAAATAGGGTATATTTGATCTGTATATTAAGCTATGTCTAGTTATCACACTCCTAGAAAGGGATCACTTTGATGATCAAGTGCATTGGCTTAAAGGAGAGCCTGAGACAAAATTAATTGTCTGCGGTTGCAGCGCGTAACTGTCATCCTGTGAAATGTACAGAAGAAGCCAAACGTGCTAACACAGCGACCGTCTTAAAAGTATGCAATATTGGCAATACAAGCACAAAAATACGAGACCTTTGCGAAGAAGTGCTCCTTTGAAACCCTGGCAGATGTTCCCCAGATGAACAGCGGCGGGCCTTTTCTGATTGCAATCACACCCTCACACTCACACTGTTCTCTTTTGGATGGGCAGGAAGGAGTTTTCTTCTTCTTCTCTTTCTTTTTTTAAAGCAGTATCTCAAACAATGTGTTTTCTTGTGATAACGGGTCTGTTTTAATGTCTTTACAAAACTGGACCTTCAAACTGGCATGGTACGGGGAGAGCCTCGAGATTACAAATCGCACGGATTTTAAAAGGGTCCACAGTTCTGGACAATTGATCCACCCCTTGCCAAGTACTTTCGGGGAAATATATATATATATTTTTTCTGAAAGGTTTATGTTAGCGTTATTTACTAGTTAGCGCTGCTTTGTGAGGGAAAACAAAAGCCAGCAGGGCCTCTCCAAATTTCTCAGAACTTACCTTCTACCACTTCCCCCCCTTATCATAGAGAAAAAGTCCAATTAATGGACCCTAAGAATCTCCTCTATAAAAGTATTATTGCTTAGAGAGAAGTCAATGAGGAAGTCAACTTTATTATATTTTCCCCAAAATTAAATGCTTTTTTTGGGGGGGAGAAGGGGTCACTCATGATCTTACAGCATTATAGTGAATGTACAATTTAGGAAATATATTTAGCCTTTACTTACTTTTTGTGAAATTATTTGCAAAATATTTGGGAATTCTTCCCTCACGTTCTAGTTGAAATTGCGGTGTAATAACTTATGCAGGGCGCACGCCACGACACCTGGCCCTCGGCCGCTTGTCTGACAATACACTAGACAAGAATCACTGCTCCATAATTCACACCCTGTCATGTCTTATTGCTTAATTAGAGCGCAACCTTCCTCTACCTGACAAGCAATTGGACTGTTAACATTATAGATGATTATCCAGCCCGGCATATTTTACTTTTACAACTCACTTTTTTATGTACACGGGATGCTCGTTTCGGGTGTACCTACTCCCGCAAACACGAAACTGTGTCTGCACCCAACCCTGGCTTTTGTGCAGAATTCCACTGGCACAAACATAGGCAAAATACTGGATGTTAGAAATTAGTGATTTTGATATTAAAATAACAATCCACTATCTATATAGCAAATTAATGTATTTGTTTCAAAGCCTTGGTAATATTTTCTTTTCTCTGTTCTTCTTTTATTAAGTAAACACTCAAGATGATTCATATATGCATGTACTTGTAAAACAAGTATGCATACATAAGTGTGCAGGGTCTATATAATTAAACTTTAAAACTCTAGTGAAGAACTGAGAAGAAAATATGTAAACAATGAGACCTGCCCTGCATTTAATAAGAATATGATATCAAAGTTATTGATTTTCCTCAAATTTATCCATTGACTTAGCAATAATTTAATTCAAATAAAATCAACAATATATATTTTCTTAAATTGACAAAGCGCTACTAAATATTTTAGGCTAAAAAATAAGTATTCAGAATTGCTAGAAGAGTCCTTGGGGAAGAGGGAAGAGAGCAATGAGCAGCACCAAGTCCTATCATGTAGTCTGATATATTTCATTACAAAGCTACAGTAATGAGCTTAGTTTGGTATAGAAAAGACCTGGCAAAAGAGATCAATGCAAGTCTAGAAGTAAACATGAATACATTTAGAAACTTGAATAATGACCTAAGTTATATTTGAAATAAAGGGAATAGAGTCAATAGGGTAGCTACTGGGGAAAAATTTGACCCTGACCTAATTCTCTACAGCAAAATGAATTCAAGTGCCTCAAAATTTTAAATGTGTAAACTGTAATCATATAAGTTCTGGAAGGTAAATTTATATATGAAGTTGATAAAACATTTCCAAGCAAGAAGCAAAAGCCATAAGACATAAAGAGAAGATTGAAAAAAAATTAGCCAAGAAGGTTATATGCAAAATCAAAATGCAAATTAAAATTTTAAGGAAAACAATTTTAATAGGTGTAAAACTGTCTCTTTCCCTAATGTCATAACATACATTCAAATCAACCATAAGAAATATGACTAGTACAGTGGGAAATGGTCCAAAATTAGAAAAGCTATATTTTGAGTATATCAATGTTAATATCCTGGTTGTGATACTCCGTGTTACCAGGTCTTTCCTGGTACCTGACTATGCTTTGCAACATGTTACCATTGGATGAGATTCTGCAGAAGGTACAAGGAGCTCTCTGTATTACTTTATTGCTGCATGCAGACATCATGGAGTGTACTTACACAAACCTCAATGGTATAGAATATTGCCATAATTATACGTGCTGTGCTTTTGTCTGACTGGCCGCACAGTAATTTGCTTACACCAGCTTCACCACAAACAAGTGAGTAACGTGTTGTGCTAAGACAACAGCCCTAGGTGGTAGGAATTTGTCACCTCCCTTAAATCCCATGGGGCCACCCTCAAATATGAGATCTGTATCCTCTACCCTGCAGGACGTGAGCCTAGGACCCCATCCTGGCCAGGTGGGGAATGGCACATCAGAGACCCACACACCTGGAATGAGTCTTCTTGACAGCTCCCTCCCCTTGGCTTCAAGGATGGGAGGCAACCCAGACTCACCACTGGCCTTCCTTAGTGGTGCCCTAAGGAAGCAGAGACGTAGGTATGTATGGGTAGAGCGAGGTAGGTAGATAGCTTTGCTTATGGAGTTTGCAGCAAAAGAAAAAATAGTCCTTATTACCACTCACAGGCTTGTCCATTGCCCATCGTTAATCAGGCCATTGCCGAATCACACATCACTGGGTTCCATCACCCCTTCCAACTCTTCCTTGTAAATCCCCCCTAGGCATCTCCTGCCTTCCTGGCAGAATTTCCACCCTCATTGGCTCTCATTCTTCCCAGCACCCCGCCAACATTCTGGGTGATCTGGATATCCATATTGGTCCTTCCACTATCCTAGCCTTTTAGTTCTGAGCTCCGAAGTCCCCGTACTCTTCTTAACCATATTTCACCACTTACAGGGTCACAATGTGAGTGCCTTTTTAAAAACCGATGACAAAAATCTCTCCTAGGTATGCGATCTGACCGGGAATCAAAGTCACAACCTTTTGGTGTATGGCAGTGGTCGGCAAACCGCAGCTCGAGAGCACATGCAGCTCTTTGGCCCCTTGAGTGTGGCTCTTCCACAAAACACCACGGCCTGGGAGAGTCTATGTGCAAGAAGTGGCGTTAGAAGAAATTTAAGTTTAAACATTTGGCTCTCAAAAGAAATTTCAATTGTTGTCCTGTTGATATCTGGCTCTGCTGACTAATGAGTTTGCCGACCACTGGTATATAAGATGACACTCCAAATGAGCCTCTCAGTCGGAGCAGATTCTGCTTACGGTTTTGCTTCAAGAATGTAAGCCTCATGAGGGCCAAGTTCTTTAAAATGTGTGTTGCTTACTGTTACAACCCTAGAACTAAAAGTAGTGCTGGGTACATAAAAAACCCTAAATGCATATTTATTGAGTGAATGCATAAAATACATATAGGTATGTAAAGGACTATGCATTTTATAAGTAACAATTATTTTAGAGGGGAGAGATTTTTGTAAATGCCTATTTTTCCCTAACCATGCACATAATAGGTTTCTGTTATTTCAAGTTATAACAAATTGTATTAGCATTGGTATTACAAGATATTATAGATCATTTTCTACATATTATAGGTCTTTTCTACATACTTCCGTTTTTAAAAAGGTACAACATTTTATTGTCAATAGATTTGCAAAATGTTTTAAATTGTCATAAGCCAGCAGTTATCACAGAGATCAAACAGTAGTGGGATAATGAATGGTTTTAGCTGACTGAATAGACCCACATCTAAATAATTATATAAAATCTTCATAAAAATAATACCAGAAGCAAATAAACTGGCCAAAGCAATAAGTATACAAGAAGTGTTCTGTCTCAGAGACCAGGGAAGAGATTACAGAGGTTTTATTGTACTGTATACAGTACCAAGGTGGAGGTTGGCCAGCACGTCTCTTATTACGCTCCTTCATTCATCACCTGTAAGAGCATGATGGTGATGTGATGTAGGAACTGGAAACTTGGATGTGATAGTCCACATTCAGAAATAGACTCGAGTAAGAGCTGATTTGATTAGCTTGAGCGACAGGCCATTCTATGAATGGCTTCCTTCAAGGCAGGGCAGCCTTGCTCAGCACAGCACCGCTGGGGCTCGGCTGAGTGATGACGTATGGCCTTCTGTCAGGCATGAGGGTTTTGATTACCCAGCATGCATGGAGACAGAAGCTGACACTAACGCAGATACATCACACCAACTTCAATCCAAAGGCATCATCAATGGAATACTATATTGTAATGTATGTTGCATTTCCTGCTAAGGACATGAACAATATGGGAATTCAAGTAGAATGAGTAGAACGATCGTCCGATTTATGAACATATGGTTACTTTTCCTACTAATAAACATTTCTGCAGGTACGAGAGTAATGAAGCACACAGTGATACTTGCCTTTTCAAGATTGTTAAATACATAAATTCCCGAGAGATATAAATAGATTTAGGTCATTTCAAGCATAATTTGATAGAAACCACTTCAATGACCACACCTTGCTTAGCACAGAGGATATGATGAAGGATTGTGGTGTGAACTCATAAAGTGTAGAAAAGCAAAATGAAAACAGTTTTTTTTTTGAGGTACATGTTTCATGCTTATTACCCCGAAGTAATTTTTTAAACAGAAAATGTTCTATTGCTTACATTTCAATGGCTTTGCTCCATTATATTTGGATACTGTTAGCCACCAAATAATAAAAGGATCGCACAGTAAAAAAAAGCTGTTCCATTTTTATTTCCTCTCCGTCATAGCCAGCTCGTCTTGATGTTAAAAGCCTATCATATTTTTATGAGATTATCAGCTCAGGATTTTCTCATCGCTCTCAATTTTTCCTTACTTCAGGTTTTCTCACAGGCAATAACAGGACCATTTTGATAGAAAGGTAGGCATCTTATGACTTGCTTTATAAGTGGGCTCCACATTTTTCATGATTTGGGACACTGGGCAGAGCTGAGCCCATTGGAGTGGAAAGTCGGGGATCCATATGTTATTTCAGGAATCCAAAATCTTAAAAACATATGCTTTTATTTTTGTTACCAGGACATGGCAGTTCACCCAAATATTTTGTGAATTTCACCCTGTTTAGCTCTAGCACCTTTCCCTCTATTTTTGGCTAGTCATAATTGTTTGGAATTTTTTAGGTTTGGTACTTCATTGTTTCCAACACTATTTGACTGCCCACTTGTATTCTTTTGGATATATCACCTCTATGTTCATAATTTCTTAATCCACTTTTCTTTGTAGTCTTTCTTTTATTCTTGCCTTTAAAATAATAAACTCAAACTCAATTTATATTTTGTTTGAATAAAACATATTTTAGGCAAATATTTGAATATCCTGAAATTCCCATATTTTCCTTGCAATGTTTGAAACTGGATTTTTTTTATAATTGCTAAAACATTTGTAAACTATCTATCAATGAAAACCTTCGGTATAAATGAGAATATTTAACATGGTATAATTGTCTTCATTTTTAGTAAATAGCGCTGTCCCTGAATTTTATTTTAGGCTAATAAGCCCCTTAGATTATAGCAAATGATTAATTAGATTTTATCGAAGTCAGGGCCTCAGAATACTCATAAATTTCTTTCAGAATAAAATGAAATAAAATATTTCAGTATGGTCTCTGGTGAGACTGAGGATTAAGTATATTTACAATTAGGTAAGTTTCTGAAAACTAAACTCAAGAACGAAGGTTGGGTTTGGTTTCCAACAATCTCTCCACAGCATCTGCTTTGGCTGCTATGCAGCCCCGTTCAATATCAATAAATGATGCCAAGTGATTTATGCCTACTGTACTTGGCTTGTAATATTTGCTGCTTAAAACTTGCGAAGAGACTGCGGTTACTTACATTGAAATGGTTATGTCAAAAGTGCTAACTTTTATAATTAAAACACACACACACTATAACACAAAACCTACATTTTAAAACCGAGAGAAGCACCTGCCCCCAGCGATGATAAGCATGCTGGTCTGGAAAGGGTCTCTCCCACCCTGTGGAATAACGTAGGACATATTGAAAGAGTCCTTTACGCTGGGCTACTCACCTAACTTCTCTGATGAGCTGGCGGTGGCAGTCACCCAGGCCGAGCTCAATTAGTGTAATGTACGTAGCCTTGGACGTCAATCATTCCTGGCGAGAGGTGGGACTCGGAAGCTCTCAGTGCATTAATTAAGAGCTCCTCTCAGCAGAGCCATCTTGCTACCTAAGGACCAAAAAGAAAGTTTTAATTAGATTTTAAAAGCGGATGTCATACCGAAGAGCAAGGCGAGTTCTTGAGTTGGATTCAGAGGCAACAACAGGAAGGAGTCTTTCAAACAACACCAAGGGCCCAGGTGAGCCCTGAAGGGGGAGCCTCCGCCTCCATCGCTGGCTTCCGCCTCTACACAGTGACTTCTGAAATAAGTGAAGTTCTGATGATGGGGTTTCATTGCCAACATAAGGGTTGGGTGCCTGCCTAATTGATGCAGACCTGATGCTGCCCCAGGACAAGGACAACTTAGGGGACAGTGCTCTCAGCAGGTAGGTAGCTGAGGGAGGGAGGGTACCTGAAAAACATGGCCATGCCACTGGTTTGGTGATGGATTGAGTGTGCCATGGCTGGCTCCCCTAAAACCAGAGAGACTCGCCCAGGGGGCCTGGCTCAGTGGTTGAGTGTGAATCTGTGAACCAGGAGGTCAGGACACAGGCCCAGGTTGCAGGCTTAGGCCCCCGTGTGGGGCATGCATGAGACAGCCGATAGATGACTCTCTCATCATTGATGTTTCCATCTCTCTCTCCCTCTCCCTTCCTCTCTGAAAGCAATCCTATCTAATAAAGAGGGAATATGCTAATTGACTCTCACATAGTCCCAAAGATGGCATCGCCCACAGTCAATAAGGAGGGAATATGCTAATAGGCTGTCCTGCCCTCAAAGATGGCAGCCAATAAGGAGGGGATATGCTAAATGACTGCCTCAAAGATGGGGGTGCCCACAGCCACAGCAAGGCTGGGCCCACTCCTAGACAGGTCTGGCCACTCCGCATGCCTGCCTCTGGAGTCCCCCAGTTCCCTCATCCCCCCAGCCGCCCAGGACCAGCCTGAGGTATAGTCAAGCCTTGGGTGGTGGCTGCTCAGCCATCCAGGGCCGCCCAAGGCTCAGGAAACCAGAGCTGGCTGAGGCTTGCACTGCCGGCAGTGGCAGCAGCAGAGGTGTGATGAGGTGTTGCCTTCCCCTGATCACCTGGTTGCTTCTTCCCCCTAAGGGCTCCTGGACTGTGAGAGGCGGCAAGCCAGGCTGAGGGACCCCCCTCCAGTGCATGAATTTTCATGTACCGGGCCTCTAGTAAACATATATTAGAGTAAAACAAAATAAAACCACAGGGACTCCAGAGAGGTGGAAACTGGCGAGGTTGCCTGTAGAATGGCCTAGTATAAGGCCATCAGACAGACTCCTAGGGCTCACTTGGGAAATAATAGCTACATTATCGATTAAAATATTTATAAAAGAAGGGAGAGAAACTGATTTTAAGAGCTAGGTCAGATTCTAGAAGGGGAATATATCTATGAATAGCTATTAACCCCCATTCCCTATATAATTAGGTGGGGAGGGTCAGAAACCATGCCTGAGAGAACACAAGCAAATGAGTCTACCAACGTAAACTGAAAAGCAGGTAGTGAAAACAAAGTGAAAAACTGTGAACCACTGAAACACCGCACTGAGTTGTAGAAATAACGAGTACATTGCCAAACCTAAATATCCCCAAAAAGCCAGCACCAGAAAAAAGTAGAAAAATAACACTTCTGCTTTTAGAAAGGTTAAGTATGATGAGGAAATATAAACCAAGCCCAATGGGCACAAAATAAACGATGTGCTAATTATAAGGGTGTTTCTAAAAGGCAGGGCTGGGCAGATGCTTTAGAAAGAAAGAAAGGGCGGCTCATTGACTCCACATCACAGCCTTTCTCTTTGCTATTATGATTCATTTTGTTTTTCCAAGGGAGGGTGTTTTGGAAACCTAGCTACAGTATGTGCTATAAATTTATCACCCAACTAGCATACCAGACATGTGCCGAATAAACAATAACACATCTGATGAGAAGAAAAAAAAAGCACTATAGATTTCACAGGTAGAGAGTTTAGTATGTTTCTAAATGAGACTATATAATGCAAACATTCCTTTACAGACAATTTGTCAGAAAAGTAAAGCTGGAAAATTGTAGCCCATCCTTTACAGGAATGTCCATAAGGATATGTCATAGTCCCTTCTCCTCTCTCTCCCCTCACACACTGTCCCAGTTATTCCGCCTCCTTTGTTGGGTGGCATTATGTTTATGGCACAATACTAGACCAGTATTGTAATCCTCTCCGGACACAAGGTGCAAAGCTGCGCTGCTCCCACCAATCTTGTGTGCCTGATAAATGTACATAACACAACACCTTGCCTTTGAGTGCCACTTCTGTGCCTTTCAATGCATCTTTTTGTTTTTGGTTATGCCAGGGTGTATTACAAAGTCAAATGACCTCTTGGGACTATTGTACTCCAGGACGTCTGACTGGTAAGATCAATGTAGAGAGTTTTGTTTTATAATTGTGTGCAACTTGTTTACCTCAGTGGTCTCTTCATTTTCTAAGCAACGTTTAAATCATCCCAATGATAGACTGAGGACAGAGCATGTCTACATTCATGCCTATTTGGTGTAGTTGAGTCCAGAGAAGAAAAATATCACTGTGTGCTTTCCCATGGGTTGTGAGCATTGTTTTCTTTTTTTTTTTTTCTCTCCCTGAAGAAGTGACGCTTAGTCTTGTGATCTGAAAGCACCTTCTGGTGACATTGACCAGGGCCACCTGTTACAGCTCCCTCTCCCTATGGGAGCTGTATCTTGATCAAGAGCATGGCAGAAGGAATAAGATTCAGGGCAGGCAGGTAATTTCTGTGCTTTTAGCCAAATATATATACCAGCAGCCCTGCACACGAGTCTGCGCTAGCAGGTCACTGCCACCCTCCTGTAGCTCTCTGCCCACTGCCCCACCCTCCTGTAACTTCCCAGTCCCTGGTCCCCGGTCCCCCTCCCCCAACCCCCCTCCTCAGAGTTTGCTGGCCTGCTCTCTCCTGTAGCACTCTGCCCTGCTTGTAATTCACTGCCCCACCCTCTTGCAGATCTGTGATTGGTTGTTATGCTGTTGGTCGCTGCGCCTCAGGGCATAACAGATAATTAGCATACTAATCTTTTATTATATATATATAGATAGATAGATAGATAGATAGATATCTGATTCTATTACATTTTTTAAAATATATTTTATTGATTTTTTACAGAGAGGAAGGGAGAGGAATAGAGAGTTAGAAACATCAATGAGAGAGAAACATCGATCAGCTGCCTCCTGCACACCCCCCACTGGGGATGTGCCTGCAACCAAGGTACATGCCCTTGACCAGAATCAAACCTGGGACCCTTCAGTCAACAGGCTGGCGATCTATCCACTGAACCCAAAAAGTTTCAGCTGATTCCATTATATTTTGAAAATGAAATGTATTTTAATAAATGCTGCCTCTATCATAACTCAGTGTGTATAAATGTTTTGGCACCCCTACATATATTTATTGCTTCATTTTCAGCTTCAGAAAAACCCAACTTTAGTATATTTGGGGGTAAAAGGAAGCCTCTCCCTGAATAAAAATGTCCTTGTTTTTCCATATGGAACTTTCTCGACATAGAGGGAACTTTTGAAATCAGGTGTGTGGAGGCCAGCTCAAAAATGGTATCTGTAATGAGGAATCTATACCAGACTTTGTCATTTGCTCAAACATCGGTAACCATTGGCCCCATGACATTCCAAGGCAGACACCTGGTATGTTTGGAGAATGACAGCTCGGAGAAGACCTGGGTGCATTTGTCCCACCCTTATTACAGGAAATCACGTCATTTTTCAAAGATCCTCATAGCATGTAGTCAAGCCCAAGGTGCTCATCCCCTCCCAGAAAGGGCTTCTGGATCACCAGCTCCCTGCGTCTCTTCTTCTCCCTTTCAGCTGCCAAGACGGCAGTTTCCTGCTAGAAAGTGCAGGGCACTGTTCTTCTCCTAAGATTTGATGCGCCTCCCCTAGCTCCTGACAGTATGGTGGGGTATCAGCCTGATGAACCGGTGGGTGACGAAAACAGGAGACTCAGAGTGACATTACAGAAGCTCAAGCTGTGTCGCTTCACACATGAGTTTGTGCACTGTTTGCAAACAGTGACGGTGGCCTGGGCATTGGTCTCCGTGGTGTGTGAGCTCTCACGAAGCGCTGTGGCTCTGGCAAACAAAGACGCAGAGTGCATCTCAGTGTTTCGCCTGCCGGACCCGCACATTCTGCGGAGCGTTTAGCAAACTCATGCCGTGACATCTGTCAGGCTAGTGTATCTTAAGTGACCACATTTCTATACTCATGGGACTTGTATCGAAAGGCAAACTGTAATGAAGCTGCAGTCAAAGGGACCCAGTTATTATTTCGTCTCATCGCAGGGATATGTGTGAAAGAGCACATTTATTGTCTGGCTTCCTCCCTTCTTCTTGAGACATTATAAGAAGGAACAGAAGTCGCTTTTGAGACTATATCGTGAGAAAAAAATATACACATCAAATTAGAACAATGGGTTCACATACACACACCCAGTCAATAGCATACGCTGGAACTTTGAGCAATCTTTCAATGACAAAAAAAACAGCCACTTTGTGATTATTTTGTAATTTAGACTGGAAGTTGGGAAATGTATTATCAGAGACTTTCATATTTGTATTAATGAGATCCCATTAAAAACTCTACAGACATGAACTTCATCTAGTAATCCTAAAAAAAACAACAACAACACAAGCCTAATATCCTATCTAATAAAAGAGTAATATGCAAATTTGACCGTACCTTCGCCACAGCCACAGGCCACACCGAACAGCCACGCCCGCCAGCCAATCAGGAGCAGATTATGCAAATAAACCCCAAACAAGATGGCTGCCGCCACTGAGAGCAGGAGGGAGGCTTGGGTTTCCCCGGCAATAGAGGAAGCCAAGCTTTCTGCCTGCCTTTGCCGGCTGAGGACTCAATGGTACAAAGTTTTAATTATAAAAGATACATAATCCGAAGGCAGCCACGAAGCTGGAGAGAAAAGAGGCTAGGGTTGTCCGGGCAATAGAAGAAGCTAACCTTCTACAGCCCTAGTGCCTAGCCCTCCACGCTAGGCTACAAGGTTTCAAACAGAAATGGCTGTCACCATGGAGTGAGCAGAAGGCTTGGCTGCGCTCTAGGCTACAAAGTTTCAATTGTAGAACATAAATTAATTTCAGATCCCAAGGCCTCTGTTTGGGTCGCTGGGGGCATGGACAGCCGGCAAACCACCATAAGCGCCTCGCCCAGGCTGCCCCATGCTGGGGCAGGAGAGGGCAGTTGGGAGGGATCAGGCCTGCAAGGGAGGGCAGCTGGGAGCTATCAATCCTGCAGGGGAGGGCAGTTAGGGGTGACCAGGCTGGCAGAGGAGGAAAGTTGGGAGCAAACAGGCTGGCAGGGGAGTAGTTAGACATCAATCAGGCTGGCAGGGTAGTGGTTAGGGGATGAGCAGGCTGACAGGCAGAAGCAGTCGGGGCAATCAGGGAGGCAGGCAGGTAAGCAGTTTGGAGCCAGCAGTCCTACATTGTGAGAAGGATGTCTGACTGCCCATTTAGGCCCGATCACAATCGGGCCTAAAGGGGGAGCTGGACATCCCTCAAGGGGTCCCAGATTGGAGAGGGTGCAAGCTGGGCTAAGGGACACCCCCCTGTCCCTGAATTTTGTGCACTGGGCCTCTAGACCTATATAATAAAAGGTTAATATGCAAATCAACCAAACAGCAGAATGACTGATCATTTTGATGTGCACTGACCACCAGGGGGCAGCTGCTCAACACAGGAGCTGCCCCCTGGTGGTCAGTGCACTTCCATAGGGAAGCCTGGCTCACTGATGGCAAGCATAGTGATGGTGGCCGTGCTAAGGTTATCCGATTGAAGGCTTAGGCCTGCTCCCCAGGGGAGCTTCAGAGCAGGCAGGGGAGCAGGGAGCGGGCCTAAGCCATTAGTCAGACATCCCACGAGGGCTCCCAGATTGTGAGAGGGTGCAGGTTGGGCTGAGTACCCCCCTCCCCCCAGTGTATGAATTTCGTGCACTTGGCCTCTAGTGTTAGACTATGCAGGTTTGGGGAACAGGGCTGATTTAGTGTTTAAAACGTGTACTTGTTGAGGTATATGTTTTTTCTCAGCCATACCGGAGAGAAGTTTGGGAGGATTATCAGTCTTTTATCTTTGCCATTTTATTATTTATTTTTAATGCTGAAATATTTTATTGTACATGAGCCTAGAGGTTTTCTGCTTTGATGGGTTTTTAAAACAGAATAATAAATAAATGATAGTTTACTTCAATAAGTGTGTCATAGTTTCACATTTTCTAAGCCTTTCCCAATTCTGACCGAGGAAGAATTATTAGTGTCTGGTTACTTCCTTGATAGTTATTATTAGGGGGAGAATAGTCCCCAAGCTTTCTGAGCATTAGGTTATGCAAATGATATCAACTAATAGCTACTTAAATGGAATATTCCAAATACCATATTGATTTCTTGTAACACCTACAAGAAATGGAGGGGCCAACAATTAATGTACTCTACTAAGAACATGTTTCAATGTAATTTTCGAATTAGAAATCAAGCCCTCGTAATAAAAGTTTGGCAGTTTGTGAAAGGAGAAGCCACTGTGGCAGAAATCAGCAGAATAAATCCATATTTACTTATTTAAATCATATGTGCATTTTTTCCCCAAATACTTTTTACTCTTTGCATTTTAAGGTAGATTCTATATGTGGGCATGCTAGCAGATAGTATCCATATCTATAACTTCATCTTTATTAATTTAATTTCTTTTAAAGAAGATTGACAGTGTAGCATTTTTTAATATTTAACAAATATTCAGGCCCTTTTTCTACAGATCCTGTATGAATGGGGTGCAAGCTTCTTCTCTAAAGAGTGCTTTTTGTGTGTGCGTGTTCCCTTTACAGCCAATCCCCACTCTCAGGGTCCCATTTCTCCATATCTCAAAGCAAGGAGGAAAATAACAGCTCTTTTTCCCCAGGGATCTGGAAAACATTAAGACTTTTAACCAGCTATACTTTCATGTAAAATATAAAGCACTTTGAAAACTGGTCTCCTGCCATCAACATCACCTAAACAACATTCATTATTAAGTATATGTGCCTAAAGATGTATGCATATATTCATGTATAGGTGTAATACCAACTTAAAAATCTTCAACTTTTGTACTGAAAAATATGCCTATGTGGTGATGTTGGGTTGGAAATGAGACTTGAGTGGTTTAGTCACACATGTATTTATTGAATCAATTGTATTGAGCGCCACACTAGAGCCAATCACTGGGACGAAATAATGAGCAAAGCAGGCGAGGACCTGCCCTGGTGAAGCTTCCATGTGAGGAGAGGTGCCGATGTCGTGCTTACCCAACAGCGCGACAGTTACACGTCAGCCTCCACTTTTAGCAGTTTTCGGTGACATGTCATCCTGACGCAATTATCAGTTTGGTGACTTACACTGCCCCCAGGTATTTGAAAACACACTTTGTGCTGGGGTCTGATCTGCCACAGAAGGTGACTGAAACAGGGACTCTCAATTACTTGTAGGCATTTATGATAAAGGGAAACAAAGACACGTTTGCATCTATGACAATCATTAAGCCTGGGCAGGTGCGCCTGCCGGGAACTTGTGCAATAATAACAGAGAAGGGCGGGTCTCAGGCCACAAACAAAGACCTATTTCCCCTGGAGGCTTGAGTCGCAGCATAGTAGTACTTAGTAGATTTTGCATTTGTAAAATGCATAATGCCAGAATTTCGTGGTGAAGAGTCTTGGATAGTTGTTCAAGTGCGATCTGAAAGGTTTTCAAAACTGAAGCATGGGAAGCAAATATTCCACCACATAAAAAACCCCAAGGTTCTTAGGTGCCTGAACTAGCAAGACAAAAATATATTTTAAAAAATATATTTTATTGATTTTTTTTTTTTCAGAGAGGAAGGGAGAGGGATAGAATGTTAGAAACACCGATGAGAAAGAAACATCCATCAGCTGCCTCCTGCACACCCTGCACTGGGGATGTGCCCGCAGCCAAGGTACATGCCCTTGACTGGAATAGAACCTGGGACCTTTCAGTCCACAGGCCGGCGCTCTATCCACTGAGCCAAACTGGTTTCGGCAAGACAAAACTGCTTTAAGTTCGGTTCTGGAGTCGCCCTTTTTCTGTACCCACCCCCATCATACACTCAGAGACTCTGTTTTTGTGCCTCCTCCAGAGGAGCCAGAGCGGACAACCACGTGGATCCGGGAACGACAAGTGATGCCTCAAGAGGAAATGGCCATCTGGGCACAATTCTGATGTGGACCAACCGACCTCACAGTGCGCAGGCGTTATGGCAAGCTAAAAGCAGGACCCTAAGAGTCGGCATCATCTGGCTATTTCTCCTGAGAGCCCATGAGTCCGGTTCCCCTTTCCTTAATCGACTGCTAACCGAAAAAACGACCCGGGGCGGTAGAGATAAGCAACAGCTGGCATGAAAAAGACAGGTACGTTTCCCAAACACACAAAGACACAGCCTAAATCGATCGCAGAGGATGTGTTTGAAAAATAACTCCATTTTAAGGTCATATTTTAACCTACGTAGATTTCAGGAGATGAGGTGTAATTATCCATTACATCTCTTTACGTCAATCAATATTGTCTATTTATCTAACTTCAGAAGTCAAGTGAAAGCGCGGTTCTACCTTCTCTCCATTGTAGTCACTGTAGCTTGAAGACATTACTCATGTCGTGATTTTATTCCAGAAGTCTAAGAACAACTCAGCACCCCCCACTCTTCACCTGCTTCGTAGAGAATCGTAGAGAATCACAGCACGCCCAAGTGCTCTCAGAACAGCTAGGAGATTCTCACACGTGTCCATTCTCCTCCCTCATTTCCTCCTCCATAAATAATGGATAAAGATGCAATGGGTCTTTGCTGACTTTTTAATTCTGCTAATATACAAAAATTATCCTGTGGAAATAAATTAATGTCGATGCAATAGTCTGCAAATGGTGCGGAAGTAATTTGCTGGTTCTTAAGATGCTCCGTGGGCTGTATTTTATTTTGGAGCCAATTAATCACTTATCTCTGCACTGTGGCCCCCTGCTCTCCCCACTTCATCCCCACCTCAAAATACAAGCTTCTGTCACACGGCTATTGTTCCCCCTTTTGGGGTTTGCTACCCAATTTTTATTAATTGCAGCTAACTGACACATCAATAGTACCAATGCAAATGTTATGCAAATCTCAAGCAGAAAGATCTTATTTACTAGAAACACAATTAATAACTTTGTAAATATAATAATGGTACTAATTACAGCCTCCTTGATATGAAAAGGGTATTCTGGGTAAGTGGATTTTAAAAATAATGGCTGCTTAGCCCTTTAATATTTATTATTCTTTCACTTTATCTTTTACTAGAGGCCTGGAGCATGAAATTCGTGCACAGGGAGTGTGTCCATCAGCACAGCCTGCCCCTTCCCCAATCTGGGAACCCTCAAGAGAGGGTCACAATTTGGGACTGCTGGTTCCCAACTGCTTGCCTGACTGCCTTCATGATTGCCTCCAACTGCTTCTGCCTGCCAGCCTCATCACCCCCTAACTACTCCCCTACTAGCTTGATTGATGTCTAACTGCTCCCCTGCAGGCCTGGTCACCCCCAGCTGCCCTCCCCTGCAGGCCCGGTCACCCCCAGCTTCCCTCCTCTACTGGCCTGGTCACCCCTAACTGCCCTCTCCTGCAGGCTTGATCACCCTCAACTGCCCTCCTTTGCAGGTCTGGTCCCTCCCAACTGCCCTTCCCTGCTGGCCTAATCACCCACAACTGCCCTCCCTTGCAGGCCTGGTCCAATTGCCTTCCCCTGGGGCAGCCATCTTGTGTGTTGGATTGATGGTCAATTTGCATATTACTCTTTTATTAGATAGGATTGTTTGGAATCTCAGAAAGAAATAAAGGCATTGTAACCCTACCCGGTTTGGCTCAGTGGATAGAGCGTCGGTTGGTCTGCGGACCAAAGGGTCCCAGGTTGGACTTTGGTCAAGACACATACCTTGGGGGCAGCTCTTTCCTGGGAATGAAATCAATGTGTTTCTCTTACATCAATACTTCTGTCTCTCTTCCCCCCTCTCTTCTACTCTCTCTAAAAAAAAGTCAGTGGAAATATAGCCTTGGGTGAAGATTTAAAAAAAAGAAAGAAAGAAATGAAGGCATCACATACTTCCCTGAACACTCAGGAGATAGGAATGAAAAGCAAAATCCCCCGAAACAAGCAAACAGAGGGAGGGTCCTAGTTGTGTAGAAGTGAAGGAGGTTTCGTGCTTTTGTTAGTGGCTTCAGAACCCTATGTTGGGGTGCTGGTCACCCACCAACATTTCTAAGTTCTGCATTCACATTTGGCCAAGGTGGGTTAGTGTGCTTTTCTCCCACCTCACATCTCATCTGTCCTTTCACCCCCTCCTCACACCAGCCGCCAATCACTTCTCGGTAGTCCTTGTAGGGTTTCCTACCTCCAACTAGAAGGAAAGCGAGTCGAAAGAAGAACTGGGGGAAACCTGGCAAGTAATTTTGTGTCCGTTGAGTAAAATACATGCAGGAAATTTTTTCTTGGACTCACATTCTTTTTCCTTTCCCATTTAATTTTAGATCCCGTCTGTCTGTAAAGCTTTTATGCAAGTTAAAAACTGATATAGAAATGAAGTACAGTCTTTCTACATCCTGTTAATCTGTGCCCCCTGAAGCTACATAGCTCACTCTGGCATCCAGGGAGGTAAGACCACTGGAACAATCATTTTCCAGGCAAAGTTTATTTCTAAAGAGGTTCATTTATCTCGTAACTACTTTGTTGTTATAGAGAACGGTGGACTATAGTAGGTTTATGGAGAAGGGGATGGTGGGGGGTGGTGTGGAAGTGAAAGGCAGTACAGGGAGGGAAAATGGGAATGGAAAAAAATTAAATTATACTAAATTTTTAAAAAGAAAGAAAGAACAAAATTAAGACATCTAGCCTTCAGAATAAGATCCCAACACCATGCCAGGGCATTCACAATTCTTTTTCCATCTTGATGTTTCTTCTTTCTCCAATAGCATCATCTGTGAAAGTTATACTCAGGTCTTCAAGAAATACGTTTTACATAGTATCTCTCCTCTTTGCTTTTGTATATAATGCTCAGACCTGCTGGAAAGACCTTTCTTCAGACCCTAATGTATTACTAACTACTATTCATCTGTGTAACTTGAAGACCGAATTCATCAGAGAAGTCTCTCCTGACCCCCCTTCACCCTAGCCTGGAGTAGGTGTCTTGGTTATGTCCTTCCAACAGACCCCCTTTTAGATGTATCCGCCCCCTCAAGGCAACCCCACTGGAGTCCTTCTGTCAATGAGACCACCTGCATGAGATGTCTCCTGCAGAGGCATCCTTCACAGTTAGTGTCCGAGACGCCTGTAAAATTTTTCTTTATGATTCAAATTCTCTTTTTCTTTCCAAAAAAAAAAAAAAAGCATTGTCTACTGTAATTACCAAAATTATTGAACAGATTGACATTGAATAATTTTTGGTTATTTCAAAAAAATTCAAATATGCTCCCAAAGGACAAAGACTTCTTCCCACTGAGCATATTCAAAAGACTGTTGTCAGATGTAAGAATTCTTCAACTTTGTTAAAAAAAAAATCAAAGTATTTTAGAGGTCTAGTTTTAAATGTACACATGCCACCTAATATATATTTTAATTAAAACTATAAAATAAAGATGTAACTTTGAATGAAAAAAACTTTAAGCGAATCCATAATTTTAGAACATCAATGCCCTGTATTAATGCTTTTAATCAATAGATAAGGAAAATACTGAAATGCAGCATGTAGCTTCATGTACAATTAGGGTACGATACTATACACATCAAAATTAACTGCATTAAAGAATGCAGGAAATAAAAAATGACATCAAATATCTTATACTCTAGGCTTAGGTTATTAATGGGCAGCATATAGCAATACAAACACAGAATTCTAATCCACTGGTTGTATGTTCACCCTTATTTCAAAGTCAGAATTATTATACCATGAAAGCTGTTCTTTGTCATGTGTTTTCTCCAGTGAATAACATTCTATTTGAGAAGAGGAGATAAGAAATAATGAAATACAGATTTAGGTGTACTTGTTGCGCAATACTTGAATATTTTAATTTACAGCTATATGAAAAAAATAAAATACATATACTACCTACATTTATAAAGAGCTGTTCTTAGAAAGTATTCAGTCAGCATATTAATAGATCAAAGTCTTTTGGGGATGTTGCACAATAAAGGCACTACATGAATATAACCAAATAATATAATGTATGCAGGAGGTAATTAATAAATATCTGTGAAATTGAATACCAAATATCAATCAAAGGAGATGCTTGTGGATCAGCAAAGAAACCTAAAGTAACTTACAGAGTCACTACTTTCCTTATTTCAGGCTTCACTTTAAGGAGCATTAAGGCATCATTTAAATTCCAAGTTGCAGTTATTATGCAGACCTTTGCTTAAAATTGTGGGTTATCTTCTAACACTTGGAAACATTTAGGGTCTGACTCTTTTCAGTGTGGCCTTGGACTCTTTATTTGGTTTTGGTTTGAGCCTGTTTTTTCCCCAAGAGAATTCAGATGCCTGATTTATACTAATATATATATTTCAGTTATCCTATCTAATAAAAGAGTAATTTGCAGATTGACCATCACTCCAACACACAAGAGGGCTTCCCCTATGTGGTCAAAGATCCTGCCCCCATGTGGACACAAGATGGTCACCACAAGATGGCCAGCAGGGGAGGGCCGTTGGAGGTTTCAGGCCCTGCAAGGGAGGGCAGTTGTGGGCAATCAAGCCTGCAGAGGAGGGCAGTTAGGGGTGACCAGGCCAGCAGAGGAGAGAAGTTGGGGGGAAATAAGCTGGCAGGGGAGCAGTTAAACATCAATTAGCTGGCAGGGTAGTGGTTAGGGGGTTATCAGGCTCGCAGACAGAAGCAGTTAGGGGCAATCAGGGAGGCAGGCAGGTAAGCAGTTTGGAGCCAGGAGTCCTGGATTGTGAGAAAAATGTCTGACTGCCTGTTTAGGCCCGATCCTATTAGGATCGGGCCTAAACAGGCAGTCAGACATTCCTCGAGGGGTTCCAGATTGGAGAGGGTGCAGGCTGGGCTAAGGGACATCCACCACCCCCGGTGCATGAATTCCGTGCACTGTGTCTCTAGTATTAAATAAAGGAGAAACAGTTGTCATTTCACAAGAAGTGTATATAGCATCAGACCTTCATTGAGAACTTAGCTGAGGGCTGCAATTTCCTAATGTTAAATATACAAAGATGCAAAGCAGACACAAACCATGCCTTCTGGCACATCCAGTGGGTAGCTAGGAGCATTTCATTATCATTTAATGCAACAAAAGAAGAAAGACAAAAGTGTGATCACAGAGGAGAAGCTGGCCCAATGTAGTCTGGAAATTCTGGAATAACTGAGTACTGTCTCCCATTTATGGACTCAATTTCCATTGAGGACTAAGCCTAGGTAAACTTCAGATTCAGTCTGAATTCAAATCCTGGCTTTACCTCTTACTACCTACATGACTTTGGGCATACAGTAGATGCTTATTGAATTACTATATGAAACACAGTAGGAAGATAAAGAACTCTGGGAGTTTGGGAAGACATGATACTTGAGATGAGATTCAAACTGAACCTGTGGGAAACGTATAAAAATTGGGTAGAATGAGTATGTGCCCAAAGAGGCCATTGTTAAATGAGAAATGAAAGAACCTTCAGAGAAGGCAATGATGCATGGTGTGTGGATTAAAGACAACTAAGAATAGAGTTTTCTTTTTTTAAAAATATATTGTATTGATTTTTTACAGAGAGGAAAGGAGAGGAATAGAAAGTCAGAAACATTGATGAGAGAGAAATATCGATCAGCTGCCTCCTGCTCGCCTCCTACAGGGTATGTGCCCACAACCACAGTACATGCCCTGGGACCTTTCAGTCCACAGGCTGACGCTCTAGCCACTGAGCCAAATGGGTTTGGGGAAGTATAGAGTTTTCATGCTGGGACAAAAGATATCAAACTCAATTATCACAGATCACAGAACATCTTCAAAAGATCCTCATAAAAGATTGATATTCAACCAAAGAACTTGTATGCATATATGTATAACCCATGGATATAGACAATAGTGTGATGAAGGCCTGGGGTGGGGAGGGGTGGGTACCAGCTAGACGGGGTCAATGTGGGAAGAAGGGGCATATATAATATTTTCAACATAAATATTTTACAAATTGATAGTGATTGTCCAAGTCCCAATCCTTTCATGCTCTTATACTCCTTACTAATCTCTTTCAAACATCCATGAAGAAATGCTTAGTTGAAGGTAACACTTTGCCAGCATTTACAATCATTACTTCCTTTTAGTTCCTGTATTAAGGAACGACATAATTCAATGCAGAATGCTCAGCCTTGGTATTCTCAGCAGTAAGTTATCTGGCCTATCTTGCAATAGACCAGCATCCCAAGGAGTTATTCTAGGCCAGTGGTCGGCAAACTCATTAGTCCACAGAGCCAAATATCAACAGTACAACAATTGAAATTTCTTTGGAGAGCCAAATTGTTTAAACTTAAGCTTCTTCTAATGCCACTTCTTCAGCATAGACTCGCCCAGGCCGTGGTATTTTGTGGAAGAGCCACACTCAAGGGGCCAAAGAGCCACATGTGGCTCGCGAGAGGCGATTTGCCAACCACTGTTCTAGTGCAACAAGAAAACACCGCTTGGATTTTTAAACATGCAATCTTGCACTTATGCACATCTCACCTGGCGCAAGTGTAGGGGGTAGTTAATTGAGCTTATTCAAATATATCATCTTTACTCCTTTCCTGCACAAGGTTTCCTTCGACTTTTCACATACCAGTGAATCGGCTTTTATGTCACATAGCTCAGGTAGAGGGGATGGATGCACATGGCCACTTTCTAGACAGAGATATACCAGGTGCAAACAACACCTCTCTGTAAAGTTCACAACAGATTTATCACAATAACAGCGGCCAAAGGAATCTGGACATTTCTGGGTTACTGTGCCGTTCCCGTCCGTGACCCACTAACCGTCTCAGACAGCCTGACACGAGCCATTGCTATAACTTCTGCCGGTGTCATATTTAGACACCATATTGGTTTGGCCACAAGACCTCGGGATGGGCAGGGGCTATACTACACTCTGTCCATTTGCACAGAGAAACTTTTAAGAGCCTGTTATGTGCATGATGGGTTTACTCACAGTGCCCATCACCACCACAGAAAAATAAAAAATGGCACCATTTTTGAAAATAGGATGTCCTGTAGAGAATAAAAGAACATTAAAAAAAAAATCTCTCCTGGAACATTTCACACCCGGTGAGGATCTCCTGCGATTTTCTCCGGACATGAAAAAGTTGGCCGGGAGCAAGGAAATAAGACCAAACTATCCCAGGGAGACCTGCCAATAGATGTCTATCCACATGCAACGAAGGGATCATTTACATGCCTCTAATGTGGGCTTCAGCAAGGAGCCCAGCAAGGGAATAATTATGTGAATGATCCTACCTGCATGCATCCTGTTTACTTAGAAGTCAGCAGGCAACCTCCAGGTTCCAATCTACACATCCCTTAGCTCTCAGTAGGCGGCGAAGGATCAAAATATAATCAAAGCTCTAAGACACAGTATCAGGAGTGGCGACAAGACCAGTGCATTCCCTGCTTCTCTTTATCCGGCAGGGATACCCGCTGGTGATGCACACCGAAAGAAAGACCATGAGAAAGCGATCTTGTTTGTGGGGGTGGGGAGCTGGAGAAAGATCTCGTGTGTTATGATATTGCCTGATGAATCTGTATTGTTTCTCCCCCAGCTTTTTTTTTTTTAATATTGTATTGAATTTTTACAGAGAGGAAGGGAGAGGAACAGAGAGCCAGAAACATGGATGAGAGAGAAACATCGATCAGCTGCCTCCTGCACACCCCCCGCTGGGGATGTGCCCACAACCAAGTTACATGCCCCTGACCGAATCGAACTTGGGACCCTTTAGTTCTCAGGCTGCTGAGCCAAACCAGTTTCAGTTCTACCCCAGCTTTTGATATTGTCTGGCTACTATTTGATAAACTCTGGATAGATAAACTAAGCCTATAGAATAGAATGAACCTTTTTTGAGAACTTTATATCAGTTTTCAGTTCTTTATATATGTTAATGCATTTCATTCCCACATACCCTTCTGGCTAAGGCTCTACTTTTGTGACTCATGTAACAGAGATGATGAAACTGAGACACACAGAGGTTTGAAACAAATAGTCCAAGGTCATATATTTAGTAGGTGTAATTTTTGCTGACACGGTAATTTTTGGACATACAAGGTTAAACAAAATATATATTACAGTTAATTTCACATCTTACTTCAGTTCTTTAATGTGGCTACTAGAAAATATTTATATCCCATATGCAACTGACATAATTTCTAAAGCTCGCTCTGGTGAAGGCTCTGAACAACCCTGCAATACTGCGTATAAAGTCAGAGGTACCCTAGCTGGTGTGGCTCAGTGTATAGAGTGTCGGCCTGTGGACTGAAGGATCCCGGGTTTGATTCCAGTCAAGGGCATGTGCCAGGGTTGTGTGCTAGATCCCCACTGTGGGGCGTGCAGGAGGCAGCTGGTCAATGGTTCTCTCTCATCGTTGATGTTTCTGCCTCTCTTTCCTTCAACCTTCCTCTCTAAAGTCGGTTAAAAATGTCAGAGTGAATCTTAATCTGACACGGAGGCTTCCTTCCTTTTATATCATGTTTTATTAATTTATTGCATATGAATAGTAATAGAATCTTTTCAAGCTTAAAACATAAACTGCACCTTTACATAAAACCACTCGATGAGGTAACTATAGGGACATTAGTTATTTTCATCGGTCGTTCTGACCATATGACTGATGAGCAGTGAAACTGCAGCAAGGTCATCAACATGAGGAATACATACGACCGTATTATTATTATCTTCAAGAGTATTAATAAAAATAATTATCATTATATGGCCATTATCTAGTAAGCCCTTAACAAGCCAGGCACTGGGACAAGCTGATGCCATTGATTGGTTTGGCACTGCCCAGTTGGGGGTATTTTGCCAATTTTGGGGTTCAGTTTTGATTATCCTAATGATTGGTATTTAGACAAAGGATGCCAAGGGCACAAGAAGTCTTAGGTCAACCCTGCACAAGGAAGAATGGGATTGGTGTTCTCACAGATGAGACATCATTTCATAACACCTTGGCCTAATTGCCTCAGCCTAAAACCTTACATAAAATATTTGCTGACACTATTTTATTTTAAATATATTTTATTGATTTTTTACAGAGAGGAAAGGAGAGAAATAGAGAGTTAGAAACATTGATGGGAGAGAAACATCGATCGGCTGCCTCCAGCTCATCCCCAATAGGTTCATGCCCTTGACAGGAATCGAACTTGGGACCCTTCAGTCTGCAGGCCAACGCTCTATCCACTGAGCCAAACTGGTTAGGGCTTTGGACACTATTTTAATATATACCAACTCTTACAAGAATACAGCTGCTATGTAAATCAAGGAATGACCGTACTTTGGCCAACTTTCAAAAGTTGTTTACCATTTCAGAAAATAGTATCACTGATAATATTGTTACTCTTGGTTTTAAAGCTGCAAATTCAGCATCTTTGTATTGATACTATTACATTTGCCATATTCAAAATGAAATAAAAGCAACGTCAGATTACTTTATATATCATTTAGATTTGTCATGCATGACAGTGTACATATTGAATACATATTAATTTGTCATAAGTTGTTTTCCTTTTATTTAAGCCTTTAAAGGAATTACACATGTTTAAATATTATGTATGTAGTTAGGATATATTAAATATGAATTATTTCCCTGAGAGTAAAGGGGGCATTATAAAATACTCATTTAAAATAGATGACATTGTTCTTACAAGATTGAAAAGTGATAAGCTAAATTCTTTATATGCATTAACTTATTTTAACTTCAAAAATGAAAAATCCTAGGAAGTAGGGAGCAATTTTTTCATCTCGGTTTCACAAATTCAGAAACTGAGCCTTAAAAATATTAGGTATTTTAATTGTTCAAGGTCAACATCTGGGATTAAAAAATAGAAAACCTAAATCTTATGTTTCAAGGACTAAAGTGTCTTCTTATTGTTAATATAAATTAACTGTAAACTTTACAAATGTATTTTAAAATACCCAATTTGGAAATATTTTTAAATGCTACCTACTTATTGCTGCTTTTGAAGTATTTTTTAAATGTGAGTGTCTTAAGAATTCTCCATAGAAAGCATAGAAAAGCAATTAGCTCTGTGATTTGGAATAGAATCCCATGAACTTAAAATTTTAAATGCAGTCATTATAGATTGAAGAGTCATGAAGTGTTTTTGAAAAATGTATAACATAGATAGAATACCCAGAATTCCCAGCTAATAGGAATTTAAATGTTTCCATATGCATTTACCCTATGTCATTATCCTAGTTTCTAGGAATCAATGCCAATGGTATCACATGGAAAACTATTAAAATAAGCATACAAGCGCTATTCACTGAGCACACTTGTAATGCTGAAAGACTGGCCGCAGCTCAAGTGCACACAGTAGGGCAGGGGTGGGCTGATCTGTGGACCTCCTCAAAGTGGAGTACTATGCATTTGCAGAAAACCCCAGAAGCCCCATCTCTATTGTGGAGTGACCCACAGCACACAATCGTCAGCAAAAATGAAATCGAGAATAGTCTGTAGGGCACTGGCTCTCAAGGTGTGGTCTCCAGACCAGGCGTGGCGGGGCAGCATCCCCATGGCTGGGAACTGGTGAGGAATGAGGGTGATTGGGCACTGTCCTAACCCCGCGGGACCCCGCACTGTGGGCTTTACCAAGCCCCCAGGTGATTCCTTCAATGGCAGCAGGAATTGGAAGGCTGTCACTGCACAGCGCACTGCTGAGTATCGCAAAAGAGAGAGCCTGCATGTTCGGCAAATGTAGGCTGACAGTTGTGAGTATGCGAAACACAGTTTATTCTTGTCTTATTATTTAGTGTACTACTATACATGCATATATATTTATACTACACACACACACACACACACACACACACACTCTATGTTTTTAAAGGACAGACTATGAAATAAATAAGAGATCATAAAACTATATAAAATAGTTACCCGGGAATGAGGAAAGAATCAAGGTTGATGGAACATGCACAGAAGTAAGACTCTAAATAGGCTTTGAGTTGTAGGCTTAAATTTGGAATCACAACACATACATATAAAATTTTAAAAATACACAAAGAACCTATATGTTAAATGAGATGCTTAATGAAACAGAATTATTTGTAATGATTTCAAACCCAGTAATCTGGTTGTACACTACCAGGATATAATTAAGTTAGATTAAAAGGTATCTTAAATTCTTTGCAGTAATCATTTTGTTAGCAATACTATCGATATTACCATTCTCAAACTACAGGCATATAAATATGACTACAGGTTCAAGGAAATAAGTAATTATGTTAATGTCATTAGGAATGTAGAATTTCATTTAAAGAGAAAAGAGATATAAATATAGAATAAGACTATGTTAAAACAATGTCATTCTAAATTTAAACTGGCAATATTACTATAAGCTATGTCCTCTTTTTTTAATTTCAATTTTAAAAAAATCCTTATTGTTGAAAGTATTACATATGTCTCTTTTCCCCCCTTTTCCTCCCTTCTGGCCCACCCCCACCCCCACCCCAGGCCTTCACCACCCTATTGTCTGTGTCCATGGGTTATGCAAATATGCATACAAGTTCTCTGATTGACATATAACATTAATTTCAAGTCTACAATATAAAGTTTCTATATTTGAATATATTATGAATTGGTCATCACAGCAAGTCTGGTTAATATGCATCACCACACACAGTAAAAGTTGTTAGTCTTGGGATATTAGTCCTCTTGAAAACTTTATGAGTGCTTTCTGCTACAGGCCTAGAAGCGAATGGCCAACCTGTTAAGAATATGATGTATACCTCAGGAACACACTTATGGTCTCAAAATTCCATTTCCCAATTAAAGTAACCTTGGTTCCTGAGAAATAAGAGAATACACGTCTGGGTAGGAATATACTAATTAAGCCAGGCCACATTTGAGTGTATTATTCATATAAGTCAAGAGCAAAACAAGAAATTAATGTATTATTAATTACTAGAGGCCCAGTGCATGAATTCATGTACCTGTAGGATCCCTCAGCCTGGTCTGCGGGAATGGGCCATAACTGGCTCTCCAACATCCCCAAGGGGTCCCAGACTGCAAGAGGGTGCAGGCCAGATCAAGGGACCACACTGGGGAGAGGATGCTGGAGGGCTCCAGGGTATGTCTGGCAAATTTTGCTCAGTCCCCAGCAGCAAGCTAACCTACTGGTCAGAGAGACTGCCCCCTTGGTGCTCAGTGCACATCATAGCAACTGGTCATCTAGTTGACTAACTGGCCCCTAGTGGTAGGCCTTAGCATATCATTAACATATTACACTTTGATTGGTTGAATGGATGACCAGATGACTGGACACTTAGTATATTAGGCTTTTATTATATAGGACTGTATTTGAAAATGGATACAACTGTTAACCTACTTTTGCCCAATCTTGTATATATCTGTTACCCTAATCTTTTCCAACTGGAATATATGCTCTTTGAAGTCAAGAACTTTATTGAAATTAACAATGTATCACCAATGCTTAGAACAGTATCTGGCAATAGTAGGCATACAGCCCTGGCTGGCTTGGCTCAGTGGATAGAGCGTCGGCCTGTGGACTGAAGGGTCCAAGGTTTGATTCCCATCAAGGGCATGTACCTTGGTTGTGGGCACATCCCCAGTAGGAGGTGTGCAGGAGGCAGCTGATAGATGTTTCTCTCTCATCAGTGTTTCTGACTCTATTTCTCTCCCTTCCTCTCTGTAAAAAATCAATAAAATATATTTTAAAAAATTGTAGGCGTACAAATATTTTCTTAATGAATAAAATAAGCATGTTTTGGGTTAGTACATATATAGCTGTGTGTGTTGTTGTTGTTTTTTATCCTCATTTGAGGCTATTTTTCCATTATTCTTAGAGAGAGTAGGAGAGAGAGAAACATTGGTGTGAAAGAGACACATAGATTGGTTGCCTCCTACATGGGATCGAGTCTGCAACCAAGGTATATGCCACCAATGGGAATCAAACCTGAGACCCTTCAGTCCACAGCTGATGCTCTATCCCCTGGGCCAAACTGGCTATGAAAATCATAGTATTTTTCATAACTATTATTGAAAGCATATCTTTCCTTTAGCATAGTTTTTATATTCATAACCCACCCCTGTGTTGGCACACCTGTTGTATTATTATGGAATTTATGATTTTGTAGATTCCACTTATTCCAACTGACCATTTGTTTTCTATTTCATACTTTCAAGTATATTGAAGCAATGTTGGAAGTTCCTTTAAGTTTGATTCTTTCAGGCCCTATTCATAGTTTTGAAAGTGTCCTTGCTTTTTTGAACAGATAAAATATTTTAGCTCTCTTTCTTTTCTTTTCTTTTTTTTTTTTAACACATGGCCAGGTGTTTATTATTCTTGTGTTTCTGACACTCTAGAATATTTCTTGGTATAATAAACCTTTATCTATCAATGATATTCTAACTCTTACTTGATGTTGTTGGCTGCAAACATAGAATCAGTAATCTTCCAAAAAAAAACTGATTTCTATTTTTTAATCTTTGTTGCTGACAATATTACTGATGTCTCCATTTTTTCCCATTGCCCACTCCACCCAGTTCCCACCATGCTCCAGTCTTTCACCTCCCTATTGTCTGTGTCCATGGACAATGCACATACTATATAATAAAAGCCTAATATGTTAAGTGTTCAGTCAACCGGTCAGTCGTTAAATTAATGAAAGCATAATACTATCTAATAAAAGAGTAATATGCAAATTTGACTGTACCTTCGCTACACCACAAGCCATGACCATAGCCACACCCACCAGCCAATCAGGAGCAGATTATGCAAATAAACCCCAACCAAGATGGCTGTCGCCACTGAGAGCAGGAGGAAGGCTTGGGTTTCCCTGGCAACAGAAGAAGCCAAGATTTCTGCCTGCCACTGTGTACCTAGACCTTCACTCAATGTTACAAAGTTTTAATTACAAAAGATACAGAAATGGTGGCAGCCACTGAGCTGGAGAGAACAGAGGTTTGGGTTTCCCTGGCAATGGAGGAAGCCAAGCTTTCTGTCTGCCATTGCTGGCCTAGGCCTCCATCTAGGCTACAAAGTTTCAAACAGAAATGGCTGCCGCCACAGAGCAAGCAGAAGGCTTGGCTCTGCTCCTGGCTACAAAGTTTCAATTGTAGATATAAATTAATCCCAGATCCCAGGGCCTCTATTTGGGTTGCTGTGGGGCATGGCTGGCCTGCAAACCTCCATAGGCCCCTCGCCCAAGCTGTCCCTTCCCCCAAGAGAACCCTCACCCTGATCAGGGACACCCTTCAGGGCAAACCAGCTGGCCCACTCCCATGCACCAGGCCTCTATCCTTTCTAATAAAAGAGTAATTCGCAGATTGACCATCACTCCAACACACAAGAGGGCTGTCCCCATGTGGTCAAAGATCCTGTCCCCATGTGGACACAAGATGGCCACCACAAGATGGCCAGCAGAGGAGGGCCATTGGAGGTTCCAGGCCCTGCAAGGGAGGGCAATTGTGGGTGATCAGGCCAGCAGGGGAGGACAGTTGGGAGGGACCAGGTCTAAAAGGGAGGGCAGTTGGGGGCGATCAAGCCTGCAGGGGAGGGCAGTTAGGGGTGACCAGGCTGGTAGAGAAGGGAAGTTGGGGGCAAACAGGCTGGCAGGGGAGCAGTTAGACATCAATTAGGCTGGCAGAGTAGTGGTTAGGAGGTGATTAGGCTGGCAGGCAGAAGCAGTTAGGGGCAATCAAGGGAGGCAGGCAGGTGAGCAATTTGAAGCTAGCAGTCCTGGATTGTGAGAAGGATGTCCGGCTGCCCATTTAGGATCGGACCTAAATGGGCACTCGGACATCCCTCGAGGAGTCCCATATTGGAGAGGGTACAGGATGGGCTAAGGGACATCCCCTGCTCCCTGTGCACAAATTTTGTGCACCGGGCCTCTAGTATGCATATAAATTCTTTGGTTTTTCTTTCTCCCTGAGACTCCTCAGTCTGTTCCATGTTGACATATCTCTGGCTCTATTTGTCAGTTTATTTTGTTCATTAGATCTCACATATAAGTGAGATCATATGATATTTGTCTTTTGGGAATGCAGACTGGTGCAGCCTCTATGGAAAACAGTGTGGAATTTCCTCAAAACATTAAAAGTGAAACTGGCATTTGACCCAGTGATTCCACTTCTGGGAATATATTCTAAGAATCCCAAAACACCAACCAGAAATAATATGCACATCCCTATGTTTATAGCAGCATCATTTATAACAGTTAAGATAGCTAAGATCTGGAAACAGCCCAATTACCCATCAGTGGATGTATAGATAGAAAAGTAGTAGTACATTTACACCGTGTAATACTATGCAACTGTAATAAAGGACATCTTACCCTTTGAGATAGCATGGAGGGACCCAGAGAGTACTGAGCTAAGTGAAAAAAAGTCAGTCTGAGAAAACCTTGATTTCTTTAATGCAGTGGTTCTCCAGCACACCTGCACATTCGCATCATCAGGAAGCTGAAAAGACTGCTGTGCTCAGACTGCACAGAGATCAAAGAAATCAGAATCTTAGCAAATGGATCCAGGTCCCCATACTTTTTCAAGTGGTGGTCAAAACTGAGGACAATTTGGGAGACCCCAAACAGGAGATCAATAAGGACATACTAAGTTTCCATCAGAGTATTGGATTAAGGAGAGAGGATGCCAAGATCTCCTGCTCCAATAGAGATAGAAAAAACACAAAACAAAAATACAAATTTAAAGAAAAAAAACACTTTTTTTCCCCCTTCAGGTTGAATTTATGTTCATTTTAAAAATATGATTCATCCAACTAAATTCTTTCTCATCTTTTTCTAATAGAAAATTTTTGAAATGTATGTACATTTTCAAAGATACCAGCTTTTCTTATCTGACACATGGAATACCATCCTATATAATAAAAGACTAATATGCAAATTGACTGAACGGTGGAACCTCAGGTCGCTAGGGCATGCACTGACCACCAGAGGGCAGACACTCAATGAAGGAGCTTCCCCCTGGTAGTGGGTGTGCTCCCACAGTGGGGCACACTGTTCAGCCAGAAGCCAGGCTCATGGCTGGCAGTGGAGGGAGCCTCTCCCACCTCTGCATCAGCATTAAGGACCCCATGGAGAGCAGGCCTAAGCCGGCGGTTGGACATCCCCCTGAGGGTTCCCAGACTGCGAGAGAGTACAGGCCAGGCTGAGGGATGCCTCCTCAGTGCATGAATGTCATGCACTGGGCCTCTAGTGCTATTCGTATATTGTTATACTAAATTGTCTGTAAGTGACAATATTACTTAAAATATTGAAAACAGTCCATTTTCCTAAACACAATTGTATCTTATCTGGGTATATTGAAAACATTTGGACAACACATTATTCATTTTAACGTTGGCGTCCAAAGAACAAATAGCACACTGTAATTAGAGAAGAATATTTAAACAAACTGTACATGAGGATTGCTACATGATATAGAGTCTTATCAGAATATTAATTTAATGTGTTAGAATGAGTTTAACAGTATATAGTTAATAATGTCACTTTTCCCCTCATACTCATACACTGTCTGGATGAGAAGAAAAGTGAAATCAAAGCCAGCATGTTGGGAATTTTAAATAGCCCTGGAGACAGCAATGGGGACACATACTGCCGATGAATCATTTGTCACAGGCAGAAATGACTAAAACTATCATATATTTGCCCACTTCTGCTATAGTCTATACATTTTGTATAATTTATCTTTCATTATTCTTTTATGAACCCACTATTGGGTCTATTAAAATCCATGAGTCCCTAGACCAAATTATAAATGCTAACTTTGGATTTGTATGTAACGGCATTGAGACTGATAAATCCTTACTAACAGAGAAGGGCTCAAAACAAGTGAGGACCACACACAAAAGAAATTTCATAAGCCTCTTAGACATCTAGCCATAGACTTCTCAAGAGCCCATGTAGAGCTAAGAAAACCAAAATCGGCAAAGGGATGATCTCTTTGCCACAAACAGTTTGGATGTTTGGTGCGGTCATGTGATCCAGCTATTTCTTAGACATTTTGGGTCCTGACACCTTTGATAACTGGAAACATTTATGGACTTCCTATATAAAGACATTAATAATGCACATAGGACCATACAAAAAAATTCCATGAGCCTCTTAGACATTTAGCCATAGACTTCTCAAAAGCCCATGTAGAGCTAAGAAGATCCAAATCGACAAAAGAATGATAAGTTTGTAGAAAACTCCAGATTCATTGCACTAGTGTAGTCTTTATTACATCTGTAAGTTCCAGACTAGTCTCCAAAGGTGGGGTTTTTCTGCCCCATTAACCTGTTGAGTTCCTGTCCGCCTTTGGAATTCCAGCTTAGTTTAAATCTAGGAAGAAAAACGAGTCCAACAGCAAATAATTATCCAAACTTATCAAACAGAAACTATCAAGCGGCCCTCTGCTTGCCAAGTTATTCTAGTGAATCTATTTTGTCTTGTTTTAAAAATGTACCCCATGTCGTTGCTCCTGTAAGTAATTCGCATTTGCCTCTAACCACGCTGCCAGCTAGAAAGGCTGAAAGAAAGAGGTTCCCTTTTCCTATCCCCTAAGCGCCCACCCACTCGGTGTCCTGGGGAATGTAACATCATGGGCTGCCATCTGCCACTTCAATCAGATTCCCGCTTGTGGGGAGGTCAAGCAGTAAAACCCACTGAACATCCTTATCTTGAAGCTGCTGAGACTAGGGGGTGGGCACCCCCCGCCCCCCTCAAAAGCTAAGTCTGCTGGCACACAGATGCTGGCGGGCAGCAGCCTGTGAAGGAGACACAAATTGGAGTATACGCTGGCAAATATCAGAGCGCTCAAGACAGCCTCAGGATATCGAAAACCAAGTCAGGAACCCCGGCTTAGCTGCTTCTCCCTCTATTACTTCTTAGCCCTTAAGTCTTATCTAGGCTGTCACCAGACTTTCAGTAATAAGAGAAGATACTTCCCTGTTTCTTTCAGTGCAGTGAGGCTGAGCAATACAGACTAATGTATTGTTTATCAGCCCTAATATAGATACCATTGTTAACACACTCGAAGGTGCATCTTATTTCAATAGATAATGCTTATCTAGGTTATCCCACCCATTCCTGGGACAGAGTTCTAATCCCATGATTGCCTACTTCCTGTATCTACCCTTTTCTGAGCTTTGCTGTCTCTGACTTTAATTTCCTAAAAGGTGGAGCTGTTCTGTGTCATTTCCAGCACAACCAGTCTATGGAACACTTTATTTAAAAAAAAAAATTGTTTGTGTTGCTTTCAGAGAGGAAGGGAGAGGCGGAGAGAGACAGACGCATCAATGAAGAGAGAGAATCATTGATTGGCTGCTTCCTGCTGGGATTGGAGCCTGCAACCTGGGTATGTACTCCTCCGGGTTCATAGGTTGATGCTCAGCCATAGAGCCACGCCAGCAGAGCCACTCACTTCAGGAAGGGGAGCGGTGTGGGCTGAGTTGTGCTCCTTCCCCATTCAGATCTAAAGTCCTAACCCTAGCACCTCAGAATAGACTGTATTTGGAGCTTATTATAGAGGTAATTAAGCTGACAGGAGGCTATCCGGGTAGACCGTCACCCATATGACCGGGTCCTTGTAAGAACGTACACCTGAACAGAGAAGAGGTGATGCAAAGATGCAGGAGGATATGGCCACCTGCAAGCCAAGAATGGAGCCTCCCTTCAGAGACCTCAGGATGCACCAGCCCTGCCAGCAGCTCAGTCTGGGACTTTCGGCCTCCAAAACTAGGGAGAAATACATTTCTACTGCGTAAGCCCCTCATTTGCTGATACTTGTTATGGAAGGCCTAGCAAACTACTATAATGACTTACATTTTTATTGAATACAGACAGCAAAGAGCAGCGTGAGGTTAGGTGCCAAGGTGCTCCTCTCTGTGAATGTCCTTCGGCCTCTCCCACGTGATTTCTCATGGGTGACCTGGGGGTAATATGACTGTTAAATAGGCATGGACACACTTAAGCCAGAAAAGGAGAAAAATAAGACTCAAGCATCTCCATACTTAATAGAATTGTGTGTCACGTATCAAGCAAAGTGAAAACTAGGGATGAAAAAAGCTATCAGCTGTGTCTCCATTAATAAAAATGATGGTTCCAACAGCAGTGAGTTGGAATTTAGATAAGATTTCTCCTGCTATACAGACTGCCAAACTTTCTGTCTGGAGTGTTCTGCAGTGTAAGCAATGGATCTAAAAAGAGGTCCCAGAGAAGATTATTCAGATTTTCCAAGGATTCTCCAAAGCCGTGTACAGAATGTTTGAATGTATGGACTCACGTGGGAAACTTTTAGTAACGACAACCCTCCCCTTGGTCTCACATGAAGCTTCACTCTCGTAGCTTTCACGGCAGACTGCATTTTTTTTCTTATAGTTCTTAGGAAACCTGGAATGAAAGGATCATGCCAATGCCAATTCATTGAATGACTATTCTCCTTCTATCCACCCTTCCCACATCTAATCAAGTCCGAGATGGAGGTCTTTGTCTGATGATTAAAAAGCCGACCACGTAGTGGAGGGCATTGTGGAAACACACACAAGTAAATAGAATGAGTTCCTGAGTACAGAGTACAGGATGAGGGACTTTCACAGAACATCTGCCCCAACGGGAGAACTCCTGCATGGACCTATCAGTTACTGTTCCAGTTCTGGTTTTAAGTTCACATGTCTACCAAAAGGGGAAAAAAACAGTGATTTTTATCGCGATAAGATTGGCTGGGGATTATCATAGAAATAGAAGGGGAAAAAAGGGGAGGGGGGAAAGATGACTTATTTATGAGGGTTAAAATGTATTCACATGACAATTATCAACATTTCCCTTTCTTCCAAACTGCTCAGGAGAATTCCTGTTTTTTTCTTAATGCGACCACAGCCAGCACTGCTGTGGGCCAGACTTACTTCTGACTTCCAAAGGCAGAATCGGCAGGAAGAGGGAGAGGAAATGGGCACGGGAGCCTTCAGAGGAGGAGGTGAGTAGGAGGTTATTATTAAGAAGAAGAATAGCTCTGTTAGTCACTGGTTGCTTAAAGCGGGTGGATTACATGACAATGTTACGGCCTCCAGCAACAGGGCAGGAGGCACTGAAGGATGGTGATGCTCTTTCCTAGTTGAGCGTGGTTCCCTGTCGGCTGCATGGCCACATCTGCTGGCCTTCCTGCAGAAGGTGGTGCTCCCGGGGAGCCCAGGGAGATGCTGCCCTACTGTGTGCATGTGCCACCCCAGCGCTGCACGAGTGTGCCTAAGACAGGGCCTCATGCCCGTCGGACTGTTCTGTCCCATTCACACCCAAGCAGTCACTCAACCACAGGGTCATTTTCAGAGGGTGGAAAGCAATTTCATAAGCTTGAAGGAAACTCTGCTGCTTTTTAAAAAAAATACTCAAGGAAGAACAACCCTTCCTGAAGAATTCTATCCATGAAGAAGAAAGGAAGGTAAGTCCTGGCTGCCAGGAGGAAAGGGAAGATGAGCTGGGCAGGGCAGACAGACACTGCTCCACCAGCTCCCTGCATGAGACATGGAATTAGCGGCTCAGCTGGCAGAGGAGAGAGAAGCTCACAGACCCTGTGCTCTTTGCTCTGTGGTAGAAGCAGGAAGCAGACAGAGTGACCTCAATAGGATGCCCGAGTCTGGGAGAGACAGGAGTCAGAATGGGGAGAGGGAGAGAAGTTTGAATGCATCAACATCACACCTTGTTAAAGACAAAATCTATCACCCAGTTCCTAGGTCTTAGCCATTTCCCCTCTTAGAACTCTATGCATCCATTTATGATAAAACCATGCCATCTTACTTTATGTATATTAGAAGTAGTATCTTACACTGCAAGGGAGAAAGCCTGAGGGCGAATTATTCAACTCCCCGAGCACTTAGCAGAGAACAGAGGCTCTCTAAGGAGAGAGTGCCATCTATGATATGTACAACCGCTACATCTCAGATTGAGTGAGACTGGCTGGTGTGTGGTGTGTCGATGTGCTCTGTGGGCAAGTCCTTGGGCGGCATGGTTTAACGACCAGGTGTGCCGATTCTGGCTGACCAACTCTGGTGGGCTTGAACGCCGCTCCAGGGCTTACTCTGGGGTCCCCGTGAAGGCACTGCAGCCTGCCTTCTGCACCTTTATTTCCTGGTCTGTGGAATGACGGGGATGCTATCTCCTTCCTCATCTACTGCCGCCAGGGCTAAATCAGTGAATGTGTGGAGAGTGGTTAGGACATAGTTAGCATTTAAGAAGGGCAAGCTATTGTTTTTCCTGTTCCTTAGGGATGACTCACATGTGTAAGCGTATACAGCCTTAGCTTCATTAGGTGCTAAGTGCTCTAACTAACATAACCCGTGTCTAAAACTGAGTCTGATGAAGAGTAATACAGAAGTTATAATAATAAAAATTGGGAACACACGACTGAACCTGAGATCCATAAAAATAGGCTACTACATCTGTTTCTGCACCGATGGCTCTGTAATTTATGTTGGCAGTGAGTACAATGTAGTTTTTATAAGTTTATGTTATACATTATTATTTGCTGGTTGAGCTTTATTTATTTATTTATTTTTACCTTAATATACTTTGTGGAGTTAATTTTTCACAATCAATAAACTATTTGCAAAATAACTATACAGGAAACTGATATATTTGAATACATTACTTTCTATTCTAACAAAATAGAACCTCTTCCCCCTCAACTATCATGGTTTTGTCTGACAAACATATTATCCACTGAGTAAACACTTGAGAAGTTGGGATGAAGAATAGGTTTTCCTTTCCCGTCTTTCCAGTAATAACTCATCTCCTGTCAGACATCCTCTGCGGAGTGAGTGCGTAGCCTGGAGTCCTCCGGTTTTACAGATGTGTGTCAACATCAGGTACGGTGCTCATGCAGGTGTGAATCTCAGTGACTAAGATCTGTTGGCTGCAAGGAGGGACAGAGGACAATGACACTGTCCTGGTTCCTGCTCCTGCAGCGTCTGTCTCCAGAGCGGAGTGTGTGTTGTTCAGTCAGAGCTTGTGCACAGGACTGAGCTCCTGCCAGCACAGCGCTGGGGGAGGGGCGCCGTGCTATTTCGTCATGTGTGTGACAACATTTCTTTTCTTTTCTTTTTAATAATTAATTTTCATTGTTTAAGTTATTACAAATAGTAATACATATTTCTCCTTCCCCCCTCCACTGACCTCCCCCCCCAGTGTCCCCTAACCCCTAGCACATGCCCTCACCTGCCTCCCCCTAGTGTCCTGTATCCATTGGTCATGCTTACATGCATGCGTACAAGTCCTTCGGTTGATTTCTTTCAGAGCATAGATGTAGGGTGTGCTACACACATGTGCTCTTGACTTAGGACCACTGATCTGAGCAGAGCCCACAGCCCTGGCTGCTTCCCATAGTGGGCCCACGGGCGGAACCACGGGCCATCCCCCGCCACACCCGCCAGCCCACGTAAAAGTCCCATCCATCACTTTGGAGGGGCTCCAACTTGGGGAGCCCCGAGAAGAAAAGGTTTCATGCCTTGTGCATGCATGCCCATCTAGTCAAGAAAGCTGGGAGCCAACATCGATTTAAATAAATCGTCAGCTTCCAAATCATGCGCAGCAACTGGACTTAATGAAATATTTATTCAAAATCAACAAACTGCCCCTAGGAGTCTCTCGCCTCGCCGTCAAGGTCAACATCTTACTCAGTGCGCTGACTCTCACCTGTGGCCATCTCGGGGCGGCCTCACATTAGGGACGTGGATTCATTTTGGGGGAAGGCGATTTAAATAGGAGGTAACCTTGCCGTCCAGGGAAAAGTGCCGGCCTGTGGCTATTCGCCTGACCACAGGGCTTTCTGGAAACAGCCAAAGCCTCAGACAAGTCGGCTCGTGGCTGCATCAGTGTTTATGCACGCCGCCCCTCCGTGCAGACCCGTGTGGCCTGCAAGCTAAACAGGTTTCGGCCAGTTTCTGGCCCGCCAGCCGCCGCATGGGGTGTTGCGAATTGCATGTAGTCGAAATTATCTGTCTGCGCTGGTGGCTGGTGCAGAGGAAAGGGCTGTGATTAATGAGAAGCGACACGCACCCATTACTCCGGCCTGCCCGTCCTGTGGAGGGAGAGGGCCTCTGAACCCTCGTCTGACCTCCTTTACCTTTAACAAGGTCAAGGGGAAGGCTAAGGGCCTGCGAGACTAGCTCCTGCACGTGCTTCCCTGAGACCGGAGGAGGCCGCCTCGGCTAGTGAACTGCCGGCAGCCAATTAAAGATAACGGGGCCAGGTCACCTCGGGAGCGAGGGGGGATTAAAAACAAAAGATGCCGTGTCTTCTGTGGCAATGTGTCCAGTTCAAAAACTGGAAATTGGGCATGCATGGCTCCCTCTTCAAAAAAATAAATAAGCACGCCAAGATCGGTTTGGCTCCGTGGATAGAGCGTCGGCCTATGGACTGAAGGGTCCCAGGCTCGATTCTGGTCAAGGGCATGTACCCTGGTTGCAGGCACATTCCCAATAGAGGGTGTGCAGGAGGCAGCTGATCGATGTTTCTCTCTCATCGATGTTTCTGACTTTCTATCCCTCTCCCTTCTTCTCTGTAAAGAATCAATACAATATATTGAAGTAAATAAATAACAAGCAGTTCAAAATCAAACATTGTCCAAACTGATCAGGGAATGGGCTCAATGTCCTCCTTTTCGCTGTCACACCCAACATGTGACTCAGGCCCTTCCCCAGACGGGAAGCACATGCACCTTTGTCTGATGCCTGGGGGACCTCCGGGGCTAAAGGCTGATAAAGTAATAGTGATTGTTCCTATTAAGGAATTTTTCTTTCTCCATATATCTCTCATGACCAAAAAATAGTTCATCTTCTTACAGTAAAGTAGTATAAATAGGTCAACGAGAATGAAGACATGGGGAAAATATATATATTTTTGATGCGTTGAATATTTCAAGATTTCTAGGCTTCTCCTCAGAGTCCCCTGTTAGATGGCAAACGCACACAGGAAGCAGGGAAGGGAGAGAGACACCAAACAGAGGATATTATTTCAACTAAGAAATTTGCCACGACCGAAGTCAGCGCCTTACAGGATCACAAACCGAGATATATTCCCTCCCTCATTTCCCACGGGTTTTAGAAGCCTGGTCCTCTTTTGCATCGGTAATATTTACCACTTCATTCAGAAGCCATTGATTCTTTTCCATTTGATTAAATTGAACAAATAAGCATATTCCCGGGAAGCAAGAAATGACATGCAATGTTGTCCCTGACTTCTGTACCGGAATGCTTCCTAACAGGGAAAAAAAAAAAAAAGACTCTGAAGTAAAATGAAAATCAAACTTAGAAATGCTGACAATCATTCCGAGGAGCTCATTTCCATGAGTGTGTTCCTCCCCACACGCAATCTGCACAATCTAGCGCCATTGTCCCAGGCAGTCCAGGCCTGCTTCCTGGGAACCGGATTCTGCCTGTGCAGATGGGACCGTCACACAGCAGCAGCACTTCAATCTTTCCGAGAGCCCTGGCAGGACAGCTATTTCTCTGGGTGGGGGAGAGGTCCACAGGAAAATTAAAACAAAGCAAAACACACCGATGCGGCACTCATGTCTCCATAACCCTTCTTTGTTGAGGGGAAGAAAAAGTCACCCTGGTGAGTGGCTTGGGCATCATCCTATGCCCCTGGGGGCCTCTGCTTCAATTCTTTGGTCAGGGCACATGCCAGGTTACAGCCTGGGTCCCTGGTAGGGGGCATGTAGGAGGCAGCCCATCTCATCGATGTTGCTCTCTCTTCCTCTACCTTCCTCTCTCTAGAAAACCAACAAAAACATGTTTAAAAAAGAAAAGAACAAATCACCTGCAGAAAACTTGATTACAATCTTCCTCTGCATGGAGGTACGTGTTCGATACGCAGCCACTCATCCGCTGGGGAGGTCAAAATAGGAGGTGTGAATTGTCCCAGAGGACATAGATTCAATTTTCCTCCGGCAGTTCTTAGACTTCACATGGTTTCTATCAAGATGTGCTCTATTATAAAGTAAAACAAAAGAGCGTCTCTGCGAGATGGCAGCAGGCATATCTCTGATTCAAAGCCTTCGCATGAAACTGCATCGGTAAATACACTCAGAGTGCTTTAGCCTACATTACTCTTCCCAATTTAAAGGCAATTCTGTTTTGCACCCATCTCAACGGTGAAAAAGTCCTACCTAATTATGTCCCCCAAGCTGTATCATGGTGTATCAGTAATACCGCCACAGTATTTTTTAAATTGTTATTACTGTGGCCTACAGGCCTGTGTCTGGATGGAGACTGAAGTGGACACACTGAATTCAGCCCCTCACGCGAGCCTAAATTGGTGCTGTAAGCTTTATCTCAACAGTGTTCTCTTTGTTCTTTTACTGAAAGGCACACTTCTTTTTTTTCTCCATCACTTAGTCTGCAGCAGAAGAGTTTCACCGAGGCTCTGTTTCTAAAGAAAATAAGTTAAATAAAAGTGATTTTCACATAGAGACTTGACTCACGTTAGGAGCAGTAAATTATATCAGAGAGAATGTGCAACAACGGACCTATTCCTAAGGGCTTTCCTTTTTATAAGAGGAAGGTACAATTGTGCATTGAATAGCTAACTAAAAATCACTTTTTTAAAAAATGACGGATGGTTAAAACGTAGAGATGTCTTCTAGACGGGAAGCACCTCCAAGATCGTCTTGATCATACTGGAATGGAAATTGAGGTCCGAGGAAGTGAGGTATCTGTCAAGATCTTACTGCCAGTCTTTGGCAGATGTGAAATCGAGATCTTGATCTGCTGGTTTCCATTACAGTGTTGTATTTTCTCTCTTCCCTACACCGTGGGATCCTGGAACCGAAAATACAATTTTATTAAGGCCGCATGTGGCAATTATTCTGGAGCGACGTTCTGTATTTGGAGCGGGCCTGACTGATTTTTAAAAATGTATTTTTATTTATTTCAGAGAGGAAGGGAGAAGGAAAGAGAGATAGGTAGAAACATCCACGATGAGAGAGAAGCACTGATCCGCTGCCTCCTGCACGCTCACTATGGGGGATCTAGTCTGCATCCGGGCATGTGCCCTGACCAGGAATTGAACCGTGACCTCCTGGTTCATAGGTCAATGCTCGACGGTTGGGCCACGCTGGCCGGATAATATTTTAAAAAGAAAACTTACAACTGTGTGGCTTATGGGAAATTTACGTAAAGAAATTTCCCTTGGCCTGAAAATAGATACCTAGAAATATTTTTAAGAGCTGGAATAGACAAGGGGGAACGTCAGAATGCCCTGAATCAGATTTCAACAACCTTTTGCTGCATTTGGTCTTGGACACCTTTCTTGTGTCCAAGCTTTGGTGCGCTTAGTCACGAAGGAATACTTAGTTCTGTCTTAAGAGCTTTTGGCATCATCTTTTAAGATTAAGTCAGAAAGTAAACCTAAACAGTGCCTTGACCATAGACTTTTATCTCAATTTCTTCCTCTTTACTCTTAGAAATTAATGTGAAAGGGGATGCAATCTGTTGGAAAATCTGATTATTCTATAGATATCAATTAGGTGTGGTTAATACTACACATGAGGTGAGATTTTCACTGTAATATAAAATTATAAAACAAGGGAGTAGAGAGATGGAGTGATATACTTCATGGTTCTGATGCTTGGAAGGTAAGGACCCCAATCCTACATTAAGTCACCAGATGGCACAGGAAGCCTGTGTTGGCCACAGACCTCCCTGGTCTCCAGGCCAGCAGGGCCCTTGTAGCTCAGCCCACCCAGAACGAGAGACCAGGACTGTTAGTTTTATTTGAGGGTCTTGAGGTCATGGTTCTGGTTTTGAAACGTTTAGTAATGGAAGGCAGATAATTACACGTAATCAAGGCCTAATCAGTGTGGGAGGAGAGGCAGGGAGGTGAGCCAGGAAGAGAGAAGTTGGTGGATCCCAGAAAACTTGTGACAGAGGAGAAAAAGAGATGAAACTTGGCTTCAGAAACCGCATGTTTTCTTCTTGTGTGTTAGGCCCTTTCCCCTGGGCTCTGGCATCCCCGCACTCTGCACTCTGGTGGCACCCTGCCCTCTGACCTTGTCCTCTCCCCTGGGCCCTAGCATCTCCGCAATGTGCACTCCCATGGCACCTTGGCCTCTGACCTTGTGGAGACAGAGTGTGGCCATGCCCAGAGCCCTGAGTGCTGGGGTCCAAGCTCTGGGGTCAGTCTCTGCCCCCACAACTCACTAGCTGTCACCTTGAACACCTCAGTTCTGGAGACTCATGCCTTTCATCTATGAAGTCAAACCTATCATCACTCAGTTTGCTTAACCACTGACTGAGCATGTACAGTCCAGGAGCCCATTCCTATGCCAGATGCTGAGAATGTGAATGTGAATCAACTTTGGCCCTTGTTTTGAAGAGACCAGCTAACCAGCCTTCCTTAGGAACCCAGAAAAAGAGACAGATGAGAGTACTCCCCAGGAGCCATTGGGATATAACACAGTGCACAGGACTTCACCATGTGGTCAGACAGGATGTACGCTGCACGTTAATGCGGTGATGGACACGATTCAGGGACCTCGCTGATACATTCCTCCTTGTGCAGCAGATCACAATGTCCCCTTTGTTCACCGCACTGTGGATAACTGCCAGGTCGTGAAGGCAGCATTGATGGGGGGAGGGAGGTGGAAGACAGCCGGAAAGCGCTGCCTGCTCTTGCTGCGGGACCCTAATGATCACATGCTTAGTCTCTCTGAGATTCATGTTATACAAGCACTGCATACGTCCGTCCCCTCAGACGTCTCATTCTACCGCCTCCTCCTGGACACTGGCCCTAGGATGCAATCCCACCAGCTTGTAACTCACCACATTGCACTGCTGTGGAAACACTCCTCTTGCAAAGTGCAGAGCCATGTCCAGTGTCAGAAAGCTCATGCCACACGCCTTCACTCCATTATTATTCCAGGTACCATTCCCAGGTTGGTTAAGGTGGACTCACTCGCACCTAAGCACCGCTTTAACCTCTCTCTAGTTTAAATTCTTTCTTCTGGCAAAGTGCTTGGCCTCTAAACGGAATACAATTCGTATTACTGATAGCTCCCTGGCCTAAGCCGCCCATTCCTCTGAGCAAGCCGGTAGCTGGCTGTGGTCAAGTCCCCATCACATGGTAGATTGGCGGCTGGAAGACGAAACTTTTAAAAAATCTCCCAAGTTAGCTACTCTGCTTAATGAAGTGCTTTGTTGCTCTGAAAGCATTGCCGTCTACTGGCACAGAGGATGAGCCCATGCTGCTCTGCCCTGGAGAAGAGGTGAGTAAGCAAAGGCCTCGGGAAGCTCATCCTCTCCACATTCAGGAGGGAGCAGGAGAGGGGGTGTCCCTGCCAGGAAAAGGCAAAGTCCAGTAATCACCTAAAATCCCTGCGTTTCATAATGGATTTCATTACTCTTCTGTGAGATCCTAAACTATGGGAACCACTATGATGACTACACAGTAAGTTAAAACACACACACACACACACACACACACACACACACACACATACACATACACACACACACATACACACACACACATACACACACATACACACACATACACACGCATACACACGCATACACACACACATACACACACACACATACACACACACACATACACACATACACACACACACACACATATACACATACACACACATACACACACATACACACACATACACACACATACACACACATACACACACGTACACGCACATACACGCACATACACGCACACATACACACACATACACACATACACACATACAGACACACACACACACATACACACACATACACACACATACACACACATACACACACACATACACACACACATACACACACACATACACACACACATACACACACACATACACACACACATACACACATACACACACATACACACACATACACATACACACACATACACACACATACACACACACATACACACACATACACACACATACACACACGTACACACATACACACACACATACACACACACATACACACATACACACACATACACACATACACACACATACACACACATATACACATACACACACATACACACATACATACACACACATACACACACATACACACACGTACACACACGTACACGCACATACACGCACATACACGCACACATACACACACATACACACATACACACATACAGACACACACACATACACACACATACACACACATACACACATACACACACATACACACACATACACACACACATACACACACACATACACACACACACACACACTAAAATGCTACATGTACTTGTTTTGTGGGGTTATCTCTGGATTTGAATTGTTCACATCACTGCTCCCCACTTCGGGCGATCAGCCGAGAACCGAGTCATCTTAAGTAAGTTCTGGATGCGAAACAATGTGAAGGTTTCAGGGGCAGAGAGGTCACCTGTAGTTAGATATCCCCCACCCCCACCCCGGGCATTCTGGGAACAGATTATTCTGATTATCACATAATTTACTGGCAAAATTATTTACCAGGTAGGTAGCATTTCCTGGGATGTGGAGAATTACTAATTACAATGGCTAGGAAAAACAACCACTTGATCATCTTTCATATTTTCCGTGCTTTCTGAAGCGAGCCAAGTGCTTACTGTGGAAACCAGATGCAACTCAGCCACCCACATTTTCAGGATGTGTTGAGTTGGAGAGTATGGACACAGTAGATGCTGACTTTGCAATAATTTGGTTTTGGAATTAAGGGAGCAGATGGGGCAGTTAGAAAAATACTGAATGAGAGAATGTTTTTCTTTTTTTCTAAGATAGCCGAATCTGAAATCACAAAGCAGCCAGTGAGAAACACTTTAGTATCTCTAAGTAGATAAATGAATTGAATAAGAGAGAAAGTTGGGTTGAACAAATGGGTTGGTGTCAAAGCAAAGTTGTGTCACTCTGTGGCTGGGTCCCATGGTGCTCCGACCTCATCCAAAGCTTGCCTCTACTTCAACATTGTGCTGTTATTATTGATTTACTTCTGGGTATTAACTCCTTGAAAGTAAGGCCAGTCTTGTTTATCCCTGTATTCTTGGATCTAACACAGCAGTTCGTACCTAGTATGTGTTTGTGTCTCTGAACATAATTATATGCTGAACTTGAGTAAAGTGTTAAAATTTTAATCGCTACATGAATTTGCTATTATAAAGGAATAGCTTGAGTTTGTAGCAGACATGATACCAAATATCAGTTTATCCTAAGGAAGGCTGTTTCTTTGTGGGCATAATTCAGAAACAAATTTATTTGAATTTTTCTTTATTTGCACTAATAATAATAGCTGATCTCTACTGAAATCTTACCATGTTTAGGGGTTGTTCTAAAGGACTTGGAACAAGAGAATAATTTCATGAACTATACTAAACAATATTGTGAAAGAGATATATTATCTCATTTTTAGATAAAGAAGAGAACTCTTAGAAGGATAAAGGAACTTATCCAAGATGCCCAAGCAATCTGACTATGGACTTTGTGCTCTTAATTGCTATACTCTGACCACTCCACAGTACCATCCTGTACTGAAACAGAACACAAAGTAGTACAATAGCATTGCCCAGGACAGGTTCACTCAAGAAGACCTGGCCAGCCAATCAAATTTCTGAAGGTGCCTATTACTATACAAGGCAATTCTCATTCTTTCTGCTCCATGAAGGAAGAAGCAAATCAAAGTCCTTCTGCCTAAGGTAGGATTCCCAGAGGAGGCACCAGACTAATGCTGAACTCAGCACCATGGTGAGATCCCAGAGTGGGGAGGAATTCTGCCCGGACTCCCATCGCAGAACTCTACTCATGTTCCCAAACTCTGAGCTTAAAAATGAGGGACCCTGAAGATCCCTCCTCTTTCCCTGAGGCCAAAATAATCCCGCTCTCTGCTTCTTTTTCAAAGTCAAAGTCAGACCACTTCACTGCACTCTCAGTCATGTACTGTGATGATGCATCAGACACTCTGGGCATCTCCACTGGGTGTCTAAGGAATGGACTGTCAGTGGCAATTAACACACACGAGAAATAAAACTTATGGTTGATGGGTCTGATTAGAAAGAAATAAACCTGACAGGTCATCCTGAAGTCTTAGGAAGCCTCTAAGACAAGGCATAGAGAAATGAATATTTTTGTTCTTAACCCAATAGACACAATGGGTTTGCCAGGGGATATTTAGAATGTCAAGTTCAATTCACTCTTGTACAGATTGTGTTCAGTTCAAATAGTTATAAAAGATGAACATGGCATAGCACCAAATGCAAGAATTGGTGGTTTGTTTGGGACCAAAAGATTTGGTGCATTTAATCTGCTGCACCTTGTCCTTGTAGCAATACTGTATGACTGAGGCTGGGAACAAGGACAAAGTCCTCCACACTTCCCTGTCCTTCTGTCCCTCAGCCCTCAGGGGAACTCCGCTATCCAGAGACTTCCTCTGCGGTGTCTCTTTTAGAACTGGACTCCTCAAGTAGTTGCAATGTGCTACCTTTCCCAACTTCTATGGCATCTCTTGGCACAGCTGGCCTCAGAGAGCTGTCGGAAGCTGATATCTTCCACCCTGTGGGTTTCTTAATATTAGTAAGAAAAGAAAAGAGCAATTTATTGCTGAGGACAGAATATTAGTAGCAGGGAAGACGTCACTCCATGTTGTACTCACAGACCCTGACCTATCTGGAATCTTTGGCATTCCTGTGACAGAATCGCAGTGGTATTTCCCTTCTCCATGAACTCTGTGAATGGACACAAAGCACACATCTTCGTATGTGTTGTAATGCCAATCTAAATACATAGGTTATATGCCATAGAGCAATCATATAACATCTATATGCTTATGGCCTCCATCAGTGAGGGAATGTACGATGAAACTTCTGTTTAGAGTAAAACGCACAGTGACATGCATCGCAGTAGAACTTTGCTCTGGTAATGACCTTGAACATGACACTACAACCTACACCCCTACACCTCGACACACTGGGTGCTCTGCACAACTGCGAAGCCTCTGACATCGTCCACACCCGCCCTCCAGATTTATAAATGACAGAGAGTAAGACAACATGGTGAAAATTAATTGTGTGTGCCAGGCACTTATTCAACACTGACTCTTTTGCAGAATGCTCGAATATCGTTGCTTGAGCAAAGTTTGCCAAGTTGATTATAAATGTGATATCTTACCTCTTAATGCATTTTACAATTTGCACATAATGGCTCCAAGGGAACTTGTAAACCGTAGTAAATCATAAAATTCATTTTGTTTTGCATCCATTCATTCATCCATGTGCCAACTAATCACCTCATTTCAAAATTCAATAAACCTAAATACCTGGATTTATGATGCTTTGTCAGAATTAACAGGGGACTATCCACAATGCGGAATTAGGAGTCTAGTGCAACTTAAAGGCAAGCACCTAGTTGAAAACAATTAAAAAGCCTCAGCAGCAATAATTATATCCACAGAGTTAGCAAATAAAATAAATTAAAACTGATTTAATTTCTGCTCTGGGAGATGGAGGGAAGCAGAGAAAAGCCTTAATTTAGTCCATTGAAACACTGAAGTTGTTTGAAGCAAAACTTTAAAATGACTGTGAATTGTTTTTTTTTTTTTCATGTTAACAGTTTATAATAGCAAATAAAATGCACACACAAGTGTATTTTTAAGGGCCCATTGGTTGGTCCCATTGTATAATGGTCACAGTAGTTGTTGAATTTTTTACTCTCCCTGTAAGAATTTTGACAGCAGATACCCTACTGCAGCATTTGATGGTTTAACCAGCGGTTGGCAAACTCATCAGTCCACAGAGCCAAATATCAACAGTACAACGATTGAAATTTCTTTTGAGAGCCCAATTTTTTAAACTTAAACTTCTAATAATGCTACTTCTTCAAAAAAGACTTGCCCAGGCCATGGTATTTTGTGGAAGAGCCACACTCAAGGGGCCAAAGAGCCACATAGGGCTCGCGAGCTGCAGTTTGCCGACCACTGGTATAACCCCTGTGCTGTACCAGGCTGTAGAGTATACAGTTGAAGGGGGGGGGGCGTTGCACCCTCTGGTTTATGCACCTTAAAGAACAGTTCATGTAAAGGGGCCCCCTTTGCTAAAACTGCATTGTAACACATGCTTTTCAAAGATGTCCTTCATCTTCTCTATTAAACTCCAGCTTTGGATTTGTAGCGTGGTTGCAGAAGAATGTGTGTAATGCTGATGTGAAATGTATGCTTGTGTGTGTAGGTGAAGACAATTACGTGTGCGTGCATGAACGCATGTGTACACACACACACACACACACACACACACACACACACACACACAGATACACACAGAGCCCATATTCATTTCTTGGGGTTGGGGATCCAGAGAGAAAAAAAAACACACACACAATTATCGTTGGCTTTTAGTTGGAAAATGAAATCTGGAGGCGCCAGTTAAGCAGCTGTTCTGATTCTTTATCTCTCAGTGTATGTTTTAGTTAAAATAATTTCTCTGCTAACAACAACGATGGATGCCCTTGGGTTCCAATTTTAATGTTTTCTTAATCAATCTTCCTTGCCAGCCCAAAATGATATGAAGAAGAAAAATAACACGCATGAAGACATGCAGAGCAGTTAGTAAACAAAAAGCCAAAGGACAGGGTAGTCATTTAGTTTTGTTTTTTTTTTTTCTTTAAAAAAATCTTCAAAAGGTATCGGACTGGGAGAGTTACAAAAGGTCTATACGGTTCCGTTGCTCCTTTAATTAAATTCTTAGAAGTAATCAGATGCCAAATGACAAATAGCAAGAAAAGAACACACCACTGCTGGATAATTTTATCATTTATACCTATAACTGCCAATCCACCAAGGGCTATTCTTCATACGTCACCTAAATCATAAGAGCTGGTACCTTTTGCTGTGATTCATGTTAGCCCTGCTCTATGATTTACTGCTAAATTATTTCCCTTCCCTTTCAGGGAAATTTTTTTTTATCTCTCTTCCATGATTAATCTCTGTGGTCTGAATGAGCAAAGCTTTTTAGATGAGTGGGTGTCACAATTGCATTGAGCATAAATTTCTTTTTCAATATGATTTTTTACAAAGATTTTTTTCAATGTGCTCAAAAATATAATTATTTATTTAAAGGCTTATATTGCCATTAAAAAAAAAAAAAAACAACCCTTGCCTACACGGGGTATATATTCCAGACTTTTCTTCTGGAAACAACTGTCTTTTGGTTTGACAAGACGTGATGACAATGGTTATGGCTGATATCGCACACCTCAGAGCTTTGACATGGGGTACGTGGCTCTGGTTGGAGTGATTTAAGATCACAGGACATCTTGATGCGTATTTTCCTGGTGGGAGAGGTGAGAAAGTGCTAAATAGTCCGTGTGTGTGTGTGTGTGTGTGCGCGTGTGTGCTTTCCCGCCGGTTGTTAAATGCTAAGAGGCCTGCCCTCTCTGTGAATGGCTAACACATTAATCCCTGAACATGAGTCCTTTGAGCAGAGAAAGCAGATGTTTCAAGGAGCTTTAATGAGCCCCGTCCACTAGACTCTGTTGCCGTATTGGATCCCTGGGAGTCACATTTTATCTCAGACTGAGGCATCCTGCATGCACCCAGCTATCCTGCAGAGGGCCGTGGACCCTGCTTCCCCTGACCCATCTTCCACGGACAGCTTTTCTTTCTTTTTGAATAAAAATCTTACCCCAAATGTCAAGTTTATGTCCCTAATGAATATCCTAACTAATAAAAGAGTAAAATGCAAATTTGATGGTACCTTTGCTACGCTACCAGCCAATCAGGAGTGGGGGATGGGGGCGAGTGGCACAAGGCGGTGGGCGGGGTCACAGTGCGCAGGAGACCATCAGGGGGTGGGGCTGCAGGAGGTTAACCCGGCACAGTGGGCGGTGCACAGGATGGGAGGCCTCGGGACAGGAGGCCGTCCAGGTTGTGGTTCAGGCGGGAGGGATGGGAGGCCGGCTGCCAAGTGCAGGGTGCCCCCAGGGGCTAAGGCCAGGGCCAGGTGGGCGGGGCCGAGGCAGCCAGGGTAGAGCCAGCCATCAGCCCCAATGCAGGGTGATGGCTGGGTGCCCAAGGTCTAAAGCTTCAGCCAGGGGTGAGGGGTCAGTAGGACATCCCCTGAGGGCTCCCAGTATGTGTGAGGGGGCAGGTTGGGCTGAGGGATCACCCACCCCCAGTGCACAAATTTCGTGTACTGGGCCCCTAGTGTTTGTTATATAAGCACTCAATTTCCCTCCATGTTGTAGTGAAATGTGTACCTAACTTACCTCAAAGACAGCCACCCACACCCCCCCAAAAACAAAACAAAACATTTCTTAGCCAGTTTTATTAAGTTCAATAAACCTTTATCAGGAAGGGTGCTTAGGAATTATTGTGTGACTTTTATCTGCCTTTCCTTCATTTGCCCTTTCTCTAGTGAAGGCTAAAAGAGAAATGTCCTCAAGAGAGTTGATTCTTAAATACAGTAAAGGAAGCTTATGCCTTCCTTTTACCAAAAACTGGTTTATCCACCACCGAGTAATCTGAATTCGGCTGGTAAATCACCTGCTCCCCACCTGGCCCTATTTCACCAAAATCATAAATACTATCAAGAGCATCCTGGGTTTAGGGAAAGTCTTGGCTCCAAAAAGGTGCATCCCCCTTTCCTTCTTTTCCTGTGCCTCTGGACCTGAAGACCAACAGCAGAGAAATAATTTGTCCATGTATGGCTTCTCCAAGCTGGAGAAAAATTCCACATGGGTCACTTATTTCTGTCAGATTTCAGTCAATTACTCAATCGTCAATCAAACATCAAATTTAGTTTGACAAAAGCCAGCACTGTCAGAAACCAGATTTTACAAAGACAGTCGTGTGCTCTAGTTTTCAGACAACTTTTGCTCTATCTACACTAGCAGCACATAACACAGATTTGTTACATGCAATATTGGAAAATTTTTAAAAAGAGTGATTGGGCATCCATGCAGAGAACAATAATATTTCCCGCATGGCTCATGTATGTATTCATTCATTCACTCCTCAGCACAGGTCTATTATTCTTCACATTGGACTACCCCTATGGACTTAAAGATGAATAAAGTTTATGTGTGCCAAGTGGAGGGGAAGGGAAGGCCAAGAGAATGGGGAGAAGATAATGTGATAGATCTTCACTTTGAGGCAAGCTTTAAGCTAGAGACTAAGGGCAGATGCAATCCTGTGAAAGGGAGAAGTGAATTGGAAACAGAAACGATAATCTGGTGTTTTTCAGAAACTTTGTTGTCGTGTATCATCTTGCTCAATAGTTCAAGACCTGCCCTTCAACCCTGAAACCCTGAGTGGCGCGGCCTCTCTCATCTACGCTACATTTACTCACAGACATACACACATATCCTGTCACAATCCCTCTTTTCAAGGAAAAAAAAATCATTTCCCATTGTCCATTGTACAACAGGAAATGTTGCAGTCAGATGCTCAGCGGACCACAGTGACATTTATGGGTCAAGATGCACATTCAAATGCAAGTTGATTTGCACAGTCGGGGACATGAGACACAATGACACCTACTTGCAAAACCCCGAGGGCTGACAGAACAAGAGCAGAGAAAACATTTCAACAACAGACTCTGGGACATGAATTGGTTTCTATCTGGAGAAAAACTTAACTCTGTTGGATTTGAAGACATGACTTGCATCCAAACTATCTACTTTTCATGTTTTCCCGAGTGACTCTCCACATCAAAAATAATCAAGTTTTCTTTGTGAAATGAGTAGCATGGAGTTGGAAATATTAAGAAAGGTTTGGACTTAGGTAAAGAAACTTACTCAAGTGAATAGAGGAGCAATTGTGTTCCACATTGGGTTAATGAGTCCTTTCTCTCTGGTTGTAGGACTATGGCAATTTTGGAAGGACCGTATGAAGGTGATTGCAATGATGATTGCAGTGATGATTACAATAGTCCCTATCGTGTAGCAAATATATTTGTCAAAAATGTAGGGCATTCATTCACAGGTTCTGACGAATAGAGCATTACCAGAAGGCAATTGTATCGCCGGGTTTTCTGAGTGGGAGTTAATCTTGGTAAATCACTCACCATGCTTACACAAGTGCCTAGTAGGTATTCAGTCAATGTTTGCTAGTGTTATTGACTGTGTACAGAATGTTTAATGTTTGTCACAGAAAGACTTCTTTATTCACAACTAGAGGGCCGGTGCACGAAATTCGTGCGTGGGGAGGGGAGGGGGATGTCCCTTAGTCTACCCTCTCCAATCTGGGACCCCTCGAGGGATGTCCAGCTGCCTGTCTAAGCCCGATCCTACCAGGGATCAGGCCTAAATGGGCAATTGGACATCCTTCTCACAATCCAGGACTGCTGGCTCCAAACTGCTTACCTGCCTGCCTCCCTGATTGCCCCTAACCGCTTCTGCCTGCCAGCCTGATCATCCCCTAACCACCACCCTGCCAGCCTAATTGATGTCTAACTGCTGCCCTGCCAGCCTGTTTGCCCCCAACTTCCCTCCTCTGCCAGCTTGGTCACCCCTAACTGCCCTCCCCTGCAGGCTTGATCACTACCAACTGCCCTCCTTTGCAGGCTTGGTCCCTCCCACTGCCCTCCCCTGCTGACCTGATCACCCACAATTGCCCTCCCTTGCAGGGCCTGGAACCTCCAATGGCTCTCCCCTGCTGGCCATCTTGTGGTGGCCAACTTGTGATCACATGGGGGCAGGATCTTTGACCACATGGAGGCAGCCCTCTTGTGTGTTGGAGTGATGGTCAATCTGAAAATTACTCTTTTATTAGATAGGATACTACAAAAGTATCCATTCGAGGTTCTACACTTGGGTTGGTCTTGGCACAGCCATATATTAGAACATAGGCTCAGCCTGAACAGAAGTTGGCATGCACTCAGGAGCTAGGATGGAAGAAAGCCCAACTCCATCCTATGTAGGAAATGGCTCCATGGGAATTTCTGACATGAAGTAACTCAAGGCTGGGTCTCCCACCACTGCTCTGAGCAAGATGTGGGTCCCCGCCCTCCCCTGGACTGGCAGGCTTTCCAGTGGCTTCTGTGAACAAGAAGCCAAGGTCCTCCCCGAGGCCGAGGCGTCACTTACATGTTTGTGACCGACACGCACAAATAAGTCTTGCAGGGTATGCAGCAATTCTTTCTGGAAATATTTTGGAAAATGATAGACAAGCCAGCTTTTAGTAAGACTAGGCAGCTGTGACAGGGAGAACAAAGAAAAGCAATTCTTCTGAGTTTCTAAAAAAGTGTGTGCTATCTTCGTGGCAATGTCGATTTTGATGAAATGAAAATCACTCTAGACCCCCCAGATGAGTCAATGGAATGTGGGATTAAGTGGTTTCATTACAATGCAAAAAAAGGGAGGGGGCAAAATAACCACTAAATAATAGTAATTTTCAGTAGCAGCTGGCCTAATGTCTTTCTGCTAACACATGGAATGGTCAGGCTAATTTAAATTGGCATTCTTCTTCCATTATATGTCTATTAAATGGTTTAATAAAATTTTATTTTGAAGGTCTATAAAACCACCAATTTGGCGTGACAGGACACATTTCTAAAACTCATTCTGTATGTACATTCCATGTTTCTCTTTTAATAAGGCGATCTGAAGCAGCAGCATATAAGCAATTAATAAACAGAGATCACATTTTTTGTGTATTTTTTTGTAGAAAACTATTTTTCATTTCAAAAATGAAAGAATGTAAAATAAAACAAAGTTAAAAAGGGAGGAAGAAAAAAATAAATCTAGCTTATTCTAGGTGAGGGAGCATTTTCAAATTAAAGAATAAGACAATAATCCTCTGAGTTTATTTAAATTTTAAAACTTAAAGCAGTTGTTAAAGCGAAAAGGGGCCTCACTAATTGATTTTCATAGACGCAAACAGAAGAATTAAATGAACACAATTACCTAAAAACTGGAGACATATTCAATTTTTTAAATCACCTTGTTCTTTCTCTATAACTCCATGTAAACATTGCATGCCCTGCCAAACTGTAAATTTCTTTTTGTAAAAAATATATTTCGTTGATTTTTTACAGAGAGGAAGGGAGAGGGACTGAAGCCAGAAACATTGGTGAGAGAGAAACATCCATCAGCCGCCTCCTGCACACCCCCCACTGAGGATGTGCCCACAACCAAGGTACATGCCTTTGACTGGAACAGAACCTGGAACCCTTCAATCCACAGGCCGACACTCTATCTACTGAGCCAAACCAGTTTTGGCAAACTGTACATTTCTTAAAACAAGGAGCCACGCCTTACTCGTCTGTGACTCTCAGGACATCTAGCAGAGAGCGTCCCAGCCCACTGTGCTGGACAGACGTTGACTGAGGAAGGGAAGGCTGGAGGGAGTGTCTGTCCATGCGATGCCACACGCAGACAGCCTGAAATGCAAAGTTCTACCCGCAGAGAAGCAGATGTCATCTTCCTCACCGAGGGAAAGGCAGACGCATATTTCTGACTCAACACCAGAGACGTGGCCCTGCTTAAAAGTCAAACCCCAAAGATTTCTAAGGGGTCCTTCTGCACCAAGGCGTTGTCTCAAGGAACAATGTGCCAGTGAGAAGTTTCAGGGCAAATCTCGCTGCCGCCATCTATGCTGCCAGGGGGCTGGTAGCCAGCGCTGCCATGGGAATCCTCCCCCGGCGGCTGCCCACTGCTGAACTGGCATGTTCCTGGGCCTCCCCGACCAACATGGGCAAAAGGAGGTGCCCGGGCTCTGCAGAAGGGCAGGGTGACGCGGAAAGCTGCACAGAGGCAACCCCTGGGATTTTCATTTGTCAGCCTGAGTTCTGTGTCCCTTACGACAACACCTGCTGCTGAGGAAATGACAGGACGCTGCAAACAGGTCATTCTAACACCCTGAGAGCAACACTTTGGAAGTTACAATGAAACGTGTGTCCTGGGCACACCCACCGGTGGATGAGAAAGTGGGCAGGGGTTTTGTGGAGTGATGTGTGATGCTGGCGATCGCTGAAAACATCCTATACATTTTAGGAAGCGGTCCGACTTATCATGAATTACAGGCTGCCTTCTCAGCAATAGAGGTCGCAGGCCGAAACACATCCTGGGACATTATTCCCAATCGTTTGCTTTTGAAACATTACTCGGTGGAATTAGTCTTGGACTTCTTGCAGATTCCCCATGATGCTCTAGATGAGTATGGATGTGAACAATCCTAAGCATCTTGGTGAGCTATTTCTTCTGAAATGTATCTGAGACATTTTTCAAAACTGTTGACTTGACTAGAAAAATTGGAGTTGGATTTAGACAGTTACCGATGCAACGAGGTGAGTGAAATAACATCTTGGACATCACCTGGCAGACAAAAGCATCTCATTGAACACATTGAGATGATATAGTGTGTTCTTGTGATTTTTATTTAATAGGAGGAATTGGAAGTCTCAAGTCCCATTTAAAGAGATGACTCTAGAACTATAAAATCAATGGGATAAAATTATGAGATGTTAGACCTAGAGGACCAAAACATCCTGTTTAAACAAATAAAAATCGTCACCAGAAGTAGAATGAATTCTGCCCAACACTGAAAACCAAAAGAAATAATTTTAAACACATCCTATACCACAAATTGCATCCTGGTGACTTTTCAGATGACTATGTTAAAAAATACAAAACAACAAGAATTAATTCATATCCTTAATTTCCTCCCCTTTTCATTTCCCCTATCTTTATCTTAAAACATCACTGAAATCAAGTCTTCCAGAATTAATTAATCAGAGTTAGTTAATCATGATACAATCTAGCACCCAGTGCACAGTATATATTTTAATGCACTTAGGATTCACCTAAGAAATCACATGTAACTGACCTTGTCATATTCATTTCCCTTAAAAAAACATTCCTTACATCTTCACACGAACAGATTCTCCAAAGAATAAGCTGTGGAAACATTAGATTAAAAGTCAGAGATTGTATTTTCTTTGTGTATCGAGGAGGATGAAGGATTGGAAAATAGGAAGGGGCAGAAGGAAGAGATTTCTATAGGCCCCTTTAAAAACAATAGACTTTAAAATCTAACTTCATCTGTACAATGTTGAAAGGATTGGGGTTCTGGCTGCAGCTGGGGCTTTAATTCTTGCCATCTCCCTCATCCCTCTGCATGCTCCCTCGCAGAATACTGAGTAGGAATGGGGGGTAGTGGGATGGATGAAATGTGAGGTGGGGCATAAACAAAGACTGTATAAACCTGCATGGAATCCACCAGGAACTGTGAGCAAAACAGTTTACTTAGATTTATAAGCCGGAGCTGCCTGGAGTTATCCCATACTCTCTGTATCACCTGTAATAACTAATATTTGTTAAATGCTTCCTTGTGCTAGGCATTATGTTAGTTTCTTTATAATTTAATCCATTATTTTTTTTAAAAAAGAAACCTTATGCCGAAACCGGTTTGGCTCAGTGAATAGAGCATTGGCCTGTGGACTGGAAGGTTCCAGGTTCAATTCTGGTCAAGGGCATATACCTTAGTTGTGAGCACATCCCCAGTGCAGGAGGCAGCTGATCGATGTCTCTCTCTCTCATTGATGTTTCTGACTTTCTATCCCTCTTCTTTCTTTTCTGTAAAAAATAAATAAAATATATTTTTTAAAAAACCTTATGAAGATGGTATCCATTTTAATTTCCACTTACAACAGGAAACAAACAGTTGTGTTCTCAGGTGGTGGAGAACCTATGTCATTCATAACATTGGCCTCTCCCCTCCCTCCCTTCATATTGTAACACCTGCTGCAGCCAGCATGGGGCCTATCCCCAGGGAGAGTACTCCTACTGCCTCAGCTCAGAACCAGATCCCCTGCATCTCTCAGGACCACAGTCTGGGATGCTGGACTGTTATGCCCTCTGACCACCACCCATCCTCTGAATCACTCACTGCCTCAGCTCCCTGTTTCCCAGGGCGCAGGATCTCAAAAGGCAGCTGAGAGTCAGCATCAGCATCAGCATCACCTGGGAACTCGTAGAAAAACAAATTCTGGGGCCCAACCCCAGACATATTGAAGAATAAAAGAAATCAGAGTAGACCCAGTAATCTGTATTTTCATAAGCCCTCCAGATGATTCTGACTGTCTGCAAAGGAGGATATAAAAGGCTGGCCCCATCTCCTCACTAAGTAAGGGGACAGGAGGCAGGGGTTTATCCCCTAGCCTCCTGAGGATCAGGCCAAGATAAGATGCCTGAGACCACACCTGGTCTCAGTGCTCTCTTTCCTTTCCTGTTCACAGGATCCTTCTGAGGAGAACTTGCCCAGCCAACCTTAGACTCAAATCCTGTCCCAGCTCCTGCTTTTGGGAAGCTCCCCTCATAAACCCCATTTATCCAGCTGAGGAGCTGAGGCTCAGGGGCCACCCAGAGAATGGGTGGACCCAAGACTCAGAGGAACTCATCTCAGATTTGACAGTCTTTGTGCCAGCCCTCCCCCAGCCTTGGGAAAGACGCCTGAGCCATCAAGGTATGCAAGGGGCAAGTCCTGATCTCGCATAAGCAACCTAGATTATCTGATCTTTCCTCACACACTCGAGTCTAAGACTCTGTCACTCCTGAGATCTCAGGACTGTTCTTTCCCACTCAGTTGGAGCCCATGGGGATAGCATGCCCACCATGCATTCCAGTGAGTCCCTGCTCTTTACCCAGCTTAGCTCCGGTAAGGACTCATGTCTGGTTGGGATGTGTGCTAATTTTTCCTCTTCCACGCATACCCAAGTGGACTGACTGCCCTATGCATGTTTTTTTCTTAAAAAAAAAATATATATATATATATATATATATATATATATATATTATTGATTTTGTACAGAGAGGAAGGGAGAGAAATAGAGAGTTAGAAACATCAATGAGAGAGAAACATTGTTCAGCTGCCTCCTGAACACCCCCTACTGGGCATGTGCCCACAACCAAGGTACATGCCCTTGACTGGAATCAAACCTGTGACCTTTCAGTCTGCAGGCCGACGCTCTATCCACTGAGCCAAACCAGTTTCAGCTATGTGTTTTTTTCTTATTTCATTCTATTTATTTCCAACCACTCCTGTAATCTACCAAGGTCATGTAAAAGTCTGATTGTATTACATGTGGTACAAGTCTCTCTTATATATGAGTGTATATGTTTTCTACTCTTCCCACCTTGGTGGTGTTATTTTGAGGCAGCCCCAAAAGCAAGTCCAGTGGCTTTATTTTAAATAACAGAGGCCATGCCCAGAGTTCACACAAAACATCAGTGTCTACATCTAGAGAGGTCAAGGGGTCAACTGTTTTCACAGTCAGCCAGTCAATTGGATGAAACAACTGCTTTTGCTCATTTTTCTCTGTATTGACTAGTAAGCTGCCTACAGTTGCAAACTTAAAGGGAACAACAGAGGGAAAATGCCTTAGAAAAAGACCCTGCAGTCACTGAACAGAAGATCTCCACAGAAAGGGAGGTTCAAAGTCAAGGCTCTCTCTGGGTTAATGAGTTTTATAGTTCAAGGACATAAACAGCCTCTGTGATGGTGGCCTATTCCTCACAAGGACGTATTGTTGGGTGACTTACGCAATTCTCCTTTTGTTAATTGGTACAGTTGATTTGAATTATATTGTGTTCCATGTTAGGGCCATTAGTACCAGTCATATTTAAAGGTCTGATAACTCCCATCTAGGAACTTTCAAAACCTGAGCGATTTTTTCCTTAAATTCAGATGAACTGGGATGTTGAGTCCATGGAAATGAGTCGTCCATTTGGATGAGATTATTTGAGGGAGAATATAAGGAACCAAGTGAGCCTTGCAGACACATCTCACATGTGCAGGTAGCTTTGAAAACACCGTTTAATACATGCATGGCATTTCATTCCAATGTTGCCAAATTGTACTTATTTAAAATAATTAGAAAAAAATATGTATACTGCTTTATAGTGCATATTATCTCTACTGGAAATAAAAGGCTGCATCTGGCTGAAACCGACTTTTACGGGTGCATTTCTTTCTCACAGAAATAGAGAGTATTTCCTTGAAGTACAGTGGTGAGTCAGTAATATTTTGAATCATTATAATCCTCAAGTGGAAGTTATATTCTTGGTAGAGGGAAGACAAATCCTGCACTAGACAGAGGAAGCTAACTTCGTTGTCAAGTTGCTTATAGAGGAAGGATATTGCATCCGGGCTATAAAGAAAAACACCTTCTCGTTGTGGATAGTAAAAACAGCCCTCATATAATAACGGCCAACTGGAACCCTGAGGCTTTTCTGAATTGAGCAATTTGGGTGACAAATGTCTTCAGAACAAGAGGGAAAATGTCTCTGGAGTCCTTTCCACCTGCACGACCACTGACGTGCTTTCGTTCAGAGATAAGAAAATGTCAAGATCCAGTTCACAGTTCGCAGCTTCTGTTTGTTTTTTAAGCTGCAAGACAACAATCCCTTCATTTATTTCCAATTAAGCTACTTCCTCGTCACGGCAAATTACGGGGTTTAACTTGCAAGGTATTTTTCAAATGCATGTGTTCCTTTCTTCTCTTCTCTGCTCTGTCTGGCTCTGAAATGTTCCCATGTCCTCTTCCCATTTAACAAGGATGTGCATATCTTTGGTACCGTCTGTGCTAATTCTCCTCTGAGCTAAAATAATTATAAACATACTTATGACAACATTTACTCTAGTTCCACATAGTTCCCATGAAAAAGAAATGAAAAGGACAGGAGAATAATATTCAGTGTATCTTCTAGCTCCTGTTTCAGCTTCAGAGAAGTTTCAATGACCGCAGACCCTCTGCACGGGATTTGCATGTATCTTCGTGGACGACGGACAAGTGTTTGGATAGTTGAGGTAGAAACCCCTTCAGGAAAACATAAAGTCAACGGGAGATTTAGAATGTCAGGGGTTGAGGATGCATCTATAAAACCTGACAATTTAGACCAAGCATGTCAAACGCGTGGCCCGCGGGCCGCATGCCTGGTTTATTTGGTCCGTGTTAGCCTTTGAGTTGGACATGCTTGATTTAGACTGACTTGAGTGGCAGCAGCACCTCCTATGTGTCTAGCACTTTGCAGCTTACAGAACACCTCGGCTCCTTGGGACAATACTTTGTAGAGAGAAAAGGATAGAATAGCTTATGATATCTTTACAATGGAGAGTTTTTCTATGTTTATGATTCCCTGACTGGTTATTTGAGCTACACAGTGGAACACATTACAGTCAAGATCTCACTGAAAGAGACAAGTCAGAGAAACAACCTGAGAGATTAAAAACACACGAACAATACACAACAACTGTCGGTGGCAGTGATACTCGATTCTACGTTTTTTAAAATTATCATCGTTTCAGACTTTGCAACTGCTCTTTAGAAGACGACAATCTCATCAAAATAATCAGAGGAGCTGTCCATGAAATGTCTTCTGAATATAGACATAGTGTGAATTGGAGGTATTAATAATTTATTGTTGTCTGAATTATCTTTCATTTTCTCTAAAGAAAAAAAGAGTCACTACTAACTTTGGAATCTTGGGGCCACACCGTGTATTTCATGTTAGATACAATTGTCATGGACAAATCAACAGACGCCACGGCCGTCTGCTAGCTCCGGTGTGTGAGCTATGGGCCTGCTATGCGGCGTTGGCAAGCACAGCTTGAGGAGGTTTTTCCTGGATTTACTGACCTGAAGTCTGACTGCTTTGTTCTAGCTTACTTCCAGAAACAATTCCTTTTCCGTTTTTGACATATTACAAGTGGTTAAAATTATATATAGTTTTAAAAAGGTGAGTTAAGTATTAGATTTACTTTGGGGCATGTTTGATGAAAACAAAGGCAAACTATGCCATAGGACTTATTTTATTATTTATAGCCTACACACTGGAGAGAGAGAGAGAGAGAGAGAGAGAGAGAGAGAGAGAGAGAGAGAAGTTAGTTTACAGGTCAGAGAGTTCAAATCTATTTCTGGAGGACATTTGTCCAGAAATAATGTTTTAGGAGGAAACGAGTTTGATTTCATGGATATATAAAATACAGTGTTTCAGTCTATGACATAGTGTACACGGTAAACTGTAGGTAGGTATAGCTAAGAGCCACGCCTGACACTTTTTATAAGAGACAGGTATTTACAACAATTTGGGGGGGAAAATTGATTAGATGTGATCATGATAAACAACAGCAAGTTGCCAGGTAAAAAAGTCTGTTTCCTGAGTCAAACCAACTGAGAGACTCAGACAATGATTCGCGTACCAAGCCTTATCCCGCCTGAACCCTACTTTGAACCAACTATATAAATAATGCAGAAGTGAGTGTTTAAATTATCCAGACAAACTCCCACTTTAGTTCCAACACAGAGACTTGGTCTGATGTATTATTTATATTACTAGAGCATATGCACTGTTTAGTGTAATTCCGTCCCCATAATATACTTGATCAAATGTTTTAATTTGTCATACTTTATGTTTTAAAGTGAATTAAATCAGTATCATATATATTTCTTCAGGAGCAAGGTGGGTTGTTTTCAGAATGATTTAGCCCAGATAAAAATAGCTGGAAAACTATCAGTTTAATTGAATTTCTATCTTGAACAGTGAATCAAATCATTGAAATATTTCAATAATGCCATAAAACATGCATTTTGCTTGTTTGTACTCAGCTGATCTGGGAAATTTGCTTGTTTTAAGGATCCTTATGACAGAGTACCCATAAATTTTATTTTAAACTATGCTAAGAGGAAAGCTTATAATTTACTACTGAGAAGTATTGGGATATAAAAGAGATTATGTGTGTTAACATCATATTGCCGTTATTTACAGCTTTTATTGGTAGGCAATGCTAATCCAAAATTATGTTTTTTCTTTTTTGTTGTTGTTTTATTTAAAACCTTGCTGGGAAGGTTTCCATTCAAACAGCATAAAAAAGAAGATGTGGCAGTACAGACAGCAGTACTAAAACTTAAGCAGATATATTCATTAGCACAAGTACATGTATAGCAACTTAAAGTTGCTAACATTTTTCTTAATTATTATAAAATCATTATTAAACAATACCTTCATTGGAAACCTGAGTTACATATTTTTGTCTTAGAACCAAGTCACTTTGCAAGGTGACTCCCATCTCTGTACCAATGTTCTTCCAGAAGCGATATGCCAGTCACCGAGTCTGGCACTAGTGTCAGGCCAGAGCAAGGTAGATTTGCTCCCTCCTTTTCAGAGCCATGGACTAGAGGACGGGACAGAGCGAGGCCTCCTGGAAGGTCTTTGTAGACACTGACTTCTCAAAACTCAGTACTCTGCTGGAGCTCTGTCCCTTTAAGGTGGCCCCTCACCTCTGCCTCTGGTATTTTAGATCTCAGCATTAAAGTTACTTTCTCATAGAGGTCTTTCCTGATTTCATGAAGCAGGTCTCCCCATAAATCCCTTCTTCCCTAGTGCTGAACTCTGTTTTCTTTCAAACAGTTATTACAATTTAACATTTGCATACCTTTTCTTGTGGCGTGTTTGTCTAGTTTCTGTTTTTTCTATGAGATGAGAACTCTAAGGGCATAGAATTTATATGTGTGTTCCCTGTGTTTACTGTCATCTTACAGAGTGCCTCACCCAAAGCGGGCGCTCAAAAAATACTTGTTGAGTGAGTGCATAAAATAATGTCTACGATAATATAAATATATAACTGAGATAGAGACTCTTGAAGAAATATGGTGCTGCGGAACCATATGAAAGGGAACTTGATTTAGGGGATCAGAGACTGTTTTCCAGAGAAAGGGAATTGGGAGAAGGGAGGAATACAGAAGAAACAGTATATGACAATTCCTACATGGAAAGAAGTACAATTTAATTAAGAAACTGCTATAAGATTAATGAGTCTGGAACTCAAAAAAGAAGTTTGGAGTTTGAAATGAGGATCTAGGACTAGGAGGGGGTCAGATCATGAAAGGCCTAGATGATTATTTAAGTGTCTTCTTTCTTAAAAATATATATATTTTATTGATTTTTTACAGAGAGGAAGGGAGAGAGATAGAGAGCTAGAAATATCAACGAGAGAGAAACATTGATCACCTGCTTCCTGCACACCCCCTACTGGGGATGTGCCCACAACCAAGTACGTGTCCTTGACCGGAATCGAACCTGGGACCCCTCAGTCTGCAGGCTGATGCTCTATCCACGGGGTCAAACCAGTTTCGGCTTGAGTGTCTTCTTTAGTTGAGAAATAATGAAAAGGCATTCGCTAGTTTTAAACAGGGGAGAAACATATTAGGTTTGACCTTTTGAGAAGCTCTACCACTGCAGTATAGAACTGAATAATTTGGGGAGGATCTGAGTAAAGAACATGGAAGGATTAGGTGGCGATGTGGTCAGCTTAGGGAAAGGGGCATCTGAGACTCTGGGAGAGGCACATGGTGACGAGGAGACACAGTTAAAGATAAGAGGATTTGTTAACTGGATAATCTGGAATGAGGAGAAAACATCGGGAAGCAAAGCCTCTCTATGGACAGCTGGATGGTGACTGTGCCCTCTGGAAGTGGAGTAAAGCCTGGAGAAGACCAGCTCCAAGAGTTCGGCTGAAACACGGAAAGGTTTAGGTGCATATGGAGATATCCAAATAGACGCAACAAGCAGGTCATTACATGCATGAGTCAGATTTGGAGATCAGAACTGGACACGAAGATTGTGGATCATGGACACTAGGTGGCAAAAAAGCAAAGGGCAGAGGTGGGCGTCCTCAGGAAGGGAGTGTGGGGGTAAGAGGACAGATGGTGGAACCCATTTTGGAGGTACTCCCTGTACTTCAGGCCCTGGTTCCTCTAGAAGAGCTATTTCAGAAGACTGGCACCTGCATCAGACAGGGTGTGCTGAGGAGTGTTGGCTTTATTGTTTGTGACGAATATGACATCGTTTATAAATGCACCCCAATTAAAAAATACATTTTAATTTGAACATATTTGTGATCTTCAATGTTGATGGGAGTTTCCGGGTTGCACTTAGAGATTCATTAAATTTTCATGATGAAAGAGACGACCCATTCTAATGCAAACTCTATTTTGTAGATGAGGAAAACAAGATGAAGGAAGTGTCTGAGTACTTTTCCAAGGTTACAGTAATCTATAGAGTCTGAAATAGAGCCAAGGTTTCCCAACATTTAATCATTTCCCCCATTCGTTACTATTTATCTCCCATGATATGTACTATTATTTGTAGATCCGTCTTTATATAGATACAATACCAACTGTAATTTGGGTCAGTGTGCATTTCATTGCGATACGCTTTCATTTGGGATTATAAATCCAATTTCCAGCCTGCTTTGAAGCTTAAAACTACCTAAAAAGATGTTGCCTGTCAATTAAACTATAGAAAAAATGCTCCCCCTCACCCTACAAGCCTCATATAACATTTTTAAAAAGCTCATTAGTAATAGTTTTATTGAAAAAATTTAAAAATGGGTCAGCAGATGAGGGGGAAAAAAAGCCACTGAATTTACGATGCCACATTTCTGCTGCTTCTGTATTCTCTTCTCAGATGTTTTCCTGCACAAGAAATGTCCCCAGTTCCCTCAGTGATATGTCTTATCAAACCCACCAGTGTGAGCCCACTCAGTCCAACCGGCACACTTAATATGGAATCCACGGAACTGGAGAAGTCCAACTCTATTTCTTCACCCATTCTAGTTGTGTTCTGAATGCAAGAATATTTTCAGAGAAAAGTGTTTGCCCCTTATGCCTGCCCTGTAAAAGAATGACACCAATCAGCACATGGCATGTGAAACGTGGGCTTGCTGTTCTGTGGCCAGCAACCAAAGAAGTATTACCCCACAGCCTTCTGAAGACTCGGGGCAGGGATCAGCCACAGCGCCCACCACAGCGAGGCTGATGCACATCTGGTGAAAGGTAATAAAGCTCGGCCGGCAAGGCTCAGTGGTTGAGCATAGACCTATGAAACAGAAGGTCCCGGTTCGATTGCTGGGCAGAATACAATCCTGGGTTGTGAAGTCCATCCCCAGTTCGGGGAGTGCAGAAGGCAGGTGATCAATGATTCTCTCTCATCATGGTTGTTTCTATCTCCCTCTCTCCCTCTCCCTTCCTCTCTAAAATCAATAAAACATATATTTTTTGAAAAAGGCAATAAAATACATTGCCACACTTCAAATTTATATGCACTTTAATTTCATCTTGCCTTATATCTAATTAATATTTATTCTCCAAATTGTGCCATAGAAAGCTAATCTGATAAAAGTTGGTAGATCATATTCGTGAAAATTTTAAGTATTTCGCTAAGTTCGGAACAATAGAAAAAAGGCCATATAAAACATTCATATTTATTACTACCTAGAAGCCACAATTCTTCCAATATAACTCATTTTCCAAACTGCAAGGAAACAGCTCACATTATAAAATATGAATGATTTCTTAAACTAAGCTCTGTCTTCCAAATAAAGCAGAGACCTTATATCTTCTGTTTTCAAAAGGGCATTCCGCCTGCTCTTTGATTTGATAATATTTCTGGGAAATGATTTCAATTCAAATGAACCTAGATCCAGGCAAGTGTACGAAGACAGACAGACCCAGGCTCGCCTCACAGCCGGTCGGTCGTCCCCATGACAAGTATTCCGGGCCCTAAGTCATTATCATCAAACAGCTTTTATGTGAGAACCTCCCGTGTCTACTACACTGAACCAGGTGCCGGCGTGATTTATGGGGCTGTGTGTACGATAGAGAACCTGTTCCCAATTCAACTACTGAGTGGAAAAATATGTGATACTAATTTGAGAAAATGTGATGACTATGCAATCTATGGAGAGGGTCCCTATTGTTAATTTCAATGTGACTTCTGGTCATCATCTTTGAACAAAGGCAAGATGTTTGGGAAACACAGTGTGTGCTTCTAAATGTGGTCCAAAGTACTTATAGGCCACGCCCATGGGCTTGCTAGCTACCAAACTCTTTACTCACTATCGCTCTGGTCCAAAAAGTTATCAGTGTCCATGTTCCCAAATCAGCATTTCCAAGACTTTGCTCTGGGGAGCATCTAAGTGAAGGCCGGTGGGGGGAAAGGTGCATATTCTTCCAATGCCATGAAATGCTGCCTGCTGAACTGCCTTCTTGGGATTTCACAGCACACTGGGGCTTAACAGGGCTTCTGAGAAGGCTGGTGCAGAAGAGCCTTTTTAGCTTTGTCTCCCTCAGCATTTCCCAAATTTAATCTCCAAACAGTATTTATTCAGAGGTCACTTCCTCACATCTGAGTAAACTCCAGTTTTGAAAACCTGGACTAGATGCATTGCTAAAATTATGATGACTGTGAAGTCTCTATTGTGTGCTGGGTAGAAATGATGCAATACCTTGCTATGGTTGTTGGTTTACAAGTACACAAGTACAGATATGTATGTACTCGAGGTCTGGTGCGCAAGATTCCTGCACCTGGGTTTTGGGGGGCGGGGGTTCCCTTAGCCTGGCCTTAGTCCTTTTGCAGTCCAGGAGCCCTCAGGGATGTCTGACTGACAGCTTAGGGCTGGTCCTGCCATCAGTCAGACATCTTCAGGGCTGCTGTGGATGTAGGAGAGGTTCTTGCCACCACTGCTGCAATCACCAGCTGTGTGCCTGGCTTCTGGGCTTCTGGCTGAGCAGCACTCCCTCTGTGGGGGTGCACTGACCACCAGGGAGCAGCTCCTGCATGGAGCATATGCCTCCTGGTGGTCATTGTGCATCATAGCGACCGGTCGTTCTGCCATTCAGTCGATTTGCATGTTAGCCTTTTATTATATAGGATGTTGTGATTTTGCTCTAATTCTAAACACACACACACACACACACACACACACACACACACACACTGCCTTTTTCAAGGTGGCCTACCACACCGTTGTTCTACATTTCTTTGTGGAGAGTAGTGTAATTGGAGAGGTTTTTTAATTAAGCATGAAATTAATTTACAAGAGCTACATGTGTTAAGACACAATATGAAGTAACAATACATTTGTTTTCTTCTTCTGAATTCTTCCACTTAAAAGGAATTGTTAGTGTAGATTGCTTCTTTAAAAAATAATTCTTGTCAGCAACCACTGATAGTTATTGAATTACTGGATTTAATGTGACATTTTATGCCACTCTTAAATATACAGTTTCATGGGGTTTTTAAAATAGGCTTTATTTTCTGGAGCAGTTTTAGGTCACAGCAGCGCTTCCCCCGCATATGCCCACCCTCCACATGCACAGCCTCCTCCATTACCAACATCGCCACTATTCAGGAGCCCATGGCAAGGGCAAAGTGCTCAACTCTCTGAGCCTGTTTCTACTCCTCTAACACTAGGATCCTACCCACTGGGGAATTTCTTCTGAAGATTGACTGAATCATATGCAAAGCACTGGCACAGTTCCTGGCACATGAAAGAGAAAGTTCATGCCAGGAACTAGAATGTATGTGAAGTCACTTCTGTAAGCTGCTACAGAAATAAAATGTACTTAGAGCCGAGACCCGTTTGGCTCAGTGGATAAAGCGTCAGCCTATGGACTGAAAGGGCATGTATCTTGGTTGCAAGCACATCCCCGGGTGTGTGTGCAGGAGGCAGCTGATTAATGTTTCTCTCTCATCGATGTTTCTGACTCTCCATCCCTCTCACTTCCTCTCTGTAAAAATTCAATGAAAAGCAAATAAAAAATGTGATTAGAAATCATCATGATGATAACACCTTATCCTAACTGCTAGCATGTTCTCCCTTCACTTTGAGCAGCCTTCCTATACAGTGTGATGGGGGAGGATCTTAGTTCTTTTCACTAAGTACACATTCCTTGCATAATAAGGACATTTGTTACCACTTCACTGAAAGCATCAGGTCTCCTTTAGGTGGCTTTTGAACAATCTTGAGTGCTTAGATGGCAGAAGGAACCCAATACATGCTCATTTTCTTCTCTTTGTCTCAGAAACTAGTGTTAGTACCATAGTCAGACGTAACAAATAAAGCAAATTTTATATTTTTAGAGTTTTCTGTCTCACAGAAAACCCTGGTGGATGTGACTCCACGGTTGAGCATTAGCCTAAGAACCAGGAGGTCACAGTTCAATTCCTGGTCGGGGCACATGCCCAGGTTGTGGGCTTGATCCCCAGTGGGGGGCATGCAGGAGGCAGCTGACCCATAATTCTCTCTCATCATTGATGTTTCTATCTCTCTCTCCCTCTCCCTTCTGCTCTACAATAAAAAATAAAATAAATAAATAAATACCACACACATTAAAAAAAGAAAACTGAAAAGTAAATAAATCACAGCGGCGGAAACCAGGTTCGCTCAGTGGATAGAGCGTAGGTCTGCGGTCAGGTTCGATTCTGGTCGAGGGCATGTACCTTGGCTGCGGGCACATCCCCAGTAGGGGTGTGCAGGAGGCAGCTGATCAACGTTTCTCTCTCATTGATGTTTCTGACTTTCTATCCCTCTCCCTTCCTTTCTGCAAAAAACATCAATAAAATATATTTTTAAAAATAAAATAAATAGATCACAGTGGATTTTGCATTATTCTAGGCATCAAAGGAGGAGGAAGGAAGGCTCAGAGAAGTTAAAACACATTCATGAGAGGGGCTGGGGTTCCAGGGGTGGTTCGATTATAGCTGTGTCCCCAGGACAGCTTGTTCAGGATGATCATACAGAATGTGCAGGACCTTGGCCCTGTATTCTCCATGGGCAAACATGGTCAGTGACTCTCTAGAAGAGGCAAATATTCAAAGGTACCATTGAAAGAATCTCTTTTGGAATTCTGCAACTTACATTAGAACCTAAGAAGTTTCAGCAAATGTCTTTTTATTAAGAAAAACACGAGGAAGATGATGCCATTCCATTTTGGAGTACAGCCCTACGTCTGTGCCAGGACATGTCAGAGGTCCTCCGCTGAGTGAGACTCATGATAGTCCCTATCCCCTCTGTGATACCAGAGTGCATTGGAGGGAAATCCTACTAATTAATGATGGATCAGAAGTTTCAAGTGCAAGCTCTTTGCCTTTTCAGGGAAGGCCAACATGGAAGAGGTGAAGTTTTCTTCCTTTTAATCACCAACTGGCTGGGGAACAGACACACAGCCTGGTACTAACCTGTTCTGACTGGGTATGAATGGCATCGCAGGAAATAAAATAATGTGTATGGTCAGTGGGGCGCAAAGGTGTTTTGCATAATTCCTTTTATTTCATTTCTCTACTGACTGATGAGGAAAAGGAATGTCAGAAAGATGAAAAAAAAAAACTCACCCCAAATCACTCAAATAATAAACAGTTAAGCCAGGAGTAATTGAGGGCTGTTTGCTCCCAGAGTCACTCTCTACCTAGTTACTGCAGGGAGAGCTGGGGACTCTCCAGGCCAACCCGTTACTCCCTTCCTCGGAGCTGGTAAGCAGCGCGGGTATGGCAACCTCTGAAGGAGTGAACAGAAGCATTCTCAGACTACATTATATGTATTTAACATATGGATCAATTTATTAGGACTTATGACAAATTTTAGTAATAATTATCTTCATATTTATAACAGAAGGCAAGTTGACTCTGCTTTTTGGGGAAAAAAAAGTGAAGTAATTTGTTGAGGGATCTAATTTGCTACATCTTATATTAGGCAATTCCTAGAGCTCTTCACCACTTTCTAATTCTAACCATTTCCTTTCATGGAGAACATTGCCTACCCATGTTGGTAGATCATTTTCTATAAATTATGTACAACACAAGTTGCAATGTGTAATACCACTACTTAAATATATATGTATTATTTATAGTGTCACAGGTGAAGTATTGAAGGAAATGATACAATTTGCCAAGAATCCTATTTTGAAAATAACTTCTCCAGAGTGCTGAACCTGGGCAATATGGGCTTTTTTCTGCTGTTTAGATTTTTTTAGTAATAAATGTGTGTTCTAATAAAATATTTCAAATAAACACTGCATTATTAATGTACCTTGCACTTGCCCTGGGGCAGCCCAGGCATAAATGGTTCATTTAAATTCTGGGCTCTTCCTGCAACACACACAGACTTCCACGAGTTCGCCCAGTTAAAATCGAAGCTTTGTGGTTTCCACTTGTACGCTGACATTACACGCTGATGTGGACAGTGTCCCATGCTCTACAGCCAAGTCCAAATCTGTTCCTTCTCCCCCAGTGTCAGGTGTGGATGGCAAAACTCATGTTATGTAGAATTACCAGTATTTTTAAAAGATAACATATACAGAGTGTCCCCCAAATTGTATACACACCTAACAGCTGATAGCTCAATTGATGTTTCTTTTCTTTTCTTTTCTTTTCTTTTTTAAGATTTAACCCATTGGATTGAACCAATTCAGTGTTTTTGAAGACTTTTTAAAAATGCCACATGTAAATGAATTTCTTCTACAGTTCCAGACTTCTTGTTTTCTGGAAAAAAATATTTTAAATGTTTTTTAATTGATTTTAGAGAAAGAGGAATGGAGGAGAGAGATAGAAAAATTGATGAGAGAGAAACATCCATCAGCTGCCTCCTGTATGCTCCTATTGGAGACTGAGCCCAGCATGTGCCCCTACCTGAAATCTACCCCATAACCTCTTGGTTCATGGGTTGATGCTCAGCCACTGAGCTACAGCAGCCATTTTTTTCCTTCTTTTTATATCTTTCACTGGGTTCCAAACAATCCATTTTAAATGGCAACACAGTAATATTACATAATATGATCTTGAATTGTGTTACAGATCATTTTAAGGCCCCGGGGATGAATAGATTAACACAGCACTACCACTCTGTGCTTTGGGACATTCATAATCAAGAATCACCAGAGAAGAAAACATGATAACAAACAGGCGACTCTTAGCAATTACTTTTTACCACAATGGACTAAGGGACAGACCCTTTGGCCTTCCCACTTCTCAAATTCATTTATATTTCATCATACAGTTCCCACTAAATATTACTTCGTGGTTAATTAAAAATTATAAAATGGCATTCATTCCAAAGTATTAATCAATACCTGCAATCCATTTACCTTGAGTGTAGAAATCGATTTCTAGAAGTGGTATTATAAGCTGTTTATCTTCTACATTTTTTTTCTGGCTACGATATAATTTTGGATAATCTATAAAAAGCAAATTTCATATTTAAAATTAGAAATTGTAAACTGCCTTTTAGTAGAATAATCATAAATGATTTTTATTGATAATTGTCTAATAAAGCCGTCTTTTATGTTCTCCCTGTGTAGGGTTTCCACTGGTTACTGCTATGGGAAAATGCTCCAGCAGGAACAGAGAGAATGGAGTTCTCTCCAGAGGTCCCACCAAATAAGCATTTCAACACTGTCATAACTTTCTTAAACAGAGTGGGCTTTATGTGTAGATTCCAAGGTCAAGGTCAGGCTAATTCACTGAGCAGGTACTAGGTGTGCCAGGCGCTAGACACACATCTCTCCAGGTCTGCAAGTCAGTAAGGGAGCAGAAGCAACCTGGGGTATAAGAGGTTCCCCAGGAGCTGAGAGGCTGGAGTGGCCTGGCCTCACTTAGGTGAGCCTCCAGTATGAATGTAAGATCCTGGGAAGCTAAGCAGGAAGGAAGAAGAAGATGGGAGAGAATTGGGGGGAAATAGTCAAATGGCCTATTTACTGAAAACCCACTTCTCAAATATTCCTGGTAGGGACTATTCAAAACTTAGCCCTTAAAGGATGTATCCCTTCAAAAATAGGATATTTAAAATAGCCCCTTGGAGTACAGGTCCTTTGAACTAAACAGTCTTAGTAATTAGAAATTAAGTAATGTAAGAACTTGAACAAGTTACATCATTTCTACTGGAACCTCTTCATCCATAAAGGTGGATGCAATTGTATTATCTCTCAGAGTTGTGGTGAAGATTAATTGCATTAGTACGTAAAGAGTTTAGATTAGTGTCCAACATTTGGTGGGTCTTCAAAAAAAATTGTAGCTATTATTATGATAAAATGTTTTTGCAATTTGGGGGTGGTAGGCCTTTGCTTCCTAAATAGGGCTAGATTTTTACTGGCCGGATATTTCTCAGGTATCCTGTAAATGATGAGGTAGCTTCCATTACTCATTCCTTAGTTATTATTGGTGGGATTTTGAACAGAGAACATAATTAGGTAATGAAGATTGTTTACTTCCTTTCTTTCCTCCCTCCTTCTCTTCCTTTCTTTCTTTCATTTATCATCTATCTATCTATCTATCTATCTATCTATCTATCTATCTATCATCTATCTACCCATCTATCTGTTATCTATCTATCTATCTATCTATCTATCTATCTATCTATCATCTATCTATATATCATCATATTCTACCTATTTTCTATCATCTATGATTATGTTCTCAAGGGCCTTGCTATCAAGAAGAGAAAAAATGAAAAGATGTCAAGCTATTAAATGATAAGTTTAACTTTCTGATATTACAAAGTCCTTGAGTGAGAGTCAAATAGGGAAGGGTAAAACAGGAAATTCTAGGTAGAAGGAACAGTAAGAACAAAGGCTGAGAGCAGAAAATGTTGTGGGTTGAATTGTATGCTCCCCAAGATCCATACGTTGAAGTTCTAACCTGTAGTACCTCAACAAGTAACCTTATTTTCAAATAAGGTTGTTGCAAATATAGTCAAGATGAGGTCATACTGGTGTAGGATTGGCCCCTAATCCAATGGCTTGGGTTCTTTAAAAAGGGGAAATTTGAATGCAGGTGCACTACCAAGTAAAGACTGTGGAGTGATGCTGGCACAAGCCAAGGAAGTAATTGCCGTAAGCTAGGAGAGAGGCCTGGAACAGTGCCTTCCCCTGCACCTTTTGAGGGGATATGACCCTGCTCACACCTTAATCTTGACCTCCAGACTATGAAATGATAAATTTCTGTTGTCTAAGTTGCTCACCGTAACACTTTGCTATGACTACACCAGCAAACTAACACAAGGAATAAAAATAGAGTATGCAGCCTGGTCTATGTTGCTTAGTGGTTGAGCATCAACCCATGAACCAGGAGGGCAGAGTTCAATTCCAAGTCAGGGAACATGCCCAAGTTCTTAAAATCTACCCCCCCCAAAAAAAGACAGAAAATAATGCAATTTCTGGTGAAATGGGCTTAAAAGAATCTCTGTCCCACTTTTCCTTATGTTTAAGACTTTTCCTAATTTGTATATATTATCTTATGTGAAGGAAGCTTCCCAGATCAAAATGAATAAAAATCATCCTTCCGTCAACAACAAGTGAATACATGTGTGTAGATATTTTGACAGGTCTGGCTACAATGTCAATTAAATCTGATGATGTGAAATAATTGATGAGTGTGCAGAAGTTACTGCTGAAATGGGAAGTATTCAGTACTGTGACAGACCAACATGTAAGTAGAAGCTGTTTTCAATGAACATATATGCCATTAAAGGGTATTAATTCATTACTTTTACTCTAGGTACGATGATATTAATTTTACTTATTTTTAGATTGTTTTACTGAAATATACATACATATGAAATATACATATATATATATATATAACATTTTCTCATCTTGTATTTCTTGAACATTATTTTCTTTGTTTTCATTACCAAAATTAAAGAGGATTTTTAAAAGTTATCTCCATGTGTCAAATTTGCTAGGTTTCCATGTCTCTGTATAGAAAAGTACACGTGTGTGTATAGGATGTGTCCATCCATTAACAAATATATACCTGTAACACATACATCCATATTATATGTATAAATGCACACATAGTTTTTGCCTTGATTCTAGAATATGTGTAGAACATTCTGGAAGGAAGCGCCAGAATATATTTCTCTTCGTGAATAAGAGGAGGAGTAAAAGAGAAGGAAATTTTCAGTCTTCTTTGTTTATCATCTGTCCTATTCCCATTAATTTTGCATTTTAAACGATGATTATATATTATTACTGGGAACATGTTGAAGACTAGTTTAAAGCGTTAGATAAAATGACCTAACATTTAATACCCATAATGTTTTGGGGCTTGCTCAGAAGTTTAAAAGAGTCAATGTTGTGGTGACCAAGAGGTTCGGTACTGGATGCTCTCCAGCTGAACCGACCTCTGGAATGTGAGATAGGTGGATAGGCAAGGGATGCTACCTCAGCCATCCACCTATCTGAGCTCATTTTCTAATTTGGTGAAACGGGAATGAGAGGAGCACCTGCCTAAGAACAGACAAAAGTATGAAATGCCATCATCTCCATCAAATGCTTGGAACAGTCTTGGTCCTCTTAATGTTGCCCATCAGTAGGGTGTTATCTCACTTTAACAAACAGCATCACCAAGTTTCTTGGGAGAACCTAAGAATGAAAGGAGTTGACACCTAGAGACCAAGCAGCATTCCTCACCTACAGGGTTCTTTCTGTTTCTCTAGCAGAAGCCTGGGGGCTGAGAGCCAAGGTGAGTGAATCCGAATGAGTCCCGTGTAAAATGCATAGGCAGCACAGAGAAAGGAAGAGCTCCTGACAGAGGCAGGTAGTGGGGCCTTGGAGGAGCCTGGGAATGGGGGCACACACTGAGATTTAGCTCTGTGGCTGCTGAAGCACTGTGCTGACAAGGTGTGGCTCATAGAGCATTTGATTGGTGAACTTGGAAGCCCGTAGACACATCTATAATGCTGATTGTGGATATCTATTAATACATGTTAGGTTATTGTTCAATATAAAATATATGAAATTTAAGCTTCACAGCAATAGTCTTGTATGATAGTTACTATTATTATTCCTATTAAATGATGAGGAAACTGGGGTATGGAAAACGCAAGGAATTTGCCCAGGTGATTCAACTCTACAGCTTTTTAACCATTGACATTATATTATTTCTTAGTGATAATGAAGAACTGGGTGTTCAGAAATATCCTAGCCCTGCTCAGTGGTGAACATCATCCCATGGTACCAAGAGGTCATGGCTCAATTCCCAGGTTTCTGGTTTCATCCCCAGTAGGGGGTGTGCAGGAGGCAGCTAATAAATGATTCTCTTTCGTCATTGATATTTCTATCCTTCTCTCCCTCCCTCTTTCTTTGAAATCAATAATATATATATATATATATATATATATATATATATATATATATATAAATCCTAAATGCCATTCCTGATAATTGAAGTCATCAAGGATAAGGATAAGAGAAAATAAAATAACAACATAAAATCATTCGGAAAGATAAAAATAGCTGCTCAGGATGGGAGAAGATGGCAGCACTGATAACAGGAAAGAGTTGTCTGGAAATTGGGTACTAAGATCTGAGGAAGGCCTAACATCATGTCTAGGGAAGTAGTAAGCAATATTTTTCAAGGGAAGAGTTGACTTCCCTTGTATGTTACTTTCCATCCCTATCCCCCACCCCAGTGAAAGATGTGGGAGTTAAATTTCATTGGAAATGTGTTCCCTTAATTTTGAAGGATAGTCTCCCTAAATTTGCTTGCTGAAATTGTACAGCAGGTATAAGGCTAAGATAAAAAGTTATGTTTCATAAGATTGTCTCCAAAACTCCCATTTGGAACTAGAAATCGTTTTGCCTAACTTTGTGTTCCCTAAAACCCATTATATAACATTTTCCTCCTAAAACGATAAGCTCATTAATGAAAATAGGCTTAAGGGACCTGAGGTGTCCAGGAAAGATTAAGGATGGAGAAGAAGAGATGGGAAGAGAAACTGATTTGGAGGATAAGTAGATAATCTTCATTTATTTATGATATAATTTTGAAAAATTTTTCACACTGTCACATTAGAATGAATAATGACTCCAAACCCATGTGCATTTGGGGAAGTTCAAACAGTTGCTGCTGTTTTAGGTGAGGGAACATGGAGAACCCACCAGAGAGCCAAACTCCATTTCTACCAACTGATCGCTGTGGAGACAGTTAAAGGACTAGAAGTCACTTCAGAGATAGGGAAAGAAAGCCTTCCATATGAAATGTTGTCTTGTCCCCTGGACATTTTCCATAAAGCAGAGGGCATTTGTTTGACTGGGTCATTAGAAACTAGTAATACTTTTTCCAATCTAATCGAAAACAAAATTTAAATCACTGGTCAAGTTCAACGTGAAAGTGGAAAGCATGAAAACAAATTGTCTCTGCTGGCCAATTTATTAGCAGTGTGCAGGTTCTAGGCTCAGGATACAGTTCTTCTAGAATTCAGCTCTATATATTTTTTATTTTTATCAATTTTAGAGAAGAAAGGAGAGGGAGAGAGAGAGAGAAACATCAATGCTGGGAGAATCATTAATTGGCTGCCTCCTGCACACCACACCCCCTACTGGAAACTGAGCCCACAGCCCAGGCATATATCATGTCTGGGAATAGAACCATGATCACCTCTTCATAGGTCAAAGTTCAACCACTGAGCCACACAGTCCAGGCTTGGTTATAGTTTTTCATCTTTATACTTAATTGGTCTATGAGCATTTATTATCAATTTTGTTTGGCAGCCACTGGAGCATTTTATCATCTTTTCTACCTTATCAATGTTAGAATAAAAGGAGAGGATAAAAGAGTAATGCTAAGGAAATAAAAAGGCATCTCAGAATAAATTGGGCTGACTCAATGCATAAAACCCTTCAAGAAAAAGAACATAAAGCACTTGGTTGTTTATTGTTCTGTGACTCACTTCAGCCCTTTCATTATGCAGCTGACACGAGACATATATGGCTCAGTTATTTTGTCTTCGTAATAGTAAAATTATTTGGTAGAAGGCATACATTAACATTATGACACGGTGCCCTAATGGGAGAACGATCTTGGGTCTATGCCCAGGCCAAGGTCAGGAAGAAGGTCCCACACTCAGATTCCGGGGATGCCGATATCAAAAACAAAAGGGGCAAGGGGTGTTAGTCCAAACGCTGTGCATAGGAGTCAGCTGCCTGAGCCAGAGTGAAGAAGTCCCAGCAGACTCAGGTGTGTTATGTATCCCCCTTGGGCAGTGGAAACAAAGAAAAAAAAATAAACAAGTGGGACCACATCAAACAAAAGAGCTCTTATCACAGCAGATGAAACATCAACAAAATGAAAAGAAAACACACTGACTGGGAGAACATATTCATAATGATACATCTGATGAGGGGTTAATATCCAAAATGTATAAAGAACTTATACAACTCAGGACCAGCATAACAAACAGCTCAATAAAAAAATGTGAGCAAAGGACCTGAATAGACACTTCTCCAAAGAGGACATCCAAAAGGCCAAGGGACATAGGAAAATATTCTAATAATCAGAGAACTCCAAAATTGAAACCACAATGAGATATCACCTCAGACCTGGCAGAACGACTATTGCCAGTACATTGAAACAACAAAAAACAAGTGCTGGTGAGGATGTGGGGAAAAGGGAACCCTCGTGCACCGCTGGTGGGGATGCAGACTGGTGCAGCCACTGTGGAGAACAGTATGGAGTTTCTTCAAAAAGTGAAAAATGGAACTGCCCTATAACCCAGCAATCCCACTTCTGCGAAGCTATCAGAAGAAACCCAAAACACCAATCAGAAAGAATATGTGCACCCCTATGTTCATAGCAGCATTATTTACAATAGCCAATATTTGGAAGCAGTCCAAGTGCCCATCAGTAGAAGAGGGGCTAAAAATGCGGTGGCCCATTTACACCGTGGGATGCTATTTGGCCTTTAAAATGAAGGAAATCGTGCAGCTTTGTGACAACATGGATGAGCCTGGAGACTATGGTGCTTAGTGAAATAAGCCAGTAAGAGAAAGGCAATTACCACATAATTTCACTCACAGGCAGAATCTAGTGAACAAAATAAACTAAACCAACAAAATAGAAACAGACTCAATGACAGAGAACTGACTGACAACTGCCAGAGAAAAGGGTGGTTGGAGGGCTGGTTGAAAAATATGAAGGGACTAATTTTTAAAAATCATAGACACAAACAGTATGGTGATTACCAGGGGGAAAGGAGGGTGGGGAAAGTAAAATACAGTAAAGGGGGGATAAATGGTGATGGAAGGAGATTTGACTCTGTGTAGTAAACACAATAGTCCCACATACATATGATATTACAGAATTATACACCTGAAACCTATAACTTTATTAATCAATGTTGCCCCAATAAAGTCAATAAATATTAAATAAACTAAAAAAACAAAAGTAATACAATGTTTGCAGAGTCCATACACTAAATAAAGTAATAAATTCAGTCAACAGAAATAATCTACGTACATTAAGCCTTGAAAGCCCATGGATTTTTGCAAGTTTCAGAAACAAATGAAAATAGCTCAGTCATTTTACTATGTATCATGCAAGCTCAGCATTGAATACAATATTGGCAAAGTCACAACTTAATCTCACGTCTCTATCTAAAGTAAAATAATTCAGCACATATAAGCCAGAGTGGATAAAAACTCCATTTGAACTTTGCAATAAATATGTTCCATCAAGAATAAATTTCTGCTCACAAACACAGCCAATGGATTGCAATCCCGTGACTTTCTTTGCCTTCCTGGGTACTCCACTTTTAGAACATCTAGAAAACCTGAGGGGGAATGCGTCTTTCAAAGGAAGAGTATTACTATGGAAAGGTAAACCTTTGAAACAATTAGAGGCTGTTATCTCAAATGCTATCAATTTGATAAAGCCAAGCCCAAGGACTGAAAACAATGTGAAGTTTTACAAACTGCCGCTCCTTATCTGACTGCCAAATGTATATACTCTTGGACCTAGGAAGATCTCTTTTGGGAGAAGAAAATGGCAGAAAAGAGCGGGGAAAACCTACTTAATATTTTATGGCCTTATTAAAAGAAAGTCTCTCCTTTCATTAACTGTGGGAAAAAACCTCCATTAATATAGACATGGCAGCAACCAACTGGAGGAGACCCCATAACAGCCCCTCCCAAGATAACAATTTCAGCATATCAGTAATCGCTTTGCCCAATTTTAATGGTACTTTTCAAACACGCCTCAGGATTCAGGGGGGGCCAGTAAAACTTTCCACTATCTGCTTAAGGATTGCTGTCTCTTTGGTACATGTTTTTAATTAGAGCTTCACGCTAGATGAGTCCATAGACTGAATTAACCCGAACTCTTAGCTAAGCAGTCTTTAAAGCAGTGGTTCTCAACCTTTCTAATGCCCTGACCCTTTAATACAGTCCCTCATGATGTGGTGACCCCCAACCACAACATTATTTTTGATGCTACTTCATCACTGTAATTTTGCTACTGCTATGAACCGTAATGTAAATATCTGTGTTTTCCAATGGTCTTAGTTGACCCTGCTAGCATTCCTCAACCTGTGGGTTGAGACCCACAGACTGAGAACCGCTGCTGTAGAGCCTAAGAGCATCGGAAAATACAGATATTTACATTATGATTCATTCACAGTAGCAAAACTACAGTGATGAAGTAGCAATGAAAATAATGTTATGGTTGGGGGTCACCACATCATGAGGGACTGTATTAAAGGGCCAGGGCATTAGGAAGGTTGAAAACCACTGCTTTAAAGAGTAGGGGAAAGGCCAGGCTCACGTGGCCCAGTGGCTGAGCATCAACCTATGAACCAAGAGGTCCCGGTTCAGTTCCCAGTCCGGGCACATGCCTGGGTTGAGGGCTCGATCCAGTGTTGGGTGTGCAGGAAGCAGCTGATCAATGATTCTCTCTCATTGTTGGTGTTTCTCTCTCTCCCTTTTCCTTCCTCTCTGAAAGTAAAAATATATTTTTTAAAAAGTAGGGGAAGGGGAGTTCCATCAAGAAAGTAAACTAGGTTTTGTCAAGTGTCGTTGTCTTAAATAATTCCTCAACTTAGTGCAGAAAGGTAGTGTGGAAAGATAACTTTCCAAATATTGTCATCCTGAAAACTTGCTTTCCCATGAGCCACCGGGATCATGAAACAAGGAGAGTAGATGGTGGAATTTACAGGCACCCATTCTAAATGGCCAGCTCCTGGGAGGGTGCTGGTTTTAAAGTGCAAAAGACCAAGAAAATAAACGGTCACTGTTAATTTTAGAATCAATCTTGGGGCATTCAATACTTTCATCACTACAGAGTTGACATAATATATTGCTTGCAAAATTTTAAAAATTGTTTCTGTAAATATGTTGAAACAGTGTATTATCATTCCTTCCATTTACATCATTAGGTTGGGGTCCACCCTTAATTTCTCTTTTCTTATGACTAGAACAGATCCATGGTGCTTTCAGAAGCTTGTTGCCCTCTGACGTAAGGAAAAAAAAAAAGGAACATTTCTGTCAATGTTTGAATACAAAGAAAGATAAAGCAGGGATAAAATGTAATCCTTAGAAATACAGACTTTTAAGATAACAAAAATATTCTAAATATTAGCTTGTATATTAGTTGCTGTAAATTAATCCATCCATAATGCCTCAAAAGGTACAAATGATATTGAACGAGGGATTTCACCGGGAATGTAAGTGGCACTGAGCAGATGTGCTTGGTACCGAACGATTTCATATTTCAATGTGACAAAATAGATGAGCCACATAAAGCCTAATTTCAGTTGCAAATTGCAAGCTGGAATAAGTTCCAGAATAGTAAACAATTAGCTGCTTTATTTTCTTTTTAATAAGACTAAATTACCAGATAATATCTACTAGCATCCACTTGGCTAATAAAAATCTGTTTAATAGGATTTGCCATTTTTCCAATTGCTATCCTGATCAGCTTTGCATTTTGATTATCTCTCAACTTTGCCTCAATTTTCTCATAGAAAAGCTCTCAGTGGTAATTGCTTTAACATTTATTCCAGGTCAAGTGGTTAAGTATGAATAATGATCTGTCAGAAATGTACAGTAGTGCCGTCGGTAGAGCAATTATCATTTAGCTGGAGATTATGATGGCCAAAGAGCACATTAACTGGGCACAGTAAACAGAACAACAGAGAAAAAGGGGGCAAAGGTACTGACTGTTTGCAAAACCTGTGCCTGTTGTATGTGTGCCTGACAGATATGAATTGTCTTTCAAGACCAATTAACCATACCCCACAATGGTCTTCTCAGTACACAACAAATTAGGAACTTTTCATTACTGATAAAAAGAGGGAAGATGTTTATACGGCTCACACTGAATGTTCCCCCAAAGGTTGTCTTGCTATATATTCTGCAATGCTGTGTATTTCCGCGCCTCCTCATTTCTCCCAGGAAGGCCCACAATGGGGCGCTATGAGTTGTCTGTGGTGGCGAATCACAGATTAAATTAACGCTAATGGGAGGTGACAACACCTGCTTTTGTTGTCAATATTACTACAAAGACCCAATTTTTCAAAGTGTTTTTCTGTAGGGGAGGCAATGAATAAGGCTGTAACTCAATACGGTGCTTCTTGGGGGCAAAAGGTGATAAAAAGGAAATATGGTGTTTACCCAGTCAACACAGCCTTGTTTAGCGTCATCTCCCTTAATATCTGGGGCTAAGGGACAACCTTCAAATCAATATTCAAGTGCAGATGAAACACAGCTTTTTGCTGGGAGGGAATTCAGTGGCTGGTGACTCTGTACCCGCTCCCCATTTCAGTAACCTTCGGAGTCACTTCGACATGGTCAGGAGCAGGAGCTGGCACATTTCCCTTCTGCTGGCACCAGCCAATGTCTAGTGGAAAGGGATATGCTCAGATGTTAATTTTAATGGAAACCCACTCATAAAAATGGCCACAGATCACCAAGGACTGTTTGTGTTTACTTAACTCAGAAAATGGTCCTGGGAGCCTCCTCTGTATAGAATCAGACATATGAAAAGATGCTGATAATCAGATGGTTATGACTGCAAAACTGGGAGGCACAGGGGTTTGGGATTGACTCTCATGGCTCCATCTGTCACCAGCTGTGGCTCCTAGGTCTCAGGGATAATTATACACAAAGTGTGGCCAAAGTAGGTTTACAGTTCTTAGTATGGAAAATTATACAATAAACTAGTGATAAAAGAGAAACATGCAAATTGACCATACCTTCGTGACACCCACCAGCCAATCAGGAGTGAGTATGCAAATTAACCCAACAAAGGTGACAGGTTAATTTGCATGTGCAGGCACTGAGCGGCCAAGGGGTGGGGTGGAATGCTTGTGTTGTTGCCATGGTGATGACACAGGCATTCTGTACCACCCTAGCTGCTCTGGGACTCTAGGCAGCATGAGAAGGGGAAAAGGTGGCTCTGGGCCAGAGCACAAAGGCAGATCCAGTGGAAGTGAAGGTGGTCCTGGCAGCCAGGGGAAGGAAGGCCTGTTCTTGCATGAATCTTCATGCATCAGGCCTCTACTCCCAAATAATAAAGAGCTTTTATGCTAATTAGACTGAATGGCAGAATGACCTTTGGGAATGACCATTGGGGGCTCAGGAGGCTGCAAGGGCCAAGCCCCTTGTATGAATTTTGTGCATCGGTCCTCCAGTTAATAAATAATAATACAATAATACACTGTGTTTCAAGTACTCATTACTGTGAACCTACTTTTGCCCCACCCTGTATGTAGCCTATTGTCTGCCACACAGAGACAATGAAATAAAGAACATGAAGTGTCTGTGGAGTATTAGGCACATGGTGACTGTTTCTTTAATGCTCTCACTCACTGTGCTCTGGAAGCTAGAGAATCACTATTATAAAATCCTGACTTCAGAGAGCTTCACATTGGATTTGTACCCAGCAAATAAAATAGTACCCTGTGTGGGATGACTGCCCACAGCACTGGTGGGGGTGGGGTGGGCATGGGAGGCAGGGATATTTGAGAAGAGTCTGCAGGGCTTTCTCTCCTAGTTGAGAAGGGGAAGAGAAGGTTGAGGTTGCCCAGGACACTGAGCTGCTGCCCTTCTTCTGTGATCCTTCAACCCTCAAGATGTATTAAGGTTTATTGTCCAGTATTCACCACTGGACCACTCACCCACTGGCTCTACCTACTCCTGAAACATGGCCAACATATGATTTCTTCTTGTGGTAGGTAGTATGAAAGCATGTAGCTCCATGATCAAATACTTAAGGGAAACACTATGTTTAACAAAGTTATTTTTTTTTCCAACTGAAGTTCTCATGTATTTCTTAAATTAGTGACCATAATAAGTTGCCAGGAAAAGGAAGGGAATGGTTTGTGATGCTGCACAAATTTGTGTGACCGCAGTCTGATTTTTTCCTGGTGGAGCTCATCGGCCTAATGCTGTGAGGAGCACACTGAAGGCAACATGGGTCCTCCAGACTGTTCTCATGTTGGCCACACACGCATGCTTAACAGCCAAGTCCACAAACTTCTTCTCCCGCTTTGTTACTTTTATGAAGAGCACAGGCTCTCAAGCTGGGCTCCCTGCTGAATCCCACTGCACTGCCCGAGCTGGGACAACTGTCTTAGTCTTCTGGTGAGTCAGGTCCCTCAGCAATCAACACTAGAATTTACATCACTGTGTTGTGATAAGGTGAGGCTGGTAAAGTGCTTAGTTTGGTACCTGCTAAACACTAAGTGGTGGTTTAGTTATTCCAGCTTGACCTCATGCTTCCTTCTTCCCTGGGCTCCCTGGAGATATTTCTCCTGACATCACACTGTCATCTGTCTTTCGTCACAATCTCTTCCATCCCTTCAGTGCTCAGAGTTCTATCCACTCCCTTGTAACATTTCCTCGGAGGAACAATACCCAAAACATCCCTTATTCTTGTTATTTCTTGTTGTCTCCTAAATATCTACCCTTACCTTTAGATCTACAAAGTAGGTCTACAGCTGTGAGTATGGGAAACACAGTGTTTCTTCTTGTGTTATTATTCATTAAGTACTAAAGGCCTGGTGCATGACTTTTGTGCACAGGGGGCAGGGAGGGAGGTCCCTCAGCCTGGCCTGCACCCTTTCACAGTCCTGGAGCCCTTGGGGGATGTCTGCTGATAGCTTAGACTTCCTCCCAATGGGGAGCGGGCCTAAGCAACAGTTGGACATACCTTAATGCTGCTGTGGAGGCAAGAGAGGCTACTGCCATTGCCGCTGCACTTGCCAGCCATCAGCCTGGCTTGTGGCTGAGCAGTGCTCCCCCAGTGGGAGCACACTGACCACCGGGGGCAGCTCCTGCATTGAGCATCTATCCCCTGGTGGTTAGTGGGTGTCATAGTGACTGGTCATTCTGTCATTTGGTCAATTTGCATATTACCCTTTTATTATATAGGATTTATTTTCCATACAGACAATGGTGTAACTGCAAACCTAATTTGACTCAGCCTTAAAACTGTCTGGTGAATTTTTCAAAACTGAACTCAGATCCTCCCCACTCCTCTGCTGGGCCCATCTACATCGATGTCTTCTCCTGTGTCACTGTGCACTGAGTTTTCCACCCACAACTTGGAATCGTCCCTGACTCCTTCCGTTCTCCAACTGCCCCTCATATCTGACCAACGGCCACTTTTCTCCAATCAGCTGCATTTTCTTCATCCTAATTCATCTCCTTGCTCACGTTGTGCTATCACTGAACCTTTTATTTATAGAAATCTCTCCATGTTGCACTCTAACCCAAGTCTGTCCAGTTCCTTTAGGATGATGGGGTTTGAACTTCTTACCATAACTTCCAAGCCCCTTTGTTGTCTGACATTTGTTGCAGGCTGCTTTGTTATACAATATCTTCTTCCTCTTTCATACTGGAGGCTATTAGCTCAGCTATATTCCCCACCTCCCCGTGCAGCTGGCTATGGAGTATGCCTATGTTTTGGTCAATGGAATGCCAGATGAAGTGATATATTCTTCTCATTAAACTGACTGGGCATGGGCTCACTGGTCCCCTCCTGCATATTTCTGGCAGGAGATAATAAGAACTGAGTTCTCTCTCTTGGACCAGAGATTGCAAATCACATGTCAATGAGAGTGGAGGCCCCTCGTATGTACCACCATCCTCAGTCTGTTCATCCTGGACTGTTATACTAGGGAGAAACAAGCTCCTCACAAATTTAAACATGTTTTTTGCATCTTTTTATTATTGAAGAATGGAGACTACCCTAATTATTCTGCCCATTAAGGGTTGCTACTTCACTCTTCCACTTCAGTTCCAACAAACTTCATTTAGTTCTTCAGAGGTACCCTTCACTTTGTTATATTTGAACTTTGCACACACTGTTGTGGTTTTTTTTGAGGGGGGAAAGGTGGGAGGGAGGGATTATTTGCATATATTTTCTCTCCTGCTCTGTCCTCTCTTTGACTTAAAACTCCAATATACCCATCAGGTTTTAATGGAATGACACTTCCTCTAGGAAGTCCTCAAGGACCACCACCTCTGACAAGGACACCTGCCATGCACTCCCATGCACACACAGGTCCAACATTCTTCCCATCATTGGTTCAATTCTCTCCAGTGGTGAGTGGTAGGACTTTCTATCTTCCTCACTGGTTTCCCCACGGCTTTGCAAGATGTCTGGTACATAACAGACCATCCATACATCTTTTCTGCATCAACGATTGAAACTCAGCAGGACCAAAATCAACTTAATTATCTTCTCTCCCTAGCCTCTGTTTTCTTGCCTGTGATTCATGTCTTAATTAATGGCAATTCCCACTCTCTAAATACCACAAATATAAAATTTAGTGGATTACTTCTTATTCCTTCTCTTTCCTCACTTCTCACTCTAATTGGATAGCAAGTTATTTTTAAGATACCTCTGACATGCCTCCTAAATAATCTTGGCTCTTGACTCCTACTGTCACCTTTCTTCTCTGACCTGGACTACTCTAGTACATTTCCCATAGACTCTCTCCTATTGTTCCTCCTTTGTCAGCACTTTCTCCCATATCATTCACAGCTGATTACTCTGGCATCCTTAAAAATGTTAACTACTCTCTATTGCAAACCTCTGAAAATGGATGTCTATGTATTCATTTGTAAAGCCAGTCTCACTTTATCCTTCTACATTTCTTTCTTTCCTGATCTTAATCTAGGGTAGTGATTCTCCTCACTTTGACCCGCAGCAGGTCAAAGTTGAAATTGAAGATTGTTGCCTAAACTGGTTTGGCTCAGTGGTAGAGAGTCAGTCTTTGGACTGAAAGGTCCCGGGTTCGGTTCCAGTCAAGGGCATGTACCCAGTAGGGGTTATGCAAGAAGCAGCTGATTGATGGTTCTCTCTCTTCGATGTTTCTGACTTTCTATCCCTCTCCTTTTCTCTCTGTAAAAAAAAAATCAATAAAATATATATATATATTTTTAAAAAGTTGAAGATTTTAAGTTCCCACCACTCAGAGTTGGGGGTATCAGAGTTGGCCAAAAATCTGCATTTGAGACAAACACAAGGGGTTATTCTAAGGACAACTACTTGAAAACATTGGTTTAACCAAAAGGAACTTCTGGTTTTAGCCCAAGTAAATATACCACGCTATTTTACACCAATGAATACATATCATTTTCATTTCCTGTAAATATATTTTTCCTCCAATGGAGATCAAATGTCTCAACACTGAAGACTGAAATGTCTGGGGTCATAAATTTGGATTTTTTTTTCTGAAGGGAGAAAATCAAAAGAGGATTTGGAGCATAGAGTTGACATATTATGAGCTTATTTTAAGAACATTAATCTGGAAGTAGCACATAGGAAGAACTGTATAAAAAAGAAACTAGCTAGGAAAATTCTATATTTTTCCTGAAAATAGTGTTTTTTTTTTCTTTCAAAGAGGTGGCAGTGATAAAGGGAGGTATAAAGAAGAGTAAAGGACCCCTCCAAGTTTTCCAGCCCGATTGGGAATCTGGTGGCAAAAGAGAGACAGATGTTCGGGTCACAATAACAGCAAGGAAAATAACAGACTACACCAGGGTTTCTCAAAGAGTGATTCATGGACTGATCCATCAGTGGCTCATTTTGACTTGTTAGAAAAGAATAACTGCTCATTAGAAAGAGAAACTGTCAGTCCTCTTAATATAGAGCTTTAGATAAAGGTTATCATTCCATTGCCAGGATCTTCCTCTGCACTGCGTTTTGTTGGAGAAATGCGGGTACATAGTATGCCTACCTTAGAGAGAGGACCTAAAGACCATTAGACTGCAACCAGATTCCATCAAATGCAGTGCCTCCTCACTGCCTACAATTAAGCAAATGTTAACGTACCAGTCTGATACTCAAAGTCCTCCTCAATTTTGACACGGGTTTTCCCCTTTGATTTAACTTAACTTTTCCCATCATGCCACTCTGATCCTAAAATCTGCTGCTTGGTCATCTGCTTTCTACTCCTTGAAAATTTCCAGCTTCTCCACCTATCCAGTGCTCCTTCTCCTCATCTTTGTCTCATCATCATCATTGTCATCAGAGCTACTATTCATTGATTGTTTATCATGTCTAAGACACTGCTAACCCCTCAGATTCATTAGCCCCAAAACACTGTGAGATACATATTCTTGTTCAGAGCTCATTTCTAATAGCCTCTCTTCCAAAAGACCTCCTTTAGCCAACTGAGTCCCAATCACATCACCATCAGTGAATTGAAAAAAAAAAAGAAAGAAAGAAATGTAAATTTTTGGGTCCTACTCCAGACATATCATCTCAGAAACTCTGGGGATGGGACCCAGCGATTTTTGTTTTAACAAGACCTCCAGCGGATCCTGAAGCGTGCCGATGTCTAAAAGCCATTGGCCAAGACTAAATGCTCCATGCAAGCAGGGTTCCGGATGGCCTTTCCTATTACTGTACCCCCAGTGACTGTCACAGTCCCTGGCATGGATAAATAAATAACTGCAGTGAATACTAGCGACCAAATTCTGAGACATTATTTTATATTAGGCTATACGTTAAGTCACTGAATGCATATGAAGAATTAATCTTTACAATCCAGTGTGGTAAAGTTATTTTTCTTATTTTCACAAAAGCGAAAACTTTTGGAGAGGTTAAATCTTGGTTGAAGATCCCACAGCTGGTGGACAGGTGAAGAGTCCATCAGAACTCATGTTGTTAGAAACTGGGCAAATATTCATTACATCCAAGATTTTTCAAATGGTGTGCCGCAGTGCATTGTTGTGCTGCAGTCATCTGTAACACATGCAACATCGAACTATTTAGTCAGGGGCACAAACACCTCTTCTTCCTTTGGTTGTCTAGTAAATAAATGACATCAGCCGACACAACAGTAGCCATCAGTACGAATGAATCAAAATTATACTGATTTTTTGTCTGATTGTCAAAATATATAACATATTTTTGGTCTGACACCTAATTTTAGTAATGAGTTTATGTGTGCCATGAGCTGAAAAGGGTTGAATCACTGTGCTGCAGTGGGAATGCAGGCATACATCAGATGCAGAGAAATTTTGAGGAGCAGCTGAAGAGAGATGGCATCAGTCATGTCATTTTGGCATTTGTCTAAATAAAGCAGGAGACATGGTCTCTGTAGAGAGAAGACAGAGGATGAGGAAGAGAATCAAAGGAGTCAAAATGTGAAGAGCAGCATGTATATCTTCCTGTGGCCCCATTGCCTTCTGCAGAGTGCATCTCTGTTATTGGCCCAATAAGGATGACTTTGGAAACCTTCCTCTTTAAAGAAATGTCAGAATGAATTATGGGCTTCCTTCGACCATGTCCCATAGAAGAAAGAAACAACCTGAGATTCTTGTGTTTTTTTCCTACCCTAAGTTATTGTAGTTTATCAAAAGAGAGAGAGAGGAAAAAATGGATTTGAAAGAAGGAAAAAAAATTGATCCTATGCAACAGGTTAACTAGTGATTTTATATTATCCTATATAATAAAAGGCTATTATGCAAATCGACCAAATAGCTGAACAATCAGTTGCTCTAACATGCACTGACCGCCAGGGGGCAGATGCTCAATGCAGGAGCTGCCCCCTGCTGGTTAGTGTGTTCCCATAGAGGGAGTGCTGCTCAGCCAGAAGCCCAGAAGCTGGGTTCAGTGCTGGCACACACAGTGGTGGTGGTGAAAGACTCTCTTGCCTCCGCAGCAGGGCTAAGGATGTCCAACTGCTATGGAGAGAGGGCCTAAGCCATCAGTCGGACATCCCCCGAGGACTCTCAGACTGTGAAAGGGTGCAGGCCAGCTGATGGACCTCTGAGTACATGAATCTCATGCACTGGGCCTATAGTAGGATATACATTTTTGTGACAAATACCATATTCATCTGTAAGAGGGGTCATTGCAAGCTAATTTCTATATAATAGTTACAAAAATATTTGAAGTCAAAATATTAATCAAAATAAACTGGGTTCATTTGTACAGGAGTCATTTATTTTGTCAATGAGAGTGTATTATAGGCAAATCAGTTGAATTTGAGTAGAAGTGCTACTTAAAATAGATATTGGCATTATTCCAGAATATGCTATTGCAGAATGAACCCAGACAACATATTAGACACAATGCTAACTTAATTACATTATGAAAATTCTAAAAGTTCACAATTCCTTGGTGTTAACTCTGATGTCATTTATTCTTTCTAACTATTCACAATACTAAAAGAGGTCTCCATTATCTAGTATGCGCTACAAAAATGTTTAAATCATGTTAGAATTATACATTCCATCTTGTTATTTCATTGATGACATCCAATTATGTCCTTATTTTGGCTAGATTTTCAAAGCAGTTCGCATTAGTTTCCATTTAAATTCTGATGTCCATGTTCCTTTTGCAATCTTTAAATTAATTCCATCAATAGAAGTTGCAGATTTTGTGCTCTACTTATTAACCATCCATTGGTGTTTTCTTTCACTTTGATCCTGTTTATTCCTAAAATTTCAGTAACCTCTTCAGCATTCCAGACAGAAGGACACCCCCCATCCTTGTTAGATGCAGGACAAACACAAGTGCCCCACATGCTAAGAAACTACAAGTGGGAAGAAAGAGTTGAGCAGTGGCTCTTACAGTTATTTATGAAACAATGCAGTGCCGTTTTGTATGCTTGTGAAATATGTTTCTGTTACAATACATCAAAGTAAAAATAAGAATACCACTGTTGTTTCTCTTCCCAAATACTATTTTTATAATACCATTCCCATTTTACTTTTTAAATACATTTATTGATTTTTTTACAGAGAGGAAGAAAGAGGGATGGGAAGTTAGAAACATCAATGAGAGAGAAACATCGACCAGCTGCCTTCTGCACATCCCCACCAGGAATGTGTCCGCGACCAAGGTACATGCCCTTGACCGGAATCGAACCCGGGACCTTTCAGTCCACAGGCCGATGCTCTATCCACTGAGCCAAACCAGTTCTGGCCCAAATACTATTTTGATTTTTTTTTAAAATAGGAATTGAACATTTGCCCTCTGAGTAACATTAAATGTTTTTGACATTCTCTCTAAAATTCATCTTACCCCTTCTTCTTTTGAGGCATTTCTTATAGAAAGTTCTAGATTTCTGTTATTCAGTCCATAGTATTAAACAACCTTCAGAGTTTGCACATATCACTCAGTCACTGTGTATTTCCCTGTCTGTGAAGCCAGGGCGATCTCTTACAACTCCCCCTGATGGGAAGCTGTAGTGTTCCAGGTGACAAGGCAACGCAATGACTGTAACCATGACAACTGAGATCGGAAGAAAGACAAGGGATGATGAACACGGTGTCTTCACATGATGAGGCTGAGGGTAAAGACGGTTCCAAAGCAGAAGTTTCTAGGCAAGTGGAAAAGGTGTAACAAGGCCTGCCTCACCTCTGGGCAGATGAGTGTCGTCAATGACAATGCACTGGGGGTGTGAGTTTGTGCACAGTTTCCTATTTCATGTTCTCTTCTTTGAGTTCTGAGCAGACCCCTGCGAGACTGAATTACAGACTCCTATGGGTGGAATTACAAAGGAAACTTCGTTGACTCATGCAGCCTTTGGATTTAGCTTTCAGTGAGTCTAAGAAATGCAGCATCCGGGGATGTAAAGCCAGCCGGAGTGATCTGCCAGTTCCAGGCTATCGTGCATATACTTTGAGTGACAGGTATTCCTTTCCTGCTATCCAACTTGCTCAGATTTTTATAATCAGGAGCCCACATGCTCTGGAAAAGTCTGCCTGCCTTGTCTAATGAGTGACTCTCCTGAAACGCAGTTTGTCTGGGCTGTCAGCACCCCTCAGCTGAGGACAAGCACGCCTGCTATAGAACTCCATTGGTTTCAGCTACTATTTCCTTCCAGGGACAATTTCTAAAGGACCCAAAACCCATATTACTTCCAAGTTGGTTGAGATGGCATATGATTTCTGTATAAGTACAGCTCTGCTCACAGGGATTGCAGACAATCTTATTATGAAATGTCACCCAGTTTCTGCCGCCAGACATTAATGACCCCTAGGTCAGTGGTCGGCAAACTCATTAGTCAACAGAGCCAAATATCAACAGAACAACGATTGAACTTTCTTTTGAGAGCCAAATTTTTTAAACTTAAACTTCTTCTAATGTCACTTCTTCAAAATAGACTCGCCCGGGCCGTGGTATTTTGTGGAAGAGCCACACTCAAGGGGCGAAAGAGTCGCCTGAATGTTGCTCGTGAGCCATAGTTGGCCAACTACTGCCCTAGGTGACCAGAAATGAAAGAACTGACCAAATGCTTCTGAAATAATTTTCCATGTCCAAGTAAACATATGCTAAGGAAAAACAAACAAATCACTACTCTTCTGATCTCCCCTGCCATCCTTTCCAAAGTAAAATCATGCCCATCCCTTTCATTTCACCCCCAAGTGGCACCGTGCTCTCCTGTACTCTTGCTTTGCAGTTCTTGAAAGATTTGTCTGGCTTCTTTTAGCCAGGGGTCCCTATATTATGAATACTGACAGGCATTTCTCAACTCACCAGGCCTTACACTCTGTAATCCTGCCAGTCTGGGCCAACACAGAAATAGCCATTTAGAAGATAAGTCAGAGAAACAACAACTAAAAAAGAGGCCTTCCTTGAGATGACTTATTGCCTGTTCCCACCTGATTCCATTTATCCGCCTCCCGCTGGTATTGATGGACACATGGGGAGCATGGCTGCAGGCCTCACATTAGTCACCAGAATCACCGGCTCAATAATTGACAGGGAAGACGCGCAGCTCCGGCAAGAGGGGGCCAGTGGAAACTGTTTTCACGCAGCAGTTAACCATGTATTCAACTATGCAGGCAGATGCATTTTTAGAGATCAAAAAACTCCTTCTCTGCTAGAAGTGGAGGTGCAGATGGGGAAAAGGGACTTAAACGCAAAGGCCTTGAATTGGCTACGGCAGTGGTCAGCAAACTCATTAGTCAACAGAGCCAAATATCAATAGTACCATGATTGAAATTTCTTTGGAGAGCCACATTTTTTAAACTTAAACTTCTTCTAACGCCACTTCTTCAACATAGACTCTCCCAGGTCGTGGTCTTTTGTGGAAGAGCCACACTCAAGGGGCCAAAGAGCTGCATGTGGCTCATGAGCCCTGGTTTGCCAACCACTGGCCTACGGTCACCAGCAGAATCCCAGGTACAACAAGTGGAAGTGCAGGAGGAGGGAGAAAGGAAGATGGATGCTGCGGTGGTTTAAGGACATCAGTCCAATGTCCCAGTGGCTTATAACCGCTGTGTACTCCTTGACCGTGACCTCACCCTCTGGTGTCTGTGCTTGGACCCCTCCTAGGTTTCCAGGGCAGCAGGATTTGGCTGCATATTGATGGGTGATCTTGGCCCAGGCACCTTGCTGGTGACACAGGTAGCAGTAACTCTGCATGGGCTACCACCCTCCTCCTGCTCAGGGTTAGAAGGCCCCAGGATTAGAATCAGTCCCCTCGGTGACCAGAGCAGAATCTATTTGAATATTCTAATGTGCCCCGGGAAACAGAAAGAGAACTGAGAAAAGGTTATCTAGCTTCCTTATGCCAGGCACGGGTACTCAGCGTGTTTTGTAAATGGGGAGAAGGCTCACAATGCACAAAGCAATGCAGGGAGAATTGTAGGAGCCATGTTACCTTGTCCAGAAGCCAGTCATAGTGCCCTGTGTGTGTGTTTCCTGCAGCCACTTGCTTCTGTGTCATCTGTCTGTGCAAGCAGAGGACAGCTGGTGTGCTGGCTCTTAGAGGGCCACAGTGACGAGAGCAGGCCACCTCACCCCTGGGCTGGGCCACCTTTTCTAGGAAACTCCATTTTCATTCGCTGTTTCCTGTGCATTACGGAGCAGGAATGGAATTCCAGCCGCATCTCCTGTGGAGCATTTAGTAGCACTCTGGTGAATAAGAAACTTGTAAAACCTGTGAGAGCAGCTCCAGACATGACGATTCCAGCAGCTGAACAGGCCGGCGAGGTAGGGAGCCTGCCCCTCTCCGAGGCCCACACAGCAGGCTCCCGGGAAGATGGAAAAGCCCAGGTACCCCTCACTGTGCACCACAGGCCTTCGGGAGGCCATCCTCCAGGTTCCCAGCTGGTGATTGGCAGCCTGTGCCCTGAAGCAGTGAAGTGGGGGTCCTTGTACTTTCATCCTCGACAAGGAAAGGAGGTGCTGTTCTTACAAAGCCCAGTCCCTTTCACTAACCTCCCCCAGACGTCTGAGTGCAGGCGGAACCATGGGAGGCGGTGGGAGGCGGGTGGGAGGCGGGTGGGAGGAATCCACTGCTGTGTGCAGGATCCGTGTCCCTCTCTCCCTTTACAGACGCTGCCACTGGCTTTCCCTGAGTGCTGTCCTTGTTTCTTTGCTTCTGAGCAACGAAAAGAAGGGGATCCACTTGTGTCCCTCACACCATCCCTCATGGCCCATAGTACCCCCTTCCCCCGCCTGCTGAACCTGTGTTGTTGTTCTTCTTCTTCATCATCATCATCATCATCATCATCATCATCATCACTCTTATTTGTTCTCTTGGAGGAGTTTCTCCCCCATTCACAGCTCTTGCAAGTTTCATGACCCGTTTTTGGCCTGTTTGTTGTTGTTTTTCTTGCTGCTGTCGGATTTGTGAAGTGAATGACAAAAGCAAACATAGGAGCAAAGTGCGAACCGGAAATCTGTACATGAGACTACTGTCCACCCACACTGCACCATCTCGGTACACTTCCTAATTTACATGATCAGATATTAATTTACATATGGCACATATGTCTTTTTCCATAGCTGCTGCACATGAATGGCTCTCTTTACTCAGTTCTCCACTGATGACTCTGCCTTTGTCTTGAGAGGTTTATAGGTAATCAGGAACTTGTCATGGATAAAGGACTGTTAAGGATTCCATCAAACAAAATAAATGTATATGTGCCCACGCATGTACTATATTGATTGTATATGTTGCTTTGCACTTGTCTGTATTACATTTAATTTACCCGATGAGTTGCTGCTAGGTTTCAGGTTGTCCTTTCATGTTCTTTGGACTTGCTTCATGTTTTCGTTCCCTAACTTAGCCTAAGAAATGGATCCCCAGCAAACATGAACACTGAGATTCCCCTCAACATCAACAGGCTTTGTCTACACTTCTGTGTCATCTTTCCTTGATGAAAACTTACTGTTTCAAAAGAATGAGTTCCCCACCCATGTAACCTATAACAGAACTGATTTCTCCCCTGTGACTCCGTTTCTTGACAGATTCTGCTCAGACTGTATCCTCAGAATTTTCAGTCTGGAGAAATCATTCTCAGAGAGCTCTTCTTCACTGTAAGTCTGTAAAGCATTATAAAAACCATCCTTGGGGTCACATGATGTTTAGGAGAGGTGGGCTGACCTACTATAAAGGGCATGAGGCCATCCAGGGGTGCCTCCCAGCTATTCCCTGTTATGATCTTGGTCTAGCCATGCTGAGGCCTCAATTCCCTCCTTAAAATAGAGAAGACGTACTCCCTCCTCGGATCTTGAGGAGGATTAATGGGACACAGTGGATGCCTAATAAATATGAATTCTTTCCCTCTTAGATCTGAGTGTGAGTAACTAATGACAGTGAGCTGCAGAAGAACGCTCCTCGACTCATGATTCTAGAAATCAATTTGACAGCATCCATGTCCTTTTAAAAAAATCCTTACCTGAAGGTATGTTTTCCACAACCTAGGTATATGCCCTGACTGGCAATTACACCCATACCCTTTGGTGTAGAGGAGGATGCTACAACCAGCTGAGCCACCTGTCCAAGGTCATCCTCTCTGCTCACAGAACACAGTTAAAAGGTCCTATTTTAGGGGTTGCCCTTCAAACCATACCCTGAATGCAGCATTTGTCTCTAGTTCCTATACGTGGCCCAAATCATACTGTATTTCTGTCTTGAGATACAATGTCCTTGTCTTCCAGGCAGGATGAAAGAAGGAAGTGCTAATAATGACACAGAGAAAAAGCAAAGACAAGAAAAGGAGGGTTCCTAGAGGCAGGCTTACACAACTGCTCATGTGTCTTTAATGCCTGAGTATATGATTCATAACATCATTAAGAACAATACACCAGCAACACCAAACACATCTTTGTGGCTGGCCATGCCACATTGTGCTGAGGTCTTTACATGTATTGGGCCACTCCAGTGGTTGGCAAACCACGGCTTGTGAGCCACATGTGGCTCTTTGGGCCCTTGAGTGTGGCTCTTCCACAAAATACCATGTGTGGGCGTGCACGTACAGTGCAATTGAAGGAGTACCCCAATTAAGTTAATAACAATGTACCTACCTATAGAGTTTAAAATATTTGGCTCTCAAAAGAAATGTTAATCATTGTACTGTTGCTATTTGGCTCTATTGACTAATGAGTCTGCTGACCACTGGGCTGTGCAATTCACAAATGTGTGTGCCCTTATGTCGTCCACCCCTGTGAGGATCTGGGCCTCTACCGGAGGTGTGCACGGAAGGGGAAGCTGTGAGAGATATTGTGGGTGGCGCAAAGGCACATTTTCTAGGCCTTGTGATGATTCTGTGGCCCAAGCAATGTTTATAAACTATGTGCAAAGCTCTATGGGAGATCATTTTAATTGTAAAGACATTTTTCTTAGCGTCAACATGAAACCCACAGAAGTATAATTTCTGAGATCACCTTTAGTCCTATTAAAAAGATGGGTATCACCTTGGCAGCCTTCCCGTCTTCTAGTTCAGTGGCTGCTTTAAATGATAAATTACATATTTTTGTTAGTAGCAAAGCCACTTCATTCGATCGTGCCTTCATATTGCTTGGACGAGTTCCATCTAGCTGATGATTTATTACAATGCAGTTTTTTGAGCTGTTCCATCACTCCCCCTCCCTCATGTTTTTAAGCATTTCACCTTCAACATTAGCGAAGGGTAACCCAAGCTCTGCAATGATTTTAAGAATAAGTGAGAAATCGGACTATTTTCCTACTAAAAGGGTGGGATGACCCAGGACCTAATGTCCTCCCCCTCCACCTAAGAATAACTAAAAGCGTGGGATGTGGAGCCTCAGTAGAACCCCCAGCCCAGCTTCCTCGCCCTGAGCCACAGGCACCTGTCCAAGGGCGCTCAGCAGTGGCTATGCTCCAAGAATCCCGGGGCACATGCTCAGAGCTGGTGATGAGGAGAGACAGGGTCAAGGTAGAAGAATTGGTCTATAATCCCACAGAGTGATTTCCAAAAGCTCCTGAACTCCTTTTCCTGCTGCACATACCTGATTCAAAAAACATTTTTTTTTCATTTTTCCCCCTAGCAAAATGTGATTATCTGTGAATCTTTGAATTTGAACCGATTCTTTGTAATCTTTATCAACCACTTCTAGGAAGATGTCTACAAAATTCTACAAAATTGTCCCTATCTAGGGAGGGTTCTAGAATATTAATAACTTAAATGCCTATTTTTTTTACTCCCATAATGTATGTTGCCTGGGACAACATCCATTAAAACTTCTGAGTGTTCCCAGCCTTCTCCTCTTCTCCCAAGCTTATTACAAAGGGGACATTTTATATGTCCAGGTCTCCTCTCAGTGACCCTCTTGATGACATCTCTTTCCTTTTAGCCATGTCTCAGGGCTTGTACAGTCAGACAGCAGGCATTGAAAGACTGGACTAGAGAGAGTGATTTCTGCTGACTTAGTTTCTGAACTCAACTTTGTGAGTGAGAATCTGGGTAAGAAAAAAGAAAGAGAAAAGCTCCATGTCCTACTCATTAAAGATCTGAGAGAGAGTGGACAGAGAAGCCCATTGTGTCAGTGGAATGGGTGATACACTCTGGAACTATAAGCAGAGAAGAGAACAGAGGAGGATGTGGAAGTGTAAGCTATGAGTTTGATTATATTTAATTGTCATAAGCTTCAAGTGAAGTTTGAAATGCCTTGTAATTTCTTTGTTAGGTAACAGATTCTATTTTTTTTATAAATATAAACTTCGGTTTAGAGATCAGAAATTGTGGGCCCCTGACTTTTTCCTGTTACCCTGAACTGTGGACGATCACAATTTCATTGCCTTTTTCCTCTCCTCATCACCTGGTATGTCTTGAGAATATTCATCATAGTGTTCAAAACTAGAACTAATCATCTCCCCTGCTTTGCAAATAAGAAGTATTGGTTAGCTGCTTGGAGATATAGGTAAGTCTACTATGGACACTGTAGACTGGAAAAAAAATTAGCTTAATTTTAATTCTAACTCCTGCTTTTTTTTTTTCAATACCAATTGATATTCTGTAAATGAATTGCAGGAATGACTGGAACAACTCTAGACATTCCTGCAATTCACTTACAAAAATCTCAATTCAACCGAGAGTACATGGAAGCCTTTGTCTATGTGCTCTCTGGTACCAGGTGCTGAGTGAGCTTCCTTTCCTAATAATCCTTTAGTGATTTAACATTGACTCTGGCTCTTCCTGGTACATATCTGCTCTGTGAGACTCTGTTCTATCTTAATGAGGCCCAGTCCTTAGGTCAACTAGAGTGTTTCTACCCAGACTCATTAACCACCATAACCAATTGGAGACTTTCTTACAGGCCCATCCCAGAACCAAATACCATCTATTTTGGATACTTTGAAACTGTGGAAAATGAGAAGGCTCAGCCAGGCCTGGCCCTGCAAGGCATTTGTTCTACCTTGTGTCTACTTGGGAACTGAGGTAGCCTGAATTGATCTTACTTTATAACTGAGAATAGAGGGCATTTGACATAAATGTAATCAATTCAGCCATGAGCTCAAATACTCCAAGTCTATCCCTCAAAGGGACTTTTCTCAAAGATATTCTCAGCACCATGATTCGCAATAGCATAAATTGGAGGTTGTATACCATTGTGATGAAGAGCTCAGGGTCAAGGGTCAAACACAACTGAATTCAGAACCTTACTCCTCCATTATTTTAGCTTTGCAAATTTGGGCAAATTTTTAACATTTCTAAGTGCTATTTTTTCCTACAAAATGAGATAATAATAAAAATAGCTACATGACAATCTCCTTTGAAAATCAGAGAAAAAGCCTATACAATTAGCATGATGCCTGGCATACAGTCAGCCATCTATAGATGTTAGTGATGACATAACATTGAATAAAGAATAGAGAACCAACTAAATAAAAGAGTATAACACAGTGGAACCACAATTACATTAGTTACTATAACAGGCATTTGGTCTATGCTAAGGGAAGTAAACCTAAACTTGATGAAAACTTTCTTATCCTTGCTGGGTCTGAGATCTAACTTGCTTGAGAATTCCTCTCTGTCTTATGTTTTCCATAATTCCTTATTTATCAATTCAGCCCCACACAGCTGAAAAAACATGGTTAAGTCTCTACCATCCTTTGGTCCCATGTGTCTCTGTATATACCGGTACCCCTTTGACTTCCCATTATAGAGCTGATCCTTAAAAGAGTGAGCTACACTTCCTTGCTACCTACCCTTACTTCCCCTCTGATAGCTGGCTGCTGTCCCTGCCAACTTCTGCACCTTCTAAAGATGAAACCAACTGAACGCTTTCCACAGTGTCTGATGTCATTGGCCACTTTTCCTACATTCCCTTGGCATGGCTTTCTTTGGTTCTCTCCTAATTTTCTGACTCTGTGTTCTTTGTGGATGTGTCTTCCTCCATTCTCATGTCCTTATATGTTGGTGGCACCCATGTCTTTGCCCCAGAGGGGACTGCCTGTTTATAGACTTGGAAGCATTTAATACTTAGATAAAAACTGACACTGTGGGTGTGGATGAGAAGATTTAGGGAGAAGTTGTGGAATGATAAAATTAAAGCAAAGCAAAGCAAAACAAAACAAACAAACAAACAAAAAACAGTCTTCAGACAAGGCGTTAAGGATATTGAAAAAGTGAGAAAAGTCAGAAAAGAATAAGGAGAAAAAAAGATAACATAGTAAAGGAAAGGTATGTTTCTAGAAGAAAATGACAGTATCAAATTCCTGACATTAAAATGTTAACAGAAATACATCCTAGGAGTATCCATTGGATTTGGTGGCATGAGGATTATGGGGCTTTTTCTGAGAATAGGTTTATTGAACTGGTGGGGACACAAGAAAACTGGCCTGGGTTACTGAGAGAGATGGAAGAAAAAGAGAGAAAATATACATCCAATCTTTTAAGATGGGCATGTTTCAATAGCAGTATCCTGTTGATGATACAGGAAACTCACGGGACATCATTATCGCAAAAAACCCTGCTAACGAATATGGCTGTTTCTCAATAGAGATGACTTTACTTCTACTACTCAGAATTTCCCAGCAATCTTTTCTCTAGCACTCACAAATGCAAAAAGTGGAACACTCTTTTCAAGTGCAAACCTTTTTTTTTCACAAAGTACCAATATGAAAAAAAGGCAGGTTACATGTATTTGAGACACAGAAGTAAAGAAAGACTTGCTTCAATATTTTTATAAAAAGTCCCTTAGTAATGAAAATACTCATCTGTGTTCTTATCAGTTTTCATGTTTACATTCTCACACTACTTTTTTACAGCAGCCCACATGTGCAAAGCAAATAGGTTGGCCCTGTACAAGGGCTTCCGATTATAGTTTCTGTGGAGTTTTTGACAGACTTCACACCATAGCTTTTTCTGACTTGGATTCACATCATTGCTAGCCACTCCTCTTATGCTGTGGTGACTGCTATGATACTGTTCTACAGGCTTCCCCTTAATAGCTTGCTCACCTCTTCCTTACATCTCTGCCATTTCCCTAAAGATGCCTCCAACAACATAAAACTTCCACTGTAACACCCTGGATAACACTGTTGGCATTTCAGCAGGTCCAGCATGAACACAGTAGTGTCAGGTACCTCTGTTGCCCCTGAAGATTATTTTCCACCCTGAGCGAGGCACCCGGCATCAGCCCCATTCTGTGGCCCTTTCATTTCTAGTTGGGTTAGGTATGGAGAGGGAGAGCAGTGAACAAGGAGCCCTGCCTTCCTTTCTGCCAGGCCTCAATGTAGCAGACTGCCACCCAAAACCATAGCTCTGCCTGGCAGTCCTTTTCCCCAGTTCCACTTGGAGGATTTCTCTCACCCGTCTTTATGGTGACATATTAGAATTATGTCTAGTCCCAGAACGCTCCCTCTTCTTGTATTGTAGAGATTCTCCGACTGAAGAGTGTATCAGTAGCATCTGCACAGCTTGATGATGCACAGCCTGCTGCTTCCATCCCAGAGTTTCAGACTCAGCCTGTCTGGAGTAGGGATGCAGAGCTTGCATGTCAGCACCAACACCTGATTGGCTTCCTGTAATCCTGCTCATCTCTTTATTAATCTCTTTCAGCTGCTATGTTTGGTGTGCACCTACTGTGTGCTACCAGGACCCCAGTGACACGCTGGGGTACCTTTTGCCAGTTATTATGAATAAAGTCATAGCCACTGCAACACAAGGTAAACCACACGTGACACTGTACTCGTCCGACCCAGTGACACATTCGGTAGCCGTGGTCTAATGCCTCACTAGCACAAGTTTCATCTGACACGGTGGCTCTGGTCGGCAGAGGGGTAGGACCCAGATCAAAAGTGGGAAGAATCTCAGGAATCAAGGGAAGGATGACACTCAGAGCATGGCAGGAAATGCTAACAGGACACTGGCAGGGAACGATGATGGCAAAATGCTGCACTTGGGGGGGGGGGGGAGAGTCACCATTGGACTGGCTTCAATGAGCCTGGTTTATCTTTATAGAATAAACTCTCAAAGAGTAAATAAAATTCCCCGAAGTGCAATAGGCCACCATAATGTTTGCCATTTCATCTGGATGAACATGCTTGGTCACCTCTTTGCTGGGCTTATTTTGTTTTTCAGTGCATAACCCTCCATTGCTTATTGCTCCCAATATATAAGTAAATTTGTCCAAAAGAACTTTCCAGTATATCATATAAGAATGCACTTGAAGTATCATCAAACAAACAGAAAAAATATAAAACAAGACAAATTCTATACCACTCTTTTGTTTAATGATTTTCCCAGTTAGATTATCTATGAACCATTAGTTACAGTGTGAGTAAGTTCTGCCTCTTATGCATGAACAGAATATTTCAAAATGACCTTTGGGCTACTACAAAATGTCAGTGACAAATATATGAATGTATTCATTCAAAAGCTAATTGCCCTCTTTTTGTGTATGAGACCAAAAGTGAAGGCTGCGGCTCTGAGGAGTTCTAGACACTGGAATATCATCCTTGCATTGGTGATTTTCAGTAAAGCATCATTAAAAAAATACAGCATCTCAAACTATGATCATAACTATAATCGATGTATTATGTTTTCCAAGAAACTTTGCATTTTTTCAAAAGGAAATTAGAGTATAAGATCACAAAAGGAGCTACTATCCTTATTCCTGTGCTGAATTTTTAAGATTCTAACATACTGAAAAGGTGCAGACAGGCAAATAATTTTTGAATTTAAGGATATAAACCTCCAACTTGGATTTGTTCTGCAGGTGGAACATGATATAATGATAGAAGGAACATGAAAACGATATTAGGATTTTTGTAATATTAAAGGAAATAGTCGGTGATGTCCAAACAGTGAGAAACATTAAATATTCTTCTATAGAACCGTAGCTGCAACATTAACAGCCTTATTTGCATGTAATTGTTGAAAAATAAACAAGCCTGGTGCTTTTGCTGAACGAAACCTAACCTGATGCCTATTATTCATGAACTAGAGGCCAGGTGCAGGAATTCACGCATGTGTGGGATCCTTCGGCCTGGCCAGTGATTAGGGCCGATCTGGGCATCTCACTCAATCCCAATTGGGGCCATCAGGGATGGCCAGCTTGGGGGTGGGACTGCGGGAGTTTGGCCTGCCATGGGAGGTTGGCTGTGGGAGCACACTGACCACCAGGGAGCATGTCATGTCGACCTGTCAACCGATTGTTCAGTCAACCAATCTTAACAGTAGTTTAGGCTTTTATATGTACAGATTATTATTTATTCAACCAGCATCTACTGAGTGTCTCTCAGTCTGGCCTCTATGCTAGACCACAGCCAGTGAGTAGATTCAGTTAGCAACTATCAGTTTAAGTAGAATGCTATCTTAGAGATATGAGTGAATCAACTTTAAAGAAGTTACATTCTATGCAAACTCAGTTACTAGATAAAGGAATGAGGATAAAGTCAACAAGGGTAAGTGTGCCCCTTATACCATTTTCCATTTTACTTCAAACTTCAACCTTCATATTTGCTACCAAAAATTACTGCTTGTGGTTTAAACCCCTCATACTGATTCAACCACATCTGAACAGCTTATAGCCCCCCATCCCTACATGTCCATTTATCCTTTCTTTCTGCTCCTTGGGGGAGTAGGGGTGTGTGACAGGCAAGCCCAGCACAGGTGGGACAGGCTTTGATGTCATGATAGAAGCTGGTAGAATTGTCTTCTGCTTGTGTGAGACTGTTCACACCTCGCCAATCTGTCCATGGATTCCCTTCCTCCTCCTTCTCTGGTCTGTATCCCTCTGTCTTCCATTCCTTTCTCTTCTCTTTCCTTCTCTCCCCCCGTCTATACATCTTCCACTTGATAATTTTACCCATACCCATAGCTTCAACCATCAGCTTCATGAAGTGTCCATTTTTGACCTTCATTTCTGAGTTCTCTGCTCTGTTCCAACCCAAATATCTCCTACTTCAATCTCATGTCCCAAAATAAATGTGATATTTCCCCTTCGATGCTTCTCTGTCTCTCTGCTCCCCAACCACCACACACATAAAGGTACCTCTGTCTGGCTTTCCATTTTCTAAAATGTGGCTCATGAACCTTAAAACTTCTGAACCAGTATTTATAGGTGAAATTTCCTTAAAAAAAGAGGGGAATAAAAAATGATAAATAAAAACAAAACTCATTCCAGAGCATCTTTGCAATCTCTATTTCATTTTTAAGGTAGCGATGCCTATGTACAGGTTCATATGGAAATCTGTCTACTTTAATAGGTGTTTGGCACTTCTATACTGAAGTTAAATAAGCTCACAGTTATTATGGCTTCTTCCAAACCTTGTCACCAAAATCCAATGAGATCTTAAGTCCTGTAAATTCCTCCTTCACAATTGCTTTTCCCTATGTGCCTGGCTGTCCATGGGTTGTCAGTTATTGTTTTAGTTTTGAAAGTCAAAGATGGTCACTGACCTGAAGATTTAATACTGGTGCCCTGAATGTGACCTGTAGACTTATCCTTCTCCCCAGAAGTGGTGGAAAGTGATAGGGAACAAGCCCTAGATGAGATGAGGGAGAAAAGACTTTAGGCTTAACTCTGCCATTTGTTTATTTCTATAGCTAAGGAAACCAGGGAATCTGGTTATGCTTTCCTTACTTGGAAAATAGGGAAGGGCATTGTTGAACAAAGTAGTATGAACTTGAGTTCCCTAATCTGAATCTAACCCAAAGATATTTTCACAATGATAACCTTTTAATAGTTGGCAACATTAAGAAAATGAGGAACTTTTATAGAAACATTTGGATTTTCAGTGCTAACATCTGGCAACACTGAGTCCTCATCCCCACAGGGTGAGGGCCCGCTGCACCCCTGGAATGGGCATGGGCTCTCCATTGCTCTCCACCGCATGCCCTGGCTAGCTTTCTTCTAGTTTACCTATCCCCACTGGAGGTATACAGTCTGTGGTTCCTATCTGTCTATATCATCCCTAAGATTGTTTTTCAGATTGAAATCTGAACAATTGACTTTGGCTACTAAGGTTCTCATGAATTTCAACATTTGCATGTCTTTGCAGGCCCTACCCTCACCCTTAGCAAAGTCTTACATGCGTTTTCCCTCAGAAAGTAAGCCTCTCATGTTCACATTCAGTTAGATGTAGATAGCTTGAGTTCCAAACAGTATGGACCACACCAAGGTATGTCCTACCACCTCCACAGTGTAAATCATCTTTCCTGGCCATATGAGACTATCAGTGGAAGAGCCAAGACTAGAGCTGAACACTTGGGATCTCCAGGTTTTTCAAGTGGAGATGCTCCATTCTGTCTTCCAGTATCAAACCAGTGCCTCTCTCTATATGCCCCTCTGTTCATTTACACCAGGACTCAAACTCCATAACTACTCAGTTACCTTGTTTACTTGCTTAGTGTTTGCCTTCCTGTGAGGTCAAGGACCTTGTCTGTCAGGTTTTTTTTATGTTGGTCCAGTATTTGGCATAGTCCCTGGGACATACTAGCTGTTCAACATGTGTTGCCATATTATTCTCTCTCTCTCTCTCTCGCTCTCTCATGTGATTATATATATTCGGACATGAGCTTATACATCTATGTATAGACTCTACATATTTGTGTATATTTTACACACATGTAAAATCATACATATATGAACATAATAATGCATATACATATTTGTGCGTGTGTATTGCATCTATTTATCTATTTATTATCAGGAAAGAGGGCTCACATATGAAATTTTATCTTAATTCCTACAAGAAAGGCCCTAACTATTCTCTTCTAACAAGACCCTTCTCTTGTGATTTTGTCTTTTAGAGAATGTTTGACTCTATCCAGAGGCCTATGTTATATTATAAGAGTATTTTCTTTTTTTCTTTAATGCTCTTGAATCCTTTCTTAAGAGGAAATTCTATGAAAAAACCTAATGCATAACACAGGACAGAGGAGATGTGCTGCCTCAGTTGAAAGGCAGGAGCAGTAGGTCTTGCTCCTGATTGCTCTTACCCACTCCACCTCACAGACCTGGGAGCACCCAAACAGGTAGCTGGGTGGGTCCTGAGCCCCTGTGGAAACCGCTATGCTGTGGAGGAACCCCGCTCACAGGCTCTATGGGAATCAGAACAGTGAAACTTAGCTGTGGAGGCCACGAATCTGATTGAGGTAAGCCCCTGGGTCCCCCAAGGCCATCTCAGCTGAAGCTCTGAGCCATTTTTTCTACCTCAACATTGGCCTGTATTGGGATAGCCTTTCCATTCAATTTGATCATTTGATGTGAGTTGAATCCTGATGCTCCCATGTTTCAGTATCATTAGTAAATCAGTATTTTTACTGCGGAGTAAACACATACTAGGTTTTTACATCCATAATAACCTGAATTGGTATTAAGGTGCAATATCAATTATATAACAACTAGAGGCCCGTTGCATGAAGATTCATGCAATAGGCTTTCCTTCCCCTGGCTGCCAGGACCAGTTTTCCTCTGGAACCTGGGACCCAGGCCTTCCCTCTGGCTGTCGCCTTCCATTTTTGCTTTGGCCGCTGGAGGCTTCACTCCAGCCGGAGCCTTCAGTCTTCTCTGCTCTGGCCGGAGTGCCACACCACCACTGCCTCATCTCCGCCCCTGGGGCATGGTGCTTGTGCCGCTCAGTCCCTCCTCCCACTCCTGATTGGCTGGTAGCTTAGCGAAGGTATGGTCAAATTTTCATGTTTTTCTTTTATTATATAAGAGAATTACAATAAAAATTTAGGTTACAGGCATTCATTTTTAAAAATTTCTCCTTTGCTATGCCCACACACATTTCTTCTTTGGATGCAGAGAACATTTTGACTGACAAATCCTATCAGGATTAATATGACTTATTCTTGTGCTTCTCATGGCCACAAATAAGAAATAAACAACCTTATTTTATAAGATGACTCACAATATTTATATGTCTGGTAGGAGGACACACATCATTTTCTCTTTTCCTTGTTACAAAATTTAATAGAAGATAAAAGGGATGAATAACAGAATATATTTTTTATAAAAGAGTGCATGAAAGATACTTATTTTAAAGTAATATTGGTCATTTATTAATTGATTTCACAATCTAAAATGGAAAATATTCTGGATACTCCGATTTTATACTAAACAAAAATTGTAAGCATCCATGCCTGGACTGTTTTGTAAAAATCAGAGAAGATTCTAGTAACAAGATTCATTAAGGAAATGGCTGTATTAATTTACAGTGATTGGAATTTTGATGTAAATTATGAATCATCCATTAGAAATGAGCAGAGGCTTTTAGCACATTAATCTGAAAGAGCACTCTTATTTCCTATAAGAGAATCTTAAAATATATGTACCTTTATCTGCTTCCCAACGTAAGATCAATCACTCAAGACATATGGTTCTAGCAATACAAAATGCATAGGAAAACAGATCACATCTGGTTTGCCTTTGCAAGGTATATGGTATGAAAAAAAGTATTTCATACCTTTCCCCTCAATTATAGATGGCTACAAAGGAAATAAAGGCTCTTGCAAAAAAATGAATTAAAAAAAGATTCAAACAGATATATCCATTGGGAGAGAATGAATTTTTTCCATAGGATTGAAAAGACAAGGCCACATTCATCATTTCAATATCGCTGATCCAGGATGAACTTGCAAAGCACCAATGGCAAATGTTTACAGCCCCATCCGGCCAACAACGATAAAAGGGAAATTTACAGTTGGCAAAGGCAAATATGCAAATGAGGTTTATGGCTCCTGCAAACATCAGGCATTCTAAATGGTGACAAGAGAGAATATCTGATAATGGAATGCGGCCATTGCCAACTGCTACCGATCATCAGCGGGTTAGGCAGAGGCTGTCCATGTGGCTGAACTGAAGCAACAAGTCACCTTTTCTCCATCAGAGCAAACCGTAAGCATGGAAGGAAGGGTCACAGAAGATATCCTTCACTGTCCCTGACTGGAATGGCAGCAGGAGCTTCGACATAAATGAGCACATTGCCGAGAGGAATGACAAGAAGACTGGTGTGGTGCCCTGTGGCCCTGACAGGAATCAGCTTAGCAGTCCCACTGAATGGCTTGCTGATCCTGGTTGTGGGAGCGGAACCAAGTATCTGTTCCATGTGCTAAAGTATCACTTTCTAAAACTCATTCCAGAGCATCTTCCGAATCTCTTTAGAAATTGAAGATATTTTGTATATTATTAATCCTCACCTGAGCATGGTTTCCCATTGATTTTTAGACCGAGTGGAAGGGTGGAAGAGAGACAGAGAGAGAAACGTGGATGAGTGAGACACATCAGTTGGTTGCCTCCCACGCATGCCCTGATCAGGGCCTGGGAATTGAGCCTGCAACCGAGGTCTGAGCCCTTGACCAGAATTGAGCAAGTGATCTTTCAGTTCGAGGGCTGACACTGTAAGCACTGAGCCACACCGGTTAGGGTGAAAACGAAGAGGTTAACAGTGCATTTAAACATGGATCTGAGTTTATAGAAGTCCCCCCTCCACCCGGTTTTCCCAGCTATCTCCACACAGTTGTAACGTCAGGCCCTGGAGTAAATTAGATGAAGAGACCTATTTTGGATTAGCCCTGGACTATGATCATTTCATAATTATTACTTAAGAGGTAGGCCCATTCAGCATACCCCATGGAAAAGCATCAGAGACACTAATATTTGTGAAGCACCAGAATATTCAAGAAGCAAATCCATTCCTCTTTGAATGCTTATTCTCCAAAAGAAACCAGGGCAACCCCTTTGTTGAGAAGACTAAAGGAATAGCATTGCATTACAGGCGGTGGGTGCATCACCGAGTCCTATAAAATACTGTATAATTCCTAGGACTGTAGGTGCTTTTTCTGTGCATCAAATTTCATTTTTAAGCTAATTGTAAATCTCAAATACAAAGCTGCTCACTATTTAAATGCATGTAGCATCCATCACATTTGCTGCTTGGACGTGAAATCTTCTTGCTGGCAACTTGACATTGTACTCTCGAAGGACTCTAACCAATAGCTGCGTCTGAAGCATCAGAAACTCACAGGACTGGACACTTTGAGCAGCGGTTCCTAGACACGAGAGTTGGTGACTCTAAGCTATGATTGGAGAGATTGTTTGGAATGATTTTCACATCAGGTATCTTTATAAAGAGGCCGAGTTTCACGAGTCATTACCCTGATGGGCCCTGGGAACCACTGCCTCGTTTAGAAATTGGTAATAAAGTAGTTTTCTCAAATAGGAAAAAAATAAGTGATTTGTACATAGGTCAGGTTTGGCTGAACTCTCTTTCTTGCTCCTTTAGATCTGCACTTTCTTCTCACGCAGAAATCCTCACGCCATTCTATGAAATGTCTGACTCTCTCTATTTCCAGGTATAAACATAGCCCTTAGCCCAAGGACTCTGCATGTACCAACTCAGTGGCATTGTGAACCTGTGAGGTAGGTGTTGTTATTGGTACCATCTCACAGACATGATGCAGAGAGGTTAAGTAACGTGTCTAATGTAAACGAGCTTGCAACGAGCAGAGCAGATATTCAAGCCCAGGTCTGGTGGGTCTTAAGCCTGACTCCTCTCATCAACCTGTCTGACATTGGTGACACGCGAAAAGCTTCTTTTCCATCCAAACACAAACCACAACAATTTAGTGTCTGAAATGTTACTATTAGAAATGAATTCATTGGGGCTTATTATTCTGTCCTATTAAGTTCTTTTGAAGAAATAGAATGCTGCTAGATGGTGTAACACATTAAGTTGCTTATGTGTGAAAATAATTAAATTGTGCTGTGTTGTAAATTAACTCTGCCAGAGCTAGAGGCAGAATGAGGTCACAAGGTCACAAGGTACCAGAAACCCAGGGCCTCAACCGAAGAGGGATGCACAGAGAATGTGAGTGTGGGAGGCAGGCACCAAAGGCAAACCTCATTAATATGACCTTGATTCAGAGCCTGTTCTGTGTTTAAAGAAAACAGCTTCTCCCATATCATACAGAGGCCATTTAACCGGTAGCATTGAACTTACTATAAGTAGAAGGATTCAAGGAACAAATGTAGACTCTTGGCATTTTGCTGACTGATGGACTGCTAACGTTTGATTTGGGAAGTGCAATGCGAGAGAGAGGGAAAGAGAAATGAGGCGGGCAGGGAGAAGGGGAACCATGCTGGCCACAGATTCACAGCTGGCCTCTAGCTGGCCAGTCAACCACGTGGGGCACATCTGGGCAGGATGACAGGGAGACAACACCCTCTTGGCAAAGCCCATGGAAGGCCAGAATGAAGACAGAGCTACTCCCAGGTGTAATATTGATCAAAGTTCACCTCAGAAAGGACATACTGTATTTTCCGGTGTATAAGACGACTAGCATATAAGACAACCCCCAACTTTTCCAGTTAAAATATATAGTTTGGGATATACTCGCCATATAAGACTACCCCTCTTCCAACGCACACTAAATGAAAAAAATAAATAAAACTAAAAACACATCAGATTTGATTTCGATCCCTGACTTTTGAGATTTTCCTGGTTAAAAAGTTGTCTTATACGCCAGAAAATACAGTAATTCCTGGTGTGTAATAGTTTTAATCTGATTGGACGCATTGTTGTCTAGCCTTGACTGTAGATGTATGACTATAGATGTAGATCAGGGCCCAAAGATTTTCAGAATGATCAATGACCACTGGCTTCAACTTAAATGCACAAGCCTCATTAGCCCCTAGTAAGAGTCAATGCTGGTTGAATGGATTTAGAATGTTATCCCTTCTTTGCCTTTAAATGTGAGAACAGGACAGGACCCCGCTTGGTTTTCAGGCATGTTGCCCAGCTGCCTGCGCTTTACAACCAGGGCTCACCGAGCCCCTACCATTCTCCTCTCTTAGTTCAGCACAATCAGGCATTGGTGGAAGGTGGGGTTCCTGGCTTGGACCACGAGAGCTCATTTTACTGTTGGATCTATTCCATCCTGAACACCGTGAGTCTACCTTTAATATCCAGTTATAAATGATAAGATTCTGGCTCTTGAGACTATTAGAAAAATGAGACAACATACAGAATATATTAAATGGTTTTCTTTGTGGGGCCCTGGACAGAAATTGTAGGACGAGTTATAGATCTTGAGAGGGTTTCACCATCAGGAGGCTATTCATAAAAGCGCACTGTGCACAATGGCAGGTACGGAGGCGGGGAGCCAAGGAGAATTCCAGTTAATTGGCGTTATTGTTCTCATGTTAGACCATGAGAATATAGGGGAAAATGAGTGTTAACTTGTCAAATTGCCTTTCTATGCAACAAAGCTAAAAACAAATAAAGATATAGTTATGAAAAAGATATTAAACAAACATTTTCTTTCACCCTGAGTTTAACCTTCTCCCCAAACAGTATTCTTGGATAAGAAACACACACTGTCCATTCATTTATATGAACTGTGGAGAATTCAAACTTGCTTGAAATGGTGGTTTCTGACTATGAAAGAAATCACTGCAGTAATAGACATTTGAGTCTTTTGTTAATAGTTTTATACACATTGAGTTTCAACCATATTTATTTTTTTAATTTTTTTAAATTTCTTTATTGATTAAGGTGCTACATATGTGTCCTTATTCTCCCATATTTCTTAACTATATTAGGGATTTGATCTCTTTGATGATGATAAACTGCATTCATTGTTTTCCTTCTCTCTTATTCCTTCCAGTTCCTCCGTGCGCACACACAGGAAGGAGTCTGGTTAAATTGGTCATGGTCATCGAGTACATCACTTTGTGGGCAGCTCGTCTCGGTCCTGCCTGCCCCACCTCCATGCCCAGAGAACTAGCTAACTCAAGAACCAAGAGGACAGTGCCATTCTATTCATTGCACAGGTACAACGGGCATCCATAAGTTCTGAGGCATCCTCACATATTTCCCACTTTCCCGTAAGTGGTAATGTGAAAATCTACATTTGAGTAATTGGTAAAATGATCAATTAGGATAAACAGCAACAACTAACATTTACTAAAGTATGTTTTCCAGACACACACTGCTTACATTTAATTCTCATATATTTACGCATTAGGTCAGATTATTATTCATTTTTAGGCGATGAGATTAAGTCTTAATGTTCAGTTGCTAGAAACTTTCTTTTCTCCTTAAATAGCATTACCTGCTTGATGTCAGGAACCTATTCCTAACAAATAGACCTTCTGTATGGAAATGTGAAGAACCCGTTCCTACCTATTTAAATGATAAAAATTATGTGTTAGTGTCCAATAAAAATCTTTAATCAAGTTTGTTAAAAGTAACTAAACCAATTAAACACTTATACAGATAAAGAACTATCATCCCAGCTGGTGTATCTCAGTGGTGGAGCATCAAACTATGAACTAGGAAGTCACAGTTCCATTCCTGGTCAGGGCACATACTCGAGTTGTGGAAATCCCCAGTAGGGGACCTGCAGGAGGCAGCTGATCAATGATTCTCTCTCATCATTGATGTCTCTATCTCTCCCTCTCTCACCCTTCTTCTCTGAAATCAATCAATATATATTTAAAAAAAGAACTATCAAGGTAAGATATAAAATGCCTACAGCTTTATTTCCTGACTAGTACAATGTATATGGCTATTGACAATGACATTGACATGCAGTAACATGACTGCTGTTAGAGCTAGTAATATCCAAGGTAGACATGCCCTGTTCTGTCACCCTCTCACATCCCAAAGACTCCAGCAGTCTGGGACTGTGCCTGTCTTAGGTTGTTCCTTCCCTGAGGAATCTTACCCATCTCTGGCTAACCAGCCATCCTCAGTAGGAGAGAACTTGAAGGTAAACAGAGGAGGCGCATAGACCCTCACCTTCCAACCTTGCAGGGGCCTGAACTCTCACACCTTCTGAGGGAGTTCTCCTACCCCCATGGCTGCTTTGCCTCCCATACCCAGCTCAGATTGGGACCCAGGTTGGAGACAGAGACTTGGCCAGCAACAACTGCCATAAATCTAAACCCAGTCTAGCACCTGAAATGCTCAGGGCCTATGCAAGAATTCAAATAATCCTTTCCACTAATATTTGACAGGGTAAACTAAGATTATTGTTTGAGTATTAAATTTGACAGTAAAACAGTAATCAAGTTTTCAGATTAATTTAAATTGGCCAATTGAAATAAGGGAATACCCAAGAAAATTTAAGTGTATTTGACAAAAAGCTTTTCCTAAAATATTAATTAAAATTTCTATTAGTAGTTGATCTCACCGTAAAATTGCCTAACATGCAAAGAACCTAAAGCAGTCATATTTCTGTCCAAAAATTAAAATTTAAAGTTACCAAGACTGCAATATAAAATTTCCAAAAGCCTCCATTAATCAAAAAAATTGGGGGAGGATAGTGGGGTAATATCATGTAAGGAAAAATATTCTGCAAGTAAATTACAAAATTACACCTAGAAAATTCTTACTTCAGAAAATTAATTTCCATTTGTAATGCTAACAGCAGGACACCAATGAAAAACACACATGGTGTCAAAATAAGCCAAAGGAAAATCATTTGGGCAAAAATAAAAATAATCCCAAGTCTAATTTATAGAAAATATTCCTTTATTAACTTTTGGTCGAGAATATGTTTGTATATTTCCAGAAAACAACTCCAAGCCCATATGGATTCCTGCAACAGAGAGGAACTGACAGGTCTGTTCCAACCACGTAGACAGTCCAGAGATGGGGGACACTGATGACACCTTGCCATACTAGCAGTCAGCAGCTGTGCATCGCTGCAGGTTGTCCCGCACCAAACCAGAGAGTGTGGGACATGCATTGCCACCATTTGTCCACCATCCAGATATCATTGCTGACATGTACACATAAGGAATTATTTGACATTGAAACTGGGACTCAGAACTGTTGGACATTGAAACTGAGACTCAAACATTTTTTTGTTCTTATATGTTTATCTCTAGTATGCAGATGAAAACATTTTTAAAGAAAAGAAATGGGGGGGAAGAATGGATACAGAGGCAAAGAAGCATTGAACAGACTGTCAACTACAGTGGGAAGGCAGGGGAGAGTTGGGGGCACGGGCTGTAAGAGATCGACCGAAGGACTTGTGTGCATGCATATAAGCATAACGAATGATACAAGACACTGGGGGTGGAGAGGCATGTGAGGGCACATGCTGGGGGGTAGGGGAGGCGAGGGGGAGGTCAATGGGGGAAAAAAAGTAAACATAGGTACTACTATTTGTAATTCTTTAAACAATAAAAATATATTAAAATAAACAAACAAACAAACAAAACAAACAAACAACAGAATGGGCTGGGGGGGGGGAAAGACTCCAGCAGTCTACTACTTGTATATGGCATGTAAATTGAGGTTGACATGTACACTGATTTGCTTAAAGTGAACATTGAGTTTTCAAGACCTTGAATATCATTTTTTTTCCTTTGTAAATATTACCCATAGATTACTTGGTAAGAACTGATTATCTATAGGGGTGGGTAAAAGTAGATTTATAGTTGCATGTATGCAAAACAGAAAGTTTATTGTATTGTGTCCCAAATGAACAACTATAAACCTATTTTTGCCCACCCCTGTATATGAGAGATACAAATAAGTGATATAAACAGAATAACTGGAGATATTTATAAAGGTATATTTATAAATGTGTGGCAGGACAAAGGGGAACCTGCTCTAGGCCTGGCAGCTGAGGAGGCTCTTAGCGATCCCTGGAGAAAGTAGCTACTAGTGGAGGAGGCCACCTAGAGGGTAGCTGTGGCCTGAACAGGGGGACAGTGCCACCTCACAGCCCACTGGGCAGGGGGCTGGTTAGTAACTATCCCCCCATGCCCTCCTGGTTCCCTCTGAGCACCTTCTGGTTTCCCACTGGCCTAACTCAAATGGAAGCCAGTGATCACAGAGCCTATGGAGCAGTCCTGTCACATCCATGCCCAGGCACTCAGAAGGTGTGGGATGGTGGGGAGTGGTTCTGAGGGGGCAAGCTGAAAATGTCCACCACAATGAGCCGTGTTCTTTTACTTTGAGCCTTGCGGTTAGATTCTCTTTGTTGAGCTGGAATCCATAAATGGTATCAACCTTCTTGTCTCTTTCTCCCAACTTCCATAAAGAAATTATTGAGGTGGGAACTGGTCTGCCTCTAAACTCCTAACCAGTGTCTCACTGTAGAGATCCCTCGTGTAAAAATTCCATCCACAAACACTGGACAGACCCGTGAGTAACTTGTTAAAATGCTTCCAACTAGGAAACCCCAAGAGGAAACAGATTTTAGTTCCTCCCTTAGCGGTAAGAATGTTTGTAGTATGATTTCTATCTATAGAACTTTATACAATTTAAAGCCCCTGAATTTTAACACTGGCTTAGAAGCCCCAGGCATCTCAAAAGTACTACTGACTTCAAAATCTTCAACCCAAAATAGACGTCAACCACGACACAGAGGCTGCAGGCATCAGCAATGTGGAAGTGAAAGCTGACAGTGCCAGAGAGCTAACTCACCCCCTCCTCAACAGTGGAGATGCTAGCACCCCAGAACCCCCTTTCCCAGCAGCAAGCAAGCACAGGGATGGTATGTCTGTTGATGACCTGTCTCCATGGAGCTTTGAGGCCTGGAAAGTTTTTGCTGCTTCATCTGTGAGGACACAGCTAATTGCCTGCTGGCTGTCTGGTCTGCCCCAGATGCAGGACAAGACTGGAATCCGAGTGAGTTGATCAATTGGCTCTGGACTCCCTCTGCTCTGCCTGCAGGAACTCAGAAGGGCTTTGGACACCACAAGGGTAGGCTCCTTAGACATGGAGCCCGATACCCTTAGAGGAAGAAACGTCAAGACCTATGCCAGTGACTACAAGCTTGATATTGTTTTATCGTTTTCAGAGATGATGCCTGGGATGGTGATTATGCTGGTTAAGGGGAGGGGAGCTGGAAACTCAGACAGAGACTTCAGGGTCCGTCACACTATGTGCTCATGAGGGCTACTGCCTTCAGCTCCTCGCTGCTGACACTGTTTGCAGGACCAGGGAAGCCTTACTTCCCCCGCCCACCAAATGAGCCCTCACTTGCTTTTTAGGAATTTTTACAAATCTTTTCCAACGGTGACATTGTTTTCTTTCATTGGAAGTTTGCAGGGTATCAGGTCTACTCATGATGGGTCCACAGGTATAAGGAGATGCTCGACTTTAGAGCAAGCAGTACAGTTGTAATTAGGCAGTCCATATTTTTACTTTTTTAAATATATTTTATTGATTTTTCACGGAGAGGAAGAGAGAGGGATAGAAAGTCAGAAACATCGATGAGAGAGAAACATCGATCAACTGCCTCTTGCACATCCCCTGCTGGGGATGTGCCTGCAGCCAGGGTACATGCCCTTGACCAGAAACGAACCTGGGACCTTTCAGTCCGCAGGCCGACACTCTATCCATTGAGCCAAACCGGCTTCAGCAGGCATTCCATATTTTTAATTGTTCACCAGATCATTGACAATCAAGTCAGTCCCAGCTTAAACCTTCCTAAGGCTTTCTACTATATATAGACTAAATCACGAACTCAGAATGAGGGCAGGCAAGCCTGTGTCCCTGACGACTCTCACACTCTGCACTCCAGCCATAGCTCCTTCTCACCTTGGCCCTTCCTGCTGCTTTCCTCACTGTAGAGAAATGCCACCCGGACTCATTCTTAATGGTCCAGTCTCTACGGGAGTGTTAACTCTTCAGAGCTAATCCTGAATAATTCCCTGCTGCACAAGGTTGTATGTTTACTGCATAACAACTACTAAAATTGAAATAAGCTTTAAACATTTCTATTTGCTATTGTCTACACCTGTATTTTGTTCCCTACAGAATCCTCAGTACCTAGAACAATTCTTAGCAACCAGTAAGTACTCAATATATCTTCCTTAAATGAATTTCTCTAATTCTAAATTCCACTAGATCACAAATCATGCACCTGCCCATCAATCAGTTCGCAAACCTTATGGGCAAAGTATTGTGACGATGGGTGCATGTGTGTCTGTGATTGCTACATGGATAGCAAGGTGAGGGGGATGAAGAGGAAATTAAAGACACATCCCTGTTTGCAGAAAACTTCTGAGGTTTGAGTCACCTTTCCCTTAATCACTGATCCACCCTTAATCATGGGCATGCAACTTACTTTCGTATAAATTCACATTATGGTAGAAATTAACTAAATAATTAAACCAAGTTGCAAATCATTAGTACTACAGATATTTCTTTTTTAATCTTTGAAAAATATATTTTCTTGATATTTTACGGAGAGAAGGAAGAGGGAGAGAGAGTTAGAAACATTGATGAGAGAGAAACATCGACCAGCTGCCTATTGCTGGGGATGTGCCCACAACCAAGGTCCATGCCCTTGACCTGAATCGAACCTGGGTCCTTTCAGTGGTCAGGCCGAGGCTCTATCCACTGAGCCAAACCGGTTTCGGCCAGATATTTCTTATCTGTTTTGTTACTTACATTTACTTGTCAAAAGAAAAGGGAAAAATAAGGCCTCATGCATTCTCTCTCTCCCTCTCCTTCTCTTAGCCCAAATCAAGAGACCTGCTCTCATAACCCAAGAAACTAACACAGAAAATGGAACTCTTCCTTATCACTGCTTATTAAGAAACTACTTAGAATTTTCCCGCCTCAGTTTTCTCACGGTAAACTTCCTTCTTCATATGGGTAATAAAATGCCTTTCTCAAACACGCATTAGTCCCCAGTAGATGGTAAAATATCTTCCCCAGAGGCAGATTTTCCAAAGGTTTCACATTCTTATATCTTTCTCATTGCCGCAATCACTATGAATACAATCAGCTAACACATTTTGTTCATGAGGTGCCCTCTGACCTTGTAGAATTAATACTATATCTTAAAGTAGGAGGAAAATTCCTGCTAAGCCTTAGTGGGAGCATGGCTGGTATATAAAACCCTCATAATGTATTTTGAGCTGCTGGGAGTTGCTTATATTAGATGTTTGATGTGCCCATTCTCTTTTGCTTTCCACTGAAATAATTCATTTGCTTTCTAAATGGAATCATGAAATACTTAATAAAAATGGTAATACATACACAGTCACATGGCTATAACTGAAGGATTGATGTAGAGAAAATTTTAGCGGGTGATGGCAGGGGGTGGTGGGTGGTGGCTGAAGTAGGGGTCGGGGTATGCATTAAGTGATAGTTGGCTTCTTGTCATTTTTCTTTAGAAAAATATTGAGTTGTGGTCTGGTTCCTTTTTGTAAATTTTACCTGGGGATAATGCATCTTTCCCTAGTGGGGCCTTCATAACCAGTCACAAATCAAAGTGCGGTGGAGAACTAGCTTAAAATATAGTATTCACTCTACAAGGTCTAAACTGTTATATTCAACACATTACACTGGAGAACAGTTTGGAAGGCACAGACTCTCATATGCCAGTGCTAGTAGGTCTTGAAGGCATGAGCATTACAGATGGCACCTCTCTGATCGGAAAGGAGAGATTTAAGAAGCATAAATGTTAATTTTCCTGAACAATCCATCATTAGGCACCTTGAAACCTAGCTTTCAGCCTGGAGCTGTGGATTCCCCTCTACCCTCCATCTCCAGAGATGGACAAAGTCTGATGGCGGGGGACCTCAGGCCAGGGGGGTGACTCGACTCTACGCCAGATGTGTCCAGAGTCACCTTTCCCTTGACCTTTGTCCATAGCCTAGAGCTTCTCCTTCACCTCCAAATCCTAGAAAATCACAACTGAAAGAGCTACTTTCGGCCTAAAAGTTAATCCCTGCTGAGTGACACAGAGACCTAGAAAATCAGCATAGAGTTTTTTTTCCATCCTCGAAGTTTCAACTCCCCACAGAAGTCCATGAGGCACCCGCTGAGGACCTTGGCTGCATCTTTTGGCCAAGAAGACCACAGGTTCAGTTGACCTTCACTGAGGAAAGGTGCTAAGCCACACTGAGGGGAAAAGCTGAACATAGAGACTCTGCAGGCTCTGAAAGGATGGGAACGAGGTTCCTTGAGCACCTTTGCCCTTAACAAATGGGGTCACATCTCAGAATGACTTAGAGGTTGAACGTCCAGATTCTTGGGTCTCACTCAAGCTTTTGGAATCAGAATTTTGGGAGGTGGAGCCCAAATACCAGCATTGTAAATGAATTGGTTCTTTCTGTCTGTTGATTGCAACAGCAACAACAAAACATACTGAAAAGAGGGCCCGCTCTTCTTGGAAGGGAGGGCTGTGTCGGTAACATGCCACGAGGCCAGGCAGGTTTGCAGGACAGAATCTGAGTTAATGAGAATTGGAGGACGTGAGAGTAACAGAAGCTCCCGACAGCGGCTCTTACATATTTTGGCCTCGGGCTCCTTTTCATTAAAAAAAATTCTAAAGACTCCAGAGAACTGTTGGTCAATATTTATCATATTGGAAATTTAAAGTGGTAAATTAAAATAAATAAATTATATATATATATATATATATATAGATATAGATATAGATATAGATATAGATATATGAATTCATGAAAACTAGTAGACCCATTATATGTTAACAAAAACCACATGTTTTAATGAAGAATAACAATAGTTTCCATGGCAAAAATACAGTGGGAAAAGTGGAATTATTCTAAATTTTTGCAAATCTCTAGTCCACCTTAAGAGAAGATCTATGGGGTCTCCTGCCCCCTTCTGCATTCGCTGCTATAAAGCCCCAGGTCATCTGGCTGCCATACACACTTAGTCCACTCATGAGGACGAAGAGTGAAAAAGTCAAATGACATCTTAGCCTTATCATAAAAAAGGTTTTGATCCAATAGATCCAGGCAAGGACTCTCAAGAACCCTCCCAGATACACCTCCTCCCCTTTTGCAGCATGAGAACATATTGTTTGTATAAATAAATCAACCCAGTTCTGAGCTCTTTAAGTCATTCAACCCTCCCAACAACCCTGTGAGGAGCACGCAATTATTAGCATTATCCCTATTTACGAGTGAGGAAACCGAGGTGGAGAGGGTTTGTGTGAAGTCAGTGGCACTGCTGTACTTGCTTTGCTTACCTTCAACAGTCAAATTCAATAGTCACATAACTATACCTTCCTAAAGGAGAAAATGCCATAACATGTTTCCAAGCTGCTGTGGAGCAAAACTTAAAGCCTATTAAAAATGCAATACACATATATGGCAGTAATATTTTGATTATTTCTCCTTATTCTCTTTTTAAATATAGTTTTATTCATTTTAGAGAGGAAGGGAGAGGGAGAAAGAGATAGAAACATCAATGATGAGAGAGAATCATGGATTGGCTGCCTCCTGCACATCCCCTACTAGAGTTTGAGCCTTCGGGAACAAACCTGGGACCCTTCAGTCCAAAAGCCCATGCTCTATCCACTGAGCCAAACTGGCTAGGGCAAAGGTTGGCAAACTCATTAGTCACCAGAGCTAAATATCAACAGTACAACGATTGAAATTTCTTTTGAGAGCCGAAAACTGACTTCTGCGCATGGGCCACCAAGTTTCAATCGCACTGTATGTGCGTACTCACACCTGGTATTTTGTGAAAGAGCCACACTCAAGGGCCCAGAGAGCCGCATGTGGCTCTCGAGCCATATATGGCTCCCGAGCCGCAGTTTGCCGACCACTGGGCTAGGGCATATTTTTAGGTATAAACATTTTCTTGATCTTAATGACATATTACTTAGCTTCCCTACAGTGGAAGTCTCACAGGATTTCATCTTTTCTAATCAACCAAGTAAAGATACGCAGAGAGCACCAAATCAATCAAATATATGACACAATATATTTTTTTAAACTTGATTTTTAGGTTATCTAGGCTGAAATGGAAGCAATGTCCTCCAGTGGAGAAAATTAGTATGTGAGGGCCTTTGGAGGAGGTGTCTTCTTCATGCTATGCAGTGTTTTAACAGACTGTGTCTTCCATAAAGTAAAAAGGGTTCAAGAAAAAGAAACCATGCTCACAAACTGCCCTTCTTCAAGTCCGAAAGGACACAGCGGGGGCCCAGTCTGGCCGCTGGTGGTCAGACCACACTGGTGCTGAAGAAGCTCACTATGACTGACCTCCTCCTCTGTGGCTCCGGTTTCCATCGGAGTCGTTTGGACCTCTCAGCTGCTTCTAATTAGGCATTAATGACTGCAGCGTTGTGCCAGGCTACCATGTGTGTACCTCATTTGATCCCCCCCCCCCCGGGGGCTGAAACAATACCGAGCGGACTGGAATGAAGATAAAACGCACCTCCAGAGCCCCAATGGTTATGGGATCAGAGGTGTATAAATACAGAGAAGTCCGGAGGGAAAGATTAGTATTAACCCCCGCTCCGTGACCTATGCCAACCAAGCAATGAAAGTAATTATAGTGCTTTCTGGCGCCGGGCAGAGGGTCCTCACCCACAGGAATCAGGAATGGAACTGAGACGGACGGTGCGGCTGGCGTTTCTGGGGCTGGAGGGGTGGGGACGGATGGCGACTCAGTACAGAAGGAGGGCAACAAAACAATGCAGGACCTGGGAGGCACCAGCCACAGCATGCTTTTTTCCCGGGGAAAAGGAGACACACTCACCATTAACCTTCATGTCAGAACTAAGTAAATGGGAACATAACAGAGTGAGAAAAAACAGATGTATTTTATCTGGTGTCTGATAGCAAAATGCAACACTACCTGAGAGGCTTCCCGAGTGATTCTCAGGGGCTTTACAGTCAGTTTCCCATGACAGAACACCACTTAACTGGCGAGATCACTGATGATTATATGCAGACTAGAGGCCCAGGGCATGAATTCGTGCACCTGTGGGGCCTGGCCAGCCCACCCTGATCAAGGTGGAGATGGGGCCCATTGGGGACAGGACCAGCTAAGGGGAAGGTCTGCTGCTGGCCAGGAGGAGGGACCTCAGGCAGGTGGCCAGCCTCGCCCCCTGTCGAACTCCTGATTGAAGTCCCAGTCAAGGGGACAATTTGCATATTAGCCTCTTATTCTATAGGATTATTCTACAGGAGATGCCTGTCCTCTATACACTCCAGCTTCCTATTTGGGAATGAAGGAGAATGAAGTAAATGTTTCCTCTGAGTCATCTCAGTGCAACATTTTATTGATTTGCATTTTAAAGTTTGCACTCATTATAACTCTGTAATTGGCAATGGCTCTTACTAAGAACTCATTCAGTTGTTAAAATAAAAAAAAAAAAACTTAACAGATTTTAGCCAAGGATTAAAAGGAAAAAGAATTACCAAACAAAACTTCACATGTTGTAAAACAAGATGAGTCATTTTGAAGTGCTGTTAAATCAGTACATCTTGAACAGACTCAAAAATATGCCTGAAAACGAAGTGACCTGGGTTTCACTTAAAGAGAAGAAAGGAAAGGAGGAGGAGGAAGAGGAGTAAAAGAAGCAGAAGAAGAACTGTTATTAATATTATTATCAATGAGGTAGAGAGGAAGCTTGATGATATGCCGTCATAGCACTTGGAGCTGGTAAAGTCACCAGCATCAAAATGAAGTGATCCGCTTTGAACTAACTCTCGTTGACTTGCCTGAGGTGCCTGGCGATTGTGTGTGCTGAGCCCAGAGGAAATCTTTTATGCTTCAGTTAGCAATCAAGCTGGGAAATCATTACTCTCTCAAAGCTGAACATAGATCACCAGAAACGTCTGTGTTCCTGCATTATTCTTCCTGCACCCTACGAGGAGGCTATCCCTGCTGCTTAAGCATGGGTGTGGTTTCCCAGTCTGCCCTAGGTTAAATCCATAAACCCCTTTGTGCACAAAAGCTCCATCAGTCAATGAAGTTAGCTGATGACCCTGGGGAATACCGTGCTGTAGGATGGGCCATAACAATCAGTGGTGGTACAGGCAACTGAGGGACACATGGGACCTACAGGTGTGGCTACGATGATTGTTGTTACCCCACACGAGATCAGATGGCCTTTTGGTCTTTTCCAGGGGACTGGCATGGGGCAGCGTATCCACTCTGTTACATTCCTTGGCAAAAACAGTCTGTGAGAGACAGATGTTGTGCCGTCTATCGGTGGGAAGCAGTGTTTCTTGCACCCTCTCTCCCCTGAGAAGCAGGAAGCTTGCACTCAGGACTGCTAAGTCTGCCTCTCTACCGACAGGGTGTGAAACACAGCCAAACCACACCAAGCCCACCTCTGCTCCCTCCCCTGCTGTCATCTGCGAGGGGACGGTGTCAGCCCCTCATTTCTGTGCCGCTGGAGGCAGAAAGGAATTGTCCCCTCCTTCCTTCTGGGGCACCAACGTCTCCTTCTCTTGGCTTTCTGATCACCGGGCGCGGCTGACAAAGCTCGGGATGACAATCCAGCCACGCATGCACAGCTGTCCTCGGTGAATGGAAATGTAGGTTCTGGGTCATTTCTGCTTTCATAGCACCTTCGTGCGAAGGCACGCAGACAGCACCAGCTGCTTGGAGACGCCTCGCAGGGGGAAGAACACTGGGTTTGCAGGCGCCCCGTGGCACCTGGCCCGCTGGGTCTGGCCCCCTGAAGACGGATCCCACTGGAAGGCCCAGGGCATGGAGCGAGCCCTCACCTAAGGTGCAGCTCCGACTCCAGCAGCTGCAGCGCCGACGGGCTCCGCTCCAGTTGTCAGCTACACGGAGGTTTGCTTTTTCCACTTCACATCAAGTCTTCCACGAGCTCGGGCCGTCTAATAAATTGCAAACTCGGTAACCGTATATCTTCCATTATGTCGCTTGTTACTTTACTAAGACAGGAAATTAAAGCAATAAAACACTTTCGAAATGATAGGGTACACGCAGGCAGTCATTTTTCTTATGTTCCAGTCCTCGTCTTCAAAAGACCTTTTATGATCCTAATATTAAAGTCTTTGAAGTCTGAAGAATCTGTTGAAAGTGTTGAATGTCTAAGATATAGAGCTCAAATATCGCATCTACTCATGCATTTATTAAAATGGAATATGTGGCGGAAAACTTTCAAACACAAAATACAATACGGTTAAATAATATATGACCAGATGCATTTCCAGCCCACATTAGAGAGTCCATGGTGTGGGAATTTGATTGAATGCTCAGGAAAATCTATTTTGCTTTTTCGCACCTTATGTGGCCAAACGCACAGCAGATGTGGTCATTCATACCAAAGGCTGGAAACTGCAGAACGAAGCCCCAAGAAGCAGACAAACACCATAATGGTCACTTATGCAGCCCGTTCGCATAAAGGAAATTGTATCAGGCATACGAGGCTATGCATTCTTTATTAACCTCCTGGAGAAAGGTCGGCCGGCTGTTCTTTTAATGGTCAGAACACGACGTGAAAGAGAAATGCAGAGAGCTGCAATATATCCTAGGCATCATATTAGGCAATTGTATTAAAAAGCTTATAGAATGATATTGGGCGGGGGGGGGAGAGCCCTCTTCACTGATCTTATGAGAAAAAAAGTGTCTTTTCTTTTCAGCAGTAAGCAGTTCCATTCAACCTTACAGAAAAAGAAGTAGGAGTAAAGAAAATAAATAGGAGGAAAACGATTAAAGGTATAAATTTAGAAGAAATAAGAGCTCATAAAAAAGGTCTCTTCCCTCCTCTCACTTTTTCACTACTTCCCTCCCTCCCTCCCTCCCTCCCTCCTCCCTTCCTTTCTTCCTTCCCTCCAATCCTTCCTTCCTTCTTTCTGCAGATTTTTTTTTAAAAAGCAGGCTGAAGGATCTGAAGGATGAGCATCCCTTCCCCTAGGACTAAACAAACCCCAGCTTCCTAGGAGGTAAAACCGTGGAGTTGAGCAGTGCAGGGATTTTCCTCTCCTTTGGAAATCCCCAAACCATTGGTGTCTTTCTCATTGTGTCATTTTAAACAACTGCTATTTAGAGGGTGTGAATGTTCCAATTAAATAGCCAAAGCTCTTCGAGGCAATGCAAAGAGGCTTTGCCATGTTAGGCTCTTTCCCAATTCATTACCTTTCTTCGCTCAGCTGATGGGGGTCAGCACTTTAAAATTAGAAAACAAAGCTCTTGAACCCCTTGCCATAGCTCTATACATACTTGCTAACATAAAAGGGTCTTCCACACACAAAAGGGAAGTCAAACTGGGCCTGCATAGTGCGAATTTACTCTGTTTCTTTACCAAGTTCTCTTCCTGTCTCAGAAATATCCTTTTAATATTTTTTGAAGCATCGTCCTGAATTCCCAGTGATAAAATTAGCAGGTCCAATCTGAGGCATTCCTCCTCAAGGACTTGTTTCCTTTCTCATCTGATACAGTCCCTCTCTGCTGGATGACATGTTACTGTATATAGAGAAGCTAAAGACCCCACCAAAAAAAAACACTGGACCTGATCATTGAATTCAGTAAAGTAGTAGGATACAAATAATTATCCGGAAATCACTTGCATTTTTATATTTAAATAATGTGCTATCAGAAAGGGAAACTAAGAGAACAATCCGAAATAAAATAAAATAAAATACCTATGAATAAATTTAACCAAGGAGGTAAAAGACCTGTACTCAGAAAATGGTAAGATACTAAAGAAAGAAACTGAGGAAGATAGAAATAAGTGGAAGAAATATACCATGTTCATGGATAGGAAGAATTCACATCATTAAAATGCCCATACTATCAAAAGGCAATGTTTAGATTCAGTGCAATTCCTATCAAGATACCAATGGTATATTTTACAGAACTAAAATTCAAAAATTTATATGGAACCACAAAAAAACCCTAATAATTACAAAAATTTTGAGAAAGAAGAACAAAAGTTGGAGGAATCGTGCTACATGATAACAAACTATTATCTGAGGCCATATTAATCAAAACAGCATAATATTGGCACAAAAAATACACATTGATCAATGGAACAGAACAGAGACCCCAGAAATAAACCTATAACTTTATAATTAATATTTGACAAAGGAAGCAAGAATATACAATGGAGTAAAGAAAGTCTATCAATAAATGGTGTTGGGAAAATTGGACAGATACATGCCTCCCCTCCCCAAAAATGTGAAGCTAGCCTACCTTCTTATGCCATACATAAAAATAAACCCAAAATGGATGAAAACCTTAAATGTTAGACTTGAAACCATAAAAAATCCTGGAAGAAAACATAGGCAGTAAGATCTCGGACTTTCTTTATAGCAATATATATTCTATATAATTAAAGACCAATATGCAAATTGACCAAATGGCAGAACCGGTCACTATTATGTGCACTGACCACCAAGGGGCAGATGCTTAACATAGGAACTTTCCCCTAGTGATCAGTGTGCTCCCACAGGGGGAGCACCACTCAGCCAGAAGCCGGGCTCATGGCTGGCAAGTGCAGTGGTGGTGGCAGGAGCCTCTCCTGCCTCTTTGGCAGTGCTCAGGATGTCTGACTGACAGGGGGAGCAGGCCTAAGCCACCAGTCGGACATCCCCTGAGAACTCCCAGACTGTGTGAGAGGGTACAGGTTGGGCTGAGGGACCCTAGTGCACAAATTATATATATATATATTTGGTGTATCTCCTCAGGCAAGGAAACACAAGATAAAATAAACAAACGGGACTACTTCAAACTAAAAGGTTTTTGCCCAGCAAAGGACCATCAAAAAATGAAAAGTCAACGCTCCTGAATTGGAGAGCATATTTGTCAATGATACATCTGATAACGGTTAATATCCAAAATTCATCAAGACTTTTACAAGTCAGCACTAAAGTGACAAACAGCCCAATTAAAAAGTGGACAATGGACCTGCATAGACACGTTTCCAAAGAGAAGTGGCCAACTGATATATGAAGAGATGGTCAGTGTCCCTAATCACGAGAGAACTGCAAAATTAAAACCACACTGAGATACCACCTCACACCTACCAGAATGGCTATCACAGTAAATCAATCAACAACAAGGGCTGTGGAGGATATGGAGGAAAGCGAACCCTCAGGCACTGTTGGTGGGAATGCAGACTGGTGGGGCCACTGTGGAAAGCAGTATGAGGTTACCTCAAATAATTGAACATGTAACTGCCTTATGACATAGTCATTCCACTTCTGGAATGTATCTGAAGATATCTGAATCACAAATTTGAAAGAATATACACACCCCTATGTTCATGGAGGTGTTATTTACAATAGCCAAGATTTGGAAGTTGCCCAAGTGCCAATCAGATTGTGAGTGAATAAAAAAGTTGTGGTAGATTTATTTACATAATGGAATACTACTTGGCTGACAAAATAAGAAAATCTTATCCTTTGTGACAACATGGATGAACCTGAATTGTTTTATGCTACCTGAAATAAGTCAGTTGGAGAAAAAAAGGTACCATATGCTTTCACTTGTATGTGGAATCTAATGATCAAAATAAGCTAACAAACAAAATAGAAATAGACACATATGTACAGAAAACAGACTGACAGCTGTCAGAAAGGAGTGGATTTGCAGGGCTGGGTGAAAAGGGTGATGGGATTAAGCCAAAACAAACAAGCAAACAAACAAACAAACCTCAAAGACACAGACAACAATATGGTGGTTCTGACAGGGACAGGTGGGTGGTGGGAGGTAGAAAAGAGTGGAGAGGGAATATATGGTGATGGAAAGAGACTTGTCTTGGGTGGTAAACACAAAATATAATATACAATATAACACATATTGTATATATAACACAAAATAGAATATAATGTGATCTACTATAGACTTGCATACCTGAAGCCTATATAATTTGCTTAACTAAATCTTCTCAATTAATCAATAAAAAATCAAAAGTAAAATTAGCTGGTTCAATCTGAGGCATTCGTCCTCAATAGCTTGTTTCCCTCCTCCTCTGTCACAGTTCCTCTCTGCTGGAATTCCAGAGCAATCAGCACCATGGGGACCTGTTCCCCAGAGACCTTTCCCAGCACACTGTGTCAATTAGCACAAAAGCACTTCTGGCCCCACTCCAATACACCACACTGCCATCTGGTCTCCCTGGAACCTCATGGAGAGAGGCAGATTTCAATTTGTCAAAACAATGCAAATTCCCAAATTATTTTCAAATTATGCATGTTTACTTTAACGTTGTGCCCATTCATCTCTTAAAATTCCTTTAAATTGATTCTCTACTGTTCACACGCTCCCTCTCCTCCTCCCCTTTCAATTTCAAGAAGAAATTGGGATCTTTTTAGGCTAAAATTTAACTCAAAAGAAATGAGTATGTAAAATCCACATAGCTTATTAACCAAGGGCAGTAATGGATTATTAGATGCGCTCACGCCCTACAAGCCCCAGTGCCAGCTGCCCAGTGATTAATTTGGGAGCATAATTTTTAGGCAGCAAAACATCTGATATTATTTGAGAGGCATTAAGAAGACTCCTTCATCAAAGAAAAATGTTCCCAGTATCACCGTGTGTCACCTTTTTCCTTTAAGGCTTTCAAAATTCCTGATCGAATATAAGCACTTCATTTGAAAGTACTAATAAATTAAGTCATTTTTTCATGCATTACAGTGGATTGAGTTGGCAGATTCGTTTGGCTATTATCTTGAAAAGTTTGGGTGTGAGGATGAAAGGAATGATCTAGATTGGTGCTTACAATTTTAGACCTTCATTTCCTTACAGAAACAGGAGCCACACTTCGAGTGTTCCGCATCCCTGTGTGGGTAGGGACTACGTGGTGGACAGCACAGGGAGAACACCTCTGTCACAAAAGATAGCTCCCTTGGACACCGCTGATACTCAACAACATGGCATGTTCCAGGTGAAGGGCATGTGCACACAGAAATATTCTTGGTATAAAGTATGGGGAATGGCCAAAACCAGTTTGGCTCAGTGGATAGAGCGTCGGCCTGCGGACTGAAAGGTCCCAGGTTCTATTCCGGTCAAGGGCATTTACCTTGGTTTCGGGCACATCCTCAGTAGGAGATGTGCAGGAGGCAGCCGATCGATGTTTCTCTCTCATCGATGTTTTTGACTTTCTATCCCTCTCCCTTCCTCTCTGTAAAAAATCAATCAAGTATTTAAAAAATATGGGGAATGGCCCCAGAGCAGGGAGGAAAAGTCTAAGAGAGTCAGTAGAACTCTTCCTGCTTTGGCTGAGATTGGGCCCTTTGCACCACCCTGAAGCACAACTGAACACATCTTCTACTTCTTGGTGGCATGGAGTTGGAAATAATTAGTTCATGTGACTCATGCTTTGGCTCACTGGTACCCAATGTTGGAATCAATTATCCTTGCACAATTTTATGCCAAGTGCTCTAAGTGGGGCTGGTTCTGCCTATGGCTCTGGGGAATGACCCTGGGAGGGCAGAATAGAGTGTCAAAACCCCCTAGCCCTAGTAATAAATAAAAATTTCCCACCCCCCAGCCAGTGTTGCTCAGTGGCTGAGCACTGACCTACAAACCAGGAGGTCAGGGTTCGAGTTCCAGTCAGGATACAAGCCTGAGTTATGGGCTTGATCTCCAGTAGGGGAAGTACAGGAGGCAGCCGATCAATGATTCTTTCTCAACATTGGTGTCTCTGTCTTTCTCTCCCTCTTCCTTTCTCTCTGGAATCAACAAAAAAAATTTTTTTTAATTCTTCTGCCCCATGAAGCTTAGCTAATCAGGTCTCATTAGAGGGCCTGTGGCTAGTGAATGGCTAGGAAGGAGATGCACCTCCATACTGTTAGACTACCTGAGAGGAAGTCACATCAGACTGGCAACCATCTTACTGCACAAAAGCAGGGAGGCCTGTGATGGATAGCTACAAGGAGGACAGCAGAGCCAGTGAGGGACCAGGTTCTGGGGACCACCTGCCAGCACTGGATTCACTGTGCTCAGAGACAGGTTTATTGGATTAATGCAACTCTCTCCAGTTCCAAGTGGTCCTCAATCTTCTCTCTCCTCAGTGAGTATAGGTCCGCATACATAGATAAGCATGTGCTATGTAATAGATATAAAAGTTGTAGAGAGTAAAGAGTATTCCCAGCAGAGATAAGAACACCAGCAAAGGTCCTGGGGCAGGAAAGTGTCTGGCAAATTGAAGGGACAAAAGAAGGCAGCATAGCTGGAGATTCATGAGCTAGGTTGGTTGAAGTGGCCCAGAGACAAGCAGAGACATGGAGATGGGGGTATATTTCACAAGCAGCGAGAAAACATTAGATGACCCTATGAAGAAGGGTGGCATCTCTTTGGCTGCTCTCAGAGATTGGAAAGACACAAGACTGGAAACATAGTGTCAAGATAGGAAACTCAGGTGGGAGACTGGTGGATTGGACCAGGAAGATGGCAGGAGGATGGAGAAAACCAGATGGATGTAGGATGTAACTTGAGGGTAGAATTAAAAAGACCTGAAATCAAGGTTTTTGGCTGTAGCACCTGGGTGGGTGGTGATAAATAGCATTTACAAGAGAAGAGCCTGAGGAAGGAAGGGAAAAAGGGACTCACAGCAGTACCCCCCAAGTCATTTGATGAAAATGATTAACATGGACTGTCCAAATTAAATTCAAATTTACAAATGAATTCTACACTGTCAGAATTGGAAATTGCCCTAAGGAAACATTGAGTCAAAAATTCAACTTATGCTTAAATCCCGTAGGCCCAACACTATCAGAAGATTTTAACTGCTAACTTGTTTTTGGACAATTAGGGTACCACTTATTAAATTATAATAAAGTTCCAAAAATATCCTTTCAAATGTGAAAGTTTGATTCTATTCTAATACTTTTCTAGAACTCTTGTTTTAAACTCCTTCTCTCATGCTTAAGATGAGTAGGTTTTCCAATAATTGTCTTCTATTGCATTGGTTTACTTGTTTTCTTCTTCATTCAGTCATGTCCTTGCTTTGCTTACCAAATGACCACGTGGGTCCATAGTCAAATGATCCCTGGCCACATGCTGAATCTGTTTACACAACAGCCAACACTTACTAGATAATTTGTACAATCACATGGAGTAAATCAACCTCCACAATAATGACATGAGTTTGTCTTATTACTACTCCATTTTACAGATTCAAAACTTAAGTGCAGAGAGATGACGTAATCCCCCGAAACCACAGATTGCTGCAATTGGACTCATGACATTTAAAAAAATATGTATTTTATTGAGTTTTTACAGAGAGGAAGGGAGAGGGACAGAAAGCTAGAAACATCAATGAGAGACAAACATCGATCAGCTGCCTACTGCACACACCCTACTGGGGATGTGCCCACAACCAAAGTACATGCCCTTGACCGGAATTGAACCCGGGATCCTTCTGTCCACAGGCCGACGCTTTATCCACTGAGCCAAACCAGTTTTAGATGACTCATGACATTTGTATCTAGAAGCCAGAGTCTGATTCTGTGCTGCCTCCAAGGTCATGTGAGCAGAATCTTGATTAAAACGCAGCAGAGCAATGAAATAGCATACACAAAGCACCTTCATTTTCTACTTGGAAAAAAGCTACTATGGTGGCAGAACTTCAAACCTCAGAGTAAAAGCATAATGTGCCATAGACTTTAATGCATAGATTTAGAAGGTCTTGGGGAAATTTTCCTTTTCGCAAGATTAGCTGGGGCTGGGGCAGGGGAACAAGGTGCACTGTCATTTCATTTCATGTCCAGTGTGAGGGGTGGGATGGGCAGTGATGGTGGCTCCAGTCAGGGCAGCCACACACTGCTTGGCACTCAGGAGTGAGGCACTGTGTGTGGTCTCGGGGGGCTCCTTGGGGTTCTTTGGGGAATACGCAGGGGTCTCAAAACAGGGAAAGTGCTTCTCAAGTGAGAGGCAGGGAGTACTGAAGTACCCTTTTAGAGCACAGTAGGGAGAAAATTTATATTTTGAAGGATATCCTAATGCCTCCTATTTTTTTCTCTATATAGTGAAATTTCTGATGAAGTGCCTTTTCCCCTTATTTTGAATGATATTTAGTAGAGGACTCACTGTATTCAATGAGAGATCACTCAAATATTAAGCAGAACTTCCCTCCTATTAATGAAGACTTCTACTTTCTTGCATCCCTGATAGATCCAGGCAACTCCAAGCTCCAATGACAACAGCTATTTCTTCGGGCAAGCTGAAGTCATCACTACGCCTCAGCTTTCATGCCGTTTACTGATGATGGCAGATTCTCTCCTGAAGATCGTACTGAAAGCATTTTTTTCTCCGTGGTTTTATTTCCAATGGGCTTTCACATTTTTGAAGACAAGGATTATATCTTAATTCAGTTTCCACAGTTCCTGGCATGTGGTAGATGCTAGTTGGAAGGGAAGAAACACTTTAAGATTTCATTATTTCTATGGTATTTCCTATAATTTTTACTGAAATTCTAGAGGAAACAATTAGGGTATAAATGTTTCACCATCCTGTCTGTGTCTACGGATCATGCATATATGCACACAAGTTCATTGGTTGATGTCTTCCTGCCCATCGACCCTCCTCAGCCTTCCCTGTGAGGTTTGACAGTCTGTTCGATGCTTCTATGTCTCTGAATTTATTTCGTTCACCAGTTTCTGTTAGATTCCACATATGAGTGAGATCATGTGATACTTAGCGTTCTCTGATGGCTTACTTCGCTCAGCATGATGCTCTCCAGGGCCATTCATCCTGTTGCAAATGGTAAGAGTAGACAGACATACAGAAGGCCAAGAGGCATATGAAAAAAAATACTCCAAGCCTCTAATCATCTGAGAGATGCAAACCAAAACAACGAAGAGGTACCACCTCACTCCTGTCAGAATGGCTACCATCAATAAATCAAGTGTGGACAAGGATGTGGAGAAAAGGGAACCCTCGTGCACTGCTGGTGAGACTGCAGACTGGTGCCCTGCAGAATGCTGCAGCCTCTCTGCCTTTCTTCTTGAACGGACTACTGCTTAGGATTATGAGGCTCTGCAATATGACATTGGTATTGTTATCTGTCTTCTCTTAGGAGAATGCTGATATCTCTGTATGTAGCAAACAAGACATACTGAAGCTATCAATAATAGCAATATTAAACATTTAAATTATATGTTAAGGGTCACAATTGTCTTTCACAACCAATCACTTCACTTCCATAGACTCCCCTTCCCCCTACCCAACAATGCAATTATTGATATATTAGCTTCTTCCATTGGGGTTTGCTGTTCTCGAGTATTGGACCATGATACATGCAAGATCAGCTGATTGTCTCAACTGGAAATTCAGTTTGACTGCTTCATATACAGTCAGTAAATGACTATTGCTATAATTTCAACCACTGCGGCATTCTGTCATTAAGAGCCTCTTCATTTCCTGGGAGCTTCATGTTGAGTCATCCCGATAGCCAGCTTATGTCCCTAATAAACGCCTGGAGCGGAGCAGGAAATAACCATTTCAGCAGGTGGCCCCGCACATATTTGCAGTTTCTGATCCTCCTTTAGGCAACACAGTTGAAGGCTGCATGATGAATGAGCAACCGCTGATTGGTCCTATTGTGCGTATGCGATTCTTCTTTTTTCTTTTTTCTTTCTAACTTTAGGACGCAGAAGATGCTGATAGTGATCTAAAGCAGATTATGTGGCATATGCACTAATCTGAAATATAACAATGACGTGTGGTCAGATGTTTTTTCTTCGGGATGGATTGTGTTTATGACAAGCTCTTATGGTGGTGTCCATGTGTCAAAAGGGAGCTAGAAATGTTGAAATTTAGTCCTTAAAAACTGAAACTCCAAATTTTAGAAGTATCATGCAAGGAACATCTAGTCCAATTCTGACCCCTTACTCCATATCACCTTGCTTTTTTTCCTTTTTTTTAATTTTGAGAGAAACAGTTCTTAAGAGTAGATGACTTGCCCTGAATTATACAAGATTTTTTTTTGACAGATATTAAGGTTATTTCAATTGCTGATGATGTAGAATTTTTACTTCAAGGTTATATAAAACTTGTCACTAATGACTAAATAAAATCTTGGCAAAATCTTGTACAAGTGTCAATTTGCAATACCTAATATTAACAATAATAACAATAATAATAATAATAATAATAATAATAATAATAATTTAAAAACTCTTCAAAAACAATCACATTAGTAGGACTCAGGAAAATGCAAACCAGGGCAACAATAAAATTCCCTTTACCTCCATTTTATAGGCAAAAATATTCAATGACAAAACACTGCTTAATGAGTGATAGAATCAGAAATACCTGAACCCCTTTATATTGCTCTAAGTGTATGAACTGGTGCATCAGTCCTGGAAAACAGTGACTTGTAAAGTGGAACATTTGTATATCTTTCTACCCAGCAATTGCACTTTAGATATATTATTTAGTTCCAATTGCTTTTCGCTTTATAAAAACTGCATATGTGTGATTGAATTGTGGCCCCTTAAAAGATATGTCCGCTGTGAATTAAAAAAATATGACCTTATTTTTAAAAAAGGCCCTATTGGATTTAATTAAGACTCTTGAGATGAGGTAATCTTGGATTAGGGCCGGCCCAAAGTTCAAAGACAAGTGTCCTTAGAAGAGAAGTCACAGAGAGACGTAAAGACAAGGCAGAGATTGGAATGATATGTCTACAAGCCCCCAAATGCCAAGAATTATGGATTAAATTATGTGTCCTCCAAATTTATGTCAAGTCCTAACCTCCCAGTGCAACAGAATAGGAGTTCATTTGAGAAAGAGCTTTTAAAGATGTAATTAAGTTAAAATGTGGCCTTCTTGGGGGCAGGGTTGGAGGGGGAGAGGAAGGCATAGTACAATCTTACTGGTGTCCTTGTAAGAAAGGAGATTAGGACATGCCCAGAGCACCAGGGGACAGCATGCACAGCATGCACAGGCAGCCCTGGGAAGAGGCAGCAAGAAGGTGATACCAGCAAGGGAAGGTGAGAGTTGTCAGAAGAACCCAACCCTGCTGGCTCCTTGAACTTGACCTTCCAGACTCCAGACTCCTGCTATACCTTTCCTGAGGTTCTAGAACCACAGAAGCCAGGAAAGAAGTGTGAAAGGAAATCCCCTTACCCCTCCAGAAGGAGGGTGGTCCTGCCAGCATCTGCATTTCAGACTCTGGCCTCCAGCACTGAGAGAGAACAGATCCCCCTTGTCTCCAGTCAGCAGCCCTAGGAAAAGGAATTCTTACACACGGGCACTCACAGTCCTATTTGTACATGAGGCAAGTGAGACCCCCTGACTGAGCCCACTCTTTGGAGGACCCTACATATCACAAACATGGAAATGCAAAGACTTTTTAAAAACATGTTTGGTAGTATAAGACATTTTCTTGAAAAATTGGTAACGGAATTGATGAGAATTAAAGGTGCGGGCCTCACAGGCCCATCAGGATCACGTCAGAGAGTGGGAGTGGGAGTGTGTACGTGGAGGCCATGGGTGGATCGCCGCCAAGCCCTGGAGACCAGAGAAAGGATGGCTCTCCCCAATTACCCAGGGCCAGGGTCAAGGCAGATCAGGCTCCCCAAACAACACACTGCCTCTCTTCTGATTGGCTGGTAGAGCTTTAGGAGGGGCTTAGAACTACCTGAAATCTCAGGTGAGAAAAGCCAGGGGACTCACCTTACATTGCTGTCTAGGGAGCTTCTCTTTGTCCCAAATGAGTGTAGGTGGGGCCTGCTGCCTCCCTGACCTTTATCCCAGGCCCAGCTTCTGTTTACTCTGCCCCTCAGATCATGAAGGCATGGGGGAGGGGGGGAGAGAGTTAGGACACGGCAGAGTTCCTTTACTCTGTGGGTTAGGGGGTGCATTTCTGAGGAGCAGCCTGTGGGTCCTCGGATAAGGATCGTGTGTGTAGCTGAATTTATGCCCTTTAGTATTTTGAGATATGGTGTGCAAGCTCCCATTTGTAGCGGTACTTTGGAACCCTCAAATGCAAGAGGCAGGCTTGTGTCAATAAGAATATTCATAATAATATGAATAACTCGCTTTTACTGTAATAGATTCACTAATCCAAAAACCCACAGTAGAAGACTGGATGAATTCATTGAGGGTATATTTACACAACAGAATATTACACAGCAGCCAAAATGATTGGATAATAGCAACAAGTAACAACGTGAATTAATTGTAGCAATAAAATATTCAGTGGGAAAAAAAAAACACAGTAAATCCCAGAGGATTTATGTACAGATTATCTATGCAATACAGTTAAAAACAATCAGAACTAAAAATATGTGATTTTAATGACATGCTTTTCCTGGTAGAAGAAAGAGCATGATAGAAACAAGATTCAGGAGAGGGGTTCTTTCTCTGGTCCCCGGGATAGAGAACTCAGAATCTAGAAACAACTTACTTTGAATGGACTAGATCTGAAGTTGGAAGGTGTGTTGATGAGAGTTAATATATTTTTGTTGTAAATAAGTAAACAGATGAATAGATGATGAGAGAATGTAGTAGATGTGATAAATGATGGGGAAGTATTATGAAGCAAGGGCTTTCTAAGTCTGTGCACCATATGGTCAAAGAATTATAGTAAAAAGAGCAATTGCCTTTTCTCACAAGATGTGGTTCACTCACAAATCTGATCCTGTTTTTATGCAGATATTATATGCTATGCCTTACAAGGAAACTTGCTCAAATAATAATATACTTGTCCAGTCGGGTGCCTTGAGATAAGGAATACTGGGGTAAAAAATGGGGAGCTGCAATAGTTACCTCTTGCTGGGCCCAATTATGTACCAAGCAACCGATATTCTTGTTCATGTATACAAACCTAGTTGCGTAGGAAAAGGGAATAATTCGATGGTAGGAGGATGTGTGCAAATTATTTGACCATTCCTGGGTTGTTCCCCAGCACCACTCCAATGGCCTAATAGTGTGTCTGGGATGGAGGCCTGGGTCTTGCAATTTGTTGGGGCCCCTGAACAAATTTCTCTGCTTGGCCTCCTTCACCACCTAGATGACAGTGGCCTGCTGTTGCTTATGTCTCGTTTTTGAATGTGGCACTTAATCATTATAGTGTAAGTCACTGGAACCACCTCTCTCTGTGCTGATTCTCTGGCATTTGCTCATAGGGAAGGGAACAAGGACACACTTGTCCAGGTGGGGTGCCTTGAGATAATGAGGTCTTTGAATAACTTGTCTCTGCCCAATGTGATTCCTTCCTCCTCTCCTAACTTGGTAGGGACAGTCTACCTGTGTGCTTGTTAACATTTGAAGATAAGCAGATATTTTTGCCTCTGCATTGATGTTTTCACTACCTTACACCTTGTCTGTTTCAACCATGATCGCTGAGAGCACAGAACTGAATGAAAACTTCAGGTGGTTCAACTGTCTGTTGGTTACTTTAAGTGTACCTTGAAAAGGTCAATGACTGCAAAGGAAGACAGAAAATTCTGTGCCCCAGGCCTAACGAGATTACTGTACATACATTAACTGGCATAGTTAAAAACAGTCCTGTAATCTCTTCATTTCATAATACTTGAAAAAATGACAAATTGTCCCTTGAAATAATAAACAAACCATTGCTCTCTTTATATGCATTCTGGTCAGACTTTCATGGCTGTGTGATTACAAAATAAAATTTCCTCCCTTTGGTGGCCATCTTATATTTCTTCTCATGCTTCTTATTTTTAAAACCTTATTTATTGATTCTAGAGGCAGAACAAGGCAGGGAAAAAGGGAGAGAGAAAGAGAGAGGGAAAGGAAAAGAGGAAGAGAGAGAGGAAAAAAAACACACTGATTTGTTGTTTCCCTTATTCCACATTCATTGGTTGATTCTGGTATGTGCTCTGACCAGGAATCGAACCTGCAATGTTGGCAGATTATGATGACGCCCTAAACAACTGAGCTACCTGGCCTGGGCTATCCTCCTTTAATAATAAAATCAAGATACATTAAATATTTGGCATTTTGCTAATGGACTACTGTAATTTAGACATACCTAAAATATTTTGCCTACATTTTATCTGCTCACCTTTGTAAAATATATTTTCATTGTATCCTATAAAATGATCAAAAATTTATTCTTCTAAAAACATTCTTAATGAAAACATCTAATGAGGATTAGTGTCAGCATTTTAAGTATATTTTATTGATTTTTTTTACAGAGAGAAAGAGAGAGGGATAGAAAATCAGAAACATCGATGAGAGAGAAACATCGATCAGTTGCTTCCTGCACACCCCCTACTGGGGATGTGCCCACGACCAAGGTACATGCCCTTGACTGGGATCAAACCTGGGACCTTTCAGTCCACAGGCCGATGCTCTATCCACTGAGCCAAACCAGTTAGAGCTTAAAAACTTTCTTAATAAAAACATTTAATGAGGATCAATGTCAGCATTTTTATGGTTAGTGATAGAGGGACAGTCTCTGCTGAGACCTTAGCTAAATATTTCGGTGGTCCCCACTCTGTCCGGTGTCTGCCCCAAGCCTGCACGGAAGGAACCTCAGCTGGGCACAGCTGGCAGGCAGGTGTCAACCTCACCCTTTGGGCCTGATTGCTGGAGATCACCAGCATCACTCAGAAGATGATACGCATTGGAAACATAGAACCTTCCAGAAGGGCTCTCCGCCTGGCACTGGAAAAGCACAGGGATTTCCCTGGAACCTCCTACGGCAACACTGGAGCTGAATTATTGATGAATGGAATCATTCAAAGCTGAGAAGCATTTGGTTTCCTGCGTGTTAATCAGAACTGCAGCTTTAGCTCTTCCCACCGGGTCCCCACTCCACAGGAGCGCTGATTTATCGAGGGGGAGGATGGGGAGCGTGCTCACAATGCTCTTTCTCCAGGCAGACTCAGTGGCATATCAATTAGGCGGTACTCGGCACACTAAAATATTTTATCGACAACTGTTAAGGAATATTTAAGTAGGATTAAAGTATAGCCCCAGATATGCTAATACTTTAAACATAGAAAAAGAAAAACGTTCCCTCAACAGGCAAAAATTTAATCAAAGATAATACAGAGATATGTTAGCAGATAAAAGATAAAGAGGAACACACAAAAAGAAGCACGAATCTTACTCTGCGCCTAAGGTAGAAGCCCAGAGCTGTCAGTGGTTCTGGAGATGGCGGCAGTCCCTCCTGCTCAGGCCCTGCTCAGAGGCAGGGTAGGGGAAGCTAGAATGCCTATATTGGATCTGCGGTTAAGTGACTTCAATCGCTAAGTAGTAAGAGTGGATCTAATTTTTTACCTAAATAAATGGATGCTTAATTTTTGTTTAGAAATTTGCTATTCTTTAGCAGAAAGACCAACATGGGTTTAGTCTAGGCATGTGACCCATGCCATCGTATTTAATGGAAAGTTTCCTAGGACATTGTTACTTGACATAGATCGTGTCCAACAGCATCTTTAGGCACTTGAACCAAAAGTTCCCCTGCATCCTTATGGATGGAAATATCAGCCAGATGCCGGAGTCAGGAACACACTCTCCACTGTCAGACTGTCCAACAAGGGGCTTCTTTCCTCCTAAACAAACAGAATGCCTGCCCGTGGCTCAGCCAGCGGCTTTGAAATGTGTCCTCTGGGGCACAACTTGACAGTGTTTAAAGGTTAGGCTTCTGTGAGCAGGTAAATTAAAGTCTGAGTAAGTCCCGGCCTCCTCAAACTTATTCTCCTTAAGAAAGAAGGGAAGGGAGAAGGGAAGGAAGGAAGATGAAAGGAAGGTCATAGGAAGGAAGGAAGGAAGGAAGGAAGGAAGGAAGGAAGGAAGGAAGGAAGGAAGGAAGGAAAGAAGGAAGGGTTTTGAGCCCCATGTCTATTGTATTTGAGGAGGGGAAAATATAAGGTCTTCTTGAACTTTGTTAGTGTGTGTGTGTGTGTGTGTGTGTGTGTGTGTGTGTGTATGTGTGTGTAAGCAGCTTTATTGATGTATAGTTGACATATAATAAATGACATATATTGAAACGTATGCTCTGGTGAATTTGGGCATATGAGGACACCCATACAAGCATCACTACAATGAAGACAGTGAACACATCTACCACCCCTAACATTTTCGTATGACCTTTGTACTTCTTCCTTTCCATCTTTCTCAGAGCCCTCTTCCCAGGCAATCCCCAATATGTTTTCCATCACTTTACATTAGCTTACCTTTCCCAGCCCTTCAGATAATGGAATCAAACAACAGTACTCGTCTAATGGTTTTTTGTTTCACTCAGCATAATTATTTTGAGATTCTTCAATATTGTTGTATGGATCCACAGGTCGTTGCTTTTTATTGCTGGGTAATATTCTGTAGTTTATGCTAGAGTCCCATTGCACAAAATTTGTGCACTGGGGGGGGGGGGCGGAGGGGAGAGTCCTTCAGCCCTGGCTCCTAACCGCTTGCCTACCACCCAGATTGATTGCCCCTAATCACTCTGCTTGCCTTTCTCATCACCCCTAACCACCTCTGCCTGCCTGCCTGATCACCCCTAACCACTTGCCTGCCTGCCTCATTGTCCCTAACCCCTCTGTCTGCCTGCCTGACAGCCCCTCATATTATACTTTTATTATTATAGGTTATTATAGATAGTTGCCTTGCTCCAAGTTGTAAGCCTTGTCATAGAGACAGAAAAGTTTTAACTTTTACTCTTGATTATGGCTATTAACTAACACAGACGGCCACCAAGAAGATGACTTACCAAAGGGTGTATAGCAAACAGTGCTGATAAGTCCTCTTCCATGAAAATGTGCATGCCGTGCATTGTATCTGCCTGGGTACATGAACAAGTGAAGTTTCTGTCTGTCTTTGCAATCCTATGAGCGAACTGAGACCCCAGCCCAGTCTGGTTCTAGGAGATTGCCTACAAGTCTCAGGATATCTTTCTTTTAATTTTTCCTCGACACTCTGACTCTCACCGTTGCTTTCCCTCCATCCCCCACCCACAACAGTAACTTTCTCCAGGCTCCCTTGGCTCGAGTGTTAGGAGATCACGCGATGCGTCCACCACCAGAACCATGATTCCCAGCAATCTTTGTGCTTCCCGCCCTCTTGGCTTTCGCTTCTGGTCCAGGGGCCGCAGAAACCCAGAAACAAAAAGAACTGGGGACTCCAGCCGCCTCCTGCCCCCACCTTCCCCCACAGCGGAGCTGAAAGGCCTGGGACTCTAGCAGCAGGCAAGTGGCATGGCTCAAAGGACTAGGGGACTCCAGTGGGGTTGAGGGGACTGGGCTCTGGCATCTTTGTGATGGAGTGATGGTTAATTTGCATATTACCCTTTTATTAGATAGGATATACACCAGGATCTGTTTATTCGTTAATTTACTGATGAGCATTTGGGTTATTTCTAGTTGTCACTACTATGAATAAAGCTGCTGTGAATTTTGGCATAGTCATTTTTGTAGGGACACCTGCCTTTATTTTTCTGGGGTAAATTCCTAGAGTCGAGTGGCTGGGTTATATATAGTATAGGACATTTTTTAGTTTTCTTTTTTTTTTTTTTTTTTGATTTTTTTTTTTTACAGAGAGGAAAGGAGAGGGATAGAAAGTCAGAAACATCGATGAGAGAGAAACATCGATCAGCTGCCTCTTGCACACCCTCTACTGGGGATGTGCCCGCAACCAAGGTACATGCCCTTGACCAGAATCGAACCCGGGACCTTTCAGTCCGCAGACCGACGCTCTATCCACTGAGCCAAACTGGTCTTGGCCATTTTTTAGTTTTCACTAAACTGCCAAACTGTTTCACAGAGGGCACATACCATTTTACATTCCTATTATCCTTGTATGAGACATCCAGTTATTTCACATGCTCACCGAAACTTGGTATGGTGAGTTTTTTTTTTTTTTTAATTCTGTATAGTTTAATGCATAGAACAATTACAGTTTTGGCCTTTGGTTTTACATTTTGATTAGCAGGAACCTTATTACATACACTACATTGAGGCTTTAGTATTCCAACAGTAACTTTTAGTATGCTTGCCAATGCAGCTTAATCAAAGGTGCATACGATTCATTGTTTTCCCTGACATCACACCATATAATCCAGGCCTGATGTGAACCAAAGAGCAACATCATAAATAATAAGGGTAGATTGCCCTAGCTGGTTTGGCTCAATGGATAGAACGTTGGCCTGTGGACTGAAGGGTCCCAGGTTTGATTCCAGTCAAGGGAAGATGCTGGGTTATGGGTTTGATACCCAGTAGGGGGAATACAGGAGGCAGCCTATTAATGATTCTCTCTTATCATCCATGTTTTCATCTCTCTTTCCCTCTCCCTTCCTCTCTGAAATCAATAAAATACATATTTTTAAAAATAATATTAATAATAAGGGTAGATTATTTCTTTCAAAATAGTTTAGCTAACAGAGCATGGTAACCCCACGCATATCATATGAATCCCCATCCTTCCTTGGAATAAAATAAGTTAATGAAATGGAACAAGCCTAATTTGTACTGTTGATTTGTGTTGTTGCTTTCCTCCACATAACTAATCTTTAATGTATGAGAAATAAAGAAAAAGAAATATTTTCTTAGAAATCCATTTCAATATCTGAAATTCTTCTGTAGGTTCTGTGTAAGAATCCCCTGCTATAGACTTTTATGTTGGGAAGGTAACTCTCTAGTTTTCTTTACAATTTTACTGGCTCCCCTCAAAGGAAAAGAAACTTGTTAATAGGGTTAGTCAGAGACCAACATTGATTGGATAGCATTTAACTGGCGGAAGCATCCCCGTGTGTAACAGGATAGTGTCTGTGCTCAGTACAGCTTAGTGAGCCTCTTCCACTCCTCTGAGGGACTCTCCCTGAGGCAGGGGCAGCCTGACCCCAGCACAGACCTGTCATGCATTTATTGGTCCCAAGTGACCACCTGGGACTGGGTAGATGCCTCAGACAGGAGGTTGTGCTGTCCTGCTGGGAAAGCTGAGAGCTGTAGATGATGGCCAGGGAGGAGGTAGCTGCTCCAGCTGATTGGCTGAAGCTGTATTTTTCTCTGATGTTTTTTCTGGGGAGCCCTGTTGGGAGGGCCAGGCCCTTGCTGAGCTATTCATAAATAAGCACTCCTTTCCCATTCCATTGGTACTGTTTTCTTGATCAACAGCCACACTGCAGAGAGAGTAGAATGAAAGGATTTGGGGATACAGCTCAAAATGGTCTCTTTCAGATGTTCTTCAAAGTTAGAATTATTTTTGATTCAATACATCTTTCTTCATAACACTCTACCCATTTATTCCTTTTTATTTTTCCTTTCATGTCCCCCAATCCAGGTCTTAAATAACCTACAGCTTTTCATTGTCACCATTGTTTCAAAACACTACACACTTCTAATGTACATAGCAATCAACATTTTCCAACAAAATTTAGATATGGAACAATAATGTTAAACATAAAACACAAAGGATGTAATAATTTCTGCTAGGACTAGCCTGTAAGTAGTTCATAAACCAAGTCATAAAAATAGTATGGAGTCAGAAAAGTTCACAATGCAAACATAAAATCCACTTAAAAAAGGCCACAACATTAGGACTAGGCCCACTTTTTAGCTATATTTACTTAATATTCCTCTACCAAGTTAATTTTTTTCCAGTTTCCTTTTCCAAAGCAGATTACCACCAAAAGCATTGAAGACAGAGAGTTGCTTCTGTTTTTAGAAAGTTCTAGAGTTGATCATTTCATGAGCTCTTTTGGTGTCTGTGGCAGTGTTTAATCACTCTATGCTCAGGATGTCCTTCCTTATGTCTAATACATGATGTCTTAATAATGAAATACACCGAGTGGGATAAGAATAATTTTAACTCTCACAGCTGCTAGGACTAGAGACCTAAACAATTTTTCAACAAGACATACGGTTCAATTATGCTCTATATGGGGTCGACATCTCCATCCCTGACCTCTCACCCTCTTTATAAGTCTATAATTCTTACCCTCCACAGGATATTGTCTCTGAATATCTGACAGACATTTGGAAATTAAATGAATCATAGTAGACTCATTTTACTTCTTAAAAATGCAATTTCCTTCAATTTGTAGTTCTAGGGTTTACTGTGTCTTCTAAGTAGAGCTTTCTCCCTCTCTTTTCTATGAACAACACGAAATTCAGCAAAACTGCTAAGTCTGTTTATTAATTATCCCAGTGGTGAGCAAACTGCAGCTCATGAGCCACATGCAGCTCTTTGGCCCCTTGAGTGTGGCTCTTCCACAAAATACCACGGTCTGGGCGAGTCTATTTTGAAGAAGTGGCGTTAGAAGAAGTTTAAGTTTAAAAAATTTCAATCGTTGTACTATTAATTTTTGGCTCTGTTGACTAATGAGTTTGCCAATCACTGACTTATCCCATTGTATTACTCAAAAGCAACTTTGTGGTCCTGGTTTTAGTTACAGACCTTAGGGACTTCAAGCTAGCTGGAATGAATCTCTGCTCTTCCTAACACGGGTGGGGACTCCCTTCCTCCATATAGGACTTGTGGTAGAAAATGACAACATGCTCAACAAGGCCATTTTACTCCCTGCCCTCTATTGTCTATTTACTCCCTGCCCTCCCTGCTTTCTTCATACCAGGATGCTCCAAAGTAGCTATGTTTAAGTATAGATTCTTATTCTTCCATGTCTTTTAGGTGTCAGGGAAGCCTTTAGAAAGGATTTACAGGTGATTAAATGTTAGAGGATTCAGTTTACGGATTACCCCTTACTAGAATAGATGAACTTGAAATGCCTTTAATGTTGGGGGGGTGGTGTGTGGTTACCTTCCTTCCTAGGATATTCTGTTTCCATTACCACATAGCTTGTTCTCTCTGGAGAGTGGCCACAGGCAACTCCTGTTTCCACTGCCCACAAATGCATGGCCATAGGGTAACTGACTTGCCTACTACCATCACTCACTACCCAACACCCCCATCCCAAAGACTATCATCCTGCTCCTCACAATCAACACAATTAGCTCTTCTTTCAACCTGCCCAGAACAGCCACTTAGTCCTGTCAGTCAGTCACTGAGTCAGGCCCCAGAGTGACTCTTCCCAACTTTCCCAGAACATAAGCATTTAAAAAATATATATATTTGATTTTTTGCAGAGAGGAATGGAGAGGGATAGAAAGTCAGAAACATCAATGAGAGAGAAACATCGCTCAGTTGCCTCTTGCACACCTCCTACTGGGGATGTGCCCACAGCCAAGGTACGTGCCCTTGACCGGAATCGAACCTGGGACCTTTCTGTCCCCAGGCCGATGCTCTATCCACTGAGCAAAACCGGTTTTGGCAACATAAAGATTCTAATACTTATAAGATGAAGATGATGAAGGGAAGGCTCTTTGCACTGAGACCCAGGGCCCAGAATTAAACATGGTGATTGAATTTGGTAAATTGGTAGGAGTCTATTTCCTTAGCTATAGAAATAAGAAATGGGCATAGGCAAATAGAAAGACCTTAGGGTGGAGTGGGGTGGAATTTGATGTCAACTATATTGGCCTAGAAATCTTTTATTAAGTAAAATGGTGTGGTTTGCTGGCTGGGCAGGATGAGAGTTGAGCAGAAGACAATAATCAATACAGCCAGAAAGAGCAGGGGAACATGCAGACAAGAATTTAAAGAAGCTGGTGGGATTTAATTAATGTGTTATTGAGCAACAAAAGTTTACTGGTAACATGCCATTCTTATTAAGATGCCTAAGCCATGTCCTTGAGGAAAAAGAATAGTTTCTGCTTCTTTTTGTTTACTTGTTAAGGAAACTCTAGGACTTGGTCTTGGATTTGAACTGAGGCAGTTCCATAGTCACCCTTTTGCTTGACTTACATTAGTTAGCATATTGCCCAACATTTACACCTGACTACAACTCTCTGGTTCTCCTTTGATATATGTTCCAGGTTAGTTCTCACGATGGAGGTATTGTCACTATTATATATATAAATAACAATAATACTATTATTATTCCAGTGGGGAAATTGCCATAATCATTGTCAGTGGGAATCTGAGAAATCTCAAGGCTTCCTCCCATCTCTGGATACATCCCTTTAAATGCTAACGGGACTTCTACTGTGTTTTGTGGTCAGACAACTGCCACAGGTATTTGGGATTAGGGAAATCTTCCAAAGAGCCATCCAGTCCAGGGATGACAGATGGACTTGAAACTTTGGCTGGGACATGGGTTCAAGTCTTCCCTGTTGGTCCACCCCAAACAGTTCAAAGCAAAGAAATGATTACTTTTCAGTTTTGTTTTGTTTTGTTTTTAACAAGTTCTACATTCATGCCCTATATTTTATTTTTTTTGCATAGACTTTATTTCTTTTTTTTATTGTTTATTTCCTACTTATTTATTTATTTATTTTTAATTGTTTAAAGTATTACATATGTTTCCTTTCTCCACCCTATTGACCTCCCCCCAGTCTCCCCTATCCCCCTGTACATGCCCTCACCTGCCCCCCACCATGTCTTGTATCCATTGGTTATGCTTATATGCATGCATACAAGTCCTTCGGTTTATCTCTTGCCCTACATTTTAATGATTAAAGCAAAAGCTGGAAATAGACATCTTCCTGAATTCTAATTCTTGCTGAGTCCCCAATGCCCTGGGAGCCCCGAGGAGAATCACTTATCTGCCCTGTGCTTCTGCCAATGCAGGGGTCACACTGCACCAAAGAAAGAAAACTAAGCCAGGTTCCCTCTAGTGGAAATTAATAGGGAAACGTAGACAGAAGAGGCAAAATACATAAAAAAAAGGAAAATGAAGGCTTCTAATGGGCCAAGGGTAGTTTATAGAGGTCACACACACAGTTTGCTGACAATAAATACGTGATTAAAGGAATCCTCGGCATTTGATTGCAATGGGTTCATATGCTATTTAGTTTTCTAGAGTTAATGGCGTTTGTTCTGCTTTACATTCTTTCATTCTGTTTAAATAATAATTTTAAAAAGAAAAGAAATGAAAACACAGGGCCAAGTGGCCTTTTTGCCTTGCTGGAGGGAGAGGACAATGCTAAATAGTCTCATTTTGGGGCATATCATCACATTTCAAATAGAGTTTTCCCTCTCCATTTGCATTAACCTTCTAGTTGCAGTAGTTCAATGGATTTCCTTACTGGCCTTTTGTGATTCCTCTCCCCCAAATGGCTTGCCTGGTAGATGAATACACAAATGATGTCAAAAGCTCCGGGCTGTGATGTACAAGTCAGAGCAAGCAATAAGAGAAAATGCAAACTCGAATTAAGTTCAGAGCCGGCATTTGTGTTCTCTGCATACTTAATGTGGCCTACTGCTGCCAATAACAATGATTGAATTTTTAAAATTTGGTTCACCCATGAGTCAAATGCAAAGTGCTTTGTGTCTTCTAAAGCAATCATTTTGTATGGGGGAATAAGTTCATCATAGCATGTGTTTTCTTAACATATCGGTAAATACTTTTATTTTATTATTTATTTTATTTAGAAGTTTCAGGTGTACAGCACAGTAGTTAGATAATTACATACTTTGCAATGTTTCCAGAACTCACTTGGCACCATACCTAGTTATTGTAGTGTTATTGACTATATTCCCTCTGCTGTAGTTTACATTCCATGACTATTTTGTAGCTACCGATCTGTACCTTTTAATCCCTTCCCCAGTTTCAGCCAGTTCCCCAACCCTTCCTCCCTCTGCAGTCACCAATCCTCTGTTTTCTGTTTCCATGAGTCTGTTTCAATTTTGTTTATTTATTCCCTTCCTTAGATTAACACATAAGTGAAATCATATGGTGTTTGTCTTTGTCTGACTGATTTATTTCACTTAGCATAATACCCTCTAAGTCTACACATGCTGTTGCATTTAAAGCAGTACATTTTAAACAAATGAAATATATATTTTTTGACCAAGTTATAGTGCACTTTTCCTACACACAAGGAAAAGCTGCAAAAGTAATTGGTGATCAAAACATATATACTGGTGATCCTTGTTTGGGTAGCTAATTGGATGGGTGAAGGGAAGAAGAATTTCCAGCCACTGGATAAATTTGTTATATACCACTCCCTTAATTTAATTGTATGAGGAGTCATGGTCCTTTGATCTGAAGCAACCCTATGGATTAAGCAAATCTAATAACAATGTCCAAAACAATCTATGTTTTATGCCTTTCCTTTCTGTTGCTAACTATAAAGCCAGCCAATTTCAAGGATAATTTTTATTAGGCACCTAATGTTTATGCATACTGCGGCCATTACCAATGAAATAGTGACATGGAATTGTAACTTTTTAAAATTTAATTAGAAATTTAAAAAATCTAACTTTAAATATTTTAGAAGTTATGATTTTTTTAAAGCATCTTAACAACATGTCACTGATTTTGTTTAAGGAAGAACTATTTGAATGGAAAGCTGAGTCCTGGTTCAGGACTCACTTAAATGCCTCTCATTTCAGGTCAGGGCTGAAACAGAAATATTTTTTCTGCATTAACTTAAAAACATTTATTTAAGTAGTTGGATATTGCAGAGAAGAAAATTGTAACCACTGAAGGTATTTAGTTTATGTCATTCAATTTAATGAGTGTACAGTTATAAAATGGAAATAATACTGTTAAAAATAACAGTATTGTTGACATTAAAACAAGGCTTAGCCAGGTCTGGGGGCGCTTTTCACCAGGCCATAATCACCCTAGTCATCCCCACCCCATCCCACTCTTTAATATGAGTAACTGCTCTCCTAAAGCAGCCCTGAGTGTGGTATTTGCAGATTTTCATTCCTAAGCACAGCATGCTAAAATTCCTATATAATAAAGAGCTAATATGCTAATGGCCATGACACTCTCATGCAGTAATGACTGTTCAGCAGGAGGCTGCACACGGCAGGGTGGAGCCGCCCTGTTGCTCCAGAGACTGGGTAGAAGTGGGGAGGTGCCTGGAGGAGGCGGGACCAGCCCAAGGCAACTCAATGGACCAAGGACGGGGCTTGAAGTGGCCAAAGAAGGCCATAAGGGTCGGGAGCAGGGCCAGGTGTGCTCCAGCTCTGGGGGGAGAGGTTTGGGTGTCAAGGCAGGCTGGTGAGCGGGTGGGCAGGGCCGTGTGATTTCACATTCATATGAAAATAATTATGATATGACAAAAGCATTGCCAGAAAGACTAAGGATCAGTATTTGGACTAAGAAACAAGCACGGAGCTGGGTGGAGGTGGGTCTGGACAGGAAGGGGGGAGGAGTGAACCACAGTGACAGCATACAGACGCAGGAGTGGCACCTGAAGTTCTGTCTGAAGCAGGCGATTCTCCCTTTGCCGGAAAACCCAAGGCCTTCTGGTTAGACCAGTGCTGCACTTGAGCCTCCAGAGAAAAAGAGTCACGCTTCCCACCTCCACCTTTGTTGTGCAGGATCATTCAGTGTGTATGTGAGATGCTAGGACCCTTCTCTGCCGTTTCTAGTTTGATATTGCCAATAATTCCTTCTACCAGGATTCACTGGATGTGTATTAAAGAGTCAGCACTATTGCTCCAATGTGCTTGGGGCTGGACAAGCAGTGAGAGGCAAGGCAAAAGGCTTCTGGCCTGCACGGAGCATACAATACTGGGGATAGAGGACTGAACCAGATAAGTCCTTGTCAACACAGAACTGCTCTGGAAGAGGCCATGACTGGGAAACAAGGGCAAATGCTCTGGAGTCTAGACCAGTGGTCGGCAATCCGCGGTTTGCCACTCTGTTGACGAATGAGTTTGCCAACCACTGGGGCAGCAAACGTTTTCCAGAGGAAATGGATTTTGAGTTGAGAATAAGAATCAAGTCTGTTTCTGAAATCTGTTCTGAATTTATATTATTGGTAGTAGGATAGTATCCGAAAACACTGGGGTAAATGGAAAGGATTACAGGGCTCTAGATGTCTGTGTTGGAATATTTTGGAACGGTAGATACTATCAATGACAAGGCATTCTAGAATTTCTGAAGCTGGCAGTCAAGATAGTCAAAGTGCAAAACAAAATCCTGGGCATGTTACCCAACCTTACTTTCCTCCATATGAATATAACTTAATCTACCTCAGGAAGCCCTTTGAGATTCAGTGAACTAATGGATATAAAGGACCTAGCACAGTAAGTAGTGTGTTCATTTTTTCAACCTAAAGTATTGTTTGGAAGGATGAATTAAAGGCACAATGAATATTCCACATGGCTACCCATAACTGTAGAGCGATCATCAAATTTACTGTTCAAAGCAATAACAAGTGTTGAAAAGGTTTTGGGAACAAAAGGGAAACCTCATTCACTGCTGGTGGGAATGTAGACCACTATGGAAAGCAGTCTGGTGATTCCTCAAAAAATTAAAATAGAGCTACCATATGACTTAGCAATCCCTCTTCTGGGTATATAGCTGAAAAATTCAAAATCATGTATTCACAAAGATATATGCACCCCTATGTACATTGCAGCATTATTCACAATGGTCAAGACATGGAAATAACCAAAGTGTTCCATGCGGGAGGACTGGATAAAGAAGATGTAGTGCTTATACACAATGGGATACTACTTAGCCACTTGGAAGGATGAAATAGCACCATTTGTAACAACATCGATAGACCTTGAGAATATTATGCTAAGAGAAATCAGTCAGAAAAAGCTAAAAACCATATAATTTAGCTTACATGTGGGATATAAAACTGAAACTAGTGAACACAAACAGCAGTGTGGTGCCTGCCAGAGGGAAGGGAGCTGGGATGGAGTGGGAAGGGGGTCATAATATAAACTGACAAGAGAATATGTGATTTTGGGAGGTGGGCACATGGTGCAATATACAATCTTGTAACATAGAAACCCACACCTGACACCTGTATGTTCATGTTGAACAATGTAACCCCAATCCATTTAATAAATAAATAGCTTTTAAAATGTACTGTCTAGCCCAGGACACTTTGAACACTAAAAGTGCTGGGACAAGTGGTACAAACTGGAAAGTGTGGTCGTCCTAGCTGTGCTTCACTGCCTGGCAGAGATGCTGTGGAAGAGCAATTAGCAAAATTCCTCTTTGCAACACAGAGTATGGCCACCTCCCTCGAAACCACACTTCAGAACCCAGTCTGGCAGAGCCCTGCCTGGAATATTCTGACACGTCACAACTCTGAGAACATGGATCACTTAATACAGGATGGGGTAGAAGTAGGTTTACAGTTATGAGTACATAAAACAGAGTTTGTTCTTGAGTTAATATTTATTAATTATTGTATTATTTTCCATACTAGAGGCCAGGTGCAAGAAACTTGTACAGGGGGAAGGGTGTGTCCCTCAGCCCAGCCTGCACCCTCTCCAATCTGGGACCCCTCAAGGGATGTCTGATTGCCTATTTACTTGGATGGGGCCTAAATGGACAGTCGGACACCCCTCTCACAATCCAAGACTGCTGGCTTCCAACCACTTGCCTGCCTGATTGCCCCTAACTGCTTCTGCCTTCCAGCCTGATCACTCTCTAACTATTCCTCTGATTGCCCCTAATTTCCTTCCCTTGCCTGCCTGGTGGCACCCAGTTGCCCTCCCCTGCTGGCCTTGTCCCCCCCAACTTCCCTCACCTGTAGGCCTGATTGGCCCCAATGCCCTCCCTTGAAGTCCTGGTCCCTCCCAACTGCACTCCCCTGCTGGTCTGATTTCCCACAACTGTGCTCCCCTGCTGGCCATCTTGTGGTAGCCATCTTGTGTCCACATGCGGGCAGCCATCTTGTTTGTTGAGTGATGGTCAATTTGCATATTAGGCTTTTATTATATAGGATGAACAATTCTAAATCGACTTTTGCCACACACTGTTTATGGGAATTAGAAGGGAAGTTTCCTGGCTATTATGGTTTTCCTTTCATTACAGAAGTAATACCTTAATAAATAAATAAATAAATAAAAACATACACATACAACAAAAACAACCCACAATATTACAGAAGAGCATGAAACAAAATGTAATATTCTTCAACCTCTTACCTAGTCCCACTGCCCAGGGGTAACCACTACTAACTATTTCTTGAATATCCTCCTGAGGATGCATGTGCATGTGTGTGTGTGTGTGTGTGTGTGTGTGTGTGTGTGTGTGTGTGGCGGGGGCGGGGGAGGACTATGCATATATGTATGCAATACCACATGTGTGATAATGTAGTTTGCATCTCTTGAGAAATAAGCATACTTAGAATGAATAATTATTGCTGAGGACATGTAACTTCAAATATTTCCTACTTTAAGACCAAAGGCTGCTGGGAGTTTCCCTCTTCAGAATCTGAGGACCTTGACCATCAGTGGGGAAGCTGTGGGGAGGCCTTGTGCAGCCTGGCTCCATGTCCCTGGGCTGCTACGCTCAGTTCCTTTCTCACTGCTGACAGCAAAGGAGTTTGGTTCCAGGTCCCTGACCACAGGGTACTCTTTGGGTGGTTGAAAGTCACAGCCACGTTGTCTTGATTAACCCAGCTCATCCAATTGAAGTGTATCCATATCAGGCAATTAGGACTCACTCCTTAGACAGAGCAGGAGACTATAAGCCAGCTCTTGTTCACATACCAACCACAAAGGATTCTTCCCCTTTTCTTTTTTTAAATGCAAAGCAGGTACACAGCTGTGGATATGAGCGACAGGCCAGTGCCCCATGCAAAGGAAAACAGTCACCAGCACTTAGAAACCACTATGGTGCCTGCCATCATGAGCTTGTGGAACCAGGGACAATGAATTCATTTAGCCATTAACAGCTTTATTTCCGAAGCAAACATATGTGCTTGCAGTGGGAGCCTGTGCTCATTGAGAATGAATTGCTCAATGATAGTGCATCCAAGGAGGAGCATGATGTGTGAGGGGCATACACTATGGAAGGTGTTCACAGCAGACAAAAAGGGTGGAGTCCTTTACCAGGGTCTTACTAAGGAGCCGATGATTCACTTTCCTAACTTTTAATAAATTCAGTGGGGTTTTATGTTTGAGAAAGGAAAAGTCTGGTGTTCCATGGTGTCTTTTACAAAAGACTGCTAAAGGCAAGACTATAGGAAATTGGGGTAAATCCTCCTCTTTCTCATTATTTTCTGGGGGCTACATTCTTCTTCCTTTGCCATGTGTACAATATTTCCTGTGTGCCTTGGGCTAAGAAACATGGACAGACATGTTAGTATATCCCTGGGTTTTCAAGGAAAACAGAGTAATATAAGGCAACCTGGCCACTTGGAAGCCTTCCCTGTTATATGTAACCATACACACTTCCTGCTCCCTCATCCACGATGTGGCAAAAACTCTTCATTCCTTGACTCCGAAAAGTTCTGAAACTATAGAGGCCATCACATTCCGTGAGAATCTAGAGTTTATTAAAGAGGTGGGGAGACACCAAGTCTGGATTGTTTTCTGCCTGATCAATACTGCCAGGATTTATTCTTTATTTTGGCACTTTTTAAATGATGAAGTAAAGTGTCTCCCCATCTCTCTCTCATCGGGGATGCTGAGACTTTCTCCTGCTGGGGGGGTCCTGGACTCCAAGGTTCCCCCTTCACCTCTCTCCTAAAGAAAATGATACGCCCATCTTACCAAAGTCAGGAACTTGGGGCCTCATATTCCCGTCTGAGCTGTTGATAGAGATGGTTTTACTTCCAAAACATCGTTTATTCTCAAGAGAGCTCTGTGAGAGAGGAACACTTCATATAGACTCCCTCTCCCTCTCTCAAATTCGTGTGGAGAGGAGCTAGTTGGTCCTCTGCCAGTGGGGTTGGAGTGGAGTCCTATCATGTGGGGAGCCAATAGAGGGAGAAGTCACACTGTGTACTTGTCCTAAGTTTTTGGTATTTCTACTGATGACTTATTCAACCCACTGGAAAGGCATGGAAATGTCTGTGAGCATCTTTAAGTTAATCCAGGTGGGCAAGGGGTTAAATAGGAAATGAGAAAAGTCTTCCATTTGACAGACTGAGGCTTCTCCTCATGGTGGTACCTAACAGGGAAAGGCTACTTGGAAATTCTGTCTTGGAAATTCCCCTCAGCCTCAAGCATTCCTGAAAGCAGAAGGCTACTAGTCCCCTGGCCATCTGTGTGTTTCTGCAGAAAGATGCTGAGTTGAGTGTTACTGCAAAGATCTGATGATAATTTACATTTCAAAATTCAAAGTGACCAATTTGGTATAGTTATGAAGATTCACTGAAAAACCCATATCTTATAATTTATCCAAGAAATGCATTCAACCTTCCAGCCCAATGCCTGCCTACTTAACTCCACAAAGATTATTATCTAAATGTAAGAATTGAAAGCAATTGGCAATATTCTACTTTTTCCCCCCAGAATTTTCTCAGAAAGAATAGCATAGCAAAGAATATTCCAGGGGGGGAAATAGAATGTTCTTCTTAGGATTTCTGAAATTCAGAAATTCAAGCTAAGTATTTTCAAAAGATTCCTAATGGTACAGTGCAGAAACAGATTGGAAAGGGGGTAAGAATTAATGTGAGGTGCCCATTGAGGAACTCCTGATATAGGAGGGCTGACTCTCGGGACTCCCCTGTTGTGTGTATGGGTCAGGGAGGAAAAGTCAGCCTCTCCCTGCTGATATCCACCTTCCTATTCCAAGCAGCTGGTGAGCAGGCTCCTGACTTGAACTTGGTGACAGCTGGCTTCTTCCCAAGCCGTCTGTGTAGAGCAAAGACAACAAAGGATCAGGAACATAGGAATGGAATGTATTATAATATCTCTCGCTTATGGGGAGCTTACTATGTGCAGAGACTTCCCCCGTGGCTCACAGTGTTCTAGGCTGAACTGCATGGTCCTCAGACCCGTGAGTTGAAGGCCTAAGCTCAGGTGCCTCAGATCGTGACTGTATTTGGTGATAGGGTCTTTAACGAGGTAGTCACCAGGGAACTGCAAATGAAAACCACGAGATACAGCCTCACCCATGTAAGTTGACTATCATCAAGAATTCAATGAGTAACATGTGCTGGCGAGGGTATGGCGAGGAGGAAACCCTTATATGCTGAGAAATTGTTAATTGTTCAGCCGCTATCAAAACAGCACGGGCATTCCTCAAGCAATTAAGAATAGAGCTACTGCATGACCCAGCAATACCACTTCTGTCCATTTCTCTGTACAAAACAGAAACACTAATTGGAAATAATATATGCATCTTTGTGTTCAGTGCAGCATTATTTATAATAGCCAAGATATGGAAACAACTTAAGTGTCCACAAAAGTGAGTGGCTAAAAACGAAGTGGTAGATAGATATAATGGAATACTACTCAGTTATAAAAAGAAGAAAATTTTGCCATTTGCAACAACATGGATGAACCGAGAGCATAATAGGCTAAATAAAAAACGTCAGACAAAGACAAACACTGTACGATTTCACTTATATATGTAATCTAAAAAACAAACAAATGTATTAAAAAATAAAACACATGAATTAAAAACAAAACAAGATTCATAGAGACAGAGAATTAGCTGATGGTTGCAAAGGGGAGAGATATATGAAAATAAACAAGGTAATTAAGGTAAAATAGGGTCTTAAGCATGGGCCCTCGTCCAACATGATTGGCATCCTTATAAGAAGAGATTAGAACAGATAGCACTCACCTGGCACAGCCGTGAGCAGACACGGAGAGAAGGTAGCTGTCTACAAGACAAGGACACTTTGACCTTGGACATCTAGCCACCAGAGCTGTGTGATAATAAAACTCTGTTGTGTAAGCCACCCAGGCTGAGGCATTCTGCTTTTGGCAGCCCTAACAAGCTAGGACAATAAGTATTAAGTAGTGTACTCCACCTGCCAATCCTTCCATGTAGATGCTGTAACTACCTATGCCCAGGAGACCAGTGACTTGTGAAGGTCACATCCATGGAAGCTGGCACAGTCCCCTGTGGGTGAGGACAGCTGGCTCCCTGGGCCATGCCTTTCCACTGGAGCAGTGCCTCTGAGGCTGAATGAGAGAATGGCTGAAAGCAAGCAGGACAGCCATGGAGTCGCTGGGGTTTGGACTAGAAGCTGCTGCTGCTGCTGCCAGTGGAATCTGAGGACTGCCTTCTCAGGGGTAAGCAGACTGCTTGCAAAGAGGCCCACACAGAGGACAAGACCTCAGGGAGACACCGTGCAGACTTCAGGGGAGAGCTGGGCTCCACATTAGGCCCAGAGGGAGCAGGACTAAAGAATAGGCGACTTGCACACAAGAAACTATACCAAGGTCTCCATCCCCGGCCAGGCTCTGCTTTTGTAGCTGTGGACAGGGTCCCTGGCCCTCCTGCCTGCTCCCTGTCCACTTTCATGACACTGAGGAACTTACTATGTGCAGGGACTTCCCCCATAGATCCAGTGGCTATGAGAAATGACGTAGAAAGAGCTCTCAGATACTAAAAATGTGGTCACACTCCCTCCCTCCCACCAAAGTTGAGGATGCATGTAATAAATACGCACTGCACAGCGTGGCTGGAGGTCGCAAAGAGAGAGCAGAGGTACAGTCGTCCCCCCCTTATTCAAGGGAGATATGAACCCCAGGATTCAATCAGCGCTGAACCCTAGAGCTACTATGATTTCTCCTGCACACACAAATCTATAATATAACTTCATTTATAAATTAGGCACAAAAGAGATGAGCAACAATTACCGCTAATAAACAGAACAATCAAAACAGCAAACGGTCATGAAAGTGATGTGACTGTGGCCTCTTTCAAAGTGCCTACAGCCCTGTACTCCCCCTTCCTGTGCTGGGTGAGGGGATACAGCTCTGTGATGAGATGAAGGTGGGTGGATGGCTGGGCGTTGTGACCCAGCCTCAGGCTCCTTTCCCTGACTCACAATAGGTAACATGCACATTAGGCATATCTGAGTTGCCGGCACCACTAGTGCATTTTTAGCCCATTATTAAGTCAAAGGAGGGTGATTTAATGCAAGCTTTGCAATATCCCACCTTGATCTGATCACCAGGCTGGCTACTGAGAGGCTCAGGTAGGGAGTGTCTACAGGTGGAGATAATATTTCCAAGATATTTATTGTTTTTATAGCCAAGACTTCAAGAAAAGTCATTGGTCAGGAAGTTTAAAAGAATTTTTCCTTAACTGACCCAACCATAAAATTAGGTATCAGAAATAGCTGTAGAAATACTGACTGTGTATTCCTTAATATTAAATCTTTGGGGAGTTTCAACTTATTAATAATCTTGTTTCTGACTCTTCAATTTCTGTAGGATTTATGAATATATCTCAGTGTGCAAACTATATCCATATGATATCTTGAATGGCTTTTTTTTTTCCTAATTCTGTAAGTACTTTTCTCTGACCACCAATTTTTAATTTGAGATATTTAGGGCAGGTTTATTATGAACAACGTACTTCTACCAGAAATGGGGCTTAGTTCAGCACACAGAAGCAGTGAATACCAGTAACTGTAATGCTTGTCTACATTAAAAGAACAAAATATTTTAAAGCTCTAAACATGCGTCTTTTTCAAATTATAGTATTTATTTTCTAACATAACCTGAATCTGTTAGTGGGTTCACATTTTAGCAAAAAAGTATTTGTGGGTTTTTTTTTGCCTTAAGGCAGAGAGAGACAAGAGAGTAGAAGGAGGAGAAGGAGGAGGAAAAGGAGGAGGAGGAAGAGAAGGAGGAGGAGGAAGAGGCAGAGGAGGAGGAATAGGAGGAGGAGGAGGAGGAAGAGAAGTCTTTGCCAAGTTGTTCATTAGCTTTAGATCAATCCTTTAAACATCCCTTTCTATAGTTCATGCTAACACAAACTCATTTCTTATTAGCAAGGATTTACAGTTTTATATCATCATTAGCATATAATTTTCTAATAGAATAAAACAGTAGTCATCTGGCTATATAAATTAAGATAAAATTAAGATTTCTATTTCTATAAGTATTTGAGGATATATTGCTTCTATTGAGAGGTATGGCTGTCACATTTTTACAATATAGACATATTCAGCTTTGTAAAATTTGTTTATTGTATTGCATATACTTTCTTACTTCTAATGTCTCCAAAAAGAATATAAATGTAGCACTACATTAAAAATAAATAGCGTATCCGGCTGGGATTTTCTCTGTGAGCCACTGTTAAGAAGAACAGAAAATCTCCACAGGTTACTTCTCACGAGGCTCTCAGTCCATCTGTTTAGAATTTTTGTTGTTAGGAAAGTTTTACTCAATCATTCAAACTCTTGGAACTGCTAAACAAAGTCTCAAAAGCTGGTAGGAGTTTCTGAGAAGAAAGATATTTGTAAACTTGTTAACTTTCTTAGTTTATCATAATGATGGTCTGTCTTTTGTTTACCAGCTCCTGCAGCATCTCTAAGGATAAAATTTTGTGACATAAATTCTGCTATAGCCAGAGGGGCTGCTGCTTATTAGACACAATGCATGCCATGAAGACTCATATCAGGATGATCAAATATAGATGCATGTGCTCTTTTCTGTTTTAAAAATATATTTTATTGATTTTTTACAGAGAGAAAGGGAGAGCGACAGAAAGCTAGAAACCTCCATCAGCTGCCTCCTGCACACCCCCAACTGGGGATGTGCCCGCAACCAAGGTACATGCCCTTGACCAGAATCGAACCTGGGTCCTTTCAGTCCGCAGGCTGATGCTCTATCCACTCAGCCAAACCGGTTTCAACAAATGTGCTCTTTTCTTATCTAAGAAAGATAATAATAATACGGATAATAAACACTAGAATTATTGGCATGTATGTGATGTCTGACATCTATTAAAGATTGCATATGCTATAAAGAATGGAGCAGAATATGGTGTAAGTTATCCTATATAATAAAGAGCTAATATGAAAATTGACCATCACTCCAACACACAAGATGGCTCCCCCCATGTGGTCAAAGATGGCCACCCCCATGTGGATACAAGATGGCCAGAAGGGGAGGGCAGTTGTGGGTGATCAGGCCAGCAGGGGGGGATAGTTAGGGGCAATTGGACTGGCAGGGGAGCAGTTAGTCATTGATCAGGCTGGCATGGTAGTGATTAGGTGGTGATCAGGCTGGCAGGCAGAAGCAATCAGGGGCAATCAGGCAGACAGGCAGACAGGCAGACAGACAGACAGACAGACAGGCAGGCGAGTGGTTGGAAGCTAGCAGTCATAGATTATGAGAGGGATTGGGCCTAAATGAACAGTTGGACATGCCTTGAGGGGTCCCAGATTGGAGAGGGTGCAGGCTGGGCTGAGGGACAACCTCCTCCCCATGCACAAATTTTATGCAACAGACCATTAGTGCATAATAAAAGTAGAGATAGTCCTGACTGGTGTAGCACAGTGGCTTGGAATATCCAACTAGGAACCAAAGGGTTTTGGATTTGATTACTGGCCAGGGCACATACCTAAGCTGTGGGTTCTATACCTAGTCAGAACATATAGGGAATTCACCCAATTAATCTTTCTCTCTCTCTCTCTCCCTCCCCACCCCTTACCTTATCTTTCTCTCTAAAATCAATTTAAAAAGCATACCCTGGTGAGGATTAAAAAGAAAAGATTGATATTACAGAGATCAACTAATTAATACTCAAGAATATATCATTTTATTACTGAGTGTCAATAAGAAAAATTTCAAAAATAATTAAAATGTTTAATAGCATTTAATAAATGCCTACTATGTGCTGTTCATTGACTCAGAATGGTTTTGTCAGTAAATGCATATGGTACCTCTCCAGTCCCTTCCCTTTCTGCCACCGTGACAATCACCACTCCAGACATCCTGCTGTGGTGACGTAATTGAGCAGCACAAACTTTTGGCCCTCTTATTCCACTGCCTCCTTCATGCCTGAGTCCATAAGTCCCAAGAGCACCCTCAGGCAGCCCAGGCGAGGCAGCGTCTAGATGAGTGGTTCCCAGCATGAGGCACATGCCCCACAGGAGGGCAATTTGATTTTTAAGAGGGGCAAATCTATCATGAATTATTAACAGTGATTTTTTGGCATTTCTTATGGTTTTCGGAGCCTCATATACAGTATATAAGTGCATATTGAGGCATATTTATGCATTTCAGTTCTCTGATAAATATTTTGAAACTCTGCTGTTTTTTCATGTCATTTCATATTATTATAATTTTTTTTTTTTTAGCAATTCTTAGGGATTTCTTCCTCAGTACTTCAACTGTCCTTTCATTCTTTTTTTCTCTGTCACAGATGCCGTGTTTCTTGGAAGCTTGTTGAGACCAAGTTAATGGCCTTTTAGGCTTTCTCCACTTGAATAAGAGTTCACTTTTTGAATAATAATTATGTCACAGGGCAGGGGAGGGAGGGCATCGTGATTTTAGAGATGCTTAAAGTAGGGCATGGCCTAAAAAAAGGTTGGGAACCACTGGTCTAGACCCAGGCCTAAAAGACACAGGGCTTCTCAGCTGGGTATCTGCCTTCAAGGTCCAGCCATCAGAAGGGCATTACAAAGTAAGCCACTTCTTCCCCAGTGTGCTGGCCCCACCCTCCGCTCCATAGGGACAGGACTTCATGGAGGTCTGAAAGCTGTCCCTGCCTTCTTTGACTCTGTCTCCTTTATTCTTCACAAATCTTTTGCAGACTTCGTCCTGTGTTGGATATCTGCTTGAGGGGAGATCCCAACTCACAGTAACCCTTTTTGGCATCTGCTAAGGACCTTGATACTCTTCTCTGCTTTCCCTGCTGCTGCCTACCAGGGCTTCCTTCTGATTTCTTCTTATTCTTTTTGTTTCCCAACCCCTGCTCCTCTGCATGTACCTCCTTATTCCACACGTCTCTCTTTCTTCTTTATGTTTGTTACTGCGATAGTTTGCTATATCCTGAATGACTAATACTGTAGGTGACACCTAGTCTGTACTCAGTAAGTCTGTATTGAAATAAGTGTTTCTGAGAAAGACTAAAAAACATAGTTTTGGAATGCGGTTCTTTTCTGACAATGTAGATGCAAGTCGGCCCTTATTGTTCCTGACATCTAGTGGCAGGACGGAAAAACTAGCCCGAGGCCTGAAGGAATGTCATTGGCTGGCTAGCCTCCAAAGAATAGAAAGTATCAAAAGATTTAGTCTTCAAGGCATGTACAACTCTTATAGAGTTAGTCTACCTTTCAGATGGGTAACAGGTTATGTATTTATTAATGCAAATGCCAGCGAATTTATCATGGCGGGTAGAAGTCCTGTGAGATAGGGTAATTCAGTCCTTCTGGGTGAGTGAGCAAGCTGGCTGAATCTGACCATCTCAGGGATTCTACAATCAGGATATCCCACTCCACCCACCTATGAAAATAAAAATAAAACATACAAAACATATAAATATTGCAAGTTGTGGTATAGCAGTGACAGCTCCTAGAGTATGGAGAAGGAGTGAGGTTGCAATTCCCACATCCCCAATGGCCAAATGTGAACTCAACAGGAATCTCAAACAAGGACCCGCTGAACTATATATCCACACCATATCCTCAACTTGGAGAACCAGAGAGCAAAATGAGAAAGAGCCAGGCCCCAGGGGAAACTCGCATTCATTACTTTTCTCCCTTCTGTTCCTGCATCCCACAACTGCAGGTAAGTGCCAACCATGTCCCAGGCACTGTTCCAGGCTCTTGATACACCAAGGAACAGAAGAGATAACAGTGCCCACCCTCAGGGCTCATCTCTCTTCCTCTTTCTTCCAAAGGCGTAGGACACTAAGGATGCCTTGGCAGGACAAGACATCTGCTTGTGCAGGGGACACAGCCTCCTTTCCGGAATGGTAATAGCTTGGAAAGGAGCCGGCAAGTGGAGCCTGTTCTCCTACAAGCACGCTTTATTAAGCAGCTGCTCCAAAAGATTGAAGCAAGTATCAGGTTTACTGGGAAGGCTGTATTGCTTGAGAAATGAGTTAGAAAATGAAATTTTCCAAGAGGAGGACAAGGCCTTCAGTTCCAGAATTCCCTGAAGAATTGGGGGTGGGGAAGGGCATGTCACACTTGCCCTGAGGTGACAAGGGTGGGCAGGAGGACGCCAGAAGCTCCGGGTAAGAAAAGTGAAACAGGGAAGGCACATAAATGTCTACCCTTATTCCTTCACACAAGTAAAAGAGGTGTCTTGACCCCTATAAATTGCATAAAATGGTTGAGAAAGAGTGCAGATGCCTGGTAAGTCCTTTACTTGAATTTCAAAACTGTAGAGAATTGTTAGTTTCTGATGTGTATTTGAATACAGGTCTCTGATAAAGAAAGCTGAAGGCTGTTTTGACAGACAGACTTAGATAAAAGGATCACCATTAGAATTTTATGACGCTGGACAATTATTTCACCTTTCTGATCTTCAGCCTCCCTGTCTACAGCATAATTAACAGTAGTACCTACCGAAAGTCAATATTGCATGTGGAAATATGTATATCTGTATACATAAAAGCCTAAGAGACCAAAGACCGTTTGACAGGTAGCTATGATGTGCACTGACCACCAGGAAACAAATGCGCAATGCACAGGATTGGGCTTCCTCCTGCCTGGATCGGGCCTGCAGGGTTAGGGCCAAAACCAGCAGTCCAACAGCCCCCGAGGGGTCCTGGATCGCAGGAGGGCACAGGCCAAGCTGAGGGACCCCACTGGTGCACAAATCTATGCACCAGGCCTCTAGTGGCACATAACAGAAACCCAGAACATATCCATTTCCTTTTGGTCTACCGGATGCTATCAACTTCTAGTTCCTGAACACAGGGGCACTGTGACTTTTCTGCTTCATTCTCAACCCCACAGAAGGTGTCATTAGAGCCCGGCCAGTATGACTCATTGGTTGAGTGACGGCAGCTGAATCGGAGGTCAGGGTCCAATAACCAGTTAGGTTACATAACCAGATTTTGGGCTTGGTCTCCACTAGGGGACTTGTAGGAAGCAGCTGATCAATGATTCCCTTTCATCATTGATGCTCCTATCTCTTTCTCCTTTTCCCTTCCTCTCTGAAATAAATTAAAAATATATTTTGAGCAAAGAGGTGCCCTTATGGAAACATGGGCTGTTTCACTATATCATTGTTTGCTTTGAACTAAGATCAGGATTTTCTTTTCTAAATCACCTTCCTTATTTACAAAAATTCACATTGCATAGTCACATGATTGTCCACTCAATGGTATCTGCCTAATGCGGTGAGTAAATAACTTCTATTAGTGCTAATTAGGCTCCTCCTCCTTTTTGCTCAAAGTATCCAAGTCAAGACAACATTTCTACATTTGCAAATGATACAGAATAGAATAAAAGCCAATATATTTTTGAAAAGTTGTTTATAAACTGTGTGTTGAATTTTTAAAATGAACCAAAGGCGAAAAGCTTATAGTACACAGACTTTTACTGCTGAATGGTAAAGGTGATAAAGATGCCATTCTAGATACACCCCCTCTACCTGCAGGGTCTGATAGTACCTCCATGGAAAGTCACTGAATATGCTGCCCCTCTTACTGGTCAAAGCATGGCCTCTGGAGTGAGGTCCTTTGCAATAAGCCGTCACCTCCCAGCCCCACCCCCAACACCGTCTCCCTTTCACAGGATGGAATGGCTCACCGCCTCGGTACATTTGGGGTGCTGGATGAGGCCTCTATTTGGAGCCTTTCAGCCAGTTCCTTGCATCATTTGACAAGGAAACAATTTGAGATGACCTCGGGCGGCCCAATCAAATTTCCCATGGACTCAGAATGATTTGGTGGGACAACCGTGTTTCCCCGTGGTTTTGAGAAGGCCCAGGGATGAACAGATAGAGGGCTGGCTGATGTGAAGGAGTCATTCGGTCAAGAGGAGGTGATGTGGTGGAGGATATGGTGCGGACACGTGGTCGGGGAGCGAGATGCAGGGGGCAGACATTGCAGAGAAGAATAACAACCACTGGGAGCCAGATGGGACTGTGCAAACGGCAGCTGGAAGCTGTGAGACTGTCAGAGGATGACGACCAGATGTCTGACCCCGCTGCTCAGCCTACACAAGCTCCCCAGCACTCTGATGGCCCCTGGGGAAGGGGAGGGAGTGGCGGGGAGGAACCGCCAACTGATGTAATTAATGTATTATAGCCTAACATTAAGTTTCCCTGGAGTTGACTTAATAAAAATAATCTCCTCCATCAAGTGAAATACAAGTCTAGGATCAAGATTCAATTTACTAAGAGAAAAGGAACTATTTTTTAAAAACATGTATGTAGAGGACATTTAGTTCCTTGGCAAATGTACACTTCACTTTCTGGAAATTTCCCCTGGATTCCTCATGTCAGAATTTCCCAGTGTTCTGTGAACACACTAGCACTGGGGCATATTACTAGATGTTCTGAAGAAAGTAACAATTTCCCTAATTAATGAATTCAGGAAAATACATTAAAATTCTCAGAATTCTTAGAAGAAACACACCACTTTTTCATTATTTCCGCAAATGCTTTCCCTGATCATTTCAATACAACATAGTTTTATTTGTCAAATATCCAGAAACATCTTAAAAGAAATGAGTATTTTGTAGCACAGTTTGGCAATGTTGTTCTGCTTATAGGAACATATAATTTCCTTTCTTGTCTCTTCAATTTAAAAGAGCGTGTCCATGGTTGATTTTTGCATCGTTTTCAATGAACTGCTTTGGTAAGCATTTTGTGATCTCCTACTCTTCTGAGCATAATACCTATCACCCAGGAACCATCCAGTAAAATGTATTTTCTAAACATTTTTTTATAAAGGCTGTGTTGAAATATGTACATACAACCACACTCAATGACAGTGGGTTGAAGTTATGCAAAGAGTCCCGGACTAACAGAGGAAAGAGACCAAGGGCCAGGTACACACAGCCTCCTGCCCTGCAGTTTGCCCTCTGGTGAAGGCTGAGAGAGACAGGGAGAAAGAGCAGCATGCAAGCCAGGGAATCACCTGACTATCAACAAAAAGCAAAAAGCCCTCTTTAGAAAAAGCATGATGATGTGAATAGTATGAACAAGCTGCACATTCTCTTCTTATAAAGTGGCACCTTCACAAATAAATCAGCAAGCTGAAGCGTGAAGTGGGTATCTGCATTTGTGGTAATAAGAGAGGATTTGGAGGTTCTGGGATAAAAGGGTGCAGTCCCAGACAGACATACACTGATGAATCGCACTGATAGTTCCTTCCATGAGAGAACAGACTGATCAAAAAGCCACAAAGCTGCCCACTGAGATGCTACAGAGCAAAGAGTGGAGCTTCATTAATACTTTAAAGGTGAACTGCCTGGCACAGAGGACTCTCACAGCGGGGGACCCCGGCTTATGTAAATGGTGCCTTCATTAAGAGCACAGAAATATTTTGCAAATTATGGGAGGTCAAGGCTAGTGATTGACTGGGTGCACCTATGAACTCTCTCATTAACATTCCGCACGGCTTGTACTGCACAACTGATCTGACCACCAAGAAGGACGGAGTCGGGAAGAAAGATGTTTTTAATGAAAGGTCTATTCAAACAAGACACTGGGTGCTAATGGCGCACACACTGCTAAGTGGAAAACTTTTAAAAAGACATCGTGGGTCTCATTTTATATTTGAAGCCATGAGATAGTTCACATGGTGTTTCATCTCATGGGTCCTGAAGTTACATACACTTGGATTTCAATCTGTGCTGTTACTTGTTTTATAGCTCTGTGACTTTAATGGGCCATCCAACCTCATTATCCTCATTCCCTAAACAGAGCAAAAACAGTGCCCGCTTGGTAAATCAGTGGTGAGTTTAGGAAGCCCTGAACCTGTGTTATCATCATAGGAAATGACAAGTGCTGGTGAGGATGTGGAGAAAAGGGAGCCTGGTGCACTGCTGGTGGGTATGCAGCCCAGTAAAAACAATATGGAGTTCGTCCAAAAATTAAAATGGAACTGACATTCAACGCAGTGATCCCACTTCTAGGAATATAACCTGACAATCCTAAGACACCAGTCAGAAAGAATATTTGCACCCCTATGTCTATAACAGCACTACACTGAGTGGCCAGATTATTATGATCCCTGAACACATAATAATCTGGCCACTCAGTGTATATCCTATATAATAAAAAGCTAATATGCAAATTGTCCCCTTGAGGAGGAGTTCAACCATCAGGCAGGCCAGCCAATTGCCCCTGTCCCTGCCCCCTGGCCAGGCTGGCATATATATATATATATATATATATATATATATATATATATATCACATATATCATATATACATACACACATAAATACATACACAAACTGAGTGGCCAGATTATTATGCATTCAGAGATCATAATAATCTGTCCACTCAGTGCATTTACAATAGTTAAGATCTGGAAACAGCCCATGGGCCATCAGTAGATGAGTGGATGAAAAAGCTGTGGTACATTTACACAGTAGAATACTATGCAGCTATAAAAAAGAAGGCTCTCCTACCCTTTGAGAAAGCATGGAGCAAAATAAGCCAATAAGTGAAAGACAAATATCACATAATCTCATATGTGGAATCTAATGAACAAAATAAAGCTAATGAACAAAATAGATCCAGAGACATGGACGCATGGAATAGAGTAATGAATCTCAGAGGGAAAAGGGGTGCAGAGAGAGATCACCCAAATAACTTGTATGCATATATGCATAGCCCATGGAGACAAGCAATAGTGCCAGGAAGGCCTGGGAGAGGTAGAAGCAGGTGAAGGGAATCAATTGGGGAAAAAGAGGGGACATCAATAATACCTACCACAATAAAGATAAACTAAGAAATTAACACAAGCAGAATGGCATGGCTGCCAAGTTGCAGTGTCCTGAGACCTTGGGGTTTGCCAGGCCCTGTTCTAAATGTTTTGCTGGTGCTGGCTCACCGCGTCTTCACAGAAATAAAGGATGATTATTTCACAGATATCTGAATGAGGCGATGGAGACTGCAAGAGCTTTGTGCTGTCCAGAGTCACAAAAGTAGTAACTGATAAAGTTGGCCCTTGAACGTAGATTTTCTGAGTCTAAATGCACTTTAATTCCTACTCTGTTCTGCCACCTGTGTAAAATATCTCAGAAGAATACAAGTCACCTTTCGAAATAGGTCAGAAAGCCCATTAGATCCATTTGCCATTCTGACATACTTTATAGACATACTTTCTTTACTATTGAATAAAATAACATTTTTTTCTGGTCTTAGAATTAAATCCTGGAGTATTTAGTAGGTTACCAGGAAGAATCTGAAGAAACAAGTTTTAAATCCTTGCTTTCCCCTTTGTTATTAGTGAACAATTTCTCCAGCTAGTCTTTAGGAAGCCTCTGTTTATCCATACTGGGATTGGGATTATTTATTTCATTTGCAAGCTGATCTAATGCTTAGCGTGAAGACTTCACGTCCCCCTCTGAAATATCAACCACAGCAGTGGAGGTTGGATGGCCCACCGTGTCCTCTACAAGGAGCTCTAGTAACCAGCACAACATATTTACAATAAAATAGTAATTAAGATTCAGAAGTATATCCCTTAGGCTTCAGAAGTTCCCCCAAAGCTTTTCAAAGTATCCACGATTGGTTAGAATATCTTTGCATAAATTCTATTGTATGGTATGTTAATGCCTTATAAATCATCCATGCATACAAGGAATCTATTAACCACAACATCGGATTAACCCCAATCTCTTCTGGCTGACCCACATCACAGTGCAGTCGGCTATACAGATCTGCTCTGCTCTGCGTTTGGAGAAGTGCCAGGTGTAGCCATGGTCTTTGCAGAACACTGACTCCCTGATAAATGTCCCATCTTTGAAACAGGCATTTGCTGCCCCCTATAATGATCTGGCAGGATCCTCCCCTGGCACACCTGCTGTGCCCTGAATGCATCCATTTAGACTGACAGAGGCCGGTCTCTGCTTGGGTTAGAGAATGGTTTATGAAAGGGCGTACTCATAATGCTTGCCTAACAGTTCATGGTTCTGTACTGAATAGCTCATATACTAAGTTAGCACCCATATTATAACTCAAATTCGTATCTTAGCCGAGCTGGGAGGGGACTGATTGATTACTCATGATCAGGGATTCCATCGTGATGGGCTTTTCAAACCTCTTAGAATTTACTGTGGGACTGAATTTCAGAGTGATCGGCGCTCTGAGGGGACGTCAGACTCTTTAAATTTAAATCTATATTTCTTGTTCATAAGATCGAGTGTGTTGACAAATTGTGGGCAAAAAAATTCTATATTCTGTGTCAAGTGACACTTCTGTCTGATGCTTTTAGAAAGTACTAGTACTTGCGGGATTGATCTCCCATATAGATTTTCCCTGACGCTCTTTCAATAGCTGGACTTTCTCAATAGCACTTCAGCTTCAAAAATCAAATCCCAGCACAGTCCTGGAGGGTGCCATCTTCCAACTATGTTGGAAACCGCTAAACAGAACAGATTTCCAATCTCTCGTTTGAGGAAGAAAAGCAAGCACATTGGTGGTCATGGGAGGTCACGCCTGAGCCTCAATAAGATTTGCAAGTTCCTGCCTCCCTTAAAGGCCTTTCCTCCTGCAAATCCACTGAGCATCTCTGTTTAAACATAAGTTTTCAAATTTTAATTTTAATCCAAGTATTTAGAAAGATGTATATTTTATTCATTATAGGCAACTTTTACAGAGTAACTTGAAAAATGTTTAACTTAAAATCCATAAATTTTCTGTATGCAGTTTAAACACAGTCTTACATATAAAAGCTAAAAGAAGCCTATATCTTTCAATCTGATGCAAACATTTCACAACTACAAAGAAGAAATTGGCCTTAGGTGACTATGCAACGGTCATCTGCATACTGACATTGAAAAAAAATATATATTTTATTGATTTTTTACAGAGAGGAAGGGAGAGGGATAGAAAGTCAGAAACATCAATGAGAGAGAAACATCAATCAGCTTCCTCCTGCACACCCCCTACTGGGGATTTGCCCACAACCAAGGTACATGCCCTTGACCGGAATCCAACCTGGGATCTTTCAGTCCACAGGCCGACACTTTATCCACTGAGCCAAACCAGTTTCAGCTGCATACTGACATTCTGATCCACTGACCTTATTTTCTGAACACAGTGAAGATAATAATAAAGATTAATACAGCAACATCTCCTTGTTCTTATTTACTCATTAAACAAATAATATCATATGCCGATTAAATCCTCTATATGACATAGCAATATTTGTTCCCCATATTACTCTTTTGGACACATATATTTAAATTTCCATTAAGAGTGTTAATGTGGAAAAGATACAGAATGTGGATTTTTTAAGATCAGAGTGAGATTTGCAGAGATATAACTATGACCAAACCATCATTAGTAACAAGAAATTTCACATCAAGGCTGTAGGGGAAAAAAGTAATATTATATGAAATCAAAAAGTTTTGGAGAGCTTTCACAGGGTAAAAAAGGTTATATTTTCTCATTATACTAAGGTTGGTATACTATGCACTTGAGATGTTGCAAGTTATAAAGTCTCAACTTAAAAAAATGAAGACGATGCAAAATTTCAAAGAACAAATGAGAAAATGTTATAAAGTCTCCTGGTAATGATCCACTGAGAAAAGAATAACAGATTAATTTTATCAAAAATGCATCAACACGTCAGGATAAATCATCCAGGAGAATAAAGTAAAGCATTGAGGTGGAGGAGGAGGAACAAAGAAGGCAGCAGGTGTGTTTTTATTGGCTCCCTTTATATACTGAGCAATGCCTTTGCCCAGGAATACATATTTAATGTCAGCTGTGATAGAAAAGTGTGCAGAATATACATTTAAAATAAATATTATAAATTCTGAAACAATGAAAAAGTTTGATTCTTAACATCTAGTTTCTTATCTCACCCTTTGAATAACACACATATGTGTGTTAATGTTAATTAAAGTTTATAAATTACTGTCAAATCTTCTTTGTTATATTGTAAAAATGATATACTAAACATTATACAATTTGAAAAAATTATCACACATTAGAATCTACTCAACATCTAATTAGTGAGCCATCAGGCATGAAATTCCATTTCAGTTCTATATATCACCCTCTTACACTGTAACGAAATATTCTGCGAGGTACTGCAGATATATGTAAGAATAAGAGACATGGTAAATTCTATATTTTAAGAAAGAAAATACAAATAAATTCATAAGATATTCTTTTAATATTACCAGTCGAGCTATTGGCAATATAAATTACAGTGTCTACAGACTCAGAGCCAAGAAAAAAACAACATGTAAACACATATTAAGGATAAATCATCCCTAAGTTTATAATAAACATACAAAAACCTGAAAAAAAAATCTTTTTGCCAAAATAGTTTTTGAATTTGTCTGTCAATATAGCTTAAGTTCAATCAAGGCATAGCATACACTGGGTAGTTATTCACCAATATATATGGTCTTTCTCCAGCCTCGCTGCCCAACTACATTACCCATCCTCCCTTGCAGTTGGGTGTGGTCATATAACAGAGTTTTTGGCCAAAAGCACTAGTATGTGGGCAGAAATTATGTAGAACTATCCCTGACCTCCACATCCTTATTTAATATCTGACCAAATACACAGGATTCAAAGAAGAATTCCAAGAACTGGGATGGCAGGGACTCAGACAGAAAGAGCAAATGGCCATTCCTACATAGACAGAGAATGGATTCATTTGCATTGCACAACAACCAGCACTTTGAACTACTTTGTGTAAAGTTTAGCAGGTGAGATTTCACAGATATTAGTTACAAAGTTGGTTTGGTCTTATTAATACATAAAGAAAAGCCCCAGATGGAAGTGAAGGTCACTATATGAAACTATAAATAAGCCAACTTGCTTACAGTGATTAACTTTGTTTTATCAATCGTATCTAATAAAAGAATAATATGCAAATTTGACCATACCTTCGCTATGCTACTAGCCCATCAGGAGCAGGGGGCAGGGCTGGGCTGCACAAGGCAGGGGGGTGGGGCCGAGGCACCCAGGAGGCTGGTGGGGGACGGGGCCACAGTGCTCAGAATGGGAAGCCGTCCCAGTGCATGGCATGGCTGCCGAGGACAGTGTGTCCCTGGGACTGGGTAGTCACCACTGGGGCTAAGGCCAGGGCCTGTGGGCGGGGCCAAGGCTGCTGGGGCATCAGCCCCATTGCAGGGTGATGGCTGGGTGCCCAAGGCCTAAAGCTTTGGTCAAGGGTGAGGGGTCAGTAGGACATCCCCTGAGGGCTCCCAGTATGTGTGAGGGGGCAGTTTGGGCTGAGGGATCACCCACCCCCAGTGCACGAATTATTTGCCCAGGTCCCCTAGTTAAATATAAGTGCCTGCATATGTACAGCTGGAGCTCCCTACATAATGACAGCCAATGAAACAGCAAACTGGCTGGAAAGAATCTGGTCTGGGAAGGCCCAAAGTTGCATATGGAAATGCTTCCAGTACCTTTTATTTTTTTGCTCTCAGGAAGTGTTTCTGCTGCCTTTTCATCTCTGGTTTCTATCTCCCTCCCTTAATCTCTTCTACAGTAAATCTTTTTCTTCTCAACCACCAAGAAGAACATAATAATAAAGTCCCCATTTCCCCAGTGACTCAGAAGGCAGAAAACAGACAAAGCTAAACTATAGCCTGTGCTATGGCATGTTCTCAAAATAATGACTCATGACAGCTTCTAGTTTATAGAAAATCATTCCCAGGATGACAGGATCTGAGTGGGGCTTGGGGGCAACCTGGGAGAGGGGCCCAGGATGACTCTGATTCGGAATTAGAGCTTTCGCATTCAGGCCTAATCAGCTTCCTATTGCACCATTATTTTTAAGACCAGGAAGAAAGAGATAGTGAAATTCCAACAATGAGGACACAGGAAATGCTTACAAGATAATATGCAGTAATGTATTTTAATCTCCTCCTCTCCATAGACTTTAGTGAGCCATTCTCAGCAGGGGAAGAAGGGCAGTTTTCCATCAGAGAACAAGTTAGCAGGTGGTCTGTTTGACAGATCTGGGATGACTTATGTCATGAGCTTTTTGAGTGAATTTGAAAAAGCATCCCTTATTTGGTATTTGACAAAAGGAATAAAATTCCTTTATCTATCTATCTATCTATCTATCTATCTATCTATCTATCTATCATCTATCTATCTATATGGTATATATGTTTATTTACATTCAAACTTTCTTCTCTCTCTCTCACACACACACACACTTATCTGCACACATGTATACACATACAAATAACATAGGTCTAAGCATTTGAATCAAGGATCAGGAAAAGCATCTTGAAAGTTATTTAAAAAAAAATTCCCTGCTATAATATTTTCTGGAAATAATATGGCCAAAAACATATATTAACAGCTTAATTTGTAAAACAAAACAAAACACCCCTCAAACAAAGTCAGACACCAGCAACTCCAGCTCAAGGGAAGTTGGACACTCAGCACTGAATTGCTTCAGTCACGTTTCTGAGCTCGTTCTGTTGACTGGTTAGGCCCTCACCTTTCAGATGCTATTTGTGACAGCCGCTGCCCTACATCCCAGACGGAAGCTATTCTCCATGAAGTTTTTGGGAGTGATTGGGATAAAAATAAAAATGTTCTGTTATTCCCCTAGGAAAGTGTCAGTGGTCTCTGAAGCTCAGAGAAAGCTTTAACTACACCCCACAGAGCAAGGCCTCAGTGCATTATTCGCGTGATCAGAAGGGGTACAAACACATTTCCAGGAAGATCCAAACACCAGCCTGCACACAAGATCATCATGTGCATGTGCCGCGTGGAGCTTTCTGTTTCTGAGTGTGTGTCCACTGCACATAGTATAACATCCAATTTGAGTGAGGCCTTCATTCGTTACAGCTACACAAACAAATGCTCTTTCTCAAGATGCACTCTTAAGTATTAGGTTCTCAAGGAAAAGTAGACACATTACCCAGGCTTCTCAATCCAGGTATGGAGTTGAGATAACTCAATATCTATCTTTAAGAATTTGTTCCCACTTCTAGTGAGAGGGGATAGACACCGCCACTGCGTGTATCCCAGAGAAAAGAAAACTCTCTCCATCCTGTTCATTTTGTAAAATCCATCCAGACGTTGGATACCACCAATGCTTACAGAGTTTCTCTGCTTCGTGCCTGTCACTCTGGCTTCTGAACAGCACTAACCATGGGGAAAGTCACAGGCAGGAGTCACACGCTTATAGAGGAAGGAGTCATAGCAATTATTAAATTACAGGTAGCCTAGGGCAGAGCACAGACTTCAGTGTCAGGTATGAATTCAAATCCTACCACTATTGTCACTATCCTTGTACAATAGGGAGACTAACACTCAGTCTTTAAAAGCCTCCAGGGATTTTGTCTCTGAAATTGGGATAAGAAGTACCACTTAGAGAAATGCCTAGGAGTAGAACTAATCGTCTTACCTAATAATAGACAAACATGTAAATTGGCCATACCTCCACTACGCCCATAGCCAATCAGAGTGAGTATGCAAATTAACCCAACAAAGATGGCGGTTAATTTACATGCATAGCCCCCCAGCGCCTGTGTCCCAGGAACATCCTGGCACCGGGGTCACTGTGAGGTAAGCCATCAGAGCAGAGGGGACAGGGTTGGAGCCATCTATCTGAGGGGGCTGAGGGTTCACTGCCCAGGCTGAAAGCCTTGGCCAGAGGCTTTTGGCCTGGGCAGGCTGGGGCTGGGGCGGAGCCTGCGATCAATCCATTGCAGGGCACTGGGGGTCTCCTGGCTGAGGTCCCCTGCTTAAGGCCGCAAGTAAGCAGTCAGTAGGACATCCCCTGAGAGCTCCCAATATCTGAGAGGGGGCAAGTTGGGCTGAGGGACCACCCACCCCACAGTGCACGAATTCTGTGCACCAGGCCCCTAGTAACAAACAAAAGGCATGAGTATGAATGAGGCTTGTCCTTCAATATCCATTCTCTTCCTTGTTCTGAAACCTTATGGTAGCATTAATATATTTTTCTTAATATTTTTATTGATATTTTGAGAGAGAGAAAGAGTGAGTGGGGCAAGAGGAGGGGGACATCAATATGAGAGCAACACATCTATTGGGTGCCTCCTGTACACCCCTCCCCCCACTGGGGATCTAGACCACAACTCAGGCATGTGCCCTGACCAGGAATCAAACCAGCAGCCTTATGGTGCACAGAAAGACACCCAACCAACTGAGCCACACCAGCCAGGGCAGGATGTACTTTTAATATGTTTTCCAGGTTCCTATGCTCTGCGTGTATCCAGTATGTACCAGTGTTTCAGAGTGAGCACACATCTGGACATGTATGTAGATGGAGTCAATAACTCATCATCCACTTAGAGTCTTCAATTACAAAAACGTAACTGCAAGAGGGTTTTCAATAATTTCATTCCAGAGCATTCCAGACCAAGCATGTCAGAACCTGATTTCCAATTCAATGCCACCTTTGGTTGGGGTCATTTATTATCACCATTACTATTATTCTTATTATCATTCTTCTGCAGTAAGTGGTACTCGTTGTTTGCTGTGATCAAATTAGAAAATCTTCATAAACTAGGATTTCAATCCCTCAAAGGAACATGATTGGACTTCAGGGGATTAGTGTTGTTATAATGCACATCCCATTTGGAAGAAAATAAAAATTTTTTTTATGAGCATTACCATCGCCCTTCTGTGGACTTTCCGATAAGACATCCTGTGACTCCCGCGAAAACACACTGTCTCCCACATGCCGCCGCATTCTTGTTTGGGGTACCACATTTCCTAGTCAATTGAACGTGTTACCTAACACTTTATTGGGAAAGCAGAGGTGCAAAATGAGCCCCCCACACACCTGTCACCGTGGGGAATGCTGACGAGACACATTATAGACATTACATCTTGAAGTTGTTAAAAGGAAAAGAGAGTGTGATTTTTTAAAACCACATTTGGGTATTAGGCATGCCAGCATCAGAGGAAGTCAGTGCTTGAAAGAAATGGACAGAACTTCAAGTCCAGCTTCCTACACAGTTTTGAACATAACCCCCTCCTGGAGCTCAACGCAGGCTCCCCTGTGCTGGACAGCTCCTGGCCAGAGCATCTCTGGTCTACATCCCCTCTTCCACCACGTAGGGAGGGAGGAGAAATACATAGCTAGGGAGGGTGCAGAGGGGCCTGGGCATCTAATTGTCCTCTGCATAGACTTGCCCACCCCAGAACTGATGTTTCAGATTCCAGGGCATTTCTGGACTTCTGTGGACTAACTGGCTTGTTTCTCACAGTGTCCCTCTCTAGCATCTTAGTTCTAGTTTTCTCTGTTCTAATAAGCAAGCAACTGCTTCGGCATTTGCTTTTCATCTTAAAACTACCCCTTGCTGGTTTCTAGGCCTACTCTTCTTCATGTAATTTATACTTCTTTTGGAATTTATAGGAATAATGGCTCAGGTATTTACAGATTCGCTTCAAAAAATTAATCCTGCCAAAACCGGTTTGGCTCAGTGGATAGAGTGTCGGCCTGTGGACTGAAAGGTCCCAGCTTCGATTCTGGTCAAGGACAGGTACCTTGGTTGTGGGCACATCCCCAGTCGGGGGTGTGCAGGAGGCAGCTGATCGATGTTTCTCTCTCATCGATGTTTCTGACTCTCTATCGCTCTCCCTTCCTCTCTGTAAAAAATCAATAAAATATGTTTTATTCCTGACCTTTTTTGAGGGCAGGTGTTTCACAATAATCCTACGTCTTATATTTAGATTTTCTTTCAGACTCACAAAATGAATGCAAGAGGAATAAATAGAAAAAATCGATTTTTTGCTGAGATAATTTGGCAAGAGATAGATAAGAGTGCAAAGGTCACAGGGTAAGTTAGATACTGATTATTTGGAGGGGTACCATCAGACCATATTGCTCTACAAAAGATTTTTTTAAATTATAAGATTTACCATTTATTAAGCAATTTCAACATGTTGGGCACTCTGCCACTGCTTAATATTAATACTGTTTTATCTAATAATTAGAACAACTTGAAGAACAGCCCTTTGGACAGCTCATTCAACATTTTACAGAGAAACACGGTTACATTTTTGGAAGCAGGCAGTTTGAGCTAGGTGCTCAGAGATGACCAGCACAGTGTCAGAATGGAATCCCAGGTCGCCTCACCCTCAATGACTGTGCTCTTTCACTCTCCTACATTGCTGTCTTTGAAATAAAGTAAAACCAACCAGCACACACATTTTTAAAAAGCACCTCTCTTCTTGTTAGTCTTCTTAAGAAAAACAAAGGAAGATCACCTGATTGAAAATGCCTGTGTTCTTATACCCTACTCAAATGAAGAGTGAAAATGTACACATTGGGCATATGGCCTTGAACTAAGAAGGTGTTCTACTTGGTAATGGGAAGGAAACAGTGATTTAGAGCAGGATTTTGAGAGGAGAACTAACAACATTTGGTGCATCAGTCAGGGTGGCAAAGAGGAGGGACGACTGACAGGTGATTAAGGTTTGAGCCCAGATGTCTCGGAGAACTTGCTGCCACAAAGAATGTTCAGGAAAAATGCAATGAGAGGTGCAAGAGATGCAAGACCAACTGGCCACTAAAATCCTGCCAGAAGGTCAGTTGGGGATATTTGCCTGGCCAGCATGGTTCAGAGGTTGAGTGACCATCTATGAACCAAGAGGTCCGGTTGGATTCCTAGTCAGGGCACATCCCTGGGTTGTGGGCTTGATCCCCAGAGTAGGGTATGCAGAAGTCAGCTGGTCAATGAGTTTCTCTATCATTGATGTTTGTATCTCTTTTGCCACTCCCTTCTTCTCTGAAATCAAGGAAAATATAATTTTTAGAAAAGTAGAATCTAACCTCCATTTATAAAGATCTAACCAGATCCAAGGTGTCATTTAAATGAAAATAATCTTTAAGTATTAAATGTCTTTGATAATAAATGAATCACCAGGATGCTCATTTAAAAAAATATATTTTTTTTTATTGATTTCTGAGAGGAAGGGAGAGGGAGAGAGAGAGAGAAACAATGATAAGAGAGAATCATTGATCAGCTGCCTTCTGCAGGAACCCTACTGGTAAACGAGCCCACAAACCAGGCATGTCCCTTGACTAGAATCGAACCCAGGACCCTTCAGTCTGCAGGGCGATGCTCTAGCCACTGCGTCACAACAGCCAGGGCCGAGATGCTCATTTTTGATGATGAACATGTACTTGTCTGTGTGCACATATTTCTTAGTTAATACATTTGTGTGGGGGGCGGCCCCAAGCAAGACACTTTGAGCATTCTCTAAATCTTTGTGCTGGCTGAATTCAAGGGGCCTGAAAAAACCAGGTCTAGGAAAAACATTCACAGATGTTATTAGCTTGGCTTAACTTTGCCTCAGGTGTTGGGGAAAGGGCCTTGATATGTAAATACAGGCTTGCCCCTGGAATGGGTGAATGAATAGGGCCTGGGCTCACTGAAACTCCTTTGATCCTAATGTTGGAAAAACCCCTTTGTATTGTGGAATATAAATAAATGCAGCTTCATGGGCTCATGCATGTGGCTGTTTCTCCATGAGAGGGAGAACAGATGCCCACCTAGCCCCAGCTTTTTAATCCTACTTCTGTGTCTTTTCTTCTATATTTCATTTTTCTTCATCCTCAGCTCCTCCACTCAGAAACTGAATCCAGTCTGTCTCCACGCTGGATGTGCGAGAGAGAGAGAGGAAAAAACACCCTCGATACATTTGGACTCACCAAAAGGCATGAGGAAGGAAAGGGTTGGTGCCGTGTTTATGGAGAGATCAAACCTGAGTCCTCTGAAGGCTCGACCTGAGGGACCGGCCTGGGAACCCATTCTCACGCCCACTCTCAGGGCATGAGCAGTGGACGCACTTAGCGCAGAAGAACACATAACTGCGCAGTGACCCCTAGAGAGGACATGTCAGAAGGCCAAGCTGGGCGGTCCCAGGCCAGGCACGCAGGCTTCCTGGCTGGGCTCTGAAGATGAGCTGGAGAGAACATTCCTTGACAACATTTACATATCGTACATGTGAGCACTGTTCTGACGAATAAAGGGCTTCTCAGCTTTCCTAAGCAAAAGCATGGGCAAAGACATGTGAGAAACTCATGGAATCACACACTGTTACACTTTGTTCTCCAAATCAGTACAATAGAAATATAGCAGAATAAGAAAAATATAGGTGGGGAATTATTTAAGAATATTGCATAAGGAAGACTTAGACACCTTGAAATTCTTTTCATTGCAAGTCAGCTGTGGAGTATTCCTATTAAAACCTAATTTAATATAAACAAAATTTGGTCTATGCAGCATCCAGCAGATTCTAAAAAAGAATGTGGCACCAAAAAGCTCTGAAGGAATGGGATTTAGACCTTGCCTCTTAAATCCATAGCATTTTCTCTGGATCTGGCCTTACAGCTCAGAAGGACCGTGTGTTTTAAAAAGTCTACTGTTATCCTCCGCTGAACATAGACCTATCAAAAATTTCAGGAATGTAATAAATTCTGGGTAGATGATCTTTTAAACTCCTAATGAAAGACAAAAAATGGAATTTGGCCTGTTTATCCTTGATAGAATCCTATCTTGAGATGGCTCGTTTTATCTGTCCTTTTTAATGTTCATCCAAGGATATGCTCCAAGTAAAAGGAAGGGGGAGGAGAAAGAAAGAGAGAGAGAGATCAGTTGCCTTTTGTATGTGCCCCAAACTCAAAACCCAGGTTTGTGCCCTGAATGGGAATCACACTCCTAACCTTCAGTGCACAGGACTACACTCAACCAACTGAGGCAACTAGGCTGGGCAGGGCTGCCACCCTTTCTAAAGAAACACAATCTTCCTATCTAATAAAAGAGTAATATGCAAATTGACCATACCTCCACTACACACACAAGCCATGCTCACCAGCCAATCAGGAGCAAGTATGCAAATTAACCCAACTGCTCTCGTGGCTGCGGCCATGAAGAGAGCAGAAGGATTGGGTTTTCCCAGCAATGGAGGGAGCCAAGCTTTCCCCCTGCCCTGCCCAGCCCAGGCCTCCACTCAAGGCTACAAAGTTTCAATTATAGAAGATAAATGAATCCCAACAAAAATGGTGGCAGCCACGGAGCTGGAGAGAACAGGAGGCTTGGCTATGCTCAAGGCTACAGTTTCAATTATAGAAGATAAAAAAAAATCCCAGATCCCAGGGCCTCCACTTGGGTTGTGGGGAGGTATGGCCAGCCTGAAAACCACCACAGGCCCCTCACCCAGCTGCCCCATGCCCTAAGGGAACCCCCACCCTGATCTAGGACACCCTTTAGGGAAAAAAACAGCTGGCCCCTACCCGTGCACTAGGCCTCTATTCTATCTAAGCCTATCTAATAAAATAATACTATGCAAATTGGCTGTCACTCCAACACATAAGATGGCTGCACCCATGTGGTCAAAGATGACTATCCCCCCAACATGTGGACACAAGATGGCCGCCACAAGATGGACAAAAGAGGAGGGAAGTTGGGAGGGACCAGGGCAGCAGAGGAGGGAGGTTGGAGGCAACTAGGCCTGCAGAGAATGGTAGTTGGGGGTAACCCAGGCCTGTAAGGGAGAGCAGTTGAGGGAAACCAGGCCTGCATGGGAGAGCAGTTAGGGGTGACCAGTCCTGCATAGAAGGGCAGTTAGGGGCAAACAGGCTGGCAAGGGAGCAGTTAGATGTCAATTAGGCTGGCAGGGTAGTGGTTAGGGGGTGATCAGGCTGGCCAGAAGAAGCGGTTAGGGGCAACCAGGAAAGCAAGCAGGTGAGCAATTGGGAGCCAGCAGTCCTGGATTATGAGAGGGCAGTCAGACATCCCTCGAGGGGTCCCAGATTGGAGAGGTTGAAGGCTGGGTTGAGGGACACCCCCTCCCATGGATGAGTCTTGTGCACCGGGTGTCTAGGGGCTACATAACCACCAACTAGTGAAAGCACTTCAAATGGGAGACCCCATGGGGTGGATGGTGCACTGTTGTCAAGAAGATACATCTACGTTCAAGCTTTACATATTTGTTTATCAGCAAAGTAAGATGCGATAAACAGCACATACAGCCAGGACTCTGGGATTAAACAAAATAAATCTCTCCTGACTCAGGCCTAATAACTTGCTCCAAAAGCTCTCATAAATTATTAGCTTCAAAATCACTCAACCTGCCTACGATGGAGCGGGTGTCACTGATGTCCCCGGAATTCACCTAAGAAAGGTACCGTCCCCAGGAGCCGACAGAAACCGCCAGTGGGGACGGCCCTGCGCAATCAATCACGGATCTGTTTTAGAATTATCAGGTGTCTGCGGGCTATCATTTCGTCTGCTCCTAGCTGCATATCATTTAAAGCCCCGCATTCTCCTGGAGAGAGAAAGAGCAGAAACACGTGTCAGCGCCAGTTCCCACTCTCTGGAGAGCCATTGTTTCTTCTGGCTTCTGCATGTTCACTTGTTTGGGAAATCGCTCTCTCCTGGACCACGTGTGGCACGTGGCTTAGGAACACAGTCGTCTAGTCCATTCTCAGTTATCTGTCCGAATGGCAACCTAGGGACGGGCTGATAATCCGGAGTCGTTTTATGTCTGACTTTCAAATGCATTCTGTGAATGTTCCCGGGGAGTTTGCCTTCCTGCGAATGTGTCCCCAGAACTAATATTAAAATATGCTTGCCTTTTGTGAGCGCGTGACAATCAGCAGCAGTGGGGAGCAGCCCCGAAGGGGGTGGCTAGGACATATTAGACTGGGTTTAAACATTTCTATCAAGACTTGTCCATAGGAGTTCTTCCAAATGTGGGTAATTGAGAGTTGGTTACATAAGATATATATTTTTTTAATCCTGAAGGGAAAAAAATATCACTTTGAAATATTTTAATGCAGAAGACCATATTTTAAGATATTAAGTAAAAGTCAGATTTTCATTTTAGCTTAATGATTTAACTATGATTCAGAAATTAATCTATTTCTAAAAAGAAAAGGTGAAGCACTCTTGCAAGTGTTTATCTAAAGTTATACATTAAACTAGAGGCCCAATGCACGAAATTCGTGCAAGAGTAGGCCTTCCTTCCCCCAGCTGCCTGCACTGGCTCTCCTCTGGCACCTGGTACCTGGGCTTCCCTCCAGCCACCAGCAGGCATCAGGGACCCAGGTTTCCCCTCCCAGCCCCGGCTTCATCTAGAAGGTCATCCAAAAGGATGTCCAGTCTAATTAGCATATTATGCTTTTATTATTATAGATTATTATAGATGTTATAGAAAAGGTATCTCTATAGCTTTTATTTTAATATGATGTTAATAAATGTTTCACCATGTTTGGCTATGAGTGATTTCCTTAAGTATTATTTTGCATCGCAGTCCATCAAGATAAGAAATAAAGGCAATCTATAATAATAAAAGCATAATATGCTAATTAGATGGGGTCTCCTTCTGGATGAAGCCAGGGCTGTGAGAGAAGCCCAGGTCCCCAGTGCCTGCCAGAGGGAAACACCGGTCCCGGGTGCCAGAGGGAAACACCGGTCCCGGGTGCCAGAGGGAAACACCGGTCCCGGGTGCCAGAGGGAAACACCGGCCCCGGGTGCCAGAGGGAAACACCGGCCCCGGGTGCCAGAGGGAAACACCGGTCCCGGGTGCCAGAGGGAAACACCGGCCCCGGGTGCCAGAGGGAAACACCGGCCCTGGGTGCCAGAGGGAAACACCGGTCCCGGGTGCCAGAGGGAAACACCGGTCCCGGGTGCCAGAGGGAAGCTGGTGCCAGCAGCCGAGGGAAGGAAGGCCTACTCTTGCATGAATTTTGTGTATCGGGCCTCTAGTAATGAAATAATTTGCTCAGTTGATTTCTAAAAATTAAATCACCTGGTTGACTGTACACTTTTCTTATTTCTGTTCTCATCATACTTTTTAAAATGTGTAAATAGCCAGTTGAATGAACAGACTTAATATTCTTTCTTAAATATATTTTTTATTGATTTTAAAGAGAGAGGAAGCAACAGATAGAATTATCAATGTGACAGAAAGCAACATTGATTGGCTGCCTCCTACACATCCCCTACTGGGGGTGGAGCCCAGAACCCAGACATGTGCCTGGACTGGGAATTGAACCAGGCACATTGTGCTGCCCAGGTGGACACTCAACCACTGAGCTACATTGGCCAGGCATATCTGCTGGTTTCCTCATGACCAGAGAACAGAAGACCACAGAGGACCACAGTGCCATTCACATCACCCTATCTAATAAACAGGGAATACACAAATTGACCATCATGCTGTAACAAGATGGCTGTGCCTACAGTAGAGGCAGGGATTGCATAACACAAGATGGCTGCACCCATAATGGAGGCCAAGTTCCCATAATGAACCGTAACGAGCAATCAGCAGGTACCTGAGGCTACGTGGTGCTGGGCTGGGGCAGGAGACTTCAGTCTGCACCCCCTGCTTAGCAGGGCTTGATGGGGGACCTCACACTGTGCTCCACACCCCTCTGCCAGGCCAGGGGACCTGAGGCTGCATCCTCAGCCAAAAGGGGCTTGACGGGGACCTAACACCTTGTCCCTGCCTACAGGGCTTGAAGGGTGACTTCAGGCAAGCTCCTCTACCCTGGTTCCTCGCTGGGGAGCTGAGGCTGCACCCCCTACCTGGCAGGACTTGACAAGGGACCTCAGACCATGCCCCCTTCCCTGGCACTGGGCCAGGCAACCTGAGGCTGAGTCCCCTGGCCCGGGGTGGGGGAGGGGCTGGGGGAGGCCAGGTCAAGTGATTTTGAGGTGCACGTGATTGGGCAGGGACTTAACTCTGGTTCCCACGGTGTGCCTCAGACTCTGAGAGGAGGAAGGTTTTCATATATATTTTACTTATTTTCTTTCATCTCTGACACTTCTATTATAGAGAAAGGGGAAATAGCAATATTAAAATATTTTCTCTAATTAATTCCCTTTTAATGTGCATGAATTTTGTGCTCTGGGTCACTAGTCCTATATAAAGAAAGGCTAGTATGCAAATCGACTAAACTGTAGAAGGACTGGTCACTGTGAGGCACACTGATTACCAGGAAGCAGACGCTCAACACAGGAGCTGCCCCCTGGTGGTCAGTGTGCTCCCACAAGGGGAGTGCTGCTCAGCCAGAAGCCTCTCCCGCCTCCAAGGCAGTGCTAAGAACGTCCGACTGCCGGCTTTGGCCCACTCCCTACCAGAAGTTGGACATACCCAAGGGCTCCTGGACTGCAAGAGGGTCCAGGCCCAGTTGAGGGAGACCCCCCTCCCAGTGCATAAATTCTGTGCACCAGGCCTCTAGTATCATTATAAGGCTGCATGACTGATCACTGCCAATGTTAACCTACATTGGCACAGTTCGAGGCAGGATAGTGGAGATATCTAATCTCCACTGTACAGTTTCTCTTTTTCTTTGGAAGAAAGTCTTATGCACAGCCCGTACTGGAGGAGTGGGGCATTGTGTTCCAACTCTTTAAAAGACGTGTAAAAATTGTTTACAATTTTTCTCCCTAGGAGATTTGTCTTTTCTCATTTATTTATTTATTCAATCATTTATTTATATCAGTCTGACTCATAGATATTTATGTTATAGTTTGGGTTATAAGCCAACACTATTTTACTTTATTGCTTTATTTTGTTCCGGAAATTGTTCCAGCTCTGGCCACTGGGGACTTTTCAGCTTGCTCCTCTAGGCCTTGGACACCCCCCTATTACTGGGCATTGTTTTGCTGGTAGCATCTGTTTATGTTCTGAAACTACACATTGCTTCAGGCTCATCTTCCATATCTCCGTTCCAGCCCTAGAATCACCAAATCAGCTATTTCTTCAAGGAGTCCTGGTTACTTTTATTAAAAAAAAAAAAATGGTATCAGAAACTGAGGCCTGGGTTCTTGGTATTTCAAACTTGAAATTTGATTTTAAAAATTATAATATTCCCAGAAAGCCATATTTGTAAGTGAAAAGGTTAAAATCAAACATCTACTTTCAGCTATCACTTAAGTGCTATCAATATAGTTTAGGTCAGCTATGAAAATAAGGATAATGACAACTTATACCAAACTAACCTAATTTTCATTTTTTTTAAATATACAAATCTCAGATTATGGGAAGGAAAATTGTGACATAAAAATAAGGGTAAATTTCTCTCCTTTTTTATCCATCTGTATCAACTAAACAGTAATGATTGTTCTTCTTCTAAGATTTGATACTTATCTTTTTTTTTCACACCTCAAATGAATAAAGAGAAAAAGAGGTTTAATGTCACTCATATCAATGGAATAAACATGTTAAGTTATACTGAGTGAAAATACTCCTATCACTAAGAACCTTGTATCCTTGCTTTAACTCTTACTTATAGAAGAAAATATTTCTTTTCAAAATTAATTTCAAGCATCTATCACCAATCCTTTAGCTTTAATTATAGGCACTTTTTTAAAAAAAAATGTAATCAAATCAAGAGAAATTAATTCTAAATATTATATATAATAAAGTTTAGTAATTTAGATAGGTTTGAAGTATCTCAGGGTAATTTAAGCTTTATTTAAATTATTTAATAAAGTTCAACTCCATCAACACTTTCCTTTTTCGCTTCCCCCAGGTGGTTTGGTCCTTCCAACAGTGCAGAAACACATTAAAAATAATCTGACAACATATCCCTGAGGAGCCAGTGGTGGGAAAGACAGCCACACATAACACGGGCAACCAATATTACCAGCTGGGTGCAGACAGTACAACGGGAGGGTAAGTGTTAGACTTTGGTCTATTTATGGCACGTTATAAAAGATGTGTATTCCCTAAATAAAGTCAAACATAAAACACTGTGGCTACTACTCACTTTCCCCCAAATAATAGAGGAAAAAAAAAGAAAGCGGTTGGCTTTGTATCATCTTAATAATTAAACAGCTAAGCCAATTAGATTACACCTGTGTTCATTCAGGATTTACCGTATTTACAACAAGGACAAGTATTGCGGGTCAGGTTTTAAGAAAAGCAAGTGGTAAGAAAAACTGCCTTGAAAGGGAAGAACGAGGGAGGCCGATGGAAATACTCAGCGTCTGCTTCTGCCTTTGGGAGCACCGGGCACTAAAGCAGCCACAGTCCATGCAGGAAGTTCTTGGTTTTACATTATACTTTGGTTTCCACATACACTGTTTGTGCCCATTCCGATTCTGACTCAGCTTAGGTGTCCATTCTTCTTGGAAAGCTTAATGGAACCTAAGTCCCACAGGTGTTCTGGACACCTGCCCCCAGTCCCCCCACCCATTCCTCCCCACATCCATCACACACTCATGCTACACTGTGATCACCTTTCACTCTGTTTACTACCATCTCCTTCCTCCTACCTCATCCTTTTACAGTGAACTCTAGCACCTATCTCATTCATCTTGGTATTCAGTGTCTACTAATGCATCGACTAGATGGATGTTTAATTAAATGCATGAATGAGTGATGAAAGAAAGAAGGATGTAAGCAAATTTGTCCCATGCTTGCCACCAGCCAGGTACCAGTCATGCTGTGAAAGTAGACTAATTTAACCCAGTATTTAAAACATACCTGCTGGAGCCCATGAGCTAGGAGGTCAGGGTTCTCTTCCAGGTCAGGGCACATGCCCTGGTTGCAGGCTCCATCCCCAGTACAGGAGGCAGCTGACTGATAATTCTCTCTCATCATTGATGTTTCTTTCTCTTTTCCTCTCCCTTCCTCTCTCTGAAATAAAATCATATCTAAAAATGCATGCTTGATAAGAGATTTAAAGTGCATTTCATAATTTCTATATATTTTATTGATTTCTCTTTTTTTTTTTTTTTTTTACAGAGAGGAAGGTAGAGGGATAGAAAGTCAGAAACATCGATGAGAGACATCGATCAGCTGCCTCTTGCATGCCCCCTACTGGGGATGTGCCCACAGCCAAGGTACATGCCCTTGCCGGAATCAAACCCAGGACCCTTCAGTCCCCAGTCCAACGCTCTATCCACTGAGCCAAACCTGGTCTCGGCGCATTTCATAATTTCAAATATTATCTTGAATCATATTCTTTCCTTTCTGTACTCCTTCTTTTCTGTATCCTTGCTCATTTTCTAAAGATATCAGCAATTATAAAGTTTAAAAAATTATGCCCATAATCTTGATTCTTCCAATTATGACACAGCCTGGGCTAAAACGAAATGTTGACCAGTTATATCAATGCCAAAGTCTCTCCTCCTAAACCTTAGATTTACAAAGGATACATTTTGCATCATAAAGTAAGACATATTTTAAGTATTTTTCCATTAACATTTTTTGTACAAAAATCTATCTATATAGGACCCTCATATGCAAATTGACTAAATGGCAGAATAACCAGTGGAATGCCTAGTCATTTTGACATGCACTGACCACCAGGGGGCAGATGCTCAACACAGGAGCTGCCCCCAGCCCACAGGTCCTGATCCATGGTGGCAGTGGGGGATAGGGCAGGCAAGTGGGGGCCCTAATGGCCCTGCCAGTCACCCCACAGATCGACCCTGACCACCGGCCAGGCCTAGGGATCCTGCCAGTGTCCATGGAATTTGTGCACTGGGCCTCTAGTCTGGTTATAAATGTGCTACTGTTGGTAAATTAATGTGAATGAAGACGGGGATTTATCTTGACCGCATCCATTCGGTTCTTGTGTTACCATAAGTAGAAATGCTGTGGTATAGAGCGATGGAAGACAGATTTTCATAAGCACTGCCTCGTATTAGCTGTGTGGCTTTGGAAGGATCACTTAGCTTCTCTGATCCTTTGCTTCCTAACCTTCAATATAAAGATAACATCTAAATCACACAGAGGTTGTAATTATTCAATATTGTAGGCAAATCTCCTAACCAATATTTCTATTGATTTCAGAGAGGAAGGCAGAGGGAGAAAGAGATAGAAACATCAATGATGAGAGGAAACCATCCATTGTTTGCATTCCTCATGCCCCCTATTAGAGATTAGGGATCAAGCCTACAAGCCAGGCATGTGCCCTGACCAGGAATGGAACTGTGGCCTCCTGGTCCATAGGTTGGCACGGAACCACAGATCTACACTGGCCGGACTGTTGGTGTGCTTTGAAGTAAAAGTAGTGACTCTTTCTTCAATGGACTTGAATTAGTGAGATTTACTGAGTTGTTCACATTTTCAAAGGGTCTGAATGCTCAGCAATTTCTCCTCTTACAGCTTATTTGGCATGCAAATGAGAATGCATATGGAGTGGCAGCGTGTCTCATGCACAGGCTCTTATCAGAAAATACATGGCTGGCTCCCCAGGGTAAACTTACTTATAATGGCAACATCAAGTTCTGACTTGACCACTGCACTAGGAGTCAGGGAACTTGAACGTGATTTCTGACTCTGCTGTAGACTCCCTTTCTAAATCAAAGCCCAGCCTTCTGTGCCTCAGGATTTGGGGAAAGGTCATCTTTCTCTACCTCTTTTGGAGGAGAATTTGGTTTATAAAGGACTTTGAACTCAAGAAAGAGACATATAAACATAAAAACTTGTAGCACCTTTAGAATAGGCCCTCTTAACTTACTGAAGAGCGAGCAGTCTTTATGGGTACCAGTTGACCTACCTGGAATGAGCAGTTGATGAATCTCTGATTACACTTTTATGAGGCTATCTGTAACAAAGAGCAGAGGTCACAGGGTCCCTTCCTATTTCCTCATTCCATAGTTCTTACTGCAAATTAATGCCATACTTTCATGAGATACTGCCCTTTTTTAATCCAATGGAAAAAAATACCACGTGCCTACTCTCTAAAGACATCCTTTATTGAATAATTCTGTGCACTAGAACCTACCACTAGAACAGAATAATGAATACTATTTCAAAGATCTATTAACTGCTAATGCTAGGGAGGGTCCTGGAAGAATCAAATTAGCCAATGGCCCAAGTGTCTAGAGAACTAATGACATGGCAGAAATAAAGAAATTGACCACTTCCTCATTGAAATGATGAAAATTTATTTCTAATTTAGCAGCCTCTCATTAGAACTATCCATCATCCAAAGGGCAATGGAGGGTGACTTAGAATAAAATATTTTATTGTGGGGTGTGTTTTTTTCAATGTGACAATATTTCTAACGCTCGTGTATACATTTTTTTGTATACATCTACGAAAATCTATTGTAATTAAATTTTGGAATGCTGTTTTCTGGGAGACATTACTGCAGTAATGCCACCTCAGGGAGCTTAGGAGGGAGGGTGAAGGTTGTTCAGAAAATATGAATTATTCCTGACCTTCGTAATGGCTGAGCACTGCAATGACCACTCATGCAGGACCAGAAAATGAAGAGCCCATCCAAAAGGAATAAAAAAAAGGCTTCAGAATTAAAAAAAAAAAAAAAACGTAGAAAGAGCATCTAATTGGTACAAGTTGAAAGACACTGATGTTCAGTAGCCAGGCTCAGTAGATTGAATTTATTGAGCATCTAGTATTTATCAGAAACTGTGCTAGACACATGGGATTCGCGAGCAAACGAGGCAGATGTGTTTCTGTAGCTTGCATTTCATACAATCTAGTTAGAGGGGGACATGCAGCAAGTGCTTATAAGTCTGCGATAAGATGTTGAATGGAAATGTTTCTTTTATTCTGGAAATATGGCTAATATACAAAGCTGAGAACTAAATGAGCAAATACCCCTCGTTTTAGAAATAACTCCAGGAGAAGCCAATAGTGAGAGTCAGATTTCTCCTTCCCCCACGGTTTGATAAGAGGCTGACAAAGCTGTCTCACCAACTCCTCCGCTGGGTATAAGAAGAGAGCGAGGAGGGAGGAAGGGCTGGAGCCCTGTGCCCATTGGGAATGCTTTCCTCCGTGAGAGGCTTTCCTGCCCTCCCCGGCGGAGGAAGGGGAGGGGTAAACCTCTTCTCCAAACTCAGTGGACATTAGTGTGTCTTGTACATGAAGGCGAGACAGCCATTCCACTCCTCTGATATATTTTTAGGCACTAGCTTTACTGATTCATCACTAATTAGCTGACTTATTCATTTCTTATCGAAACTAAATATTTACTGATGATCTCTCCTTGTAATCTTCCAAGTAATGTCCCAAACACTGGAGATGCTGAGATAAACAGAGCGATGTCCCTGACTCACACATGAAGCTTAGTTTTGAATGTTTGCATGTTCATGTGTTGGGGTGTGTGTGTGGGTTTATAGAGTTGGCAAAGAAACACTTATCTGTAACGTGATGATAACTGCAAATGAGAAAAACAAAGCAGTGAGACAGGGTGAGGGGGTTGACATACAATGTGGGGATGTGGGAAGACTTTGCTGATTAAGGCGACGTAGGAGTGGAGTCTCAGAAAGCAGGGCTGAGCACTGGAGCAGCTGGAGGAGACAGAAAGGGCAGGGGCATGCTGGGTGTGTTTAGGGAGCACTGTGTCTGGAGCACAGTAGGCTGATTCGGTTATATATATTGGTGAGGCTGAATCCTTTGATCCTGTGAGCCTTTACAAAGAAACTGTCTTCTACCTGGAATGAACTAGGAAGCAGACATTTAAGGGGCTCAAGCATAGGATAATATGATCTGTCTCCCATTATCCAGGGATTACCCTGTTTATTTTGTGATGATAGGCTAGAGGGGCCAAGGGTGGCAGTTGGTGGCAGAAGACTATTGCAAGAGTCTAGCAGAGAGAGGATAGCTTGATTGGCTGTGATGTCCAGCGGCCTTCAGAGGACAGAGGACAGGAGCATTGGAGGGCGGTGGAGGGGAGCGGGGTACACGCCCAATAGTTAGTGGTGCAGCATGGCGGTATGAGTCCCTGGTGTGGAAAGCAGAGCTTAGCTCACCTTGAACTAAGGGGAAGTCAGCGTCTGCTCTGAAAACCACATGAGCACTAAAATCTTTATTTAAATTGGTATCTTCATCATCGGGCTTCACTAATGACTGGCAAAAATGTTTGACCTCCTCAGACAAGAAGTTCAAGGCTCCTTGTTGAAGATTTACACCAATTCAGACAATATCTTCTTTATAACTTCAAACACACTGAATGTAATCCTTTTAAAACATCTGTTGCATGTACAGAACATTTAAGTTATTATTAACCTTTAGTTTGTGCTAGTCTTTGTGTGACTATGAGAATAATCTGGAGTGTTGACTAGATCCTCCCTGAATTGTGTGCCGGGGGCCCAGGCCATGTTTCAGATTGAACGCAGGTGTCTACCTCCATCCATGATCACAGCCACGGTTCATGTTGCCATCAATAATGGAGAACAAGTGGATGCAACAAGGAAGAGTTTGGAATGAGATGGAAATCGAGGACAAATGATTCTGAAGGAAGACCTGTCTACCCCTGCAAAATTAATGGAAGACTTAACAAAGAAAGATTAAAAGTAAATGGATAAATATGTAAATGAGTTTTTGGCAACAGTTCAGAAATACACTGTGGATTTGGCAGTAGTTTAAGGCAGTCTTGTGCCCAGTGTTGAGGGGCTGGTTGGAGCAGAGAAGAAGTCTGTGGGGAGGGAGGGAAACCCCAAAGGAATTTTCGAAGTCAGGGATGTGTGTTGGGGGCTGCTCTCTGTCTTCTAAGGAGCCGCTCAGCCAGAATACAGACAGTCTCTAAGGATCCAGGGAAAAGTATGGGAACACATGTTGGCACTGAGAACATAAGGAGAACATAGACCTTCTGTTCATCTCTTCTTCTCCAGATGGTGGCTGATCACCCATCATGCCCAGTGGAAAGCGTTGTGCTAGAGTGGATAAATTGTTGTGTGTAATGATTTGTGCTATTCATTTTTTTAACCCTTCTGGGACAGGTATGCAGAAGTCCCAATTGTCCATAATACAGTTGGGAGGTAGAGCTATGAGTACCGTTATACAATAAGCCAGGTGCAGGTAAACTCTTTAATCCTGAGCAGGGTTTCCAGCCTGAAATACGCCTTTTTGATACAATGTGTTGGACTAAATCCAAGGGCCAGACCCAGAGCCGGCTCTGAGTAGCCAGGTCCTTGCTCCTTCCCCTCAGAGTCCTGCTCTGGTGTTGGAGTGCTCCAGAATCAAAGGGACCTTATCAGGGCAGGTTACCTCTAGTCTAAGGACATTGGTCACAGGTCCTCTCCCTGAAAACTCTGGGCTGAAGAGATTTTTCACATGTTTGTGAGATACTGTTGGCAGTTACAATTAGTAAAGTGGCTATGGAGGGAATTTTGGAAATATAGCAAAGTCTTTAAGGAATGCTTAAAGCACCTAAAGGTAAACTGAAGGAGGTAGTCAAAGATGCAGACATTTCTATACAGAATGTTCTCAAAAAATATGTAAAGAAATGCCAGAAACATGTTGTAAGCTATAAATAAATAAATTATGGCAGGCGAGGCAAATTTAAAGATTGGAACACTTGGAAAACTAGATAGCCATTCATAATCATTTTTGTAAAAATAAAATAGAAAATAAAATAGATGATTCTCCACTTAGGTGGCTTCATAAAGCTCAGAAGTGTTTTAACAGAATTTATTTCTACTCCCTTTACTTTTGCTGATAAGCGCTACACTCACAAGGTCTTGATACAAGAAGATTTGACTATACTCAGGGTATTCTATTCCAACATTTCTATCTGCCACCAAGATCTTTCTTCTTGCCTCCAGAATCACTTATCACCTCTTAGTATGTCCCACCACATATAGAACTCAACATGTTAAAAACAGACCACTGTTAAGCCTTATTCAGGATACAGTAGAATCAATTTCAGCCAAGCCAATAATCTCAATGTCGTTTTTGACTCGCCCCTATTTATTACCTCCCACACCCAAATGCTGTACGTTCTACTTCCCAAATGTCGATGGAATTTGCCACAGTCGTAATCCTGTCCACAATCAGTTCACATGACCACTGCTGGGAAAGTCTGATTCCCAGTTCCCATCCCCAATTTTGCCCTTCTGCCATTAGGTCTTAATGCTGAGTAATATTTTCAGTGCATTCCATACCAAATGGCTCTCCATTTCTTTTAGGACAAAATGAAAAACCCATAACTTTGCATATAAAACTCAGCCACTGGGTCTCTTACTTTCTTTTCCAGCAATTCTCTGCAACTATGGTAACACACTCTCCCCCAAAACCCTCCTACCCCTAACCGCAGGGACATAATGCTGCTCTTCCTGTAATGCAACCTCCCCACATATCCCTTATAATCAGCTAGCTAATTAATGCTTACTTGTTGTGAGAAGCACCATGGATGGTCCCTCAAAGTGTGCCAAGGGATGAGACATATATTTACATCTCGGTCTAAGGTAAAGGCACCACTTGGAGTTGAGATCTGAACACCAATGGTGCAGTATAGACAGCTCTGCTTTATCCTTCAGGTTTCCGCCCAGGGACAGAGCCTCTGGGAGTCTCTCCTGCACCCTCCCCGACCCGGTGCATAAGCATTTCCACACCCTGGTGAAGTCTGCCTCCTTCCATTTCTACCACTGCGTGGGCTTCTCCTCTCCAGCACTTAAGGTTTGCAATTATTTGTTTAATGTCGCTCTTCCCCATTATGCTGAAAGGCCCATAAAGTCAGACTCCCAGCTGTCTTGTTTGCCGTATTCCCAGAGCCTTCCACAGTGTCTGGGAATGGTGGGTGCTCCATAAATAATGCGCTGCAATTGACACCCTCCATGTAAACTCATGATTTAAAACATAATGTCAGGGCGCTTCTAATGTGCTCCCGTCTGGAAGAGGTAGAGCTCAGGCTAGAAGGGGCAGGGCCCACAGAACCAGCACACACAGCTCTGAAACTGGTACGCAGAAGTCTCAAGGCTATGTATTTGTGCCAAGGCTATAAGCCAAGGACTGAGGAAGACAGATTTTCTCAGCCCTGGAAGCCCCTCCCACACCCACCTTCTTTCTCCTCAAGACCATCACTCTAAGTCTCTACTTACTCTCTCACTCATTTCTCTCTAATTCAGACCACTTTGAGACTATGGGTCAGTTCAAGTTAAAGTCACTCTAGTCCTGATTACTATCTAATCTGCAAGGCAGAAAATAAGCACATGAAATTTAAACATGTAATTGAAGGAGAAATTGATGGTTATTTGAATGTAATAAAAATTGATGTTAATAGTCATTCATTATGGATGAAAAGGCATGATACACTCGGAAAGTCATTGGAATGGTACCAGAGTAAGACCTAAACAATTAGGCTTGACATGAGAGAAAGAGAGAGAGAGTGAGACAGAGAGAGTAGCAGAAATGATCCTTTTATTTATGAAACACAGAACTGGGATGGGAGAGAGAGAGAGAGAGAGAGAGAGAGAGAGAGAGAGAGAGAGAGAGAGAGAGAGAGGCATAAATGATCCTCTTATTTGTGAAACACAGCAGAACTGGGATGGTATCTTTAGGTCTTACGAGCAATTTAGACCAGTTTGCTTTTTAGAAATACGTAACACACTCACACACATGGACGTGTATGCGTGTACACAACAGAGTTAGTCCTCAAAGAAAAGAACCTTTAAATAGGGAATATCTTTGTCATTGAATCAACATCCATGGAAGGCCATGTTTTTTTTTTTTTAATGGTTATGTCTATTTTGAGGATTGAATTTTTGCAGAATCTGACAAAGAAGATGCAGTATTTTCCATGTTGTGCCTTGTGTCCCCTTAAAGCTCAGTAACAGTGGTTTGAATGCACAATTTCCATGTTTGGTAGTAATGAGATTTTTTTAAAAAAGCTTTATATGTTCTGACCACAAGATCTACCTTAGGCAACATCATATCCACTCTCACGTCAGCATGGCGTTAGAGTGGATGGGAGTTACCTGGGATACATTCTCAAGAGAATTCAGCTCTGTCCCTGCACTGTGTAGAGGCTGGCCCCCTCCACCATTCACTGACAGCTACTAATGAGAGATCACTTCCGAAGATCATTACTGGAAATAAGTTCCCTTGTAAAAATTAATCTATTGGTGCCACATAATGCAAAATTTCAATTATTCATTCATCGTATTTATTACCCTATATGTAGGGCTTTTAAGCATCTAGCTGTCCTGGTTTCAGAATGTGTGTTTTTTATGATCCCTGAGAAAGAAATAATAGTTTAATATGCTTTTTTCTAAGACACATAAAATGCTACTTTTAAAAAGAACTTTTTCATTTGTAGCATAAATTAAAATGTGATTGTACACAGTTATTTAGTTTCCCAAATTGGGGTATTATGAGAAGAGCAAGTGTTTATGGTATCAGACTGATTTTGATGTGTCCTATTTATAATTTCTATTTTCTCTTTGTTTCATGACACATGTTGAGTGACTCAGGTGTTTCCTTGAAGCCCTCTCGGAAGGTTGTATTTTAGAGAAGGAAAACTTCTGCGCATGGACAACCTCATGAAATAGTTCCGTTCAATCCTACCTAATCCAGGGATTTTTTTTTTAAGCACCTACTGTGTACACAGCACTGAGCCAGTGGAACCCTGATCCCATGCACTGCTCTTACCACTGTTCGCCCCTGGCCACAAGGGGGAGGTGTTAAATGGGCCACTGAAGGACTCTGTAAATTCCATTTTTGTGGCCTCATGTTATCTGGTCAGTAAGCAGTATCTTCATTTCCAAGTGAAATATTATAACAGCACTTCTTTTTCTGTCTGGTATCATTAGAAATAATCTACATTATCCTGAGGTTAATAACAAGTATTCCCTCACCAAGTATGATTTGATTTATCTTAGGCTCTCTGTTGTATGTTCTCTTGTTTCTCGAATGGATTTTTGGCTTGAGTACTTGCAATGCCCACTTCTATTTCTCTTTAATTTTCTGTTTAAACTTAATCCTCCTTATTTGAGGAGAGTGGGTGGAAGCAACAACAACAACAAAATGGAGTGGTCATTTCTTCCCTGTCTTCTGTTCATGTTACATTGTGGTCTTCAGAGAGCAGCTCCGCCATTCACTTCCTAGATCTAAACATAGATTAGGCAGCTTCTTTCCCTTGTTCTACAGTTTCTCAGGCATCTCTGCTCTTGCCTGTAGAGATGTGAGGAGAGACTGCTGGTGGCATAGGAGGTGATTGGTAGGAGCCCTGGACTAACCGTCAGGACATCTGGTTTCTAAGTCGCAGCTTCAGGTCTGTTTTCATTTGTAGATTGGGTTCACTAGCTCTGCTGTGCTCTCCTCATATAAAGGAAAATGTAAACAAAAGCTCTTTCAACTTATTAAACATAAAACCTATAAATCTATTTAACTACTCATATAATCAAATATATACATACATTTATATAAGTATACATTATATATATATATATATATATATATATATATATATATATATATACTAGAGGCCCAGTACAGGAATTCGTGCATGGGTGGGGTCTGGCCAGCCTGCCCCAATTGGGCCGATTAGGCTGGGCCAGCCAGGGGAAAGGGATGTGGCAGGTTGGCCAGCTGGCTCCACTCTTGATTGGGATGGGGAGCTTATTAGGGGCAGGGTCGGCTGGGGGGAGGGGCTGCAGACAGTTGATGGGGGGCAATAGGAGTGGGGGCAGTTGGGGTGAGGGGCCATGGGCAGTTGGCTAGCAAACCTCGCTCCCTGGTCGAATTCCCAGTCGAGGGGGCAATCTGCATATTAGCCTTTTATTATATAGGATATACATATGTATTCAGTTCTAAGCCCTTCATTGCATTATACCATATAAGGCCCTCAGACCCATTACTTTCTGAGCGAGTGAGCCCTCTGTGCATGCTCACTTGTGAAACTTCTGCTGGGGGTGAGGTGGGGGGGAGCAGCACTGGGGAGTCTGAGTGCAGTGCTGTGAGCCAGGCTTCCTGGGATGAAGATGCACAGCTGGGTGTCTCCTCACAAGTTACTGAACCTTCTGGAACCTCACTTCCCTTTTCTGTAAAAGAGGGTCCCTCTACCATTCAATTCAAACTAACTGGCAGGATTGTGATGAGGATTTGATGGTTTCATGCATAGAAAGCACTTCTGGTTCTGACACTAGTAAGAGTTCAGTTCAGTTCGCATTAGCTATTATGAGTGTTGTTGCATAATAAAACGTCAGTATGCTTTCCAAAACACATTTGTATAACAAGGTAATAACTTGTATCTCTAAATCTTTTGAATTTTGTTTGCTTATAGCCACACATTATGCTAGAGGTTACCTTTTTAATCTATCAAAGTAGAAGTAATGATCTTTATTTTTATACAGACAAGAATGTTTCTTCTGTAGGGTTAAAAGTAATGATTTTATATCCTTGGCCCAGAAGTATTTATTATAATTAATGCACTGTAGAAGTAAGATGGCTTTATTTTTAAATACCATGTGAGGGTGGGCATTGTGGCATATATAGTTGCATGACAGAATAGAATAGTGTTCAGCCAATAAAGTTATCTTTCTATATAAAAGCCTAATATGCAAATTGTCCCCTCAGGAGTTCGACCTGGAGTTTGATCACTTGCTATGATAGGCGCTGATCACCAGGGAGAGATGCAGAATCATGGAAGGCCCCTGCTGGCAGTCAGAAGGCCCCAATTGGCCCTGACCACCAGCCAGGTCTAGGGACCCTACTGGTGCATGAATTTCGTGCACCAGGCCTCTAGTATTTTTAATAATACAGGGTTAGGCAAAGTAGTTAAACTGGAAACAGCTCTTGTCATAATTCTTTTTTGATTACTCTCAGTCCTTTAATTATAAAGTCCCAATTACAAATGACAAACCACACCCAACAAAAAGTACCTCAAAACACTGTTAGGGATATCCAGTAGGTACAACAGAACAAGGTGCCACTCATTCTGGCTGTACCCCAGATGGACAGATGAGAAAGTGCTTAAATAAATGGCAACTAGAGAAACTGTTCCCCTTGGCTGAGTTTTACTTTTTAATCACATTGTGAAATTCCCCAATCTCTTCTGGCTACATGTCAAACATATCCAGGGGAGGAGAACTTACACCTGAAGAAAAAAAAAAAAAGCACACCACTGTCCTTGTCAAATACGGACTCACAGGGTCAAAAATATACAGCTGAGAGCTTCCCTGTTTGTACCCTTCTGGGTATTTATCACTGCCTCACCAATTTTCTGGGCTTCTAAGTATTGGTTTCTTTTTTTCCTTGTGCTTTCAGATTACATGAAAAGTATAAAGCAAAAATGATTAGGTTTCCTCGGCAGATTTCTTTTTCACAGAATGATTTCATTCAACTGGGGGAATGGACTGAGGGTTTACGCCGCAGACCATGCCGAAGGGAAATGACAGCGAACTGCTCCATCTCTGCTCTTTGTTTTCTTGCACTTGGTAGAGCTGTTGGATACTTGGGTTTAGGGCAGGGGAGATACCAGAATTCAGAGATCCCCAAAACTTTTCCCTCAAATGTCCTGCAATCACATTGTCAGGATAGGACTCACTGTGCTGCTTTCTCCTCCTCTGGGAAAACATTGACCCAAGAGCCGGGCTGAGGTTTCCTTAGGGGCCAGAGCCCGCCACCACTGTCTCCCCACAGGGAGGGGTGATGACTGGGCCTGTGTGCAACTTCCAGGCCTGCCAGGGCACTGACCCAACCCTGCTATTGGAGTGTGGGGAGAGGACAGCCAACCCTCTGAGCTGGGCCACTGTGTCCAGAAAGGGCCATCAGTATTCAGTATGCTGGCCAGCCATGATTTTGTTCTAACAGGTTCATACAGTGAAAACATGTACTTCAGAGACAAGCAAAGATGGGGAAAAGGTAAATAACCCCCCCCCAAAAAAAAATTTTTTTTCCAAAGAATAGAACTGTCTCACTTCCTTGACATACATATCAGATGAGTGACT